>CM056729.1:12400000-13600000 GCA_029844215.1 Przewalskia tangutica | reverse complement strand
TTTCTGTCGAATTTGGTTCCTTATATGAATTCATGTGTTTTTCGTTATATCTTCTTGTGATTTGTTAATATTGTTATATAAGTGTTCGACATAGTTTAATTCGTCTCAGCAAGATTCTGATTTTTCTAAGTTATAAACCAATTCATGTGAAACATGTCTGTTTGAGAATACTGAATGAGGAGATCCAAGAAATTGCCTTCACTTTAACTATGTAGTATGACATCTAGGTTTGACCTTCTTATTTACCCCCTCTGTACCAGTATGCTTTATTTTATGTGTTAATATTTGAGGTCTGCGACATTCATGGCCAGATATTTTGCTAAGTAAACTACCAGTCTGTTGGTCCACTCAAGATGTTCCTATGTTAGCATGTTATCTCATTAAATTCTTCTGTGTGTGATCCAGTGTTCAAGTTGTTTTGTTTGGCTTAAAACAACCTCGTATATCTGTGAAATGTTATCTCGGATCCAGTTCTGTATGGCATAGCCTAAGTTGTCCATATCTCTGCTTGGAAATAGCAGGGGAATGTTCTCTGTCCGCCTTGCAACCTGAAATTGTCATTTTGTCTATATTATGTGAAGGTATACACGTTATATACTAGGATATACAAGGCGTAAAATATCATGTATACTTGGAATATTCATGTATATCAACTCCATCTTTGTTTATATTTTAAGCTAGACATGATTCATCCTGTAATCTCGGCATGCCTATAATTTCCCTGTTTGAATGAATATTTACATGTCTGTAATTTCCCTGTCTGAATGCATATTGGCTCTGCTTGCATAAACTGTCACTGCCTGTTTTGATGGCTGTCATTCTTTGTTGCCTTTGGTGTAATTGCAGTGCACTGTACATGTCTCATGTTCTCTATATATCCAAAGTAACATAATTTCTATGTTTCTATAAAATATATATGTTGTTTGGGCTTGTTTGTCTCGGCTACTTCAGTTTACTGAAGCCCGATTTGGGCTGGATAACATTTGGGTCTTTACTTTATTTGGATCATTTAGTTTGGTATTGATACAATTAAGTAATAAAAGGCATAGGTGTTTACGTGAATACCTTATTTGTTTACATTATTGTAAGGTTTGCGATATATACTAATCCTTATCTTCTTTTATTTTTACATGAAACGCACCGGAGCAACAAAGAGTCTCATGGCGAGACTCATCGTGGCAAATTAACACCCGCATCTATGTGCATTTCTCTATCCGCATCGGAATTTCAAAACCACCGGCGAAAAGACATCGTCATCCTTCGAGTCATCTTCTTTATTTTCTTTATTTTTTGCCCCCGCCCCATTCAGTATTTAATTGTTTAACGTTACACTAACATTAGTGTACTTTGAGCGCCTTTCGGGATTAGTTTGACGTTAGAAATCTACTTCTTTTAAGTTAATCATTCTGGCTTGACATACATTTCTTAAACTATAATTAAATCATTTAGTCGCATAATTATTTAGGTAACCAAGACAATAGCTACTAAATCCTAACTTGAGGAAAATCGTTTTTTTTTTCTTTTATAAATTCCTATTGGCATCCACATAAAATATATAGGATCATTAAACATTTGCATGATATTTTTCACATCGTATTTTCCGTCATCATAGGCTTAGCATTATTACTGCTATGTTATACGGAGCAATATATATACCCTATAGAATAATTTAATACATTTTCTAACTATTTTAAATGCATGTCTTCAACTAAGATTCGCTTTATATAAATCTTATATTTTATGCAGGCTAAACTACACTTATGCTTATAAATATCCTTTGCTTAAATACTTTAAAAACATGCATTCTTCTATAGCATAATAATTACCCTAGGTTTGGCAGGACAACCGCAAGATAGCGGATCTTAGAGGGTGTCTAACCCCTTCCCTCTAGATTAATAAAGAACCCTTACCCAGAATCTCACATAGTTTCACAGACCTTTAAATGGAGATCATTAATTGCAGTATTTACTGCAATAAATCAAGTGTCCTAATTCACTATAATAATTAGGTGGCGACTCCTTAAAATACATTCTAGGAATCAACCATACGTGGCACTCCCGTTTCGACTCCGGTTTAAAATGGGGTGTTACAGTAGCTTTTAAGCATAAGTACTGAATTTAAAAATAAGTAATTACATATTTGGATAAAAATGTTGAAGCTAAAAGGAGTCGTGTGTAATGACTTAAAACACTCTTAAAACTATCAACACTAAAATGCATTCAATATTTTAAATTTCCAATGAACCTAAACACTCAAACATAAGATATAAATTGATTAAATAAGGTCTTTTTAATAAATATTATTTATTTATTTAAATATCATAAAAATTGCTCTTATTACTCAAGATGAATATTTATTTGTGGTAGACCTTAAATGTAATTATAGAAGGGCTTTCCTGCAATAAAATTGAGTCTTAACAATTCAAATGAAAGTTTTTTAGACTGATCCACTATCAAGTTTGTCGTCTCTTCTAACAAAAGATTTTCCGGAATCTGTGAAAATTTTGCGAGATAAGTGGCCATGCTTCAAAGCCCCAAAACTCTCTAACTCTCTCCTCGACAATAGGTAGAAGAGGTAAGATACGATAGATATAATGGAATTAATCTTTATTCCGCACTCTCTCTCATCGACCTGAGAGTCTGCGCTTCTAGTATAGAGTAATTTACATCGTATCATTGATAGTAATGTTATTAATCACTACTTTGGAATGGAGAGCGAGTCACAAGGACCAAGATTGATCTCAATTAGAAATCAATAGAATTTCATTTATCGAATATCATAAAAGTATTTTTTTTTGTTCTTCATAATTACACATCGTAACATGTAAACTCATTGGTAGGTTATAGTTTCAACTTCTGACAATTGGGAAAAAGTATTCATTGGTGAAAGAAAAAGCTATAAAATTTTGATTTAAAAGATAAATAGTAAGGACTAGGGGCAGATCTACATGGAGCCCGGGGCTCTTCTGTTACACCCCAACCTTGGGGAGGTGTGATCGGTATCTGGTGCTCTAAGACCCGAGTGTACTAGTCACATAATATAAGGACATCACAAGATCTGGGCCGACGGGGCTTCTAATAGATAGTTGTGTAACCATCCTGCAAGCAGAAAAAGATTCAACAACTTTTATACATATATATGCCAAGGACGACAACGCTATCATAAGTGTAACAGACTATATGGAAGGCTGACAAGGCCATACACAATATCTTTATATTTACAAACCTTTAAGAGTACATAAACGTCATCAGGTCGGGACATGACCCCGCCATACACATAAACAAAAATATATACATATAACCATACTGACTCATACTAGTATCTCCAGAATGAGTGGAGAGCTCTGGTATCATCGTTGAGATCCTACTGAGAGTGGGCGTCGCTCCGTCTATTTGAACATGCGGGCATGAAATATAACGCTCCGATAAAGGACGTCAGTACGAACAATGTACTGAATATGTAAGGCAAGAAAGAATGTAAATAGATGCAGTAATGTAAATGAGAATAAGGAAGAAACAACCTATAAGTCAGAGTGCCACTGAGGACCATAATATGCATAATTATGATATAATCGCGTATATAACGTCGTAAGCCTATGTGGGCAATTTCATCTGTGTAATTTATCACGTATATAATATTATTGGCCTCTGTGGGCAATATCATCAATATAATATATCACGTATATAACGATGTAGGATGTGTGGGCTACATATATGCATAATACATACCTATACATGAGAACGTTCAGAAAATATGGAATACTCTTTGAGCCTTTCGAAGTGACGTAAGGTCGTTGCACTTTCGACTATCCTTATGCGGATAACATATCACTTTACATTTCCATATGAATCAATGAGAAAGAATAAACATACCATTTCCAGCTTTTGGGAGATCAATGAGGAACCATATTACGACAATATAGGGAGATACTATAAAGTGTGGAAAGTACTCTTGACAAGAGACAAATCAAGAGGTATCAATAAAGTGCAGAAAGTACTCCCGACAAGAGATAGATAAGGCATGATATGTTCAAGAATCAAGAGTAACTATTGTAAAATCCGGAAAATAATAATAATAATAATATATAGTTGTGGTTGAGTTAATAAAAATATATATATATAAGAAAACAAAGAATAAATTGCATGGGATAGAGTTAGTGTTAAAGTTGGATAAATAGATATATAAAATGAAAATAAGAAAACAAAAAAAAAGAAAAGAAAAGAAAAAAAAAATGAAGGCATGCAGTGCATTTGCACGTCCATCCCCTTCCCTTTACCCCTTCCCCCCTTTTCATTTCTCCAACTTTCATTTCACCTCATGGAGTTATAGAAAACTCTCCACTTATACATTGTATTTACACACAAACAAAGTACATAACATAAAGGTTAGAAAATCAGAAAAAAACAAGTGAAAAGAAGAGGAAAAAAATACCAAGAGGGCAAGAAGAACAAGAAGCAAAATACTAGAGAAGTAAGGATAATTTTAGCAACCACACAACAATAATCTTCACACTTACAAGGTGAGTTTTCTCACTCAGAAATTCTTGGTAACATCCTTTATTTTTAGTTCAATACATGTTGGAATAAGAATTGAGTGTTGAAAAGAAATATTGAACTTTTGATGGTTTAGATAACTAGTTGCGCCATGAACTTTACGAACTGTTCTCACTGAGTTATAATTGTTAGAATTTGATGAAATTCGGAATAATTGTACACCTCTCTAATATGATCATATAGAACCAAAAATGAGGTAAAATGGACATACGGTTTGAAAGTTATAATAGTTCAAAGTTCCTGCCTTAGATTTGGTCGAAATTCGGAAAGGCATAATTACGGACTGTTTTTATTGAGTTTTACTTATTAGAATTATATGAAAATTTACATGGTTGTAAATATCTCTGTTACGGACAGATATATATAAAGATTTATTAAAACGGACTTACGAGTTGAGAGTTATTGTAGTTTGAAGTTGCTGCCTCGGATTCGTCGGAATCCAGAAGGGCAGGACGTTGAAACGTAAAACTGTACTAATCTGTGGGTAATATGAAAATTGTTGCTAAATGAAAGTTCTAGATCTCTTTGTTGTGGACATTTTGAGACCTTACGGGGGTCTATCCGACTTACGGATTGAGAGTTATCGCTGTTTAAAGTTTCTGCCTCGGATCTATCGAGATCCAGGAAGGGCAGCGAATAAAAGTGTAAAACTGTATCAAATGGTACAGAATATGAAAGAATGGTTCATATGGAGACGTGTAGCTCTCTGTCCTCGTCGTTTTGAGAATTTATGGGGATTGAACGGGTTTCTGATTAGGAGTTATGACTATTATAAGATTGGGTGCTGTTTAATAAAAATTCTGCCGAAACAAATTTCATGTGGCTGTTTTGAGGATAAATTTGTGTTAGTTACCCAAAGTAGTTTTAAATGAAATTTGGTACAGTGAAAGATCCCCGTCTTACCTTAGTTTCCGCTTGAGAAACACCTTAGTTGGAGTTATGGTTAAAAAGTTATAATCGTTACAAGTATGAATGACGGAATGTTAGAAAAGAGAATAATATTTATTTGATCTTCTGAAAAATATGAAAAGTGAATACGTGTTCACATAAATATATAAATATATAATGGATCGGGTTGCGCGCAACAAAGCGTAAAGTGAATACGCGTTCACAAATATATAAACATAATGGATCGGGTTGCGCGCAACAAAGCGTAAAGTGAATACGTGTTCACAAATACGTAAATATAATGGATCGGGTTGCGCGCAACAAAGCGTAAAGTGAATACGCGTTCACAAATACGTAAATATAATGGATCGGGTTGCGCCGCAACAAAGCGTAAAGTGAATACGCGTTCACAAATACGTAAATATAATGGATCGGGTTGCACGCGCGCAAAGCGTAAAGTGAATACGCGTTCACAAATACGTAAATATAATGGATCGGGTTGCGCCGCAACAAAGCGTAAAGTGAATACGCGTTCACAAATACGTAAACATAATGAATCGGGTTGCACGCGCAACAAAGCGTAAAGTGAATACGCGTTCACAAATACGTAAACATAATGGATCGGGTTGCGCGCATGATAAAGCGTAAAGTGAATACGTGTTCACAAATACGTAAATATAATGGATCGGGTTGCGCGCATGACAAATATGAAAGATGAATACATGTTCATCTATATATAAATATGAAAAGAGAATACGCGTTCACAAATATATAAATGTAATAAAAATGTGGAAATGCGAGAATGTCTTAACGTATAATACGAGATAAAATGAAGTGTTAGTTAAGCGAGAATTTCCTATGAGGAGTTGTTGCATAATTAAAAATGTTGTAACTTTGATATGTTTTGCAATATGCTTATTACGTTATAATGTGATTGCACTTGGAATATTGTGGTGTTACTTTGAATTGCGAGTAAGGTTCTCACTCGGCCAGGATGGTAGGTGACTCTTTATTTAACATGTTTGAAAGCGTGATAGAGGAAAGACTCACGTCAAGGCTAGCGATCGTCCATGACCTCTTGTCATACCAAGTCCATTGCCGGGCTTGGTATTCGTCGAGTTCAGGATGTCGGTTCGGTGTCTCGGGAAATGCGTATGGAATGGTCTCTTCCAACTTAGAATAATATTTGTCAGTATGTCTATGTAGAAACAATATTTGCATGAGCATGGGCTCGCGTTATATTTTCAATAAAGTCATAAACAAATTTCTTTATTGTTATTTTTATTAATAGCTCCGTATTTGAATATAAGTTTAAATTTCTAAATAAAGAGAATTAAATGGTGCTCATGGTGGAAAATAATTGTCCAGGTGCCATCACGCCCTAAGTAAAGACTTAGGAAAAGTCGGGGCGTGACAAGTTGGTATCAAAGCTAAACCAGGTTAGGAGATTTTAGGAAGTTTCTTGAGTCGGGTGTTTGAGCGGTTACTTATTGCGACGGTGTGCGCGCGCCAGTAATAAGTCAGAATAACATCCTAAAGTTTCACTTCTTTCATACTCTTCGTGCCTATCTTGAGTCTTTTCAAAGACTTGGTTCTCGTACTACCTCCTTGAAGGATTGTGGAAGGGAGTGTCTGACGATAAAATAACCAGATGTATCGCACCACCAGAAAAGGTAGGAGAGGTACGAGATAGACTATGGGGCAAATTTTGTGAGAAGAAGGAACATATCTATACGGGGAAAGACTACAAGTCTAACTTGATAGTATTTCGATGAGGTAGAAAACCTCATTTACACGAGGATGTGTGGAGACGCATGACGTCAATTTGGTGTCACTTGCGGTTAGTGGGCGACACGGGTGTGGTGGAGGAATCTTAGAAGAAATCATTTTCGATGTCACCAACGATGGCGTGGGAGTTCGAGTGCGTTCGGTGAAAAGTACATGCCTAATTCAGAAAAGATGCGCTCGGCGTGAGTTTGAACTGTTGAAACAAGGAGACCACAATGTGATAGAATACAATACCTAATTCATCCGATTGTCATACAACGCACGTATTATTCCTCTGAAGGGAGAAGGTCAAAAGAGTTGTTAAGGGTTTAAACCCAAACTTGGAAGAGAAGGTAGTGGCATTAGCCCATTATCGGGCATACCTTCAGATCGTCGGTATGACAATGAGGGTAGAAGGTTTCGCTAAAGCAAAAAGAGAATATTCGCAGAAGAGATTTCGGACGTCAGGATCATTTAACCATAGTCAAAATCAGAAGCAGGAGTTTAGTATGGGATCTTCAGGACCGAACCAATCTGTGGGCCAGTCTTATTTCAAGCCTAAGGGGTCTAATTACCAAGGTAGCAAGGACAAGGCCACCAACCCTAACACAGGAGGTGACAAACCGATTTGTAAGATTTGTCAAAGGAAACGCAATGGAGAATGTCGGCTCTTAAAGAAGACATGTTATAACTGTGGAGAGTCAGGCCACTATGCCAGGGATTTCAAGAAGAGGACCCAAACTCAATCTATTCAGGGGAGGTCAGAAGCAACCACACCGCCTACTGTGGAAATCGGAAACCAACCCGCCAGAGTCGGGAGGTCAACAACCCAACAATTTAATCGTCTACGCTTTGCCCGGAGGAATGAGGCGAAGCATCTAACGCGGTGGTCACGGTATTTTGCTAGTCTCGAGTATTCTGCATTTGTATTATACGATCCGGCTCTACATTTTCATATGTGTCAATGGGCTTTGCTAAGAATTTACACGTAGAACCTTCTTATTTAAGTGAACCTTTTGAGGTTATGACACCAGTAGGGGCCTCAATTTGGGCCTCTCGGGTGGTAAATAATTTCCCATTAGAAGTGAATGGCAGGGGAACAATGGTGAACCTAGTACTACTTGATATGGTAGACTTCGACGTCATTTTGGGTATGGATTGGTTGTCTGCATGTTATGCCATGTTAGATTGCCGGCGAAAGATAGTGAGATTAACTTTTCCCGGAGAACCAGAAGTTGTTATAAGGGGAAGGATTGAAATATCCTCAGGTCAGTTTATTTCCTACCTTGGGGCTCAAAAGTTATTGAGAAGTCACAAAGTGGAGTATGCATAACTGACTAATATAGTGGATACCCAAAAAGAATCCCCAGCAGTGAATGATGTTCCTATAGTTCGAAATTTTAGGAGGTTTTCTGAAGATCTTGGGCCTTCCTAGGATAGAGAAGTGGAGTTTGCTATAGAGTTAATTCCGGGTACAAGACCCATTTCTATTCCTCCATATCGAATGGTCTCAGCTGAATTGAGGGAGTTAAAAGAACAATTGAAGGATCTTCTGGATAAAGGTTTTATAAGGCCTAGTGTTTCCCCTTGGGGTGCACCAGTCCTGTTTGTGAAAAGGAAAGACGGATCGCTCCGAATGTGCATCGATTATCGGCAGCTCAATAAGGTCACGATCAAGAATCGATACCCATTACCAAGAATCGATGATCTTTTTGACCAACTTCAGGGAGCTAGCTATTTTTCCAAGATTGATCTCCGTTCGGGATATCATCAGCTGAAAATAAATTCGGATGATATATCCAAAACAGCCTTTAGAACCCGATACGACCATTATGAGTTCTTGGTCATGTCTTTTGGGTTAACCAATGCCCCATCAGCTTTTATGGATTTAATAAACAGAATCTTCAAACCATTCCTAGATTTGTTCGTGATCGTGTTCATAGATGATATCCTAATTTACAGTAAGAGTGTTGAAGAACATGAAGAGCATCTGAGTGTAGTGCTTCAAGTCTTGAAACAGGAGAAACTATATGCTAAATTTTCAAAGTGTGACTTTTGGTTGGAAAAGGTAGTCTTTTTGGGCCATGTTGTGTCAAGGGATGGAATTATGGTAGACCAGGAAGATAGAAGCGATGGCGGCCAAAACCAGCTCAAACGGAGGTTAGAAGTTTCTTAGGTTTGGTGAGTATTATAGAAGATTCGTAAAGGTTTTTCTAGTCTTCGCTCCTTTGACCGGTTGACTCAAAAGCGGTTAAGTACGATGGTGAAGCATGTGAAGCAAGTTTTGAAACTAAAGGAATTGTTGACTCTGCGCGATCCAACCTTACCATCGGGACAAGAAGGGTTCACGATCTATTGCGATGCCTCAGAGTTGGGTTAGGATGTGTCTTGATGCGATTTGAAAAGGTTATGCGTATGCATCTAGGCGATTGAAGATACATGAGAAGAATTACCCAACTCATGACTTGGAATTAATTTGCGGTGATGTTTGCCTTATGAATATGGAGACATTATTTGTATGGTGTACATGTGGACATATTCTGAGATCATAAGAGTTTGCGATTACATAACCGCGGAAGGATTTGAATCTCGACAAAGAAGATAGTTAGAGTTGCTTAAGGATTATGACCTTAGTATTCTTTACCATCCAGGAAAGCCAACGTGGTGGTGGCGCTCGATGGGAGATCGATGGGCGACAGCCCGTTTGGCAATATAAAGAGGGTATTGTTCGTGAGGTACAAAGATTGGGAAACCTCGGTGTTAGCTTAGCGAGATCGGTGAAGGTAGGGTGGTGGTACATGATACCTCGTGATGCTTAGCTTGAGAAATAAAAGAAAGTCAATTTGAGGATACGGAGTTTGTTGGATTTGGAGAGGATCCAACAGGAAAACCTTCACGATTTACATTGGGAGATAATGGCGGAACCGCCGGTATAAGGGTAGGTTATGTGTTCTAAGGTAAAGGATCTAGGAGGAAGATCTTAGATGAGAGTCACAACACAAGATATTCCATTCATCCAGTCAAAAATGTATCGGGACCTCAAGGCAAATGCGGTGGGGCGGGATGAAGAAAGACGTTGCGAGTTTGTCGGAAGATGTCTTATATGTCGCCAGTGAAAATTGAACATCAAAACACAGCGGATTACTTCAGGACATTGGGGTCCCCGTGTGGAAATGGGAGGCGATTCATATGGATTTTGTAATGGCGTGCAGAAAACTCGAGAATGGTATAATTCTATTTGGGTGATTGTTGATCGCTTACAAAGTCATCCCATTTCTTCTGGTCAAGACTACGTATCGCGCACTAAGATGCGCAAATTTATTTGAAGGAGGCATGCGGTTACAGATTCCTTACAAATTATTTGAGATAGGGGTTCCCGATTCACCTCACACTTTTGGAAAAGTTTCAGTGGTCTCGGGACAAAAGTTAAGTTAAGCACGGCTTTTCACATGAAGCAGATGGGCAAGTGGCGAACAATTCAAACACGAGGACATATTGCGATCTTGTGTGTTAGATTTTCGGGAAGTGGTTGGACCATCTATGTCTAATTGAGTTCGCTACAACTATAGTTTTCACTCTGGCATACAAATGGCCGTTTGAAGCATTATATGGGCGAAAATGTAGGTCTCCACTTGGATGGTTCGAGGTGGGTGAGGCCTTGTTCGGACTGAAGTCATTCAAGAAACAAATGATAAAGTGCAGATGATTCGAGGCGGATCAAAACAACTCATGCGTCATAAGTCTATGCGGATCATGGAAAAGAGATCTTGAATTCGAGAGGAGAAAGTATTTTTAAAAGTGTCCCCGATGAAGGAGTGATGCGCTTTGGTAAGAAAGGAAATTGAGCCCAAGGTTTATTGGGCCATATGAGATCTTGCGAAGAGTAGGAAATGTGGCTTGAATTAGCACTTCCAAGAGTAGGCGGTGCATCCGGTATTTCGTGTGTCGATGTTACGAAAATACTTGCACGATCCAAGTCACGTCATCCTTCCCGGAGATAGTTCTTAATGAAGAGCTTGATATGAAGAGACTCGGTAGAAATACTTGATAGAAAGGTCCAACGCCTTAGAAATAAAGATATTGCTTAGTGAAAGTCCTATGGAAGAATCACTCCACAGAGGAAGCCACCTGGGAAGCGGAAGAGGCGATGAAAGTCAAATATCCATTCCTATTTGACTAAGGTAATAATAAAAAAATGCATTACATAGTACTTCATATGTGTGCCATTTGCGTGTCTATATCGTATTCTGACCTTATTCTCATTCGAGGACGAATGCTTCTTAAGGAAGGGAGAATGTGAAGCCCCAAATTTGTTACAATAACAATAAACATTATTGTGTCTATGAGATTATGTTACGACCTTATTCACATTCGAGGACGAATGTTGCTTAAGGAGGAGAGAATGTAAAATCCGGAAAAAAATAATAATAATAATATATAGTTGTAGTTGAGTTAATAAAAATATATATATATAAGAAAACAAAGAATAAATTGCATGGGATAGAGTTAGTGTTAAAGTTGGATAAATAGATATATAAAATGAAAATAAGAAAACAAAAAAAAAGAAAAGAAAAAAAAAATGAAGGCATGCAGTGCATTTGCACGTCCATCCCCTTCCTACCCTTCCCCTTTTTTCTCCAACTCTTGTCATTTCACCTCTCATAGGTTATAGAAAACTCTCCACTTATACATTGTATTTACACACAAACAAAGTACATAACATAAAGGTTAGAAAATCAGAAAAAAACAAGTGAAAAGAAGAGGAAAAAAATACCAAGAGGGCAAGAAGAACAAGAAGCAAAATACTAGAGAAGTAAGGATAATTTTAGCAACCACACAACAATAATCTTCACACTTACAAGGTGAGTTTTCTCACTCAGAAATTCTTGGTAACATCCTTTATTTTTAGTTCAATACATGTTGGAATAAGAATTGAGTGTTGAAAAGAAATATTGAACTTTTGATGGTTTAGATAACTAGTTGCGCCATGAACTGTACGAACTGTTCTCACTGAGTTATAATTGTTAGAATTTGATGAAATTCGGAAGAATTGTACACCTCTCTAATATGATCATATAGAACCAAAAATGAGGTAAAATAGACATACGTTTGAAAGTTATAATAGTTCAAAGTTCCTGCCTTAGATTTGGTCGAAATTCGGAAAGGCATAATTACGGACTGTTTTTATTGAGTTTTACTTATTAGAATTATATGAAAATTTACATGGTTGTAAATCTCTCTGTTACGGACAGATATATATAAATATTTATTAAAACGGACTTACGAGTTGAGAGTTATTGTAGTTTGAAGTTGCTGCCTCGGATTCATCGGAATCCCGAAGGGCAGGACGTTGAAACGTAAAACTGTACTAATCTGTGGGGAATATGAAAATTGTTGCTAAATGAAAGTTCTAGATCTCTTTGTTGTGGACATTTTGAGACCTTACGGGGGTCTATCCGACTTACGGATTGAGAGTTATCGCTGTTTAAAGTTTCTGCCTCGGATCTATCGAGATCCAGGAAGGGCAGCGAATAAAAGTGTAAAAATGTATCAAATGGTACAGAATATGAAAGAATGGTTCATATGGAGACGTGTAGCTCTCTGTCCTCGTCGTTTTGAGAATTTATGGGGATTGAACGGGTTTACAGATTAGGAGTTATGACTATTATAAGATTGGGTGCTGTTTAATAAAAATTCTGCCGAAACAAATTTCATGTGGCTGTTTTGAGGATAAATTTGTGTTAGTTACCCAAAGTAGTTTTAAATGAAATTTGGTACAGTGAAAGATCCCGTCTTACCTTAGTTTCCGCTTGAGAAACACCTTAGTTGGAGTTATGGTTAAAAGTTATAATCGTTACAAGTATGAATGACGGAATGTTAGAAAAGAGAATAATATTTATTTGATCTTACGAAAAATATGAAAAGTGAATACGTGTTCACATAAATATATAAATATATAATGGATCGGGTTGCGCGCAAGAAAACGTAAAGTGAATACGCGTTCACAAATATATAAACATAATGGATCGGGTTGCGCGCCGCAACAAAGCGTAAAGTGAATACGTGTTCACAAATACGTAAATATAATGGATCGGGTTGCCGCAACAAAGCGTAAAGTGAATACGCGTTCACAAATACGTAAATATAATGGATCGGGTTGCACGCCGCAACAAAGCGTAAAGTGAATACGGCGTTCACAAATACGTAAATATAATGGATCGGGTTGCGCGCGCAACAAAGCGTAAAGTGAATACGCGTTCACAAATACGTAAACATAATGGATCGGGTTGCCGCGCAACAAAGCGTAAAGTGAATACGCGTTCACAAATACGTAAACATAATGGATCGGGTTGCGCGCGCAACAAAGCGTAAAGTGAATACGTGTTCACAAATACGTAAATATAATGGATCGGGTTGCACGCGCAACAAATATGAAAGATGAATACATGTTCATCTATATATAAATATGAAAAGAGAATACGCGTTCACAAATATATAAATGTAATAAACATGTGGAAATGCAGGGAATGTCTTAACGTATAATACGAGATAAAATGAAGTGTTAGTTAAGCGAGAATTTCCTATGAGAGTTGTTGCATAATTAAAAATGTTGTAACTTTGATATGTTTTGCAATATGCTTATTACGTTATAATGTGATTGCACTTGGAATATTGTGGTGTTACTTTGAATTGCGAGTAAGGTTCTCACTCATTGCAGATGGTAGAGTGACTCTTTATTTAACATGTTTGAGAAAGCGTGATAGAGGAAAGACTCACGCCGAGGCTAGCGATCGTCCGCGACTCTTGTCATACCAAGTCCATTCTTGGGCTTGGTATTCGTCGAGTTCGAGGATGTCGATTCGGTGTCTCGAAATGCGGTATGGAATGTTCTCCCTTCCAACTTAGAATAATATTTGTCAGTATGTCTATATAGAAACAATATTTGAATGAGAATGGGCTCACGTTATATTTTAAATAAAGTCATAAACAAATTTCTGTATGGTTATTTTTATTAATAGCTCTGTATTTGAATATAAGTTTAAATTTCTAAATAAAGAGAATTAAATGGTGCTCCTGGTGGAAAATAATTGTCCAGGTGCCATCACGCCCTAAGTAAAGACTTAGGAAAAGTCGGGGCGTGACAACTATACTTTCATCTTTCAATGAGGAATTGGGGGGGGGGGGGGGGGAGCTTTAATTCAATAACGCTTTCTTTACGATCATGCCGATAGAAGGAAATAGTAAGCCTTACATACCTTTTGTTGTTGGCCAACATTAGCTTCCAAAGTCCCGAATGCTATACGAGCGGAAACCTACACATTAAAGATGATTCAGATCAAGATTGGAGTGATAACTAAAAGGTCGACTCACTAGGACGTTTCATCGAAACTTAGCGTGCGTAGAGTATGTGATTCGCATACATAGTCTACGATTCACAGATCAT
This sequence comes from Przewalskia tangutica, assembly GCA_029844215.1. Taxonomy (NCBI): domain Eukaryota; kingdom Viridiplantae; phylum Streptophyta; class Magnoliopsida; order Solanales; family Solanaceae; genus Przewalskia; species Przewalskia tangutica. Next base: position 13,585,348 of record CM056729.1, on the reverse strand, counting down.
GCTTTGTGATTCGCAGAGTACTCCAGACGATGACATCTTGTTGAACTTCCATCGAAACTTATTTTCGTCGATCCGATTAGTCTTAAACCTTTCCGAAACTTACTCAATACTTTCATAAACCTTTATTAGTCCATTGGAGGGATATTACCATATATGAGCCCATGTCGGCTAACATCACGATGATGACGATGCACAAAATACGAGGTGTAACACCTTCGTTGAAATATTATATTGTGTATATATTAAATATTAAACTCCCTTAACACGAACCAAAAGCTTAGCTCAATGGTAAAGGGTTCAAATCCTTCGCCACTGATAAACATTTATAGCTTTTCAACTTATAAGCACTTTTGGTTTAACCAAATATTTTACTATCCTTAAAATTTTATTAATTCTCAAAATATCGTTACCAAAACAATAATTTCTAACTTCGTCGTCACACTATATCCGCGGCTCCTCATTTTTTGCACACAAATATTTTTAAATTCATTTTTCTTTTGCACAAAATTTAAAAATATTTTAGTCATTGTAAGTTGTAACAAATGAAAAACCTATCTCACCTTTTTACGTTACATGTAACTGTTATCAGTTCAACACTTGTACCCAACCCCAAGTCCCTGACTATAAAACTAGTGTCTCTACTCCCCTATTCCTTAAAAAAATCCTTACTAATTTAAAACCCTTTGCATTTCTCGAGAGTTTAGGGTTTTGATTTCCCATTTCCTTTGCTTGGAATAATAATTTTCCTTGTCATTTTAGGAGACCTAATCTGAAATACACATTCCTCTGTGGTCCCTTCTAGTCTATAATCTCCTCAGGTATATTCCCAAATTCACCCCCAACTTCCCCTGAGAATTGATGTTCATGATAATGGTTTATGCTTTAAAAGTCAGTTAGATATGCTCATATAGGAGTTTGCTGGTACGAAGTCGCCTTTGTTAGGGAAGACTTGCCTGTGTAAATCCGGATGTAGTCCCGTCCCATCCGGGTACAGGAGTTTTAGGTCCATTTTCTTAACATGTGTCAGCACAGAGGCATTTTTGTTGTCCTGTTACTCCATGTTATTTCAAGAGATAATGGTCAAAAACACTATCAATTTTCTTTTGAGTTTCTTACCTAAACTATGAAAACTATGAGTTGTGAGAGTTTCATACCTAACCAACTAGTTACCAAAACACACTTTAGAAAAACGTGGTTCACTTTTCCTATCTAAGTTTCATACCTAAACTATCACCAACTAATTAGCTAAACACACCTCAATTATCCGTGGTTCACTTTTCCTACCTCAACTATTTGGTAGGAAAAGTGAACAAATGATAATTTAGGTGTGTTTGCTAACTAGTCGGTGATAGTTTAGTAGGAAACTCTCTCACCTAATAGTTCAGATAGGAAACTAAAAAAAAGCGATACTTAGAGGTGTGTTTTTTATCCTTAACTCTTATTTTAACCCTACTTTAGTTGTTGAGTGGTTTTAGAGTGTCCCTTATTAGTTGAAGAAAGTTATTGTCTTGTTATATGGTCTCGGGCAATAGATATCTTTTGAGTCGAGTTAGGCCCAAGGGTCATTTCCTTAGTCCAAAAGAAAAACAATTGATGCTAAACAGCAGAGCTTACTTACTGTAGCCATTGGACTAATGGAACTTTCTTCTTCAAAATCATTCTGGTGGTTAGAAGTTTATGGTTACTGAGTAGCACATGGAAGCAGATTGTAATAAGTGCGCATTATTATTTATAAACAGTTAATCCGGAATTGGCATATGGTTTAAACAGAAGGACTCTCAGACCCTATAATAGCAATGGCCGAGGGAGGAATACATCCCGGAATACATATAAGGAGATTCAATAAATACTAGAATGTACACCTAAGATTTGAATGTATGATCTAAAACAAATTTTGAACCCGCTTTTGCACTAGTATCTTTCCTTATGTCAAGGGGATTCAACAATATATATGTAATCAGGAAGATTCGTTTTCCCCCCTATTTGTACAGTATATTTTTTCGGTGCGAAGGACATTCATTTAACACCCTTGATAATACCTGGCTCCGTCACAAATAATAGTGTTAACTGTTTATTCTAAATGGAACTGTCTCCTATAAATAGTAAGTTTAATAAAAGGCATTCTAAATTAGTGTGAAGTAGGCACCTCAACTTGTATAAAGTTGAACACGTAAACACAAATGCTGATGTGGCACTGACGAAACACATAAATTTTGGAGGTATCTAGATGATCATTTTGCAAGTTGAGTGTTCAACTTACTAAGTAGATACAAGTGGGGTGTCTACTTGTGCGCATCCAAAGTTGGAGGGTATACTTGCCAGTTGAGGCCAAGTTTGAAGGTCTGCTTTTGTATTATGCCTTAATAAAATATATAGCTGAGCTGGTTGGGCTCTTCTAAAATTAGCGGTGAAGTAAAGTTCAAAAAACAGCATTAGTAGGAGGAAACAGAAAAGTGTTGTATACTTATTGACAGAGTCTCAAATGCTAATTTGCACTTAATATTAGGTTTTTTTTTCTAGGAATTTGATTGCTAAAGAAATGGTTCCAAAAGCCAAATCTATGTAAGGGAGATTGAGAATATATGTGCTTCAATATGTTGACATTTTGGAAAGGAGATTTGAGGTGCTTTTTATCCTGTTCTACAAACCCCTCTTTGTCTTATGCTATGTTGCTCGGGATCGTGTTGTCACGACAGTCAACTTACTTTGGGTGCTTTGACTAATCTATGGCTGAAAAGTTTAAATTGATTGGGTTTTGGTTTGATTTTCGGGTTTAGGTCATATCTATATAGTTATATAAAATATGAGAATATTTTGCTATTACACGAGATATCTTATGAATGAAATATTAGGTGTTTATAAAGAACTAAATTTTACTAGTTGTAGTTCAATTACTTCAATAGCTTTAATTAATCAAGATATATACTTTATATATCATGATATGCATTTATTGACTGTATCCCAGCACCCGTATATCACTCAGATCCATATCCCCGAATCCTAATTTTTTTGTGATGAAGAATCTGACCTTTAGATCCGCACACGTATCTGATCACCTGAGTCCGATCAACTTAGATCTTTTGCCATCTCAAGTTTGAGGCACAAGTTGCTAAATGTATCTCAGTTGTGCATTGCTCAGATTTATTTTCATTAGAACCTTAAATTTGTACCTACCAAAAGGATTTGATACCATATAAGCAGTGGCCTGTTGTAGGATCTATTAGAAAAAACCTTGTCAACACCACAATTTATATAATGCCAGGAGTATGATTTCATTCCAAGGGTGGCTTGGAACTTCGGGGATTTATGTCAAGCATACTGCATTAAACACAATTCTGCCCGCAGATTTGATGCTTCTTTTTTGTTTTTCTTTTTACCTTGGGAGGAGAGTGTTGTTGTAGCTCATGCTGAAAGGTTCTGTATTTATATTCATCTGAAGCATAGTTTCTGCAGGTCGAAAATTAGCTATCTTGTTTTCCGGGGGGAGTATGCCCAACTTTTGGCTTTTCTCCTTTAGCTGTTTTTTTCTCCAATGGTTATTTTAATGCCCAAAATGGTTTGCTTTCTGATATTTCTTCTTTATTTTTCTAAGCTTTCAGTGCTATCAAGAGAGTTAGATATTTCCAGCTAAATGTCAGCCAAGAAGGAGGCTGGGGAGATTGATACACTTGTTGCAAGTAACGGGAATACATCTATAATCAATGAAACTGGATTTCATCTTTATCCGATTTCTGCCAATGACTATGGCGAAGGTTTACCATATGCTCCTGAAGATTGGCCAAATGCTGGTGATAAGTGGGGCTGGCGAGCCGGGAAAAGAGCTACAACTTCAGGCTACTTCAGAGATAGACATCTGTATCTTCCGAAGCATTACCATGTTCCGAAAGATGGAAAGAAAAATGCTTTTCGAAGTAGGCTTTCGGTTGAACAATATCTCCAGTCTGAGTTTCCTAGTATGGATATCAACAAATTCTTTGCCTCATTCAGTTGGATGATTCCTTCTAAACAGACACCAAACCCAAAAGGTTAGTACCTTCGATAAGGCACTTGGCGTATCTAGCATGTTGAGATTTATTTTGTTTGCATCAAGTAAAAAAAAGCTCTTACACATGGCTCACTATCTATACTAATCTTCCAATGAAACATTATGCAACTTGGAAAGGCAGTTATGTGTAAGGACCTATTCCACATATTTATCCTTGTCCTGGACACTGTTCCATCTCTATTTAAACAGATTTTCGAAGTGACTGTTCCATCTCTAATCTTCATGGAGTACTTCATTTGTTTCCTTTTCTATCAAATGTGGATCTAACTATACCATTTATAAGTTCTTGCAATTTACCAAACAAAATGTGTGAAAATTTGTATAATTATACCAATTTATCCTTGTCCTGGACTCTGTATATATAAGGTCAAATTTAATGTTTATGTATAAGTATTCCATATTGAATCTCCTTGATACAATCAAGAAGCTTAGCTCAGCGGTCAAGGGAGTTCGAATTTTTCCCAAAGTTGCTGGTTCGATTCTCGCTCGCTGTCGTGTTCCCTTTTTGGTAGCTTTGGTGTTCCCCACAGCTTTTACACGGGATTAGTGCTGTTATCGGTCCGGTTCGGGTATCGACATACCGGAACCGGTCCGATAAGCTTACCGGTCCGGACCGGTCCCGGACCGATAAGGTTTCGGTCCTGGAACGAGATCCGGTCCCGGACCGATAAGGTTTCGGTCCTGGAACGAGATCCTGTCCCGGACGGAAACCTTATCGGTCCGGACCGGTAAGAATTTTCCGGGTCAGGCTTTTTTTAAAAAAAAAAAAATAGAATTTCCAATACTGAAATTGACATTCTCGGATGCGGTGCCACGTAATTTTTACGTTGAAATCAATTGTACATCGCGAGATATTTAGATTTGAAAATGGGAAAAACGTAACGATTTGGGGGAAAAGAGAAATTGAGGGGCAAGATGGACGTTTTTGGAGAAATCGGCGGAATCAAACCGCTTCAGCAGTTTGGCCGCCCCCGTATCGAAAAAATACGCGAAATCAAAAAAAATTTAGGTAAAACGGACGTCCGAGCGCAAAGTTATGACCGTATAAAGTTTGATCAATTTACAACCTATATTTGATATGTCAATACGTCCGGGCTGGCGGGGGGGGCTGGCGGGAGGGGGCCGGGGGGTGGGGTGTTACCGGGTATTTTACCGGGTTACCGGTCCGGGTATTTTTTTGGTACTCGTATCCGGACCGTTAAGGTTTCGGTCCGGTTTCGGTCCGAGTTTACCGGTCCGGTTTCGGTCCGGTTCTCGAGTATATCCGAACCACTAACCGCCCTACACGGGATAAAAGCTACATTAAATTCCCATTTTCCAGATTTCTTTCCCACCTTTAGTAAAAGTAAGGCCCAAGTATATAGTTGCTTATTTTTACAATGTAGGTCTCTTACTAAAAATTATTTATATTAGCATCTTAATTTATGGATTATTTCCATAGTAGCAGATTTTATGATAAACGTAGCATATTTAAACAAAACACTATCACTTTTATTCGTATATTCGCTACCTTTTCCCCAAATTAGGGATTACATTTAGATTCTTATTCTTTTGTTCCTCTTTCTCTCTCATTCATAAATCATATGTGTCTCTTTCCCATTCAAGAACCTTGGCAATTTTCAAAGATAATATATGATTGAAGGGACACTAATTCGGAAGAAAACGAAAACAAAAAGTTTAAAATAAAGTAGAACACTGCAAACTGAAAGGGAAAAAAAGCACAATTTTGTTAAAGAAGGGCTTGATGGATCAGGGAAAAATAGGAAGAAATTAAACGGAGCATGTCAAGGCGAGTTAAAATTTAGCGTGTTAAGGTAAGTCTTGTCCTTCGCCTCTTCACCCGTTTATAATCTTCACGTGTTTATTTCTTTATATTTTGAACCCTCTTGGTCAAAATCCTGCCTCCGCCACTGGCTGCAAGGTGCGAACTTCGTTATGCATCTCATAATTAATAGGAGTATTTAATATTTCTGATACCCATTGGCAAAGTATTTTGGAATATTCATTATTTCCATTAATTATTCAAGAGAAACAGTGGATGTAGCTCACTAGCTAACAACTCAACATTCAGGTGATATGGATATATTTTGGTAAAATTTGAGATTGCTTATTTTCCGTTAGAAATTATTAGGGAAGTTGTCATCCATGATTTCTATCTTTATTAAAGTACTTATATTTTTTCCCGAATACTTTTAAGGGTGGTTTTGCCATTTTAGATGCTCTTATCCTGGTACTGCTCATACACGGCCTGCTCTAACTCAATAAAATAACATATAGATTCCCATTGAAGTTACGGCTGTTATGCAGGTATTAGTTATGCGATGTTTTATGATGGAAACCAAATTATATTAGTACTACTGTGTTTTATGTCGGAATCGAGACGTGTATTAACAATGCAGATCAAATGATGCACTTTCTGAACGTAACTACTCGAAAATCCGACTGAGGTGACACCTAAAATACATGCCAATAATTTTGAACAGTTTCGTCCACACTAGAGACTCATGTGATGTTAGTATCTTAATTTCTTTTCCTATTCATTACAAATAGCTAGTCAGTTCCATACAGATTTTTATCTTTTCATTCCCCGTCAGTGTATCTTTTTATTTTTGAAGTGGATAGTATATGTTCTTGTCTGAGTCGTCTCTCTTTCTCGGGCTTAATGGAATAATTTGTTGACCTAATGTCAAATATGTTTTGTTTTATATATAGGTGACTCAGATATGAAAGAGAAGGCTACGTCTTCAGGGACGAAAATGGAGTCCCCGCCGTCTGATTCTCCTTTAGGAGCCGTTACTTGTAAGGCTGGTAACAGAATCTGTAGCAGTTTAACAGCAGAAAAACCTTTTCCGGAGACCATATTTTGTGATATCTGTTGCAGTGGGCCTGGTTTTTGCCGAGACTGTTGCTGTATCCTTTGTTGTAAAACTATCAGTTCGGATTATGATAGGTACAGTTACATTCGATGTGAGGCGAAAGTAGTTGATGGCTACATTTGTGGACACATTGCCCATGTAGACTGTGCTCTACGAGCTTACATGGCTGGGACAGTCGGAGGAAGCATCAGTTTGGATGCAGAGTACTTCTGTCGATACTGTGATTCAAGGACGGATTTGGTTTCACATGCTTTGAAGCTTTTAAATATCTGCACATCAGTTGCTTCTCGTGCTGATATTGAAAAGATTTTGAATGTTGGCATTTGTATTTTGCGTGGCTCACAAAAAAGTAGTGGAAAACAGTTGTTGCATCGTATTGAATCAACCTTGGCAAAGGTATAGCTGATTGATGAACGGTACTTTGTTTCCGAATGATGTTATCTTTTTTCCCGTTTTTGAGGTTTATGAGTTACCAGAATAACCGATCTGATAATCATATCAGCTTGCGAGTGGAATCTGCATTGAAGATGTATTCAATAAGGAAAGCTGTGTGGATAGCACTGGTAACTTCTCTGCCTTCTCAGTATGTGCAAATGTGGTTCTGTTGCTTTATCTATTATCTATTCCAGGACTTGAACAAATATACACATTTGGCATTGTAAGTTCGTCTATTTCAGTGCTTCCGCTGTCCACAAATATACCAAAGACACTTGTTGCAACTAAACCACAGTATGAACAGAAAATGATCAGTTTGGAGTGTTGTACAAGAACATAAAATTGACAAACTATGGAAAGAGTCCAGAAGAGGAAATATTTGGTGTACAACCAGTGCATCAAGTAAATGCTATTCAACTACTCCTTAGTCCTAACCAGAAGAAGGAAATGAATTGCATCCTTATTAAGAGTTTGGAACTTTGGTGTAACCAGCCTAAAGAGAAAGACATCGATCACTTAAGGATCTCTTGTATGGTGCTGCTTTGATCAATAGCAGCAATAACGTCTCCTGGCGTAAAGAGTTCTGCCCTAGCCCCTACGGCATAGGATTGAACCTCACATTCATGAGCTGCCTCACCACATTAGTATGTGTTATTGGTTCCTTCCTTTAGCAATACTGCTCAGATTTTTGTGGAGCGTACCTATTGGGGTAATATGTCCAGATGTTGCCATTATTGTGCTTGTGATTCCTATTGCTGAGCTTGAAGCTTTTGGACTTAGCGAAAAGGGCTCTAAGTCTTCACATAAGCAAGCGAGAGAGAAGCGGAGCACGAAGCTACCTTTTCCCCTGACTACTTTGACTGATTTGGCCATATATGCAAAAATCTTTTTCATTATTATAGTGGATCTTTCAGAAAAAAACCTTTACTCCCTCCGTTTCAATTTGTTTGTTTTACTTTCTTTTTTAGTCCATATAAAAAAGAGTGCCACTTTTTACATTTAGTAACTCTTTACGCCCAATATCCTACATGGCAAGTTCATAAGGCATTTTAATACACACATTTTTAGTTTAATACCACAAGATTCAAGTCTTCTTTTAAAAAAAACTCCATACCGAGTCAAACTAAGACAAACAAAATGAAACGGAGGGTGTATATCGAATAAAGTATATATTTCGACTTAGCCCTTCTTTCTTACTCTTCCAACTTAGCATTTTGAAAGTTCCTTAAACATCTGCTTCAAAGAGCTAAGTCCCGCTAAAATGAGTCAAAGAACTATCTTCTAATCCAACAGAAATCCAGCATTGATCATAGCTGATATGCGGCTACGCCTTGCTGATCTCACTATCGATTTAAAGGAAAGTCGGAAGATATTTGTTCAAATCCTTTTTGTGGAGACAGTAAATTCAATATGATGTTGTCCATAGGTTTCATTGAGATATGTTGTCTTTTGTATTTTTGGAATCTTGGTTCAGTGTTCTATTCGCTATAATTAACGAATCTTGTTGCAGTTCCATACCCGACTCTATTTCTCATGTCATCTAGGATTCATTTGATTCTTCAAATTTTGAAATAATGGTTTTCATGAAGCTTTTTTCTGGATCATTACAGCTAAATCTGGCACATTGCTAGTTCAAAATCCCAGCCGGAAGCAAAAGACACTAAATGATTTCTTTCCATCTGTCTAAGCATTAATCGGCGGAGTTACCCTATGCGGGTGGGAGGTAACAAGTATTCAACGCAAAAGCTAGTCTGGACACCATCGTATAAAGAAAGATTTGGTGCATTGCTAGTTGATTGCTATGTACGACCAAATCTTAACCTAGCCGTTTAAAAGATTTTCTCTTAGCTCTTGTTATTGGAGCAGAAGAATAGCATAACTAAGACTGTAAAGCAGAATTCTGTATCAAGTTTTATTTTTGTTTTTTCTATATACTCCTTCGTTACCTTTGTTGAACAGATGTAATAGGAGGTGCTCACGCGAATTCTCCAAATACATCCAACCTAGGGCAGCCACAAGCGGAGCCTGGATTTTAGATTTTTAATTTATGAGTATTGAACCATAATTGTACAACTATTTTTGCTTATTGGATTTTTGATGGATTATTTATACATTATTAAATGATTTTTTTAAACACAAATACAAGATTTAACCAAAAGCTACTGGGGTCTGTCGAACATGTAGCCACCATTGTGGCTCCGCCCCTGAGAATAGCTAGGTGAGGAAGTAAAATTAATCCTTGTTCATATTAACGTATCTAATACAAGAAACTTCCAGTATTTGCGGTATGTATTCATTTTATTGCCAATAAAGTGATTAAGGTCAAGGACCATGCAAGAAATACTACATCTTGCAAAATAAAGTATAGATATGTAATACAAATTACAAATATCATATAACATTATGGTAATTTATTCTTTCATTCTACTTCTCACCCCACCCAGAAAAGTCAACATTGTTTTCATTTAGCCTCCTTAAACTTAGAAAATCCTTGCATTATAATCATTACATAACTTGTGATAAGTACAAAAGTGATGATTTCTTCTCATACGCCATACCAAACGATTAACGTCTAATTAAGATGTAACATGAACAAGTTCTAAAGTTTTCAGGAGATCAAAAGGTGGAATGCATGAAAAAAAGTGAATCTTTCAGCTTAAGAGATCAAGGAAAATATAAAAACAGAAGCAATTGGGCGAAGAAAGTACACCTTCATGAGTATAATTATCTAAAGCCTGGAACTAAACAGGCTGAGAATTTAGAACTCATTTTATTTCATCCTAATAATTCAACTGGAGATCAATGTTTAGCTTCCCCTCTGTTAACCATTACCAGAATTTATCTATAACTAGCTTATGCTGAAATATGTACATCATCCCTTAATAACTCAAATGCAAATGGAGCCATAATATATAAACAGCTTGGGGATGCCATTTTCAGCTAGAGATTTGGTGCACGATTCATTAAACAACGATGCAAGACCGGGTGTCAGGGAGAGAGCAGCATCACAGAAATTACTAAACATTTTTCCACGGCATTGGAGTTGTCAAAATGATTTTTCGACAAAAAGAAAGTCAGTTGGTGTGCTTCGACTGCTTTTGGTGTATGAATGAGTTGGTGACTTTATATATATATTATATTTAATTTTGAACAGTTTATCTAGAACTTTTTTTCTAAAAAATAATCGCCGACTACCCATCAGAAGGCCCTTGAAAATCTACAAAGTGTACTCCAATGCAGTGCTCATTTCATGGATACCATATAATATGCGAATTACAATCATCAAACGTAATCCAAACCTTCGGAAATTGGTGCATTATCAAGCCTTTATGGATTTGGCAAAAGCGAAAGACTCCTAACATAATTCAATCCAAAGTCCAAACCTTCGAAAGTTGGTGCGTTATCAAGCCTTTCTAGATTTGGCAAAAGCAAAAGACTCCATAACATAATTCAAATTATGTTGACCTTTGAACCCACTCTGGCCTCTCAATGTGAGCCATTGTGGTTGCGAGCTAGCCTAGACTATTTTACACTGCCCTGGACCAAGTGGATTCTTGCCACTACAGTAAGAACTTGGAAAGAAATAAAAAGTAGTAATACAGAAGAGCATCTCTGAGTTTTTACTACATAAATTTTAGTATATTTATACTTGCACCTCATAAGTATAGAGTGCGGGCAACGTGGAAGTTTATTTGCTTAGCTAGTTATTCATTTTAATTAGTAGTTCCAAGTTCAAAATATGCTGCAAACATTTACTGAAAATAACCCACACGGATTCATAGACACCGCACTGTAAAATTATTTGTTGTCCATCCACTAATTCCAGTATATAAATGCTACAATATTGGAAGCTCCTCAAAACCTATCTTACTAATTGCTTAAGAAGCTAGTAAATATTATAATCCCTACAGTTTTATCTCAGTGTTGACTTGAGATAGGAACTCACATCTTTAGTCATTGCATATTAGTATCTCTAGTTACAAGAGCGAATTCTCTCCTACTGTTATCTCGAAAAGCAAGTTAAAAGAATCAACCATGTCCACAGCCACATGAATAATTTCATGCCGTCATGGTATATGAAGAGAAGGCGGGAATTCAATACGGCGTCATCTCAATATCAGTATTCTCCTCTGAATCAGGTTCATCCCGAGGAAGAAGGCCAAGTAGTGGTAAAGGCAGCAGGGAGCTGAGATTGCAGATAATTATTAGGATAGCCAAGTTGTCAAATTTGTCCTTGGTGACACCAAAGATGTGAGTTAGACCAGCACCAATTAGGCCCCCAAGGGTACTTCCCCCATTGGCTAAGGACATAAGGGTTGCAAAGAAAGTTGCTTCCATTCCCAGTGGACATATTCTTGCAGCTAATACAAGAACAGGCATGAAAAAAGCCTGAAAAAAGTAGAAGTTAGACAATCCTGAAGTAGTTGCCCGAATACCATTATTCTATACTCTCAAAAGAATCAAAACCTACTGATCAAATATGAATGTGACTTGCATTTCTTATTTTCCTCGACCAAATTTAGAGCTTCCCTCTTTTTCTTTCTTCTACCTTAGGAAAAACTTCTCAAAAGTTGGCATTAAAGTAAAAAAGGGGTAAATTTCTTAGGACAGTCATGTGATCTCAAGGATCCTTTACCTTTGTCACTCTAAGCTATCTCACAAAGTTAGAACTCACACCACCAGAATTTTAGTATAGTTTTAGGTCACATTTCAAGCACCACCAACCGCGTCTAACCATTTTAATGTAGTCTATATTCGAAATTAATGTAAGAGTCCAAACAAAATATAAAAAAGCATTTAAATGAAAATAGCTAAACAATGTTAACTAAAATTAGCTAAAAACAGAAAAAGAGAGGCTAGACAGTGAATTCATTGTGTCACAACACCATCTGGATCAAAAGTAATGGCTACTTCCATCCGTCTTTATGTGCAACACTATTACAACAACAACAACAACATACCCAGTGAAAATCCCACAATGTGGGGTCTGGGGAGGGTAGAATGTACACAGATCTCACCTCCACCTTGGTAGGTAGAGCGGCTGTTTCCGGGAGACCCTCGGCTCAAGACAAAGCATAATCAGGCAAAACAAAACATGAGAAACAATCAACGACGAGAAATTAACGCATTATGGACATGCAAAAAGTAAAAATCAAATACGCAACGATAATGCATTCTAACAACAGGAAGCAGTAGCTAACACAACTAAATAAGATAAATAAATTATACTAAAGAACACATAGCAGCAGGAATCAAGTTACAGAGTACTATAGAGCAATAATGCGCCTATAAGTGTGACAAGCTAATCGAGCCTACAATAATACTACACTATCATTTTGTAAGTGTAAAGAGGACTACGCTCGACTACCTACTACCCTAATCCGTGTCCTCCACAACCCCCTATCTAAGGTCAACACTATTATTTCATAAAATAATTAGTTTTTCTGCTCAGTCCTATAGTTCTGAACTTGAACCTATTGCTGACTAGAATTCTCATAATCTACAGACATGAATTTCAAAAGTGCTTTACAGTCTCCAACTTTGGTCTTTCGATAAATAGACGAAAGATTCCGACAGAATCTTACTTTTTATCAGCCAAAACACCTCTTTGGCTAATTGTAATGAGTTTCTTTTCAGTTCCATGTTGACTGTTATATCCTGTCAATTGCTATATGTTCTTTCAGTGCACTTTTTTTTTCAGTGATTAACTGCAGAAATTTGGATTACAAAGTGAGTTCAAGATTCAGAATGTTCTTTCTGTGTAAATTAAGAGAAATCACAGAACTAGAGATTGTTAATCGATCTGCGAAGCAATCCAAAGCTAGGCCAGTAAAAGACAGAACTAACTATAAGACAGAAGATTACCTGACCAAGAACAGATAGGATCAAGGAATCCCCAATTGAAAACCACTCATCACTAATGCCAAACTTCCGGTTCAATCCGGTTACCAGCAGAACCTGTCAATGTGCCAGTTACACATAAGTCATTCTAAACCGCCAGAAAGGGCCAAAAGGGAAGACACAACAAAACAGAAGATATTTTGAGACAGATACCTGTGTCATCCCAAGTGCTGACCCAATAATAGTTGTCACAAGGAATATTTTCCTTAAAGGAACTTTCTTTAAGAAACCATTGTAAAGTGCAACACCAATAAGTGATGCAACTGAAGTAACAAGCTTAACGCGGCCTAAGAATTCTGGACTGAAACCAAGTCTATTGGTTCTACAACAACAAACTTCAGTTAAAAACTTGCATCTTGCATTTAATAATAATCTGAACAAGAGACTTGAACTTGGAATTGAACATACATGAAGAAAAACATAGCAGAACCTGACTGTGGTGTCGCCTGAAATAGGAAAATAAATAGCGTGGGTAGAAAAACATTAGGCTGCTTAATAGCTCCCCATAACTGGAAAATGCTACTTTTTGAACTTTCAAAGAACCCATTGCCTAAAGAGAGACCCCTTGCTGGGCCATGTACAGGCTCCTCTTTCACAAGTAGAGATACTGCAGATGTTATCAGTGGAAGTAATGCTGTTACACCAAAAACGGACCTGGAGGAACCAAAAGATAATTAACCGGACCGACCATTTAACATTGCTCAGACCAACACAGGCTACAATACATCAACAGACTGAAAAATATCATACCTCACACCATAAGCATCCACAAGGGAGCCACTAAAGTAAGAACTGACAATTCCACCGCATGCTGAAGAGCCCCAGCAAAGTGACTGAAGAGATCCTGACATGCTTTGGGACTCACCACGTGCCCGCTCAACGACCATGGAATCTACAACCTACAACATACCGCAATTGTATATCCTGGATGAATAGGAGAACAAAAGAGATACTAGATGGAGAACAGTTAGAGGAACACTACAAGCAAAACAAAGGATAAACTTCATTCCATTGAGCAGCAAATAGAGTTGGTAATTTGTGTAAGAACTAAAAATCAAGCTCAAGATTTTCGCTCCCCCCACCCCAGTATGCAAAATGATGATGAAAGAGCTGGGTCTCTGGGAAATGAGTAGCGCAATAGGTTGTGACTCCAGTTAACCTCCAGTTAAACTTGATAATATAATACAACTCAGAAAGAAAAAATAGTTATCCGCCTTATATACTTTCAATATGTTGCATTGAGAATTCACGGTGATGAGTTGTTCCATTTCAATATGAGAAAAACACTCTAAGCTACGCTGTTATGCATTTTTTTCTAGAATATAAGAAGCGGCAGCATCATAGCCATCTAAATTCTTATGGTTATGATGTAAATACTCATCATTCAACTATGAAGAATTACTATGTTTCTCAGAGGAAGGAATTCCTGTTAACAGATGCCAATAACATTCCAGCGACAGAAATCACATAATTTTAAGAGATCCAAATTTTGCTTGATTCATCAATAGTCCACAGAAACTCAGCATTAATGCTATAATTTTCAGGGTTGGAGAAATCATTTGGTATAAATAGTTAGCTTTGTCTAACCAAGAAATTTAATCATGAGCAGTTCATTTGCCTACTCAAATTAGCAACAACCCAAATATAAAGGGACAACGCATGTTAATATGATCATTCTCTTTCTACTTCTTCTGAGTGTAATTGATAACAGCCAACAGATAGAGAGATAACAACCTATGAAGCACATACTGCTTCATACACTCCATTTAGATAGTTGTGTATGTTCCTAGTAGTTGGACAGAACACTTTGACTAAACCGTGTTCAACATACCATAGGAGTTCAACATGGTCTTTTTGTAGAAAACGCTGATTAAAGATGTGATTTTGACCATTCTTATATATATTTTCTGGTTGTATTAGTTTAATGAGTTTTTTGGATTTTCAATGATGTTTGTTGGGTCCCGGGGCTACGGATTAGTTAACGTAAGATTAAAATCGCAAATTAGAACAACAAAAAAAAGATGTTGCCTTCAATGTTGGGTCAACATCTGAGACAACATAGTGATAAAACAGTATAAACATTTGTAGAGTAAATGCAGCGAAAAAAGTAAAGAGACACAAGGTTTATATTTTCAAGGGTATATATAAATATATCCCTTGATGGTCGATGACCAAAAGAATTGTATAAATTATATACAATTACAAATGAATTTCTTTTTACAAATTGAGCGTTACAAACGAAAAAAAAATTACAAACAAAGATGAAGTTGCAGATGACTTCGCTAAAGTTACAAAGTCTAAAAGATAAAAGACAACATCTTCATTACAATTGCTTGAACTATAAGCTTAATCTAGAATAAATATAACAATTGTAATGTGAGACAAGATGTTGTTAAAACAACTTTAGGCTAAAATGTTGATCCAGTTTCCTAAGATAAAATCCGAGAGCTCTCTTGGAAATTCTTCTTCTTTTAATCTGAATTATCTGGATGATCGATACACTGAAGTTCCCCTCTATTTATAGGATGAAACTTTCCTTAAAATCCTCACTGATAGTTGCGGAGGTTGAGCAAAAGATGACAACAGCTTGGACCGAGTCTTCCTCCTGGAAATCCTCCACGATCTGGACTTGGTCATACACTGCTTTCTCTCCACGCTTTGAATTCGTATTTCACCACGTTTTAAACACAGCAATCTAGTAAGCTTGCCTAGGTCATTTTACTCGCGATGCATCAACCGCTTGGTAGGAAGAATAGGCAAAACAGTTACAGAGATGTTGGCAGAAATGTTGTCGCAACATCGCAGGCAACATTCTTGTCTACACAAGAGATGTTGTCCTGAGAGTTTTCAGATGTTTCCACAATATCCATCCAACATCAACAATCTCCCCCTTTTTGTCTTTCTTCACAAAACTCAATGCAATGCAAAAAATGACTAGGATACTGAATCTTGATGTAGTCGTCGATAATCTAAGAAACAATAAGATCAGTGTCGTGCTCCCCCTTAATCTGCAGTTACAAATTTCAAGCAATGTGGTATCGATGTTTTTTTATTAGTTAGGTGTTAAGTTCTGTTACTCATTACTTACAGTAGATATGCAGTAAATCTTCATAACATACCATAACATGTAACCATATATAGCATTAGCATTAACCAAAGATATCCCAAAAATTATTACAAAACCAAAAATTAAGATAGTATTCAACAAAATGATTGTTCAATTAGTAACCAGCAGCATCAATAAACCTCACACTACATCACCACCATCACCTTCACTACATCACCACCATCATCTTCTTCATCTTCATCATCAATCTAGCAGTCTTTTAGCTCTTCTCCCTTGCTTGTCTCAAAGAACATCTCCCTTCTCGTTTGCTTCCCTCAAAGAACAACATCATCGACATTTGCATCTCTCTCCCCCCTTTTTGTGAAGAAAGCATGTCCTCATAGTAGCTCTTCGCACGCACAAGCTCCAGAATCTGTCTATCAAGCTCAATAATGTGCTTCTTTAGCCAGGCGTTGGACACATGGACTGTACTCTTGATGTTGCCAGGAAAGTTGGCAACATCCTGTGTTGGCTTAGTGGCAACATTCCGTGTTGGTTCACTGTCCCAATTTTCTTCCTTCCAGGGCAGGTCTATAACCCTGTCCCTGCTGTTTACTACCGCTCTTTGTACTGGATAAACATCTAAGGGTTTACTCAGTCTTTCTCCTTTCGGTGTTTTGAAGCCTTGGTTCAATAGTATTTGAAAAATGAGGGATGGATATGGAAGAGCAGAGTTAGATTGTCTTTCAGCCAGGTTTGTGACATGGTTGAAAATCAGCGTTCCAAGATCAACTCTGTGATTTCTTCCAATCTTATATAGTAGTGTTGCTTGGTCAAGGGTAACGACAGTTTCATTTAAAGAGGGCAACCAGTTATATATGACAATTCTATGCAGGGTTGCAAACAGTGTTGTGAGCCTCGACACTGGACTGCGAGGAGCCCAAGTAGTGATCAAGTTTCCAGTGAGATATTTGATCATCTCATTAAGTTTTTCAGCAGTGGGGGTAGCTTCAGGGGTTCTATCAACATGAGGGATCCCTAGTGTGGCATTTATGATCTCAGGGGTAAATTCATATACCTTGTTGTAAAGGTACACTTGCCCAAATTTCTTTGAGGTCGTGTCACTTGCAAGGTGTGTCAATTTAGCATAGAATACCCTAACAACCTTTTCACAGTAAGGATTCTTTCCAATCACAGAACTCAGAACCCTACGACTACTTAAAAACTCAGTTAAACCATATTCCAAAAATGAAGAAAGATCTATTACTTTTTCTCCTCAAATGCATTTATTCTTAAATCAGTTCCATCTACTAGAGCATGTTTTACTGTGGAACAAAGAAGAGTAAGGCATTACCTCAGAATCTGTTTCGGATTCAGGATTTTCCTGTTCTGGTGGTGTGGCTTCTGGTGTTGCCTCGGATGTTGGGGCAACATAGTCAGGATCAGTGTCTTCCTTTTCCTCTGTTGCCTTCGATGTTGAGGCAGCATTTGAACCGAAGTTCCAGTATGTCCTTCGAACCCTCTTGGGCATGAAATTCCTTAGGGGAGTGTCGTCAGACATTTCCTCTTCTCCTCCCTTCTCGGCTTCGGTTGGAGTGGTGACTGAAGGTGTTGGTGTTCTGGGTAGACTGAAGTCGGAATCAGTGCTGGTGGAAGTGGTGGAGTCAACAGGAAAAGTCGATTCCACTCTAGTCGTTTTAGCAGTTTGCTCTTCACTGAATTTGCTTTCAAAAACCCTTTTCGACCTTCTTGTCGGCATTGACTTTGATTCTCTTATTGCAAGATTTGTAAAATCAGATGTTGTATCAACATCTATAGGGTTCTCTGAATCTCCAGGGTAACACACATTTAAAGGTTCGTCGGAACCCAGCAAAATCATTGCTAAACTTGCGACCTCCTCAGAAGGATTTAGTTCATTGATGGCTTCATAATGTTTATACATTTTGTTGCTATTTGGTGGGCTTGTTGACATTGGAGAGTAATCTTTGAATTTTGAAGATTTGAAAGATTTGGGGGATATGGACATGGGAGAGGGTTTTGAAGAGGGCGGTGTGTTGGAGACGTTTTGTGTTTGAAAAACTGATGGTGATGTTTGGACTTCCATTTGTTGGTTCGACTGGCGGCTGATGAGACAAGGCCGAAACAAAAATGGGGATTTTTATCATGGCAAACTTTAATTTACACTCAAACTCTTTTCCTTAAATTTAGGTGTTGACACTCAATTTTGACCCTCCCGTCCAATCATTAATCATAAAATTACACTAATTTTTAGAATAATCTTAATAATTTTAACAATAATAATACATGCATAAAGACATAAATACATAAATAAATAATTCAATAATGACAACCCAAACATTAAGCACTCCATAAATATTATGTACGCATTTGGCATTTTAATAATAATAAATACATAAATAAATAAATAATTTAATAATGGCGTCGCATCAAGCATTCCTTAAAATTATATCCACATTTATTAATATCCAAAGCAATTTCATAAGCAATTGAAACCCCTCATTAATTTAATTTTAATTTAAAATCGCAAAGTATGCATAATAAATAAGATTTTAATAACGACATCGCATTATAAACGAGAATCGATCAATATCCTCTATATCCTACAGAGATTACCTCAATACTCTGTTGATTTCTTGATTTCGATTGCGTCGCGATTCTGATCCTCAGTCCCTTCGCGATCGCCAATTTCTCCTCAATATGTTTCAGAAATCGATCGATCCTGAGAGAATCACTCTGTGTTGTCACTCTAATCTGGAAAACAATCTCTTCGATCTCTCAATCAATCTTCAATTCTGATTTTTAGTCGAAAATCGCGATTTCGACTTTCAGATTTCGCATCGCGATTTCGAATTTCATTTCCAATTGCTTCTGAATTTCACCTCAATATGTTAAAGATCAACTCCTCGATGTTCAGTTCCTTCACAATTTTTGATTTCCATAAAGGAAATCTTCAATCGCGATTTCAATTTTTTTTTCTTTTTTTTTCTTCTGTTCTTCGATTCTCTGTTCCTTCATTCTCGATCACCTTGATTCGATCACCATAGCTTTGATACCATGTTAAATTTCAGCCAATCCATCAGCAATGGAAGAACAGTGAGGAGAAGAAGGAGTTGATATGAACGAGAAGAAGAGAAAGGTTTTGGGAGCAAAGTGCTCTTCTGCGTTCTCTTTATTTTGCTCAAATGAATTACAAAGGAAATAGTCCTATTTATAGGAAATATTAGACCCACTAATAATATCCTACTTAACAAAATATCCAATGAACTTAATCAAAATATCTAAATATCTCAACAACTTTGTATTAGAAAAGCTAGACACATAAAATAATGTATGTGTGTTTTTAATTAAAAAATATATATTTAGAGCCTCATATTGAAATTTCACTTTAAGCCACTAATTAAGTTGAGCGGCCCCTGTACACTTTATATATTGTAACATACATTTATTGGCCGTATTCCAGCACCAGTATCCGCACTCGGATCCATACCCCCGAATCCTAAAATATATGTGATGAAGAATCCGAGCTCTAGACCACGCCCGTATAGAACCGCTCCCGAGTACGAGCAACATAGACCAAAAGTGTGCCCTCTCTAATAGTCAAAGCTTTTAATGAGGTGGTGTACAATTGAATAACTGAGTATTTGAAAACTTATCATATTTATCTTTTAATCTCGACACAGCTGTTTGCTAGACTTTAACTTCAGATCATGTCTCGGAGTCTCAGACCTTATCTATGGCCCTTTTTCCAAAGACCATCAGACAGACTTACCTTCAAAATTTCAAAAGGCTTTTAGAGTCACCTGTGTAACTAGCAAGAACTTGTGAATGTAAGCATTGGAATAAATGCAGCACAAAGAGAACTAATTTTACGGGAGTGAGCTGTTAATAAGCTGGTTTCCAGTTCACAATCTCTTAGCGTGTACGCCAACTGTGAAGCTCCAAATCCCAAAAAGATTGACGTCGACCTCTTGATCAAGTCAAAATAGTTTGGATAAACAATGCAGCACACAGGCTTGCATTATTGTGACTAGGTAACAAATCTAACACCACAAGTCAAATAACTGAAACCAACTAGAAACAAAAGGAACTTACGACATCTGAGAAAGCAACAGAAAGAGAGCCAATAAGTATGCAGAAAGCAGCACCATACTTGCTGTCTACAAAGGTGGCCATCAAAAACCATGAGAGTGCTCCAAGAAGTCCTGATAGTACCAAGTATGACCTTCTCCGATATCCGAAGAGTGGGAAGGAATCACTATAAAAGCAAAACCAATGTCATGAAAAATTAGTTACTAGAAATAATTAGTTAGTTGAATAAGGATGAAATGCGAACTTAATCCAACCTGGTGAATCCATATAACGGCTTTATAAGCCACGGCAATGATGAGAAACCAGATATCACAGCTGTCTAGTTAGCCACAAATAATGTGTCAGTCAGTGTGCTCAAATCCAAAGAAGAGGTTGCCACTGACAGAAAATAAAATTGACACTTCGTCAAACAGTTTCCATTTTAAAATGCCCTTTATCAACTGAAGACAGAAATGTTGAGGCAAAGATTCATAAATTGGAAATATCGTACTCAAAATCTTTAAAGAAACTATGAATCAATTTCAGAAAATGATATGCCTAGTTTCATGTTTCCAGGCCCTAGATGAGGATAAATATAATGCCCACAGGTTGATTCATGTTGTCCAATCAACTCTATTTAGTGATCTGGGAAGAAATAGATAAGAAGTTGTTAAATGACATAAGTATAGTATAACATTGGTGAAAGCTCCTCATACATATAACATTTCTAAAGAAGAGGAGGATAGGGTGTGTACATAAACACAAATGCATAAGTACGTCTACATTTATATGACTATTGAAGGGCAACAAATTGAACTAGACACCTTCATAACTTTCTGTGATGAATGATGATGTAATTGGCTAAAAGGAGACAAAAAGTAATATAGAATTAGTTTCTAAAAGCAGCACTGTAATTGTTGAAATTAGAAAAATATGAAATCTGGATGTTGAATAATACCACAACAAAAACTATACCTCAACCCAAGCTAGTTACATAAAGAGAGACACGACGGATAATAAGGAGAATGAGCAAACTTATGAGATGAACCATTGGAAAGTGGAGATTTTCATTTACTAAACCTGCATTTCAAATAACCGACTCTTAATGTATCTTAGATTCAGAATCCATGTAAAAATTCTCGACAATATAAAATTAGTTTGCCTACTCAAATAAGCACTTTTGGATAAAATACAAGTTTGTGGAAGTTCAACCAACAATGTAAAGAAGTGTTCCCCGAGAAGATGGCATACCTCTGCAGGGTCTAGGTGTAGGTCATCTTTCAAAAAAAAGCTAACAGCAAGA
Source organism: Przewalskia tangutica (assembly GCA_029844215.1). Taxonomy (NCBI): domain Eukaryota; kingdom Viridiplantae; phylum Streptophyta; class Magnoliopsida; order Solanales; family Solanaceae; genus Przewalskia; species Przewalskia tangutica. Next base: position 13,563,653 of record CM056729.1, on the reverse strand, counting down.
TCTGAAAGGCCTAAAACACCTTGAACAAAATATACCATAGCAACTGCAACGTTATCTGGGGTTAGTTCCACCCCAAAGCATCTGGCTGAGCTAATAGAATGGCTATCCTCGTGAGAGCCAGTTTTATCGGATGAACTAGAATCTTCGTTGCTAGTGGTTGGCAGGAGATTTCCCTTTCCTGCAGATTGATCAGATAGGGAAATGTCATAAATATTCGAACATATGCCAGCTTCTGTGAACATAGATATTCCTTTATCCTCTTTCATGCCAATATGCTGATACTTGTGCATCATAGTGGAAAGTTCTTGTCCAAAGGAATGTGGTATATCTAATATCAAATAACCTTTTAACCAGAATGTCTAGGTTAAGCAGAGAAAAATATGCTAAAATTACACCGAACACCACACATTAGTTAATATATTGGAGAAACCAATGATAAATGAAAACGATAAGTCTTACTTCAATGAATAGCTGCTCTTTCGGCTTAAGAACACACATGGGTTTAAGACAGTTGAACATTTTGAAGTACCAATCCCGAGCATACACAAATACTCTAACCCGACAAAAAGCCTGGTATTTAAGTGGAGAAGGGTAGAGATGGGCTTGAGTGACCCCATAATCCACTGAGTTTAAGAGTGTGTGCTACATTGGTCCTCCGGGATTTCTAGATTATCAAAAATACAGAATGGGATCATCCGATCAATCAATCAACTAAACCTTAATCCGAATTAGTTGTAGTCCTCTATATCCATTTTCCCTCCAATTATGAGCACTACGAAAGAGTTAAGATAGTTCTAGGGGTCAGTGGCATAAAGCCAAACTTTACGGGAGACCTTTTTTATTAAAAAATTATATATATTTTTTATTTGAAATCATTGTCTAATGGTTTCGCATATCTACAAACCGAACCAATAACATTCAAAACCGAACTGAATCACCCGATAAGCACCCTAGTTCGAGCCTCCGAATGAAAAATTCAGGAAGTGCTTTCCTCTTTAATCGGCCTTGCATTTCTCGAAATCGAATTAATCGAAAAATTCAATATATATACCGAACACCCAATGAAAAGAAAATTGGGACCCTAAACTTTTGGGGCCTAAAGCCCTCGCTTCAGTGGCTTGGCCCTCTAGCCGGCCTGGATAGTTCGTCCATGTATCACTTTGCACCTATAATGCAGATCTTTCCCCTGCTTCGTAAAGATTCTCGTGTGTCTCCTTAGTTTGATATGTCCAAAGAACCATAGAAAATCTTCTAGAAGCTTCCTAACCTATAAGGGACTTGATTCTATATTACATGAACAAAAACGTTATTGCAGACAATTCAATTTGAAGTAATAATACGTTCCAACTACTTGAGCTGCAGTAGATGGTTAACACTTGCGCGTATGAAATGGCAGTGATCAGTTTTCCATCTATTCCTATATATTGAAGTAATGTGTTCCATATATATACAGTTCGATTAAAAAAATATTGCGGAATAGAGAGATATGGTTAATTATGTGTGTGTAACTTACGATTTGAGGAATCAAGCAACGGTTCGGCATCGTTATCTTCTTGGACAGAGTTTTCCGGCACTGACATTATGGTGATCGATTGCCGTTTCTTAGAGAGAGGAAAAAGGACTATTGAGAATGAATGAATTACAAGCCATTTTAAAACATTAGTGTTTTTAAATGACTTGGACAAAATTTAGGGAAGATAATCACGTGGAGATTTAGAATCAGTCAACATAGAAATAAATGATCACGTGCCTCGTTAACGGTGGTGGAGAATTGAATTAGTATGGGCAAATACCTTTATTTTGGAGTGATCTTTAATTTTTATCTCTTAAATTTTTTTTTTTTTTTTTTTTTGTCTTTCATCTAAAATTTTTGGGTTTCGAATTTGAATTCCCGCTCAGGTAAAAATTACAAGACATAGTTTGAAGTTCGAAAGACAGAATTTATCTGCAAACTATGCATGAAGGCAAAGTTTCAAACTCTACCTTAAGGCGGAGTTTGTCTGCAAACTAGTAGAGTCTCTACCTTAAGACAGGCAGAGTTTGAAAAACTCTACCTTAAAGGCAGATTTGTCTTCAAGCATAAAACAAACTTTGTCTTGCGAATTGAAACTCAACCTTGTGAATTTTTCTTTTTCTTTTTCTTTTGATTGAGCAGTAGTTCGAACCCGGAACCTCAGGGTATTTTTGAGCGATGGCAAAAATAAAAAATTTCACATTTGAGAGACAAAAATTAAAGACCAATGCGTTTCAAAGAAATCCTCCAAAAAAAAGAATTAGTAAGCTATATCGGGTTGTTAAGTAAAACTTTGACGGGTACCTTATTTGGACATTGTTATTTAATTTATATTTTAAATTATTTAAGTGAAATCAGGTTGTGTGTATCGATTCTGCTACATAGTTGGCATAGACTGTACTTATTGTTGGAAATTTACTAATGTGGAATTAAGTTTAACCCATTATTTATGACTCGAACAATTGAGGTCTCGCACGTTGGAAACGTCGTTGGAAACACACGTGTACACGTAGTGCCAGGTATCGTAAATTTTATTAAGTGAAAGATATATTGATACGTAAGTGAAACGTTTGAGACATAGAATGATGGACGGTTATTGGCCAAATGACGTGTGTTCCACGTTGGTAAATGAAGGAAGAAATGTACGATGTGTAAGATCGAAACCTGTCGGAAAAGAGCCGTGACGCCTCCATAGAGCCGGGGCGCCGCGGCGCCACCACTCCAAGGGTAGCTCAGGGCGCCGCGACGCCCCAAGGGTAGGGTCGCGACGCTAATTCGATGTCTGGTCATCGGAGCTCAGGCGCTGCAGCACTTCGGAGGCAGTGTGATCGACGGAAGACGGGAATTTCTGACTTTTGGACTGGTTTTGGAGCATTAATCCTCCATTAATTGACACTTGAATTCAGCCATTATTTGACTGAATTATAACCTCTCATTTAGTGTCATTACATGATCTTGATTGTCATTAGTTGGCTAGATGAGAAGACATCTTACACACACTATAAATTGAGGTCATTGGCTCAATTGTAGAACACACTTAATACTTGTATAGTTCAGATTTTCTGAACTTCTTCCTCTCTAGCATATCTCTCACACACTCAAATGTTCTTCTTGAGAAACACTTGAGTCTTCCTTTGCTCATTTGTTTAGTTGCTGTTTTATCTTGGGAGACAAGTTGTCAATAGCCGTTAAAGGATTCATACGGGATAATATTGTCTTAAGGACCAATTGAATATCACTGAACTCAACCGGTCCGTTAAGTTTTCGGTCCGAGTATCCGGACCGTTAAGTTTTCGGTCCGAGTATCGGTCCGGGTTTACCGGTCCGGTTCTCGGGTAATTACCGGGAGTATCCGGACCGGTAACGGCCCTACTAATAGTAGTTATAAACTATTCTCGTACATTCATTGTGTAACTCACACTTACTGCCTAATTGTGTATTGCATAACGGTATACTGATACTGGTGTACCACTGTATCGTTTGTCCTCCATAACTAAACTTCTGGGAAATGTGGAAGGTGGGATTTAGGAAAGTAGACGCTAAGCTAGTACTTCTAAAATTTTGGTGCTTTAAATTGTCTGAAACTCTTGTTTGACGTTAATTTTGCACCAATCCTACTCATTTGTTGCATTATACTGATTCATCTATCAGCCAGATTGGTCATATTGCTATCATTTTTGGCTTTTTTGTCAATATTATCACGGAAGTGTGTGCCATGGTTCCTGAAGCTGATGATTATAAGCTTATCATCACATGTATGAATGAACTTTCTGATTCAGAAAGTAAAATGGAATTGTATTTGTATCTTTATTATTTTGGTGTAAATAACAATGTATAGAGGATATAGATCAACTTGTAGATTTATTAGGAGCCTTGTAACTTCTTAGAGTTGGAGGTGGCCAACATATTCTTAATGCTGACGAATACAAACATTATCAGTTTTAAAAAAATGAACTTACTGACTTAAAATAAAGTCCCTCTATTAGGCAATAGCACTTTCTGAGATCAGTTGGGAAAGAAATAGAGAGAATTATCATGAAATAAGTCAAACACCTATATATAGGTGTGATGATACTGTAGAGAATTTGATCAAATTAGACTGGTTGAGTCGTGATTCATTATTTAATTTATTTTAACCCAATTCATCTTGATCCAAATGGACTTAGAGCAGGATTAGACATTAGTCTAACTATTGAATCAGCCCATCTAAACTAGCCCAATTTCAGCCCATTTGTCACCCCTATTTCCACAATTCTCAAAATACATAAGTAGCCTCTTCAACTTTACCTTTGTCCTTAATCAATAAAGTAAGGGTTAGTGTCCGTTTGGTTGTGTTTTTCCAAAGGCCAGAAGTGTTTTTGAAAAGTTAAAAGCATTTTTGGCCTTTAAATGAAGTGTCTGGTTGACAAATGTATAAGTGCTTTTGGGTTCCAAAAATACTTTTGGAAGAAGCTCAAAATTTGGATTCTTGAGTAGAACTTATTTTGACTTTCTACTTTTTTATTTTTTATACAAAAGCACTTTTTTTATTAACAACTAAACATCTAACAATTTTTTGAAAAAGATCTACTTCTATAAATTCTTTTTAATAAATTGTATCAAACGGGCCTTTACTAAGACATCAATAAAAGTTTGAATATTAATTATTAAGATGTATAATGTTTGGAAACACCCAAAAGATGAGCTTGGCTTTGAACATAAGTATTAGAAGTGCGTAAAAGAAAAGTGAATAATCAAACTAGTCCAACTCCTCCAAACACACTAATTGACGATGGATCCCCTGACACTCCTCCGTGAGTACACCATTCGCAACGAGCTCCACAAAATCATCCGCATCGGTGACGACTACCGTTTCGGTAACGACTACTCTTTCCCGTGCACAATCGAAACCGCTTATCGCTCCAAACACGTCCAAGCAAATCGCTACACTCTCGAAACCCTAATCAATTTCATCACACATCACCACCTTAAACACACCGATTATATCCAACAATCTCGCTCCCTTCGTATCCCTGCCGTAACCCTACCTGATCGGAAACCCCTCCTCGATTACCTCACCGGAAAAACCGCATCTTCCGATTCCATCGAATTCCTCAAATTCCATCAACATAATGACACGTCAGCCAACAATGAAATAAATTTGTTGGGTGGTGGTAGTGATGTTAGGGTTTTGGAAAATCAAATCCCCCAAAACCCTATTGAGTTGATTAAAGCTGCAGAGAAGCCTTTAAAGGATAGGGAATCGATTTTGTTTTGTAAAAATAGGGATTTTTATAGTGTTTTTACGGCGGCGTTGAGGAGAGATGAGGAGAGGCAACGGGTAGAGTCGTTGCAGAGGAAAGACGGGTTGGTTGCGAAAAATAGGATAGAGAGAGGGTTTGGTGGGGGTGGGGGTGATGAGTTAGGGTATGATGGAGGGCCGAAAGCGAAAATGCATTTGAAAGGGAGTAAGATAGGGGAAGGTGTGCCGATTATATTGGTTCCGAGCGCATTGTCAACGTTGATCACTATTTATAATGTGAAGGAGTTTTTGGAGGATGGAGTGTTTATACCTACTGATGTGAAGTTGAAGCAGATGAAGGGGAAACCGGATTGTATAACAGTGCAGAAGAAGTTTAGTAGGGATAGGGTGGTTACGGCGTATGAGGTGAGGGATAAGCCTTCCGCGTTGAAGGCGGAGGATTGGGACCGTGTGGTAGCGGTTTTTGTGTTGGGGAAAGAATGGCAGTTTAAAGATTGGCCTTTTAAGCATCATGTTGAGATCTTTAACAAGAGTAAGTTCTGAATGATTATGTGCAGCTAGATTTTTGACAAATTGCTATTGAAATGATGATAGCCTCTTGCAATACTAGTTCCTAAGAGGATCGGAGTAATCTTGTGTGTTCTTAACTAGAAAAGTAGTGATTTTTTGGATTAATTTTCACTCGGAATCTGAAGTTAGATTTGCTTGCATTTGTTGCAGTTGTAGGATTTTTCTTGCGTTTTGAGGATGACAGCGTGGAATCAGCGAAGACCGTGAAGCAATGGAATGTCAAGATTATTTCGGTTAGCAAAACATCAACGATTGTGCATTTATCTATAAAACTGGCAATCGATATGCAGATGACGACAATTTACATTTAATTCTTTATGGTTATTATGTCTTACCGATGCGATTGCCAATGGAATTTGCAGATAAGCAAGAACAAACGCCACCAGGACAGAGCTGCAGCACTTGAGGTGTGGGACAAACTAGAAGAATTTATGCGCTCTCGGTCACATTGATGCATGTAAAATCTCTAGGTGGAGAACTTGCTATAAGTTATATTTCCCTTTGTGATTGTCTCTCCAGTTACAACTTACAACAATGACTTGATTATCCTGATTTTGAAACTTTTTGAAGCTCTTTTTTATCAAGTAAATATTTCCATTTAGCATCCAGAGGATGCAACAATTTTCAAACTTGAGGAGCTATCTGCTTTGCATTTTTCCTCCCCCTAAATTTGCAGTTTTATTTGGCTGATGGGTAGTCTGATTTTAAGGAGGTCTTTGCCGGTAAAATGTGATGCAACTCTTTCGTAGTTATGCTTAGGGTTGTTGCCGAACCCTACCGAATAATACATATATTTGATTTGAAAATTTTCGAACCTTAGGTTCGGTTCGATTCGAACTAGTCGAATCTTAAAAAGTGAAGCTCGATTTGGGTTCGACGTTATTATTGAGCAGTTAAGTTTCCATCCGATTCGACAAATCGGATCGAATATTCGACCAAAGTTCGATCCGAAAAAAATAGTGCGCAAAATAAGTGATTTTTTCCATATTCACAGCCATTTAAACTGTATTCTAGTGCACTGTGTACTTAGTCCACATATTCACAGCCCATATCAGTTTTTAAAATAAGTAATAGTGTGTGAGACTTGTCTACATATTAGTTATTACAATATTCTCCCAAAAACAACAATCCCAAAATACTCAAGTTCTTCTCCGCTTTTTGGTTTGGTTTTGCTTCTTCAAATTGTTGCTTGGTGGCTTGGTTGAGGATTGGGAAACCTTAGGTTGTGAAGGAGGTATAGGGCTTTGTTCTTGGCCAAGTGAGATTTTATCTTTATTTTCATCTTTATTTTCACTATTACTTATTGCAAATGTTGCCTATTCAGTTCTGGTAATTCAACATATAAACTGCAGGTAATTCAACATGTTGCCTATTCAGTTCTGGTAATTCAGGCAACAGGATAGTGGAATCAGAATTGTTTCATCACTTTTTCATAGCATTGTATAATAACCAAGTATGTAAGGCAACAAGGTTACTCAGCAGAATTACAAGTGAGAAGAAAATCAGAAATACAACATGAATTCATCATCTTTCACTTAACATATAAACGACAGGTAGCACATGTCACATCTCACAAACTTATATTCTGGTTTAAATGTTGCCTATTCAGTTCTGGTAATTCAGTTCTGGTTTGAATATGAAATGAAAGACCCTCATGTTATATCACTATTACAAATGCATATAATTTTTCCAACAGGCAAGGTAACATTGTAAATCATTTCAATTTTTTCCCAAAGGCAACAGACAACGGGATAGTGAAAATCAGAATTGTTTCATCATTTTTTCATAGCATTGTATAGTAACACAAGTATGTAAGGCAACAAGGTTACTCAGCAGAATTATAAGTGAGAAGGAAATCAGAAATATAACATGAATCCATCATCTTTCACTCAACATATAAACTGCAGGCAGCACATGTCACATCTCACAAACTTGTATATCACTATTACAAACATGAGGGTCTTTCATTTCATATTCAAATCGAATCGAATAGTATGATTATACAGTAATCCAAACATACGAGGTCTTTCATTTCATATTCAAACCAGAACTGAATAGGCAATATTTAAACCAGAATAACATGCAACATAGACAACATTTAAATCAGAACAACAGAAGTGCAGAACTGAATTACCATGAACTGCATTAGGGTCTTTCATTTCATATTCTGATTCATATTTCAATTCCACTGGATCATCATTACCCTGAAATCAGAAAAAATAGTTAACAAACATTAAATAGTTACAACTTACAAGATTAAATAAGAAATTAAAGCATAGAGAATTAGAGATTTTACCTCCTTAACACTCATGATTCCATAAGCCTCTTTGATCCAGTCACCACCACAAAGTAACACTTCAATAGTGTCTCTTCTCATTGAGGCTCTCTTCTTATCAATAACTCTCTCTCCAACACTAAAAGTAGACTCAGAAGCTACTGTAGTGATAGAGATTGATAAGATGTCCATATCCATCTTAGAAAGAACACTATACTTCCCCTCATTTCCTTTCCACCAAGTCAATGCATCAAAATTGCCAACATTTGGAAAACAGATTTCATCAAGATATATTTTCAAATCATTTTTTTCCTTCCCTTTATATTGCATCTTCATCATGAAATCATCAAAAAAAAATTATGTTTTTTGGAGCTAGAACCAATCAATAGAATGAAATTCCTGCACTATACGGACGGCTTTTTGGCGGTAGGGTTGGGGTGGCTTGCTTGAGGCAGATTAAAAAAAAACGGTTGATTACTCGGATTCATCCGTTTTTCAAAAGAAGGACATAACAGGGGCTGAGGTTGTAATTTTTTTAACAAGAGACAAGAGAAAAGTACCGTCCTTTCAGTGACTCATAGGGCTTCCCTCGGCTCAGTCTTTTTCGTTCTTAAGAATGGTCGCCACTTCTCCCAGGACCGGAATGATTATCCCTGCCCGATGGGTCTACATCCATCCCTGAATGTCGTCGGGTACTGTTAACTTCCCCGCCATTTTTGTAACTGTCACCTGTAATCCAAGTCCATGCAAAAAGGCCCTCCAGATCTGTCCAAATTCAAAGCCCGTCAAAGGCATATGAAATCATGCAAAGGATCCGAGCCCATCCAAATGATGTTCCAACAGTTGAGGAGGGAAGTTGTTTCATATAAGAACTATATGATTCTGGCCCTTTCCCCTTAGGATCACCATATATTTGAACATATTATATTGTTCATACATATTAGTAAATTGTTTCTCAACCATTTCAATCCTTTTTTGGTAATCATCAGGATACATGGATGTATATGCATAGATGATCATTCCCTTCTTATACCTAGGATCTAAAATTAAGCCAAAGGATAACAAGATATCACACTCTTCCCAATATTTATCAAACTTAAGGGTCATTCTCCTAGCCATATTTTGCATATTCTTTTTACTTGTAACATCCAACTAAGTATTGATCAATTCTTTGATTCTACTTAACTCCAACAAAAATAAGTTAACTATTGGATAATTACTTCCACTTATCAAATTTGTAACATCAAGAAAAATCTAAAGGAATTCACAAACTTCATGAACTTGTGCCCATTCTGCATCACTTGGCACACATCTCTCAAAAGATTCATCATCCTCCCCATATTTAGTGAAACACTCTTTGTAATTGTAAGCAGTAGATAGCATAACATAAGTGGAATTTCATATACTAATTTATTTGGGGGCAGTTTCAGATTCAATCTATGTTCATTGAAAGAACCAAGTCTGTTCTCTGATCCAAATAGATATTTCACTCCTTCCCTAACAAATTCAACAATGGACTCTATCTCTTTCAACCCATTCCTCACTAACAGATTTATAATATGGGCACAACATCTAACATGGAACAATTTTCCATCCAAAACAAGATTTGAGTGTGTATTGTGATCTTTTTTTAGAATTGAAATACAAACATCATTGGCAGAGGCATTGTCAACAGTAACATAATGTATTTTATCACTAATCCCATAAACATTACACACTCTATGAACTTCTTTGGCCAAAGCATTTTCATTGTGTGGTGGAGGGACATTTACAAAAGAGAGTCGCTTTTGTAAAGTCCAATTCCTATCAATGAAATGGCATGTGACTACCATATAGTCTATTCTTTGAACACATGACCACCAACAATCAGTTGTCAAACTAACTCTACTTACTTTGGCTAAAAGCCCTTTTAATCTCTCCCTTTCTTTCTCAAACACAGTAAAACATTCTTTTCTAACCATCCATCTACTAATCTTTTTATAGTAAGGAGTATAAGTCTTCAAGAATTCATTAAAGACCATATGTTCAACAATACTAAAGGGGTACTCATGAGCCAAAATCATATGAGCAGCTAGTGTTTTGACTTTATCAAAGCTAAACACAAAAGTTTGAACAGAACTTTCCCCCTCAGAAATAACAACACTAGAAAACTGAGTCTGTTTAGAATTATCTGACTTATCTCCATGGATTGATTTTGGAAAATGCTCGTGCCTGAAAGGACAGACTTCACTCAAATGCCGCAGTAAGTGAGAAGTAGTGTCTTTGGCTTGAACTGACAGTAATTTATTGCAATGTCTGCATTTGTTCTTCTTTTCACCAGAAGGCATTGTAATTGAATCCATGTGATTCCAGACATTTGATCTGTTTGATGGTTCATGAGTACGTAAACAATCTCCAGCACCACCTTCAACTTCAAGTTCAACAGTTTGAGACTGTTGTTGTTGTACGGGTACCCCTTGGGCCTCATTTAGATTATCCTCAACTAACTTTAACAAAGCAAGCATACCCAAGCCTCCTGCCTGTTCATCTTCATCATTGTCAGACACTGTGATCTCAAACCCCAACCCCAAGTCATCATCAGAATTAAACCGGGGAGTATCTGATGAATCGACAAAAGAGAAAGTCATTTATTAGATTTTTGAAAGTGAAAATGTAATTATTTAATTAAAATGAAATTGAATTAAAATAAAACAATTAAACAAATTTCAATTTACAAAAAATCCCTAATTATGAATTCATTACAAAAAACTCTAATTACCGAAAACAAAAGTGAAAGTAAAACCCAAAATCAAAAAATCAAATATTAATTATCCTAATTAAAGTTACGTGCATCAACAATTGAACCCTAAGAATTGAAAATCCTAAAAGTTCAAATACAAAATCCTAATTCAAACTCATAATGTAATAATCGACTTTCAAAATCGAAAACACAACAATTAGTAATTAATATCAATATCGAAAACCCTAAAAGTTTAAAACAAAAGTTTTATTACATACCTTGCAAGTCTGAAAATTTTGAAATCGACGATGATGTTGGGCTTGGGGGATGAGAAAATCAAAATCTAACATAGATTTTGATGATGAATGAAGAATCGGTGACGTTTGGGGTTTGTATCATTAAGGTTTCCAAGGTTAGAGAGAAGTTGAAAATCAAAAAGAAGAGGATCGGCGTCGACAAGAACACAACAAAGAAAAAGCTGTAAATGAAATAAAAAAAATTAGGGTTTTGTATATATATATATATATATATATATATATATATAGAGGTGCGGTCGAGTCGAATATTCGGCTAGATTTGGGTCGAATCACAATATAGGGTTCGGCCCTATATTTGATAGGGCGAATCGAACGCAAATCGAGCTTTTTCGAGCCGAATTTTTCAAATCGCGTCGAATAGTTTGGCTCGGTAACAACCCTAGTTATGCTGAATTTTGGATAGTTGTTTTATTACTAATATTTAAAGGTGTCCGAAACTTGGTATTTTGTCTTGCAATCATTTCCATATAGTAGGAAATAATAACTGTGAGATATTTGGTGAGCCAACTTAGAGCCCGTTTGGATGGACTTAAAAAAGTGACTTTTATGTATAAAGTGTTTTTAGAACTTTTAAGTGTTGAAAGTTATTTTTATAAATAAGCAGTTGAGTGTTTGGATAAAAGTGTTTATTGGTGAGAGGGTAGTGTGAGAATTAGAATAAAATATAAGGGATACAAAAGTAATTTTATTGGTCAACAGAAATGGCATTTAAGCCCCCCCAAAAAAAAGTTAGGGATTCCAACTTCTCATAAATCACTGACTTTAAGCACTTTATGGCTTAAAGTCAGCACTTTAAGTTTGGATCCCAAACACTAAAATAAGCTAAAAAAGACTTATAAGTTGGTTTCCATCCAAACGGGCTCTTAATCTTGCCCCCTCTGCTGAACTCAGTCAACTCTAGAAGTATCATTGGCCTCTTTGTCACGTGACTCGATTCATGTTTCCAACTTAACGAAGATAAATATAAGAGTTACTTTTTAAATAGATCATGATGGATATAGATGATTCATTTAACCGGACCTTTACTTGTTTGGAGACTCTAGGTAGTAGTAGTTTTCGGCATGTGAAAGAGTTGTGTCATGGTCCGTGGGAACATCATTTTGATTTATTCATACGTCACATTCAAGGTCTTTTGATGGTTGAGAGTTTGATTCAAAATTTATTTATCTTGGACACCACTGACAGTGAGTGTACTGACAATGAGGCCTTAGCCTATATTTAAGGTTACGGCCGCGAGAATAACACATCTTGCGTTCAAATTTGTAGAAATATAGAATTACTGGCATGTTGACTTTCTCCCACTTGTATTTAACTAGGTTCGCGTAGGTTCCATTCTACCCGTTGTTGGTATGAGTAACAGTGTAGCACTATTGTTGTTCTGTGGGTTAAAAGGGACGGAGGTAATCCATTTCTCATTGTCATTAGCAAAGAATACAATCCATTTTTCATCTAAAGAAAAAAAGAGAGGAGTTAAGGATGCTGCAAATTGATGGAATCTGTTCAATTTTATGTTTGTTATCTTGTAAATTGCTTCCTCTCTTAAGTTGAGAGGCAATGATTTGCCAGACTACCTTGAACTGAATGATTTGACGAAGTTGTGTTTGCGAATTGGACCCACATTTCCCCAACATCTGTAACATATTTTGTTTGCAGGTAAAAAAGAAACATGTTTTCAGCTTCTTTTTCTACTACTTGGTCAGGAAACATAGACACGTTTGTAAACCAGAATATAGTCTCTGTTTCTGATTAATACAGCAAATGTACAACAAGGATAGGAAGTCCCGCATAGAGATAATGAGTCATAGGCTCATAGCCATGGTTACGAAGGATGAAGGAAGCATGAAATTCGATTGTCCTTTTCATTTCCCCCTCCATTTCCAAAAGTGACTGAATGTATTTGGGGCATCTTTTCGCCTTACTTAGGAGCTGGGGTGAAGTCATCGGTCAGTTGCAACTGCGGCCGTCAGCGAGTTATGTTAGGTCAGCTTTTTAAGTAAGCTTTGAGATCTCTGCTCTTATCGTTAATTAGGTATGCCTCCAGATCTGAATGTATACCCTAGGTCAAGGGGTGCGATCTCCCGAGCAGCTGCCCAAGGCAATGCTTTTTATAGATTGAGATGAATTGATCTTCAAAATGAAGAGAAGGTTGGAAAGTAGTACGTCCGGTTCACCAGGTTCTAAGATTCCAGTCTAGTCTATAGGAGATTTTGTAAAAAAATGAGCAATAATCATTTTCTTGTTCTATCAAGAGGGTGCTATCTTTTACCTTGTGGTATTAAAGGTCATATGCTTCAACTATGATGCACAAAGTAATTCTGATAAGAAGTGGTCAGTTATTTGAATCTCAACTTTGAGGAGTTGGATTAATATTGTGTATAGGATACTAAACAATTTCATCATTACTACTACAACATATCTAATGAAATTTCACAACGTGGGGTCTGAAGAGGGTAAAGTGTCTGACCTCTACTTGTTGGTTGTTTCCGAGAGTCTCTCGGCTCAATACAAAGCACAAGCAAAGTAAGACCAACAAAGCAAATATCATAATAGCACATTCTGGAAAAAAAGCAATAACTAATGAAGATAAATAAGACAAATAAAGTACAGAATACATACCATATTCTTCTCGCTTCAAGCCTCATAGGCATTGTGTCCTGCGCTTTTCATTTTAAAGAGTACTGCTCTTACCCTTGTTAAAGCTTCCATCGTGATTCGTGTCATGTTGGTGTTAGTTCCAGTGTCAAGGAGTGGGTAGTGTTAAATGGCAAAGGATAAGCGTTTTACCTACAATATGATTCAGACGCAATAACATAGCGAAAGAAATAATTCCTTAATTATTTTTATTAATAAAGAGGGAGATATATACAAATACACAATTCTTAAATATGAAAAATAACTCTATATTTTCCTACTTTAATTCTAATAGTTTTTTTCTAATACAAGACTAATATCATAATTACACTTGTACAATAATTCTATAATTTATGGAGACAAATTCGGACCATGATATACACGGTATTAAGACCATGAATATCGGTCTTTCACACCTCCGCAGTTATAGCGGGCGGTTGTCGTACGCTGAAACTGTCCCTAAAATTTTCAAATAGAACAAAGGGAAGATCTTTAATAAAGATGTCTGCAATTTGGTATCGCGAAGGGACATGGAGGACGCGTACTTGTCCACGAGCTACCTTTTCTCGAACAAAGTGTATATCCATCTCGATATGTTTAGTGTGCTGATGTTGGACCGGATTTCTAGAGAGATAGACTACACTAACATTATCACATTAGACCAAGGTAGCTTTCTGAATAGGAAAGTGTAGCTATAATAGAATATTACGCATCCAACATGACTCAGACACCACATTGGCTACCCCTCGATACTCGACCTCCGCACTGAATCGCGATAAAGTAGTCTGACGTTTTGCCAATCAAGAGACCAAGTTATCCCCAAGAAACATACAATAACCAGATGTTGAACGTCTGGTATCTGGACATCCACCCCAATCAACATCTGTATATGACACGAGAGTAGAGACATAGGATGTATATAAATGCAATCCATAATCAAGTGTGCACTATATGTATCGTACAATGTGTTTGAGCGCATTCATGTGCTCAATCCGCGGATCATGCATAAATAAACACACATGTTATACTGCATAAGTAATATCTGATCTCAAATTAGATTACCATTTGTAGCCACTACTTCTATTACGTTGATGTCTTTTGATATTATTCATAGTTATTTATGCACATCTCCCGTTTTAAGCTCTTTGGGCCATTGTTATTATGTTTTATTCTTGGATGATTATTCTAATATTTTGTGGACCTTTCCTTTATCTAAAAAGTCTCAAATATTTTCAACATTCTTAAAGTTTAGAGCATTCATCCGTACTCAATTTGAACAGGAAATTAAAAACATTCAATGTGATAATGGAAGAGAATATGATAATGGGCCATTTCGAGATACATCCTCACAAAATGAGAAGGCCGAAAGAAAAATTCATACAATTAATAATATTGTCCGAACCTTGCTAGCACATGCTTCGTTACCTCCTTCTTTTTGGCGTCATGCATTTCAAATGACTACATATCTCCTAATATTCTCCCTAACAAAGGTGTAGCATATCAATCACCACTTAAAATTCTTTTCAATAAAGATCCCTCGTATTCTCATCTTAGGTTGTTTGAGTGTTTATGCTATCCACTTTTCCCGTCTACTACAATTAACAAACTTCAAGCCCGTTCTACCGCTTGTGTATTTTTGAGTTATCCATCTAATCATCGTGGTTATAAATATTTTGATTTATCCTCTAACAAAATCATAATTAGTCACCATGTTATTTTTTATGAAACCCAATTTATGTTTGCTAAATTGTGTAGTTCTGTGTCTAGTTCGGATAATTTTTTGGATGATGGGATCTCACAGTACATTATCCACCATTTATCCGAGATATTCCGTGACCAAAATCCGCCAGCAGGCCCACTACCCGCTGGGCCACATATGATCGATCCATCATCGTCTCGGCCAGCAGGCCCACTGCTTGCTGACCCAAGTGGTCTCGACATTATTTCTGTATCTCGATCGTCCCAATATCGGTATTGTTCCCGAGTCACGGCCCAATGCAAGTTTCGATCCAGCTTCTATTTCTCGACCCGTTGTTGGGCCAGCAGGCCCACTACCTGTTGGCCAGTCCACTGCAAACTCGACAATTACCCAAAATCCGTCCAATTCTATTTCGATTCAAGGTCTTATTACTCGTAGCCAATAGGATATTTTTAAACCAAAGCGACATTTCAATCGTAATTCTAATGTCAATAAATCTCCCCTACCACGTAACCAGTGTCTGCCCTTCATGACCTGAATTGGAAAATGGTCGTGAATGAAGAATATAATGCTCTTATTGAAAATAAGATGTGGAAGTTGGTGCCCCATCCATCCAGTGTTAATATTATTCGGTCTATATAGATTTTACTCATAAAGAAAATTCTGACGGGTTTTTTAGAGGCATAAGGCCCGTCTTGTAAATGGAGAGACATTTAGTCCGGTGGTCAAACCGGCAACCGTTCGCACTGTACTTAGTCTAGCTCTCTCGAAAGCATGACCCATTCATCAGCTGGATATGAAAAATATTTTCTTACACGGTGATCTTAAGGAGACCGTTTACATGCATCATCCCTTGGGTTTTAAGGACCATGAAAGAAATAACTTCTTGATTATTTTCATTAATGAAGAGGTCTATATGTACAATATACAATCTCTAATTATGGAAAATTATATTCCTACTATAATACTAATATCCTAATTACTATTATACAAGACTTCTACAAGATATGGTAATATACACACACACGATTTCACAAATATACACACATGGTTTCTATCACACCCCCGCAGTCATAGCGGACGGTTGTCGTACGCTGGTACCTTGAAGGGACATGTAAGACACATACTTGTCCATGAACTGGATTCCCAGAAAGATAGACGACACTAACATTATTACATTAGCACAAAGTAGCTTTCTGAATAGGAAAGTGAAGTTCTAATAAAAGATTACACAACCAACATGACTCAAACTCAACATTGGCTACTCCTCGATACTCGACCTCCGCATTGAATCGCGATAAAGTAGTCTGACGTTTTGTCGACTAAGAGACCAAATTATCACATTCACCCCAATCAACATCTGTATATGACACTAGAGTAGAGACTGTGATAGATATAAATGCAACCCATAATCAAGTGTGCCCTGTATGTATCGTATAATGCATTTGATTGCATGCATGTGTTCAATCCGCGGATCATGCATAAATAAACACACATGCTGAACTTCATAAGTAATATCTGGTCTCGTGAATGTAATATACTGAAGAGCCCCTGCAAGACTACGATAGTGGATTGGATCCTCATATGGTGTGCTAGATGTAGCACCCAGTTTTGGGTTGGTATCAACCAGAGTAGAAGAAGACTTACAAGATGACATGTCAGCTCTCTCAATAATCTCATATGTGTGATAAAAATAGACCAAAATGTCAGGTCCGGTCCACTTCTATTCCGAGTCAAGGGCCCGTTACTCGTAGCCAACAGAGTATTTTTAAACCAAAATGTCATTTTAATCTCAATTCTAATATCACTAAATCACCCTTACCATGTAACCCTGTGTGTGCCCTTCATGACCCGAATCGAAAAATGGTTATGGATGATGAATATAATGCTCTTATTAAAAATAAGACGTGGGACTTGATGCCTCATCCGTCTGGTGTTAATCTGATTCATTATATGTGGATTCTTAGTCATAAGGAAAAATCAAATTGTTATTTTGAGAGGCATAAGACATGTCTTGTAGGTGATGGAAAAACTCAATAGGTTGGCGTGGATTCACGGGGCCCGATATTACTTATGCAATGCAGCATGTCTGTTTATTTATGCATGATCCGAGATAATAACACATGCACGCTCTCAAACACATTGTGTGTTGCATTCAGGGCACTCTTGATTATGGTTTACATTTATATCCATCCTCCGTATCTACTCTCATGTCCTGTACAGATGTTGATTGGGTTGGATGTCGAGATTCCAGACGCTCGACATCTAGTTATTGTATGTTTCTTGGTGATAACTTGGTCTCTTGGTGGGCTAAACGACATGTTACTTTATCGCGATTCAGTGTAGAGGTCGAGTATCAAGGGGTAGCCAAATGTGGTGTTTGAGTCCTGTTGGTTGCGTAACATCCTATTCAGAAAGCTATCTTGGTCTACTGCGATAATGTTAGTGCGGTCTATCTTTCCGGGAATCCGGTCTAACATCAGCGTACTAAACATATCGAGATGAATATTCACTTTGTTCGCAAAAAGGTAGCTCGTGGACAAGTACGTATCTTGCATGTACCTTCACGATACCAAATTGCTGACATCTTTACTAAGGGTCTTTCCTGGGTTTTGTTTGAAGATTTTAGGGATAGTCTCAGCGTACGACAACCGCCCGCTATGACTGCGAGGGTGTGACAGAATATACGTGTGTATATTTTGTGTCTATGTCGTGTATCACTCCTTACAATAATATAGTTCTTGTACATGTGTAATTATGATGAAAAAGTAGTAGTCTTGTATTAGGAAAAGGTAGATTTAATTTTCATAATTAAATATTATATATCATGTATATATACATTTTATATTAATAAAAATAATCAAGAAATTATTCTCTTTCACTTAATAATTTAATATTTTATTTATTTAAATAAGGGGAAATTTTGGAAAAATAAATTAATATCTTTTAAATTATATAAAATTATTTATTTTGAACTAAATATAAAAGTTAAAAACACCATATAATTATATGGAAATGAGGGAGTAACAATTTGTGCTATCAATGCCACAAGTTTTATGATTTAGTTGGAAGTTGAAACCAAATAATTAGTTGAAGCATTCCAACCATATCTCTAATTTTTCCTACTCATCAATTTCTTTCAAACGAAAAAATTACTTCTTAGAGCTTTTGTCTTCACGTAAAGCAAGTGAGCTGGAAAAGCTTTCTATCCCATATCTTTGTACTTGGGAGCCCCCACGACTTAGACCCAAGCTGTGGATGCCAAGTTGCCGCTTCGAGTAAAATACCATAGTGGTGACTTACTTCTTTTTTAGGGTAATCTATCATCATGGAACCAACTGAGCTACATTCTTCATGACACGATTAAAAAGAATAAATGAGAGTACTCGATTAGCCTTCCTACAATGACGACGAATACTAGTAGCTGTAAAAGCCACTCGTCTTAGCACATCCGTTTTTTTCCTCGTTAGCGATCCAGACCCCGCGTATAGTGAGAGTTTAGTACACCGAGCTAACTTTTGTTTTAGCGATGGTTTTAAACCTATTATACATTTTTATTATAGTCATAAAAGAATTTAAAAAAAAATTTGACAATCTTACTAATAAAAAAGGAATGTGCTCAAATATGTGAAAAAAGCTGAGGAGCTTCTCTTATATTATAGAACTGACCTAATTGCTTTTGTGCAAAATGGCATGCAGTTAATTCTTATATACCCTCGAAATTTCTTAATTAACTCTTAAATCTTCGAATGCCCCATTTATTTTTGTAATTATCCCCTTGAGAACCAATTGAGTTGTCCATGCGGACCGAATGCCCCCTTTATTGATCACAAATAAAGAGGTTTGGAATATTATTGCTATTCAAAATTGAAGCCCTTAAATGGTATATTCTCCAACTAACAACACCATTAATTAGGGTGAGAATTGATGAAACGTCATTTCATGTAAAAAAAAAAACTAAATTCAGTATATATGTCTCTCAACTTGTACTCGGTCTTCACTCTCACGGTGTGTTTGGTATGGAAAATGTTTCTCACACAAACATATTTTTAAGAAAAATAAATGATTTTTTCATGTAATTACTTTTTAATATTTAATAAGTAAACAAAAAATATTATTCAAAAAATATTATATATAATTTAGATAAACAATATTGAGTCCAATAGAATGAAGAATTGGGTCATGAGAAGTTGGTTGTATTGGCTTCTGGTGTTGAGGATGGGGGAGTTAATTAATTTGAAATTGTTAGTTATGAAACTTTTTATTTTTATTAGGGAAGTCATTTTTTTTAGAAAAAATACTTTTAAAGATATTTTGACCAACCAAACATGAGAAAATCGTAAAATATTTTCCTCCATATTTTATACACATGTATAGTTGTTTCCCTCCGAAGTTTCCACCGTCTATTGGCTGACGAAATCGGATGACAAATTGATTTTCTTAACTAAGCGATTTCGGCTGAAAGCGGAACTCTGACTTTCAGCAATGGGTTCTTCAACTACTCCAGAAAGCGTTGAGATGGTGACTAAATGAACTAAGTGGTAAGAAGCATGAACATGACTAAATTGCAATAAAGGCGATAAAAGTAAGAATAAGAATATGTAAAAATCAGTTTTTGATTGATTGAGTGTGGGTGTCTCTGTACAAATTGTTCCTATATTTATAGTACACGAAAAATAAAGCGTGATCCTCCTATGTTAGCCACCGAACTATCCACTACGTCCATTAGCTAACTATGAGAAGGTGGTGCCGATTTTTTCGCCTGAACTTCTAGCACGATTTGACGGTTGCCGCTTTTCCATAAGGTCCTCTGACTTGGTCTTCCAGACATCCGAGTATGTGTGGGTCTCAGTCGTTTCTTGAAATTATGACTCAGTCAGACTGTTGTAATAGTCGATGATGTTTTTTTCTGCTTAATGGATTCTTTCGCTTGATTATCGACTTAGAATCTTTTTCTACTTTTGGATGTCACTCGATTCGGCTAAACACTTTTGAATGTTAACAATAACTTGTTTAGCCAATACCCAAGCTTCCAAAATCTACTAGCAATTTTTAAAAATATTTTTTGTCAAAATAAGTTTTTAAAAAAGTATTATTAAAAAGTAGCGATTTATGTTTGGCTAATCAATTTAATTTTTTTTCTCAATACACACTTATTTTGTTTGTTTGTTTGTTTAATACTCCTTAGTTGGCCAATTATATATTGGATTCATTGTTTGAACTCAAATCATGTCCACCACTATATCGATTTAGCCCGTTTTGTAAATTATAATAATCAAGTTAATGTTAGTTCACATTTAGTAAATTCAAACAGAGTAGTGAATAAGAATTTTAAGGAAACCAAATTTCTTCTCAATAATGCTTTAAAATGACTTTAAAGTTACTAGAGCATTACGGCTAAAAGTTCTGTTGGGTCCATCACTAGTCATGTTTGAGTTGGTACGTTTACGGTGAATAGTGTAATTAGGTATTTGAAACTGAAAGCAATTGATTTTGAGTCTAACTCAACTTCAAAAACTAGTTCAAAGGAAAGAAGATTGTTCAAGTCATATAAGAAGAACAAAGACCACTTATCCCAATCAATAGAAATTGTGTTTAAATATGCCTTTATCTTGAAAAAAAGTTAAAATTTTAGGAGTGAAACATTTTTAACTGAAAAAACTGGTCAAAAAATTTCAAAATAAGAAAATTCATTTTCAGTTATTTCCTTAAAAAATGTCAGTGCAAAATCAAACAATGTTTTGAAAATGACTCCTTAAGAGAGGTTTTTTTTTCTTTTCAAAAAGGTGTTAATTGACTCGGCTCATGCCATCAAAGTTTACCAAAAATTATACTCAATAACTTTGAAAATAAATGAGTGATCTTGAACTTTTGATCTCGATTTATCATATGACAAATCTTGAATGTCAAAAGTCAAAATTTGTGAAACTTAACATTTTACTCATAAAACAAGGTAAAATATTTAAGATCACTCGTCTCCCAAACCTGACAAATAAAACAAAAAATGCCTAATTAATCTATGTTGTGACTGTTGCAATTGACCTGAAAACATAATTATAAATCTTTTAATGTCTTCTTTTTTTGTTTGCTCATCCCAACGGCTTTATATTCAGTGCACCCAAAAGTAGAGTAGTCCTTTCAATTTTGTTTTTTGATAATTCAGATATCCAGACGCAACTATTTCACTAGTATTATCTAGACGTTCTGGAGATGATAGACTTGGTCCCTCATCGCTATCACCAAGGATAAACCGCGGGATGTGCTCCCTTAGCCAGGATCTAAGAGCGGACAAATAATCAATAACACAAGACTCAACCTCCTGCAGAGGATCGATCTTACACTGGGCATGCCCGCGTCTTTAGTCCTTTCTATTTTAATATTATAAAGATGGAAAATAAGAGGAAGTAACTCTCATGAATGGATTGCCTTTTCCCATTATTTGAAAATTGCCAATTTTCTTAGAATGCTGTTTCTGGAAGAATATGAGTTCTAATTCTTTTTACTCGATAGTCTCATTTTTCATTCTGTTGAATTGGCTCATATAATAAAAAGGAAAAATGGCCATATTTATCCTTCAATTTTGTCCTCCGTTAAAATTTGAGGTCAAATATATCATTCGTAAATCTAAACTTGTTTTATTTGGCCTTATTTAATAAATATGTCATGTGTACGTCATGTCAGAGCCATGTGGAGGACACGTGGCAAAGTGGGACACACTAAATCATTTAAAAATAACAACATCAAGTATGCCGCCGTCGTGCCACCACCACCGCCACACCAGCTACACCTCTTTTTTACCACTGCCAAACGATAAAAGTCATCGCCGCCACTGCTCGGGAATAGAAATTAATCAATTAGACCAAAACATAGAAATCTAATTTTGCACAAAAATTGCCTATAACAACTTCGTCTTCTTCCTCGAGGGCGAAAATCAATCCCAAAACTAGCTGAAATCTTCACCAAAACGATCCCAAATTTCAAATTTAGGCTTCTCAAGATGTACCCGATCTTGTACAACAATACCCACCCGAAACATAACTTGTTTACGGAAATTCAAAATGTGAAATCGAAGCTCCGAGCTCTTCAATGATTGTCAATGGCGTTTTTATAAAATAGTCTCCAAATCATTCGCAATCCAATACAAATCTCTATTTGGTGAAGTTTCTAGAAAAATAGTAACCATCAAATAAGAGTACCCCAGTAATAGAAAATGGCATGTCATGGAATTTCCTTAAACATTCGTCCGTAGAAACAACAAAAAGCAAATCCTTTTTTACTTTCAATTGAGAACGTACAATAGTAAATTTAGTTTAGAAAAATTCTCCTTAATTGAGATTGAAATCCTAACAATCATCTCTCTCAAATACTTCTTCGGCTTACCTCTGACTTTTCTGAAATTATCCATAGTCAACCTGTCACACCTTCACAACGGGGTTCATGCATATTCTCTTCAAATCATTTCAGTTTCGCTTCTCGCATCTTATTTTCCACTCAGGTCATTCTCACATTGTCCTGAATATCTTCATTAATAATTTTATCTCTTCTAATTAATATGTCCCACACATTCATCTCAGCATCCTTATTTCTACAACTTTCATTTTCTCCACGTAAAAATACTTGTCTGACCAACACTTCGCCTCATAAACATAGTAGGTCTAATAACCACACTATAGACTTGCCTTTAAATTTTTATAGCACCAGACTTAGTAACCCGAGCACACATCTGATATTTACATTCTATGAATGTAGTACATGCGCCTATTTTATATATATTCTCATTTTACTTACTGTAAATTTTAAGTGCAAGTAAATATTTTCTCTTGATTCTAGACGGAACTTTTTGTCTTTTTTTTTCTTCTTTTTCTAGCTGGTGTGGGTTGCAACTTGCCAGAACAGTGCATGTTTGAAAACTTGGCAATGAATAAAGAAATGGAGTGAACAAATGGATGTCATGCAAATACAAAGAGACAAATAATGCCAAGTGGAATATACTTGGCAAGGGTTTTTGGCCTCCTCGACCACATCAAAACTCCTTTTCCCGTTTTTGTCAACATTTTCACACTAATTCAAAACACGCCCTTCACTTTTGTGATTCTTTTAATTGGCGTTATATATATTATTAATATAATAAATATGTTTATATTATCAAATTATTCAAAATAATATTTATAAAGAAGTCTTCATAAAATATGAAATAAGTTATTTATTACTCTTTTGTCTAACTTATGTGGATCGTTCATATTTTAAGAGTTGATAATTTTTTTATGCATCTTAAATAATTTGAATTATTAATTATTGTAGTTTATATTTCATATTTATAAAATTTATGTAAAAAATTTAAGATTTTCTCTCTAAATTTATAATTAAGATTAAAAAAATTAAGTAAGATTATATTAATCTCCCTTAGATTCTCATGTAAGAATGCATTTTTCACATCAAGCTTCAGTGTTTGTCCATGGCAATGCTCAAAACTGTGCGGATGGTAGCCGATTTAACAACCGGGCTGAAGGTCTCACCACAATCAATGCCCTCATGTTGATTTGTGTCATTAGCCACAAGTCGTGCCTTATACCTCTCAAGAACTCCGATGTTTATGAATTTGTGACGAAATAACCACAGACAACGAATCACATTCACCCCCTCAAGTCTAGGTACTAGATCACATGTGTGTTGTTTAGTTAAAGCATTGAATTCCTCAGACATAGCTGCATTCCAATTAGAGTCTTGTTTGACCAATATAGGGTTCTTGGGGATTGGTGAAATGGTTTTGGTAGACAAGTTAAATTGGACTTTGAGTTTGAAGATTTCATGCTTTGCACGAGTTTCCACTTGGTGAGTGGGGATAGTGGGAGGCTCCAAGGCGGAGGGATTTGTGGATATGGAGACGAGGCGCCGACGGCAGAGGCACCGCGATCTATGATCGCGATCGCGCGGTCTTTGGAAGCGAGCCGGCGCACGCGTGGCGCAAGTGATCGCGGTCGCGGTCTTTGGAAGACCGATGCACTCTCTCGAATTTTAGCCGCGCATTGCCGACGGTGAAGCAGGAACCTGTTCGCAGGAGATTTGGCGTCGCGGCAGTGCTATGCTCTAGTTGACTGAGGATGATGGGAGAGATGGCAGACTCGTCAAGAAAAGAGTAATCCGGTTTTTGGAACTGTTTAAAATTCAAAAACGGGAATGTGGTCTCGTCGAATGTGACATGACGAGAGATGTTGATCTGACGAGTGGACAGGTCATAGCATAGATAGCCCCTATGGTTCGGCGAGAAGCCTAAATAGACACACAGAGTGGACCGGGGGGCTAGTTTGTGCGGGGCAGTAGAGGCAAGGTTAGAATAGCATAGACAACTGAATATCCGGAGATGATCATAAGAGGGGACTCTATGATAGTTGGGAGAATATTGAGAACGTATTCTGACATTTTAGCAGCATAGACCCAAAAGGATTGAGGTAGATAGGCATGACGCAATAGAGTGTGAATCATATTGTTAATGGTACGGATGATTCTTTCAGCTTTACCATTTTGTGGGGAGGTGTGGGAGCAGGAGAAACGAAATACCATGTCATTATTGGTACAAAAACGGTGAAACATAGAGTTATTGAATTCATGACCACTATCGCACTGAAAAGATTTTATACCTTTTTCAAATTGTGTTTGAATGAATGTTCGAAATTCAAGAAATTTGGCAAATACTTCTGATTTAAATTTGAGATGATACAACCAAACAAAGTGAGAAAAATCATCTAGTAAAATAAGATAGTATTTATGACCGAGAGAACTAGCAACATGTGATGTCCATAGATCGGCATGTATAATATCAAAAGGTGCAAAAGTGACACTAGTATATGATTTAAATGGAAGACGAGTATGTTTGCCTAAAGAACAAGAAACACAGTTTTGGGCAAGCTTTCCATTACAAGTAATGAAATTATTGCCTCTAAGAAAATGGAAAACTGGGGCTCCTGGATGATCAAGCCTATTATGCCATGTTGAAGAATAAATGATCGTTAAAGAGACGGGAAAGTTAGATCTGGCATCGGAGGAGGGAGTGAATGGATATAGATCCCCCGTGCTATTGCATCTCGTAAGAGGTGTCCCCGTATGAAGATCCTTCACAGTGAAACCAAAAGGGTCAAAATCAATAGAGACAGAGTTATTACGAGTGAATTTGCGGATATAGATTAGATTCTTATTCACATGTGGGTCATATAGGGTATTTTGAAGGGGGAATGGATTAGGAGGTGGTGTATAGAATGTACCATAACCCTTTACTGGAATGCGGTGGCCACTACCAACTGTCACAAATTGAGGATGCTTTAGACCAAACAGTTTGGAAATATTACCTGCAGACCGAGTGGGGTGAGAAGTGGCTCCGGAGTCTATGTACCAGTTGTTGTCAGGCTGTTGAAACTGCCCGTGCATGAAGTGGGCTTGATGCAGTGCGAACACGCCGGTGGTTGAGCAGGCCCAACAACCCGTGCGAGTACCGCCGGGCGGTCGTTGCAGATCGAATCGCGAGGCGTCGCAGCCTGTATGGATACTGTTGGGGCGCCGTGGCTCTGAACTGATTTTGCGGGCCATGTTGTTGCTGCTGCCGATTCTGCTGCCCGCGACCCCTGCCATGACCACGGCCTCCTCTGCCGCGTCCCTTGCCATCCTTGCCACCGCGTTCCTGCTGCGTTTGAGAGTTTTCTGGCGGCATTGGATCGTGAAGACACGTTTTGAAAACTAACGTCTTCTGATTGTACTCATCCTGCTTAGCATGTCGTGTCTTTTTTAGCAACAACTGCGAGCAAGCTTTGTTAAAATTGGGAAGCGGATCTGCCTGTTGAATTATGGCGGCTAGCGTATCATAATCTCCTTTAGGAAGACCTGCAATCAATTGCAACACCATCTTATTTTCCGAGACATGCGTGTCGACGTTGGAGAGTTGATCCCCCAAGAGTTTCAACTGTCTGCAGTACTCAGTTATGTTGGAGAAATTTTCAAGACGTGTATTGTTAAACTGTTCCTTCAAATACACCGCACGAGTGTGTTTGTTATCTTGAACATGTACACAATCTCCTCTGCATACTTATGCTGACATAAGAATATGTGGTTGACAGGCCTGGTCACTGATATCCCCAAAAAGTAACTCAGCTTTCCCAAATCAGTCATTGCAAATTCGGACTTAAGCAAGGCAATAATCTCATTTTTCAATCCGTCAGAGGAGGCAGTAAGAACGATATCATCCACGTAAAGTAATAAGTAAGCAGTGTTACTACCTCGATGAAAAATGAAGAGTGATGTATCACTCTTGCTGCATACAAATCCAATCTGTAAGATATACCTGGCAAAACGATCATACTACGCACGGGGGGCCTGTTTCAGGCCATTTAGTGACTTACGGAGACGACACACATAGTGAGAACTGTTGGATGGGTGAACCCTGGAGGCTGATACATGTAGACTGTCTCTCTCAGATCCCCATGTAAGAATGCATTTTTCACATCAAGCTGATGGATCGGCCAGTGTTTGCCCATGACAATGCTCAAAACTGTGCGGATGATATCCGATTTGACAAACGAGCTGAAGGTATCACCACAATCAATGCCCTCCTGGTTATTTGTGTCATTAGCCACAAGTCTTGCCTTATATCTCTCAAGAACTCCATTGTCTCTGAATTTGTGATGAAATAGCCATAGACAACGAATCACATTCACCCCCTCAGGTCTAGGTACTATATCTCATGTGTGTTGTTTTGTTAAAGCATTGAATTCCTCAGACATAGCCGCATTTCAATTAGGTTCTTGTTTGGCTAATATATTGGGTTCTTGGGGATTGGTGAAATAGTTTGGACAGACAAGTTAAACTGGACTTTGGGTTTGAAGATTCCATGCTTTGCACGAGTTTCCATTTGGTGAGTGGGGATAGTGGGAGGCTCCAAGACGGAGGGATTTGTTGGATATGGAGAAGGGGGGCTGACGTCGTAGGAGGCACCGCAGTGCTATGATCAAGCGATCGTGCTGGAAGCGAGCTATCGGCGGCGCCAGGGCGCCGTGATCGCGGTCGCGCTACGAGGACCGATGCACCTTCGAAGTTTTGGCGTCGTGGCGCCTCAGCACTGGGCCGCGGCGATGTCGACGGTGAAGCAGGAACCTGTTCGCAGGAGTTTGACGCCGTGGCGCTGACCCTTAGGGCCGCAGCACTGACGCTGATTCTGCGATAGTGCTATGCTCTAGTTGACTGAGGTTGATGGGAGAGATGACAGACTCGTCAAGAAACGAGTAATCCGGTTTTTGGAACTGTTTAAGATTCGAAAACGGGAATGTGGTCTCGTCGAATGTGACATGACGAGAGATGTTGATCTGACGAGTGGACGAGTCATAGCATAGATAACCCCTATGGTTCGGCGAGAAGCCTAGGTAGACACACGGAGTGGACCGGGGGGCTAGTTTGTGCGGGGCAGTAGAGGCAATGTTAGGATAGCATAGACAACCGAATATCCGGAGATGATCATAAGAGGGGACTCTATGATAGAGGATTTCAGTAGGGGTCATATTGTGAAGGGTGCTAGTTGGGAGAATATTGAGAACGTATTCTGACATTTTCGCAGCATGGACCCAGAAGGACGAAGGTAGGGAGACATGAATCAATAGAGTGTGAATCATATTGTTAATGGTACAGATGATTCTTTTAGCTTTACCATTTTGTGGAGAGGTGTGATGGCAGGAGAAGAGAAACACCATGTCATTATTGGTACAAAAAGGTGAAACATGGAATTATTGAATTCATGACCATTATCGCACTGAAAAGATTTTATACCATTTTCAAACTGTGTTTGAATGAATGTTCGAAACTCAAGAAATTTGGCAAACACTTATGATTTAAATTTGAGAGGATACAACCAAACAAAGTGAGAAAAATCATCTAGTAAGATAAGATAGTATTTATGACCGAGAGAACTAGCAACATGTGATGTCCATAGATCGGCATGTATAATATCAAAAGGTGCAAAAGTGACACTAGTATATGATTTAAATGGAAGACGAGTATGTTTGCCTAAAGAACAAGAAACACAGTTTTGGGCAAGCTTTCCATTACAAGTAATGAAATTATTGCCTCTAAGAAAATGGAAAACTGGGACTCCTGGATGACCAAGCCTATTATGTCATGTTGAAGAAGAAATGACCGCTAAAGAGACGGGAGAGCTAGATCTGACAGTGGAGTGAATGGATATAGATCCCCGTGCTATTGCATCTCGTAAGAGGTGTCCCCGTATGAAGATCCTTCACAGTGAAACCAAAAGGGTCAAAATCAATAGAGACAGAGTTATTACGAGTGAATTTGCGGATATAGATTAGATTCTTAATCACATGTGGGGCATATAGGGTATTTTAAAGGGGGAATGGATTAAGAGGCGGTGTATAAGATGTACCATAACCCTTTACTGGAATGCGGTGGCCACTACCAACTGTCACAAATTGAGGATGCTTTAGACCAAACAGTTTGGGAATATTACTGCATCGCGAGGTGAAAAATGGCCGAGTCCATGTATCGGGTTGTCGATCATTGAACCGGCCGCACGGTTGGCTTGACGCGGTAATCGAATACGCCGGTGGTTCAGAGCAGGCCCAACAACCCGCGCGGAGTACCGGTTGAAGGGTCACTTGCCGGAATGGCGGCGCGCGATCTTTGTAGGATACCGCTGGGCACCACGCTCGAGCCGATTCTGCGCCCCGTTGTTGCTGCCGCCGATCACGCCGCGACCGCCACGACTACGACCTTCCTTCGCCGCGCCTCTACCACCTCGCCACCGGCGTCCGCATTGCGCTGAGTTTTCCGCGTTGGATCGTGAGGGAGCATTTCGAGAGCTAACGTCTTCTGATTGTGCTCATCCTGCTTAGCATGTCGAGTCTCTTCGAGCAACAACTGCGAGCGAGCTTTGTTAAAACTGGAAAGCGGATCTGCATGTTGAATTATGACGGCTAATGTATCATAGTCTCATTTAGGAAGACCTACAATCAATTGCAACACCATTTTAGTGTCTGAGACAGGCGTGTCGACGTTGGAGAGTTGATCCGCCAAGAGTTTCAACTGTCTGCAGTACTAAGTCATGTTGGAGAAATTTTCAAGGCGTGTATTGTTAAACTGTTCCTTCAAATACACCGCACGAGTGTGCTTGTTATCTTGAAAGATTTCCTCCAAGAGGTTCCATAAATCAAGGGTTGTGGCGCCAGATTTCATGATAGTAAGAAGAAGATCCTGAGAAATACTATCATAAATCCATTGTTTGACATCGGCGTCTAGACGACGCCAAGTAGACTCATCAACCTCCGGAGGGCGCGATCAATATGATCAAGCACGTTATAGAGACATGCATGATTACAAAATAGTTCAACCCAGGGGGAATACTGATTGTTTTCTTGATCAAGAAGAATGAGAATATAGTTCTTGATGTTTGTAACAGTTAGTGCGGGATGAAAAGAGGATGACAACGTGATGGTGATATTTGTGGAGGTGGAAATGTCAGAAGTATTGAAAGAATCATGCGTATCAATTTAGAGAAGAGAGGAAAGAAGAAGAAGCACAAAAACCAAGAAATTTGATGGCGGTCACGACAAGTGAGGCTGATTTGGTAAGACAGAGATTTCTAGGGTTTTGTGTGGTAGAATCTTGATACCATGTAAGAAGATATTAATCTCCCTTGAGGAGTATTCTCATTAATATCAACGTATATATAGAGTACAATATTTATCCATTATACAATAGGAATTCTAAGCCTATACAAAAAAAGAAATCCTAGTCTTATCATAATTATATTTACACAATATATGAAAATATTCTAATTATGAATAAGAATACAATTATTTCTATAATATACATGTTTACGTGATATAAACATAAAATAAAATAGGAGTATCACATATTCACATCCAACAAAAATGATCAAATAATATAAAAAAATTACACCGACTTAGGTATATAATAACTTTTAACACTTTTTTTAATATTATTATTTTACCCACAGGTAACTGAGAAAAACAGTGGGTGGCAAATTAGCTTGAAATATGTACTATTTGTGATAAGTCCAACTAGTTTAGCATTGTCCCACCATCACTCTCACTTCTCATATAAGTTTGCTATTCGCTTTCACTTCTGTGGAGGAAAGAAATCCTGGAAAACAAATCAAAATCACAAGAGAGATGGCTTTGAAGCTAAATGCCTTCAACTTTCAATCTCACAAAAATTCTTCATTTGTTCTTCCACCAATGGTGAGCCTTAGATCTCCAAAGTTCTTCATGGCTGCAAGCATTATTTCTGGTACAAAGTGAGTTTTTTTTTTTTGTGTTTTTTCAGTTTCTTTTAGTTTATTATTGATACCCTTTAGTCCCTTTTCAATTCTTGTATTAAAGAAATAATTTTTTTTGGGTGCAAAGTTAGTTTCATTTATGGGTTTTCAGTGGCCTTTTAGTTTATTCTTGAAACCCATTAGACGCTTTTGATTTCTTATACTAAAGGTTGGATCTTTGTTGAAAAGGATTGTTTCTTGACAACTTTTTATTGGGATTTTCTTTACTTTAGTTCTATTTTGTCTTTTAAAGTGATTTATTTGAATGTGGGGTTCTTCTTGAACATTGATGGTTATCTTGAGATTTGATTAATTTTATGGGAAAATGATCAAATATGACATCGAACTATCGGAAATTGCTCATTTATGCCACTAGTCAATAGTTCGGCTGATTTATGCCATTGACATTACCATTTTTCATTAATGACGGCTGTAATGTAAAATGGCATGTATGAGCTATTTTGGTAACAACAATGACATAAATGAATCAAACTATTAACGAGTCTCATAAATGAGTCATTTGATGGCAAATTTGAGCTTTTTTCCTAATTTTATTATTGGGCTATGAGAAGTTTTACTGTTCTATCCTCAAGTTGTTAGTTTGGGATTTCTGCTATGAATTGATAATTAGATGATGTTTGTGAAGCTTTATACTAATGACATTGTGAATCTTTTGTGCAGTTGAATTTACTTGAATGCCTTTTGGCATGCTGCTGATTAATTTTGATATTTGCTAGAGAATTTTCTCTGTTGTACTTGTGATATATTTTACCTTCTATATATGTTGAGTTTTCAGGATTCATTACTAGTTATGTACTCTGACATAGAGAGAGAGAGATAATTGAGGGGTGGGGGATGATGAGAATTTAATGGTATACACAGTTTGATATTTTTTATTTGTTCTTTTTCTGGAAGGAAACTCAGATATTTTATTTGTTGGGAATTAGGTTTCAAAGGCCTAGATATGTTAGTTTCAGCTACAGAGTTGACTTATTCTATGACTAGCCAACTGGTTACCATCTTCATTAAATGATTTTAATTGGTATGGTAGTTCAGTAATATTTGTAATTGTTTTAATCTTTTTCTTTCATTCATTAAATTTTTTATGTTTCAGTTATCCATGTTTCTTTTTGCTTTAAAAAATTGCGGGGGCTTTATTTGGGGGGGGGGGGGTCTCATGATCCATAATCTTACCTTAATTGCAAGTGCTTGTTTGCTTAGACATTTGTTTTTCAATCTTCT
Organism: Przewalskia tangutica; assembly: GCA_029844215.1. NCBI lineage: Eukaryota > Viridiplantae > Streptophyta > Magnoliopsida > Solanales > Solanaceae > Przewalskia > Przewalskia tangutica. The sequence goes on along the minus strand of CM056729.1, from coordinate 13,531,614 downwards.
GTTGTTTGGCACTGATGTTAGTTCTTTTGGACTGTATTGGTTACTCTTTGATTGGGTCCCTTATCTATTTACATAGTCCCAAACTAATAGTCTGAAGTGTACAGCATTTAAGCACTTCATCCATAAATTTGGTTGAAGCCTGATGCAGGTATCAAGTCATTTATGCATTTCCATATGCAAATTTTTGCCTCAATTAGTTATCGATTCGGCTAGGCTTATGCTTTTTTCCAGCATACTTTCATATTCTATCGAAGCATAAGTTTTCTTGATTTTGTTGGTAATTTACTAAACGTGTGAAATAAAAGTTAATTCTATTAATTATGACTCGAACAATTGGGGTCATGCACGTCGGAAACATGGTTTCCACACACGTGCACATAAAGTGCCAAAGATCGTAATTTTCTTAAATGGAAGAGATATTGCTACGTATACGAATTGTTTGAGACGTAAGAGAATAGACGGTTATTGGTCAAATGACAATGGTTTCACATTGGTAAACGAAGGGAAGACGTGTAAAATGTGTAAAGATGAAACGAGTCTGAAAATGCCGCGACGTCAGAGCGCCACGGCGCCGGCGACGCCCGAAACTCTATGAAGTTTGTGGCACGGCGCCACCTGCAGGCCACGACAGCGCGACGTTTGAGCATCGTTGGAAGATGAACGAAAACTGATTTTTGGCGGAACATTAATTCTCCATTATTTGGCTCATGAATTCAGCCATTATTTGGCTGAATTATTACTCCACATTCAAGGCCATTATATGATCTTTATTGGCCATTACTTGGCTATGTGGAAGATCATCTCTCTACACTATAAAATGGAGCCTTGGGCTCGTTTACAAAACACATTGACACTTAACAACTTAACAATTCTTTGAAATTGTTTTCCTCTCTTGCTATCACAAAATACACAGAACACTCAAAGATCTTTCTTCCTAAGCGAACACTTGAGTTTTCTTTGCTCATTTGTTTGATTGTTGTATTATCGTGGGAGATAAGTTGTCATTACACCGTTGAAAAGATATACGGGACAATATTATCTTAAGGATAGATTGATAATTCAGTCGACTCAGCAAGCCAATTATTTTGTTGATTTTCAGATTTGTAATTTGTTGTTGTTGTTACATTTCCATTTTCTTGTTACTACACCTTTGTTCCCACAAACTTAAGATAATATTCGTTGTTTCAACAAACAACAATGACTGGACAAGATCAATTCAACCAATTCAACGCGGAAAATTTCACCGATGCTCAAGGCAATTCCACTGCCTTCAATCCCACAGCCTTCAACTCCACTGTTTTTGGCACTTCAAGCGTCTTCACTGATCGTGACATTCCTAATGCTTTCTAAATCACTGTTTTTGGCACTTCTAGTGCCACCACTACTTTTGGCACAACTAATGCCTCCACTATTGCTCCGGGCATTTATAGTGTCTATGCTACTGCTCAAGGCGTCCAGAACGCCTATGCCTGTGTTAGAAGCGTTCCCAACGCCTTTGCAACTGCTCAAGGGGGCGTCACTGCCCCTACACCCGCTGGTTCACCATGAGCGTCCTGAAAAATTCATGGGTGCTCACTTTAAGAGATGACAACAAAAGATGCTGCTTTGACACGTTTTCTAACCGAAGATCTTCCACTAGTTGGGAAAGACGTGGACCCTCAGTCAAACGGGAGTCAAACGGGAGAGGGCCAAGGTAACCATGTCGCTGACGACATGAGGATGGTTCGCGAAACATGGAAACATAGTGATTTCATGTGTAGGAACTATATTCTAAACAGTTTGTCCGATCCTCTCTACATGGTATATTGCACCGTTGAACTGCCAAGCAGTTATGGAACAAACTTCAGAAGAAATACAACACCCAAGATGCGGGTAGTAAGAGGTTCATCATTGGGAAGTTCCTGAAATTTCAAATGTGGACAACAAAAGTGTGTCATCCCAAATTCAGAAATTTCAAATGATTCTACAGGTGAGATTTGGAAGGATTGAAGCCCAACGAGCAATTCTTGGTTGGGGCATTAACCGAGAAGCTACCTCCCTCGTGGAATGAGTTTATGAACTATTTGAAACTCAAAACGAAGGAGATGACCTTAGACGAACTTATGTCAACCTCCAGATTCAGGAGGATAATAAGAAGGTCATGCCTAAGGGGAAACAACCCGCTGAGGCTAAGACGAACCTGACGGAAGTCAAAGGGAACTCAAGCAAGAAGCGAAAGTTCCAGAAGGAAGGCAAGCCCCAAACAACTAAAAAGTTCAAGGGAAAGTGTAACCACTGTGGTATAGTTGGTCACATGGCCAAAGACTGCTGCAAGTTCAAACGTGAGAATAAGGCCAAAGGCAAGGCCAAGGTTAACATCGTCGAAGACACTCTCGTAGACGATATGATCGAGGAGTTCTCAGCGGTAGTTCTTGAAGCAAACCTCGTTGAGAATCCGGTGCAGTGGTGGTTAGACACAGGTGTCACCCGTCACATATGTTCCAATAAAGAAGTCTTCTCCACTTATACACCACTCACAAACAAGAAGTTATTTATGAGAAATAATTCTTCTTCAGAGGTGCTGGGGGTAGGAAAGCTGATCCTAAAGATGACGTCCGGGAAGGAGCTGACTCTGAAGGAAGTGATGCATGTCCCAGAAATTTGAAGAAATTTAATTTTCGGACAACCCTGGTTTTAGGCTAGTGTTAGAAGCTAACAAATTTGTAATCACTAAAAATAGAACATTTGTAGGAAGGGGCTTCGTCTGTGAAGGCCTCTTTAAAGTTAACGCTGCGCTAGAGTTCGAAGGCTTTCTGAGTTATGTATTCGTGTGATATTTGTTTTGTCATTTTCTATCTTTATTCGATAAACCAAGGAAAAACAACCACCGCTTGGTTTTGACACTAAAGCGACCCGCCCCATCTCAGGCATACCATCGCATTGATAGAGTAAGGTAAGGAAAGGACAGGCAGAAAGCGCGCTAATCAAATCCTATCCCTTCTTAGTCCCAGCTTGACGAAGAAGCGAAAAAAGCCTATCTGTTTTATTTTCGTAGTTTAGTAAAGGGCTTTTTCCTTACTAGTCAAGTGATAAGGTAGGGCGTTATTCAAAAAAGAGTCGAAGACCAGAAGTCCAAGACGTGAGTGAAGAAGGAGTGTAAGGCTTAGCGCCCTATACCCAAAAACAACACCGGACCGCTTGAATCGTGGCTAGGGAACTATACTAGTGATCTACCCAATTTTTGGTAGAAATTTTCGCGATCAATGATTGGACCATGCAAACTAGCACCTGTAATGCCTTTTGTTTCAACTATCAATAAAATTGAGCCTTCTACTTACTTGATTGAGTCATCTAATTTATGGTATCATAGATTAGGACAAGTTAACTATCAATATTGGTAAAGTTGGAATTATTGCCGTCTATTGACATAAACCCTCAATGTAAGTGTGAGGTGTGCGTAGAGGCAAAACTCTCCAAGAATCCCTTTAGATCCGATGAAAGGAAAATCGCTCCTCTAGAACTAATACACACTGATATATGTGATTTGAAGTTCGCTCAAACTAGAGGGGGAACAAGTACTTTGTGACTTTCATAGATGATGGCACAAGGTTTTGTTACCTTTACTTATTAAAAAGTAAAGATCTCTAGAGGTTACGTGTTTATTAATGATGTGAGAATTAATGAAGTCTTTAAAGCATTCAAACGCTACAAAGCAGAAGTTGAGAACCAACTAAGCGGACGGATTAAAACAATCCGTAGCGATAGAGGGGGATAATATGTAGCGCCTTTTGAAGAATTTTGTACCTAATCAGTTATAGTTCATCAAACAACGACTCCTTACTCACCTCAATCGAACGGTGTTGTTGAACGCAAGAACCAAACACTAAAGGAAATGATAATGCTTTACTCATTCTTAACAGAGTCCCACACAAGGGTAAATACAAGACTCCATACGAGTTATGAAAAGGAAGGAAACCTACCTACAAATATTTGAAGGTATGGGGTTGTCTGACCAAGGTAAAAGTACCTATGCCAAAGCAGGTCAAGATTGGACCTAAGACTGTGGATTGCATATTCATCGGATATGTCTAACAGTAGTGCTTATCGCTTCCTAGTGCATAAGTCGAATGTACCGGACATTCATGTAGGTACGATCATGGAATCAAGGAACGCGAGTTTCTTTGAAGACACGTTTCCGTATAAGAAAAACAACATAACCTCTCGCGCAAACGAAGTTATGATCAAATCTCTTCAGGATCAAGGAGTCGATGACTACCTAGATCCGAACGGTTCAGATCTAGTGAATTCTGAAGTAGCTGATTATCCAGAATACAATATTTCAGATTTTCAGGACTTGGAAGATTCAGAAATGGAATCGCGAGATAAAGCGGCCGGAAGGACAAGTCCTTGGCCCGCACTTTGCTTATTTGGTTCAGGATGAACCACGGACAATTGCCGAAGCTTTGTAAACTCCAGAAGCACCGCTCTGGAAGGAAGCTTTAGAAAGTGAGATAGTATCCATCCTGCATAACCACACCTGAGAGTTGGCTGAACTTTCCCCGGGACACAAACCTTTGGGTTGTAAGTGAATTCTTAAACGGAAGTTAAAGGCAGATGGATCTATCGACAAGTACAAGACTAGGTTGGTTGTCAAGGGCTATCACCAAAAGGAGGGCCTTGATTACTTCGACACCTACGCTCCGGTGTCTAGAATGACATCCATACGTATGTTCATAGCTATCGCCGCCTTGCGGGATTTTGAAATACATCAAATGAATTTTAAGACCGCCTTCCTAAATGGTGATGTGTAAGAAGAAATATATATGAACCAACCCGAAGGGTATGTGGTTTCAGGACAAGAGACAAAAGTGTGTCGGCTTGTTAATTCGTTGTACGGGCTGAAACAAGCCCCTAACCAATGGCACGAGAAATTTGATAGTACTCTACTATCAAAAGAGTTCGCCATTAATGGATGTGACAAATGTGTCTACATGAAAGGAATCCTTCGTCGTGATATGCCTTTATGTAGATGACTTGTTAATCACTGGAAGCAGTCCTTGGATAATCCTAGAGACTAAGAACATGTTAAAACAGTGTTGAAATGAAAGATTTGGGCATTGCAGATGTCATCTTAGTGATCAAGATCTCTAAGACATCTCATGGACTGATCTTGTCTCAATCTCACTACATCGAGGATGTACTGAAGAAATTTGGGAGGTTTGACATTTCACCGGTATTGACACCATTGGATATAAGTCAAAAGATTGACAAACATCTTGGTGAGCCGTACGCCAAGAGCGATATGCGCAGGTAATTGGTAGTCTGATGTATATCACAAACTGCACTCCACCCGATATAGCTCGTGCAGTCAATAAATTGACTAGGTTCACCCATAATCCAATCATAATCCAAGTGAGAATCACTGAAAAGCGTTGAATAGGGTATTACGGTTCCTGAAATTCACGCTAAATTTCGGGTTACACTATTCGAGATATCCAGCTGTACTAGAGGGGTACAGTGATGCAAACTGCATATCTGATAGCGACGACATCAAGTCCACCAGCGGATATATTTTTACAATCGGTGGTGGAGTTATATTGAAAATCCTCTAGGCAAACTCTGATCGCCCGATCCACAATGGAGTCAGAATTTATCGCTTTAGATAAAGCGGGAGCATAGTTTTCTAGAGGATGTCCCATGTTGGGATAAACCCGTGTCCTCTGTAATGATCCACTGCGATAGTCAGTCGACGACTCTAGGAAGGGCACAAAGTTCTATATACAACGGCAAGTCTCGTCATATTCGACGGAGACATGAGTCTGTTAGGCAGCTGATCACCTCGGGTGTTATTTTCATTGATTACATAAAATCTAAGGAAAATATCGCAGATCCCTTGACGAAGGGAATACCAAAGATCAGATTGTCTAGGGGAATAGGCTTAAAACTCAAACAATAAGAACCGATACAGTGGACACCTAACCTTACAGACTGGAGATCCCATTCCAGGAATAAGGTTTAATGGAAAAACTAAATTGTAAAGGTTCCGTGAGCGCTTTGGTGGAAGCAAGAGCACTCGGATAATGTTTTCTTCTTAAGAAACATAATTCTCGTGATAGACATAAAAGTGCTACATGTAAGAGGGGTAAAGGATAAGTTCCAAACCTTTAATGATCCTGGGGAAATTTTTAATGGTTCCTAACGCTTGTATAGCGGGGTATTGCATACCTTGTAGGAGACCACCTATTTAAGTGCGAGGACAGACCGCTTCAAATGAACGCACTTAAGAATTCAAGTGTGTCCACGACCCACGATGAACAAAAACATAAGAAGGATTGAGTAGGAAAGATGTTGTGTTGATACCATTGTCTTGGCATATACTAAACACTGACGGTTCAAGACATCACGTTCACCGCGCAGTAAATATGTCCGATGATACTCTACTATGGAAGGTTCAAAGCTACGGCTACCTCTCCAGATGCAACATCGATCTGCCGAGTGATTGCTCGAAAGGCACTATGTGAGTGCGCCAAAATCTCTTCCAAGAGGGGATTGCTGAAAATTTATTAAACGTGAAATAATAATTAATCCTATTAATTATGGCTCGAACAATTGGGGCCCCGCACGTCGGAAATATGGTTTTCACACACGTGCACATAAAGTGTCAAGGATCGTAATTTTCTTAAATGAAAGAGATATTGGTACGTATACGAATTGTTTGAGATGTAAGAGAATAGACGGTTATTGGCCAAATGACAATGGTTTCACGTTGGTAAACGAAGAGAAGACGTGTAAAATGTGTAAAGATGAAACGAGTCTGAAAATGCCGCGACGCCAGAGCGCCACGGCGTCGGCGACGCCCGAAACTCTCTGTAGTTTCGGCGCCGTGGTCCTGCAGGCCACGACGCTGCGGACGTTTCAGACCACCTTTGGATTATAGCAAGTGCAACCTTTGACCCCTTCGTCGACAACCTCTCACTACTCGTGGGGCCTGCTGCGTTTAGGTATAAAAAGCCTAAGCCCCACCCGGGAAGTTGGAAGATGAACGAAAACTTATTTTTGGGCCAACTTTGGAGCATTAATTCTCCATTATTTGGCTCATGAATTCAACCATTATTTGGCTGAATTATTACTCCACATTCAAGGTTATTATATGGTCTTTATTGGTCATTACTTGACTATGTGGAAAATCATCTTCTCTACACTATAAAATGGAGCCTTGGGCTCATTTACAGAACACATTGACACTTACCAATTCTCTGAAATTGTCTTCCTCTCTTGCAATCACAAAACACTCCATCTCTGCCTCAACGTCAAAAATCTGTCGGCTCGTGCTCTCCTCATCTGCGGAGGCAAGAAGTGCGTGAGAAACGCCTCTGAGAACTCGTCCCAAATACCGGAGGCGCCGCTTCCCGACGGCTCATGAATCAAACGATCCGATCGCGGTATCACGCGGCGATGTGAACCTAAGACCACCGACTCTTGAAGTCTTGATCACTCACGACCAGAATCGCTTGGATGAACTCGCGGATCATCGCACTCGACCCATAGAACTCGCGTCGCAACTCGAGAAAGTCCCAAGTCTCAAACTATCCGACCTCGGGTGAACCACGGTACCATCGAATCGCAGATCGGCTATCCTCGTGCTCGCCACGACCACTCGCCATCAAATGGGCCATCTCGCGTAACCCATATCCTCTCGCTCCAGCCGCGGCCGAGGCTCGGTGTCGTGGCCTCGCAGGCCACCTCGCGCCCTAAACTCGGGGCCGGCGACGCGTGGAACTCGCCGTGCGGGTATCACCGGGTAAAGGTTGGGCTCGCCGCGCGACCTCGGGTACTACTAGCGCCTCCTACCGCTTGCCTCATCGGGCGGGTTGCCTTACGTGGAGGCATAACTGGTAAGAAAAAGAAATTCGTCAGAGGGTAAGTTTATTTCTTATCTCAAGGCCAGGAAGATGGTTCAGAAGGGGTATATCTACCATCTCGTTCGGGTATTTGACACTGAGGCGGTGACACGGACCTTGATCGCCCAGAGTCGAGAGTTTCGGATGTGTTCCTGCACGACCTCGGGTATCCTCCCGAGAGGAGATAGAGTTTTGCATTGATATTACGCACGATACTGACCTATATCCATTCCGCCATACGTAATGACACCGGCCGAGTTGAGAGAGTCAAGGACCGGTGAGAGATTTCTTTGGAGAAAGGCTTCATCAGCCTAGTGTTTCTCCCCGAGCGCAGGTATTGTTCGTGAAGAAGAAGGGCGACGCCGCAGCGTATGTGTGATTACGGTGAACAAGGTGACTATTAAGAACGTATACCCCTTCCTGGATTGATGACTTGTTCGACCTTGCGGCGCGAGGTGTTTCTCCAAGATAGACTACGATCCGTTACCATCAGTGCGAGTTAGAGTCGGATGTCCCTAGATCGCATTTCGGACGTGACGACGCACTATGAGTTCGTGGTAATGTCTTTCGGCTTGACCAATGCTCGGCGGATTTATGGATTTGATGAACCGAGTGTTCAAGCCATTTTGGATACGTTTGTGATAGTATTCATAGATGACATCTTGATTTATTCTCGCCAGAGCGAGCACGCGAGCATTTGGCGACGGTGCTGAGAGTTCTCCGGGACCAGCAGTTGTATGTCAAGTTTTCAAAGTGTGAGTTTTGGTTAGCTTCGGTGGCGTTCTTAGGGCACATTGTAGGGGCCGATGGTATTCGGGTGAATACGACAAGATCGAGTCAGTCAAGAGTTGGCTTAGACCTACTACCCAGAGCGCGCAGCTTTTGGGCACTCATGTTACTACTGAGGTTTGTGGAGAAGTTTGCTTTATTTCAAAGATTTTGACCAAGCCGACTCGTAAGCTAAGTTTGATGGACGGATGCTTGCGAGAAGGGCTTCCGCCATCAAGGAGAAATTGACGACCATCAGCTTACTCTTCCGAGGGTCCAGACGGATATGGTTTATTGTGATGCGTCGCATCGGGCTTGATTGTGTTGATGCGGCAGGCGAGGTTATAGCCACGATCTCGGCGGCTCAAGAAACATGAGAAGAACTACCCCACACATGATTTAGAGTTGGCGCATGATTCACGCCAAGATCTGGAGACATTATTTGTATGGAGTTCACGTGGATATTTACACGCACCACAAGAGCCTCGGATATCTTCACGAGGAGCCGAACTTACGACAGAGACGGTGGTTAGAGCTACTCAAGGATTATGATGTCGATATCCTATACCACCCAGGGAAGGCCAATGTAGTGGCAGATGTCCTTAGTCGTAGGTCGATGGGTAGTCCCAGATAGGAGGGGCATGGTCCGCGAGTTACATCAGCTAGCGAGCCTTGGAGTCCGATTGATTGATTCTGATAGCAGTGGGTTCGGGTTCGAGAGGTTGCCGAGTCTTCCATCATCGAGGAGGTGAAGAGGCGACAGTATGAGGATCCGATTATGACACAGTATCGTGATACGGCTCTTCGTGAGGGGAAGGGTCCATTTGGCGAGCACGATGGGTGCTAAGGTTTGGCGGTTGTGTGTTCCGATATTGCAGGACTTCGACAGGGTTCTGGGAAGCACTTGTAGCGTTACTTCATCCATCCGGGTCGACAAAGATGTACCACGACCTCGACCGTATTGGTGGGATGGCACGAAGAGGACGTTACGAGTTTGTTGCTCGGCCCGAGTCGCAGGTCAAGGTAGAGCACCGAGGCACGGAGGGTTGTTGCGAGCTAGAGATTCCGGCATGGAAATGGAGGTGATCAATATGGATTTTATGCAGGGTTACCTCGCACTCGGAGAAGCATGATTCTATCCGGGTTATCGCCGACAGTCGACGTAAATCAACCCACTTTCTTCCCGTGACGACTTTTTCCGGTCCGTGATTACGCCAGGCTTTACATCCGAGAGATCGTGAGACTACGGGTCCCTATATCTATCATATCGCATGCAGGAGCTCGGTTTCGCTAACTTCGGAGGTCGTTCGGCGGATTAGGGACGCACGTGAGCCTCGATCGCATTCCATCCTCGATCGACGGACAGCAGAGCGCATTATCCGACACAACGAGGATATCTCTGCGAGCTGTGTTATTGATTTCGCAGTAATGGCGGATCATTTGCCGCTAGTAGAGTTTGCGTATAACAATAGCTACCACTCCAAAGATCCGACGGCGCCTTATGAGGCCTTATATGGGAGGAAGTGCGGCACCGATAGTCGGTTTGACGTGGGTGAGGTGCGATTAGTCGGGCCGCACTTGGTTCAAGAAAGCGTGGATAAGTGAAGCTTATCCAGAGCGGTTATCGATACCGAGTCGGCGAAGTCGACGCAGATCATCGGCGTCGACATTTGGAGTTTGAGGTCTTGATTGGGTTTTTCGCGTATCACCCACGGCGGTGTGATGAGGTTTGGGAAGAAGCTCACCAAGGTACATTGGGCCTTATCGATTGTCCGTAGCAGGCAAGGTTGCTATGAGTTGGATCGCCGTCCGATCCGGAGGCGACATCCGCTTTTCATGTTTCTACGCTGAGGAGATGACGGAGATCCGCTCAGAGTGCACCGATCGATTGATGATGTCGGTGTGACAGGAGTTAGCGTATGAGGAGATTCCCATAGCGATACTCGATCGTCAGGTTAGGCGACTGCGGACAAAGGATGTGGCGTCCGTCAAAGTCTTATGGCGGAACGAGAACAGAGAGGAGATGACGTGGGAAGCGGAGAAGGACATGAGGCAGAAGTATTCTCACTTATTCTCCACACCTCCAGGTAACTCACTTTCCTACTGGTTAATTTTAAATTGTCGTATGTACTTAAGTGTTCTATTGTGGTCATATATGACATGTTGCAAATTGTTCAAGTTATGAGGGACTATGCCGTTATCTGGGTTTTTTTTCTTGAAGGAACATTCGGGACGAATGTTTCTAAGGGGGGAGAATGTTATGCCCCGTAGTTCCGGAGTATGTATGTGAGGACGTACGTACGAATATATACGCCCTAATTAGGGTAAGAATGATAGAATTGTTTTTTTCCGACGGAAATTATTCCGAACCTTGTGAAGGAAATTTTACGTTTTCAATATTTTTACGATTATGGAATTTTTCCGTGAGATAAATATTTTGGACCAATAGGAGGGCGACAAGGTTCACCCCTAGATTGGGCCATGTTGGACGAAATTGAGTGGACAAGTGGGCAAGACAAGTGGTCAAAAGTCTTGCATGGTTTTGCATGGCAAGTTGGACGGTTTTTATGAGTTGGTGGGCAAGTCAAATGGTCAAGGTCTTGCATGACTTTTGTGGGACAAGTGTAGTAAGGAACCTACACAAACAATCTATACCATACACATGTTTTAATCCTAACCCTTGGTTGTACTATATAAACCCCTTTAGTTGATAAAAATCTTCCACACTTGGTATATTTCAAGACTTGAAAACATTTCCCTCTCCCTCTTTCTTATCTTGCTCTCGTCAAATTGCCCCCTTCCCTAACCAAATGTTGTCCAAATTCTTAAACTTATAAGTGTTCTTCCTTAATGTGTTAGGAAGATTATTAACCAAGAGTTAGACAAGATTTCACACCCCTAGCCTCAAAAACCTCACTAAAGCCGAGAGCATGCATATTTGGAACCTTAGTGTTCTTCACTTTTTGGAGTTGATTCTTGAATAGAAGTTGGTTAGGAACTTCTAAGGGTGACTTGTGGTGGTTTGGAACACAAAGATTTGGAGCTAAGACTTGCTTTGGAACGACTTTTAAGTTCTTGGATATTGTTGGGCTATTATTGAGGTAATGAATCTTAACCTCTTTGTGAAGTTGATTATTATGTATATTGGATATTATACATATATTGAAAGTATATTATGGAGTATAATATAATAAGGAAAGATTTGGATCTTGTTAAGATGTTAAAAGAAGAATTGGCATATTAGCCATTAAAATGGTAAAAATGTATCCATTACTTACTAAAAAGTTAACAACAAAGAAACTATAACTTATATAAAGATTGGAATATAAGTTGAAGGACTAATGAAGTAATTGGATAAGTACAATTGTAAAAGTTGGCCAAGAACCCCAACTTAAGGACCGTATCTACTTTGGACCGTATCTACTTTGGACTGTATTTACTTTGGACCGTATTTACATTGTTATTATGAAGGAGAGATTGTTAATCGCGTTCCGTTTGGGCGTGTTATCCCCTTCTTTACTTATTGTTATTATGAAGGAGAGATTGTTAATCGCGTTCCGTTTGGGCGTGTTATCCCCTTCTTTACTTATTGTTATTATGAAGGAGAGATTGTTAATCGCGTTCCGTTTGGGCGTGTTATCCCCCTCTTTACTTATTGTTATTATATAGGAGAGATTGTTAATCGAGTTCCGTTTGGGCGTGTTATCCCTTCTTTAAATTTCGGAATTATTGCGCCTTATTTATGGCATGTTGGTTACTATTATCGGGCCTTGTTAAAGGTGGAGAATTGAGTAGAAACGGGGGAAGTGCTGCCCAATTTTCCGTAGACTAAGAGAAGTCTTACTTAGAAGAATTCCACGAAAAACTAGAAGTTGATAGGCGTGTTTTGACTATTATAGGTTGACACTCTGCGCGCGACATATCCGACTTGGCAAGTGAATTTAGCCGAGGAGGTATGTGATTCTTCCTATCCCTTTGAACATGATATTTGCGAAATATATATAGTACGGTAGACGTACATGTGTTAAACTAAATTTGGCTTTACTTTGATGTCTTTTGACTTGAGTTCTAAATAATAAGAATCTTTAAATATTTCAAAAAGTGTTGTGAATCATTTTTGGAAGAAAAGTAAGACTTGGTTTTAAATAAAAAGCTTAAGTGTTATACTAGCTTTATGGGAAGTTAGGTATAACGACTTAAGAAAGATAAGAAAAACGGTTTTATTATTTGTTTATCAAATGCTTGAAATAATGTTTGAAGGTATGGTAAGTTGGTTTGATAAACATGTTATGATGCTACGTATGTTAGTATCTTGTGACGCTTGTGTAAGGAGGTTATTCTTGTTATGCTTATGTTGTTTAACGATAAGCCGTTGTGTTCGATTCTTGTGACGCTTGTGTAAGGAGGTTATTCTTGTTATGCTTATGTTGTTTAACGATAAGCCGTTGTGTTCGATTCTTGTGATGTTTATGTAAGGAGGTTATTCTTGTTGTGCTTATGTTGTTTAACGATAAGCCGTTGTGTTAGTATTATATCATTTACCCTCCTGACTTGTTATGATCTGGGGTTAAGCGCTCGACGCGAGAATACCTCATGCGGGTTCACGAGACCTATGCGAGTGCGGGAGTTCCAGAATGTGATGCGAGAATACCTCATGCGTCTATGTGGCCACGCGATGCGGCGATCCGGGGCGATCGCCGAGATTAGCTACCCTCGATGCGAGAATACCTCACGCGCCTAGGTGGCTTTATGCGATGCGAGTCGAGATTAGGCTCGCATAATGATACTATGGCGATTGACCTTGCCGATCATTAGCGGCCTAGAAAAGACCGATTACATTATGTCTATTTTTGCTCTTGTTTATGATGTAGCATATGCAGTTAACTTAGTTGTTTCATACATATTTGTGAATTGGTTTTAAAATGTTATAGTTATATATATATATCGATCTTTCTGATTTCACATACTTTCACATACTTGGTACTGTTATCTTGACCTCGCCAGATTTGCGTTAAATCTGCATGAGTAAAGGAAAGCAAGTGGTAGATCCTCATTCTTAGGATCTTTTACTCAGGTGTCAGGAGCTCCATTTCTCCGGAGGCTCGACTTTTGGTATGGTTCTCCCTGGTATTGTAGATGTTTTGTACATTCAGGGGTATGACGGGGCCCTGTCCCGTCATAGTGTTACACTTAGAAGTGCGTAGTCCTGTTGTAATTTTGGGATGTAACTGTTCACTTTTGGGTATTTATATATATGCCGAAAGGCAACTTTTCTTTGGATAGACTGTGCTTACTCTTTATTGTTTCATGTCTTTGTTTTATATTCCGCTGGTTACTCTGATGTTTGTCTACTTGGGTGTCCGGGTAAGGCATCAGTCACAGGCCCGTGACTGGTGCCTTACCCGGGCACCCAAGTAGACATACATCAGAGTAATCAGCGGAATATAAACTTGCAAACATGAAACAGTGTAAAATAAACGATGCAGCCATGGAAAGTTGCCTTTCGGCATGTATATAAATACCCAAAAGTGAACAGTTACATCCCAACTTAACAACAGGACTACAAACCTCTAAGAAGATGTAAACACTATGACGGGACAGGGCCCCGTCATACCCCTGAATGTACAAAACATCTACAACACCAGGGAGAACCATACCAAAAGTCGAGCCTCCGGAGAAATGGAGTTCTGACACTGCAGTAAAGATCCTAAGAATGAGATCCACCACCGCTTCCTTTACTCGCAGATCAACGCACTCGAGGTCAAGACATAACAGTACCAAGTATGTAAAATCAGAAATCGATATATATAACATTTTAAAACCAATTCACAAATATGTACGAAACAACCAAGTTAACCGCACCTAGTGCCACATCACAAATAAGAGCAATAATAGATATAATGTAACTGGTTTTTTCTAGGCCGCGAATGATCGAAGCAAGGCCAATCGCCCATAGTATCATTATGCGTGCCTAATTCCGGACTCCGCGTAGTATTCTCGCGTCGAGGGTAGCTACTCCGGCATCGCCCCGACTCCCGTAGTTCACATAGACCGCGTGAGGTATTCTCGCACAATCCTCGAACTCCCGCTCGCATAGGTTCCATGGACGCGTGGTATTCTCGCATCGGGGCGCTAACCCCCGGTATCATGTCAAGAGGTGAGTGGTATAATACTAACACAACGACTTATCGTTAAACAACATAAGCACAACAAGAATAACCTCCTTACACAAACATCACAAGATACTAACACACGTAGCATCACAACATGTTTATCAAACCAACTTACCATACCCTCAAACATCATTTCAAGCATTTGATAAACAAACAATTAAACCGTTTTTCTTATCTTTCTTAAGTCGTTATAGCTAACTTCCCATAAAGCTAGTATGACACTTAAACTGTTTATGAAAACCAAGTATTACTTTTCCTCCAAAAATGATTCATAACTCTTGTTGAAATATTCAAGATTCTTATTATTTAGAACTCAAGTCAAAAGACATCGAAGTAAAGCCAAATTTAGTTTAACATACGTACGTCTACCGTACTATATATATTTCACAAATATCATGCTCAAAGAGATAGGAAGAATCACATACCTCCTCGGCTAAATCCACTTGCCAAGTCGGATATGTCGCGCGCAGAGTGTCAACCTATAATAGTCAAAACACGCCTATCAACTTCTAGTTTTTCGTGGGATTCTTCTAAGTAAGACTTCTCTTAGTCTACGAAAATTTGGGCAGCACTTCCCCCGTTTCTACTCAATTCTCCACTTTTAACAAGGTCCGATAATAGTAACCAACATGCCATAAATAAGGCGTAATAATTCCGAAATTTAAAGAAGGGGATAACACGCCCAAACGGAACGCGATTAACAATCTCTCATTCATAATAACAATAAGTAAAGAAGGGGATAACACGCCCAAACGGAACGCGATTAACAATCTCTCCTTCATAATAACAATAAGTAAAGAAAGGGGATAACACGCCCAAACGGAACGCGATTAACAATCTCTCCTTCGTAATAACAATAAAAAGAAGGTCCAAAGTAAATATAGTCCAAAGTAGATACGGTCCTTAAGTTGGGGTCCTCGGCCAACCTTTACAATTTTACTTATCCAATTACTTCATTAGTCCTTCAACTTATATTCCAATCTTTATATAAGTTATAGTTTCTTTGTTGTTAACTTCTTAGCATGTAATAGATACATTTTTACCATTTTAATGGTTAACATGCCAATTCTCCTTTTAACATCTTAACAAGATCCAAATCTTTCCTTATATCTTATAGTCCATAATATACTTCTAATATATGTATAATATCCAATATACATAATAATCAACTTCACAAAGAGGTTAAGGTTCATTACCTCAATAATAGCCCAACAATATCCAAGAACTTAAAGTCGTTCCAAAGCAAGTCTTAGCTCCAAATCTTTGTGCTTTAGCTCTAAATCTTTGTGCTCCAAATCACCACAAGTCACCCTTAGAAGTTCCTAACCAACTTCTATTCAAGAATTAACTCCAAAAAGTGAAGAACACTTAGGCTTCAAGACTGTCCACTCTCGGCTTTTGTGATGTTTTTGAGGCTAGGGGTGTGCAATCTTGTCTAACTCTTGGTTAATAATCTTCCTAACACATTAAGGAAGAACACTTATAAGTTTAAGAATTTTTGGACAACATTTGGTTAGGGAAGGGGCTGTTCGACGAGAGCAATTGAGAAGGAGGGAGAGGGAAATATTTTCAAGTCTTGAAATATATTAAGTGTGAAAGATTTTCATCAACTAAAGGGGTTTATATAGCACAACCAAGGGTTAGGATTGAAACATGTGTATGGTATAGATTGTTTTGTGTAGGTTCCTATCTACACTTGTCCTACTAAAGCCATGCAAGACTTTGACCATTTGACTTTGCCCACTAACTCACAAAAACCGTCCAACTCCATGCAAAATCATGCAAGACTTTTGGCCACTTGTCTTTCCCACTTGTCCACTCAATTTCGTCCAACATGGCCCAATCTAGGGGTGACACTTGTCGCCCTCCTATTGGTCCAAAATATTTATCTCTCGGAAAAATTCCATAACCGTAAAAATATTGAAAACGTAAAATTTCCTTCACAAGGTTCGGAATAATTTCCGTCGGAAAAACAATTCTATCATTCTTACCCTAATTAGGGTTTAAACATTCATACGTACGTCCTTACATACATACTCCGGAACTTCGGGGTATAACATTCTCCCCCCTTAGAAACATTCGTCCCGAATGTTCCTTCAAGATTCAATTAATTCGGATAACGGCATAGTCTCTCATAACTTGAACAATTTGCAAAATGTCACACATGGCCACAATAGAACACTTAAGTACATAAGACAATTTAAATTAACCAGTAGGAAAGTGAGTTACCTTGAGGTGTGGGGAATAAGTGGGGATACTTCTGCCTCATGTCCTCCTTTGCTTCCCACGTCATCTCCTCTCTGTTCTCGTTCCGCCATAAGACCTTGACGGAAGCCACATCCTTTGTCCGCAGTCGCCTAACCTGACGATCGAGTATTGCTATAGGAATCTCCTCATATGATAACCCCTCTGTCACCTGGACATCATCAATCGGGTGCACTCTAGACGGATCCGTACATCTCTCAAAGGCGTGGAAACATGAAAAACTGGATGTACTGCCTCCAGATCGGACGGCAGATCCAACTCATATGCAACCTTGCCTACCCTACGGACAATCTGATAAGGCCCAATGTACCTTGGGCTGAGCTTCCCTTTCTTACCAAACCTCATCACCCCCTTCATGGGGGACACCTTCAGGAAAACCCAATCATCAACCTCAAACTCCAAATGTCGACGCCGATGATCTGCATACGACTTCTGTCGACTCTGAGCTGTCCATAACCGCTTCTGGATAAGCTTCACCTTATCCACCGCCTGCTGAACCAAGTCTGGCCCGACTAACTGCACCTCACCACATCAAACCAGCCTATCGATGACCTGCACTTCCTCCCATATAAGGCGCCATCTGGATACTGGAGTGGTAGCTGTTGTTATACGCAAACTCTACTAGCGGCAAATGATCCTCCCAGCTACCTCTGAAATCAATAACACAGGCTCGCAGCATATCCTCGTGTTCGGATAGTACGCTCTGCTGTCCGTCGATCGAGGATGGAATGCGATCGAGGCTCACCGTCCCTAATCCTGGAAAGACCTCCGAGTTAGTCATGGCGAGCTCCTCCGTCTGATATGATAGAAATAGGGACCCATGTAATCTCACGATCTCGTATGTAAAGTTGGCGTAATCCTCGGCGAAAAAGTCGTCCCGACGGAAGAAAATGGGCTGATTTTGTCACTGTCGACGATAACCGGATAGAATCACGCTTCCTCCGAGTGCGAGGTAATCCCGTAATAAAGTCCATATTGATCACCTCCACTTCGCGCCGGAATCTCTAGAGCTGCAACAACCCACTGGCCTCCGGTGCTCCACTGACTGCGACAACTCGCACCGAGCAACAAACTCGCAACGTCCTCTTCGTGCCGTCCCACCAATACACGATCGAGGTCGTGGTACATCTTTGTCGACCGGATGGATAGTAACGCTACCGTGTGCTTCCCAGAACCTCGCCGAAGTCCCGCAATATTTGGAACACACAACACGCCTCAAACCTTAGCACCCCATCAGTGCTACCCAAATGGACCCTTCCTCACGAAGAGTATCACGTCACGTGTCATAATCGGATCCTCATCACGCCGCCTCTTCACCTCGCCGATAATGGAAGACTCGTGACCTCTCGAACCCGAACCCCACTACTATCGTAATCAATCAATCGGACACGAGGCTCGCTACCGATGTAACTCGCGGACCATACGCCTCCTATCGGCCGCATCCGATAGACTACCCATCGACCTACGACTAAGGGCATCCGCCACTACATCGCCTTCCCGGGTGGTATAGGATATCGACATCATAATCCTCGAGTAGCTCTAACCACCGCCTCTGCGCAAGTTAAGCTCCTCCGGTGAAGATATCTTGGAGGCTCTTGTGGTGCGTGTAAATATCCACATGAACTCCATACAAATAATGTCTCCGATCTTGGCGTGAATCACTGCGCGACTCTAAGTCATGTGTGGGGTAGTTCTTCTCATGCTTCTTGGTGTCGAGATCGTAAGCTATAACCTTGCCTCGCGTCAACACACATCCAAGCCCGATGCCCGACGCGTCACAATAAACCACATAGCCGTCGGACCTGCGGAAGAGTAAGAAGCTGAGGCGGTCGTCGATTCTCCTTTAGTAATGGAAGCCCTTCTCAAGCATCCGATCCGAAACTTAGCCGCTACGAGTCGACTTGGTCAAAAGTCTTTGAAATAAGCAAACTTTTCCACAAACCTCCGGTAGTAACATGAGCCCAAAAGCCGCGCACTGCCGGAGTAGGTCTAGGTCAACTCTTGACCGCTCGATCTTTTAGTCAGATCCACCGAATACCATCGGCCCGACAATGTGCCCTAAGAACGCCAAGCTAACCAAAACTCACACTTCAAAACTTGGCATACAACCGGCTTGGTCGAAGAACTCTCAAATGCTCCGCATGCTCCTGCTCTGAGCGAGAATAAATCAAGATGTCATCTATGAATACTATCACAAACGTATCCAAAAATGGCTTGAACACTCGGTTCATCAAATCCATAAATCTGCGGAGCATTGGTCAAGCCGAAAGACATGACCACGAACTCATAGTGCGTCTGGGTCGAATGCGATCTAGGGACGTCCGACTCCCTAACTCGCACCATCACCTGATGGTAACCAGATCGTAGGTCTATCTTGGAGAAACACCTCGCGCCCTGCAACTGGTCGAACAAGTCATCATTCCTGGGAAGGGGATATCTGTTCTTAATAGTCACCTTGTTCAGCTGCCTGTAATCAACACACATACGCAGCGTCCCATCCTTCTTCTTCACGAACAATACCGGCGCTCCCCAGGGAGAAACACTAGGCCTGATGAAGCCCTTCTCCAGCAAATCTCTCAGGGTCCTTCAACTCTCTCATTCCTAAGCGAACACTTGAGTTTTCTTCCTTTGCTCATTTGTTTGATTGTTGTTTTATCTTAAGTTGTCATTACAAATATACGGGGCATATTATCTTAAGGATTTGAGAATTCAGTCGACTCAGCAAGCCAATTATTTTATTGATTTTCAGATTTGTAATTTGTTGTTACATTTTCATTTCCTTGTTACTACCTTTGTTCCCACAAATTTTCCCTAAGCTTTACTTTTTGTTTGGAGTCTCAAACTAACAAATTTTCCCTAAGCTTTACTTTTTGTTTGGAGTCTCAAACTAATGGTTGTGTGAATTTTATTTTTCTTAATAGTTTCGTCCATCCGTCCATTGAAGTGAGCCTAACATGCTTCTATAAGATGTTAGCGTAAATAATGTTGTTTAGTTTGTAATCAATTTCACTGCAATTTTTTTAACACACACTTACGCTTGGATAAGTCTTAACTGGACTTGTAATGTAAATAGTAGATATCTAGAGAGTCTAGCCTTTTATGTGAACTCAAGTATTTCTTTCGGTAGAATAGTTATCGGTTTGGGGAGGATGTTTATTTTTTGGAATAGGTAACAACTTTGTATTATAAACCAGTAGAAAAAGCCCTTTACAAAAGAAAGTATGAAAACTAAGAAGCTATGAAAAACCAGTCCTAACATGAGTCAAGGACTCTATAGAAAAGCTCTTTGCATGGATGTTCTTAGATGGACATCTTGTTTGGGCTACTGGATTTATGTTCTCATTTACGGTTTTGAGACATATTTCGTTGATTGAGTTATCTTGCTTCATCCTCTCTTGTAATTTGGTTTTCTTTTCCATTGCGTCTAGGGAGGTTGAGAACCTGAAGAAGCCGTTTTCTCCTCCTCGTGAGGTTCATGTTCAAGTAACACACTCAATGCCGCCTCAAAAGATTGAGATTTTTAAATCTATGGAGGGATGGGCGGAGCAAAATTTATTGACTCTTCTGAAACCAGTGGAAAAAAGCTGGCAACCACAGGATTTCCTGCCGGATCCTGCTTCAGACGGATTTCATGACCAAGTTAATGAATTGAGGGAGAGGGCTAAGGAGCTGCCAGATGATTATTTTGTTGTTCTAGTTGGGGATATGATCACAGAAGAAGCCCTTCCGACATACCAGACTATGCTTAATACCTTGGATGGTGTTCGTGATGAAACCGGTGCAAGCGCTACTTCTTGGGCCATTTGGAATAGGGCTTGGACCGCCGAAGAGAACAGGCATGGTGACCTCCTCAACAAGTATCTTTACCTTTCTGGAAGAGTTGACATGAGAGCAATTGAGAAAACAATTCAATACCTGATTGGATCTGGAATGGTAAGTTCTTGCATATTTACATGTAGTTAGAAATTCCCTCTACAATCATACTATCTCTTTAAATTTGGAAAAATAATATCTTATACGGTCAGGCCTCTCTATAATAGCATTTTTATTCCGATATTTGTTGGTTGTAATAGCGAAACGTTGTTCTCTATACTAGCATTTTTTATAACATGAAAGATCGGTTTCATAGAAAGTGAAATGTTGTTAAAGTATATGACTGACCCTATGTGCTGAGTCTGTCAAATAAATACAACTTAATGGATGCATGTAACATCTCTATATAGCCAGCAGATATGTAATCCCTTCATCTTTCTGGACTTGACTTTTATCACCTCTAAACATCAATATTTAGAACACAATATTACCCATCTGTCAAGAGAATCCGAACAGGCTATATTTTCTTTTGTTTTTTAAACATACTCTGTTCATTTTATGGCAGAATAGAATCATAGATGCTTAAAGTGATTTCTTACTGGTTAATGCCATACAATTTGATGTGTCAATCTACTGTTTTCAGGATCCTAGGACAGAAAACAGTCCATACCTAGGATTTATTTACACATCATTCCAAGAAAGAGCAACTTTTGTCTCCCATGGGAATACAGCTAGACTTGCTAAGGAGCATGGAGACATCAGGCTGGCTCAAATCTGCGGCACGATCGCTGCGGACGAGAAGCGCCACGAGACAGCCTATACCAAGATTGTCGAAAAGCTCTTCGAGATCGACCCTGATGGCACTGTGCTAGCATTTGCTGATATGATGAGGAAAAAGATATCTATGCCAGCACACTTGATGTACGATGGTCGTGACGATAACCTCTTTGATCACTTCTCAGCAGTTGCTCAACGTCTGTGCGTCTACACTGCTAGTGACTATGCAGATATACTGGAGTTCCTTGTCGGTCGATGGAAAGTGTCCGATCTTAGTGGTTTATCAGGTGAAGGAAGAAAAGCTCAGGAATACGTATGCGGGTTGCCACCAAGAATCAGAAGACTGGAAGAGAGAGCTCAAGGGAGGGCAAAACAAGGACCAATCATCCCATTTAGCTGGATATATGACAGAGAGGTGAAGCTTTGAGTTATGAAATCTCTATTACAGATAGTGTGTTTAAATCTCTAGAGTCTTTGCAATTCATTATTATTGTTCCTTTGTGTGGAGGGGGTGATTTTCTGGTGAGATGTAGATACAGTTGTCTGTTTTGTATTGCTAGGTCTCCTATTATATAGGGGCAACTGTAGTTTCTTTGTTTTTCTGTTTTCCTCTTGAAATCTTCTAAACTGCATGTGTTTGTTTCCCTTGCTCTAGTGTGTTGTGACTAAACATAACATCAATCTTAAAGAAATTTTGACTATTATGGTGTTTTCTTCTGTAATGTCAATCACTTAATTTTTATTTTTTTTATAACCGTGGTGTCCGGGAACCTATGGTAGAGTTACATGATACTTGTTTGTAGGTGCGTGTAAATTGGTTGAGATAAAAAGATTAGTAGTGAAATAATCTTCTTTCAGTTAGTAACATAATAGTGAAAGTACTTTTCACTTTGTTTATAAATCCTTGAGCAAGTAACACAAGTGTTTGGAAGTGAGGTCAACACTTTCTAATCTTCCTGTTTATGGTAGGTATGCTTCCATATAATTTTGCAACTTCTTATATTTTGTTTCTCCTTTTATTTTAGTTAAGAATAATTTCGTAATAAGAAATATCTAGTTTTTCTTATTTAAAAATGCAACAAATCATATAATTCACATTATATTCATATAAGTTGGTAAAAAAAAAGTTAAATTCATAATTGAAACTTTTATTAATTTTTTAAGTAAAGATATTATTTATTTGGAAGATAGTCAAGATAATGATATTCTTTACAATATCAGTTACCAATTTATTATTTATATAATGCTTTTATTTTAAAGAAACATATATAGCTTAAATACCTAATTGTAAACAATATCTAACATTTCTTATACACATGTTTATCACATTACAAAAAGTTGTTTAATCTTTCAAAATTAAGTTTCAATTCGTAGATTATAAAATATCTGACATTGTGATGTTAACTTGTTCAACGAGCCCTTTGTATGGAAAAAATTCTTGACAGGAGACTCTTCTCATAATGGGTCTTATGAATTGTGAATTTAAATTAGTTGCGGATTTCAATGCGTGCTGTAACACTCCATTTTAATTAGAGTCGAAACGATGTACAACGTATGAATGATTCCTAAACTGCATTTAAGGAGTCGTCACATAATTATTTTAAAGATGAATTAGAACATCTACTTAGCAAAATTTGCTAAAAAGAACTCCAATTAATGATCTACAAAACTTAATGTTATTCTAAACATCCTTTAAGATCATCTAACTTGCGGTTATTCAGTCATAAGTCAATTATTTATGTTTAAAAATGCATGTTTTGAAATGCTTTAGAGTTAAAAGGATGTTTTTTTCATAAAATTATTTTAAAAATGCATAAAAGTAGTTTGTTTGAAAATTATATGTTTTGTATGAAATTAAAGTTTTATGAAAATATGCACTTGTAGGAGGACATATTAAAAATGCACATTTTAGAGATAAAATAAATCTATTTTAAGCTACCCTCCCCTTTTTTATTTAATTCTAGGCCTAACTATTCTAAGCATTCTTATAATCATACAATATAATCATACAAACAATAAAACGGCGAAATTTAAAGAGTTTAAAAGAAGTGCCTAGGACGGATGAAGATATCATCCCGGCCCTATTTGTTTAGAAGTCCTGAGGCCGGAGAATGCAAGGAACGTAGACGTGAATTTCATGACGAGTCTCCTAACAAGACTCTTCGTTGCTCCGATGAATTTCATATAAAAAGAAAAGGAAATTAGTAATAACTCAAAATTTAATAATGCAAATAGATAAAATGCTCATGTAAATTTGACATGTGTATGTTTTAACTAATTATTTTAATTATATCAGCCCAGAAACGCACTAACAGATCCAAGCAAACTAACAGCCCAATGGGTTGCCCATTGGGTGTAAATAATAGGCTAAGAAACGTGATATTGCTTACAATTCTTGATTGAAAACAGAAGACAAGGTAGCTTTGATATATATGAAGGCAACGACACACTAGCAGACAGCAAGGAGTGAACTTGGCCCAAATATATAGCAATAAGAAAAGACGGCCATGGAACCGGAGAATGGGCTAAGCCCAGCCCATGTAAACATATGTAAAAAGGTGTTTACATTCAGCAATCAAAATATATATATGATATTCAAAAGACACATGATATACTTATCAACTTTCACAAATCCAAGAAAGCAGAGAAGGAACATCATATCCAGTTTCCTACCAAGAATCAGGACCTATTTCAGAGGCAAAACCATAAAGAAATTGATCCTAGAGTGAGATGATTAGGTACATGGATATTAGATCACTGTATCACTCTCACAGTCACAATGATAAACACCACTCCAATTGAAACAATTCCAAGATACTTCCAGGAAACCAGAAGAAATTTGCCTAAGCTATGCCGGACATATATATTTCTAGTTTGCAGGAAGCAAGAAGGTAAAAAAAAATCTCAGAATGCAATAAAGTCACATATGCACATCCTAAGCAACTTAGACAACCAAAGTAGACATGTATATATTCTGCAAAGCGAACTAATAGCTATGCAGAGGCAAATATTGAATAAATTCAAGACAGACAGGAAACGCGTCCTACACAAAATCCACTCTAAGCATTTCTGACCAAACTCAGGTAGCTTCTAACATTTAATTAACCTACATATGCCATTATATAATCAAAGTTTACACAAATAGAAATGGAATCCCTTAAGGAGAGCTTCAACAGGATTTACACTTATAGACTTAACCAAAATGCAGGATACTACATGCAACTAAATGTCTCTCAATTCAGCCAGTAAGGCAAAACTTCAAGTACCATTTAACACTTCATCTATCATGTCATGATGCAGGGAGAATAGGAAACATTAGATGCTGTCATGGAATGGAAATGAGCTATTATTAAACTAAACATGTGATTCATAAGCAGGAAATATGGTTCATGTATGAAATTCAAGGTTTCAACGATCATGCAAGGGTATTCAATTTAAAGCAAAATAACTGGCAGTATATATATAAAATAGGAAAAACATAAATTCAGGAGTTTCAGGGTTATTTCTCATGAATTTGATTTAGACCAATATGCAAATGGGAATACAAAGTAAAGAATAAATTCACGTAGGTATAAACATGACGATATGTCATTTTGGACCAGCATATACAGAATGACCTTAATAAAGTAACTTATAGCCAAAACAAAGACACATGGAGGTGCACATGTTTGACTAATTAAGCACAGAAGGAGCGACAAAGTATTCATTTAGCATTAGGCATAGAGATAGTGAAAGCTACTGATGCAAAGGGTAAGTAGAACAACTTAGGAGCTGGACAAGCAAAATAGACATTGGCACAATTGCACACAGGTGGCATATTTCAGTCAAAAGAAAAGCCACCATGATTCACTTTGACAAGTGCCAAAACCAAACTTGAATTCTCAAGAGGAAACGTGAAGTAGAGGTTTCTTAAGACCGTCTCTTCCTAGAGTCATTGAACATGTGCATCTAATTAAGCCAATGTGTTCCTTCCATTTTTAATCATTCGGAGGGCATACTAATCATGACATGAGTTAAACAGATCAAATATCATAACAAGTTAAAAGTGCTTCAAAGGTATATGAGATTCATACTAAGCTTAAGTCAACTACGTTAGAACCTACTATTCATAAAATCAAACTAAACAGGACTAACATCATATATTTTAGATAAGGCGTTATATCTTAACAGTCAACGCACAGTCAAGATGACTTCAAACTGACACACGAGTCATTATATTAACTAAACATGCTTAAACCATTCTTGATAAATCAAACACAGACAGATTCACGAAATGCAGACGAAATGTAAGAGGAATTCGATCTCACTAAATGGCGAACACATTTAACATATTCAAACAATCTCAGTCTAATTTAAACATTCATGAACAACTAAAATAAATCTACAGCACACATAGCCATAAAATGAAAATGACTGAGAGGCGCTTGAGTTTACTTTCTCCGGGCAGCGAACCGACGCGTCGTCTCGACTCGTCGAATCCGCTTGGAGAGTGTGATTAAGAGGAAAACAGAAGCTTGATTATTTTGAGGCTTTTCGAACCAGAATCGAGAGTGGTAGAAGGTGTTTTTCCTTCTGATTTTCTTTTGGCAATGATTTCAAAGTCCTTCTGATTTTCTTTTGGCAATGATTTCAAAGTAATCAGAATTTGTGTTTTTGTTCTTGGATCTTTTAAAACCCAGAAATTCGATGCTTTCACAAGAAAATCGTTTGGTAAAGAAATGGAAGATATTTTTGCCCAAATACTTCGAAAATCCATACCCATTTATGAACCTAGAAGGGTTCGATTTATAGTTGGGATCTCTCCTCACCCCCACCCTCATCTTCACGATTTTGAATTTCAAAATAAAGCTGGTGATTTGATGGAGACAGGCATGCTACCGTTGATATGAGTACAAGGGCGCATGGCTCGAGTTGCAGCCAAGGACAAAGGCATGGGCGATGTCCATGTACAGAGATGTAAAATCGCGGATTTTAGGGAGTGTTGCAGATGATGGGTGACGGGTTCGATGGGTAAGGTCTGATGCGGCGATGTCAGGGGTGAAGGGATAGTTCGGTTTGGATAGGGCGTTGTGGGTTCGCTGGTCTGGATTTTTGGGCTGGTCTGGATTTTTGGGCTGGTCTGAGGAGTTTATTTGGGCTGCGGAGTTTAGAGGTGATGGGCTAAAATAATGGGGGTTCTAATATTGAAGATTTAATTAACTCAAATGATGAATTAATTGCTAATTAATTCAATTCTCCTAATTAATTAAAATATGTTTTTTTGTCTTAATTAATTTTAAAACTGCACACCCATAAATAAAATACGGTACGAGTGATTTAATATATATATTTATTTTAAGTAAAATATAATATTCATATGAAAATGATTAATTTGGTAATTGGTGAAAATATCAAATCAATCACCAATACCGATGCTGTATAAAAAATATTTTGCTTATATTTTAAATATAAAACATAATACCCGATATTTCAAAATTATGCGTTAATTAGTGAAAAAGTATTAAAATTACTATTTTTGGAGAAATTTCAAGACTCAGAAGCATAATAAAATTAATTAAAAATAAAAGGACGATCTGAATGAAATGCGGTAAAGATGGGACAAAAATGGGTGTCAACAGCGGGTACCAAACACCGGATTAGAAATTTAAAAAAAATCCTATATCTTGCATGGGCAGGGGCGAAGCCACCTTGTAGCCAGGGGGGCCCGGGCTCCCCCTCAAATTTAAAATTTTCCTAATATACTACTAGTAATATTCATGATATTACAATAGAGTGCTCAATTTTTCGCTCCCTCTAGACCAAAATAGACTCCCCTAGACCTAAATATACTCCCTCTAGCCCGGACTCCCCCTTAAATATAAATAGACTCTTCCTAGCCCGGAATCCTGGCTTCGCCCCGTGCATGACTAATGATACTTTAAGTGAGTTTAAAAAGGTATTGATCCACGTAAAAATGAAGAAGTAGTACCATCTTATCTCGATTTATGAGTTACTTCTATCTTACTCCAAATTCAATTATGCTAGTAATATCGATATTTTTCTCTTTTCCCTCATTAATAGACTCTGTTGGCGTATGGTTAGAAAAGTGGTGAAATTTTTTGTCCAAAATTCTGCAGACTTTGTTAGCTTGCAAATAGGTGGTGCATTGTGTCTTGCTTAAGCCTGAAAATGGAAAATTCATGTTAAGAAGTACTTTTCATTTTACTTGATCATATGCGACTTAAATTCTAATTAGTCGAATAAGTGAATTTCCGATACTGAATGATTAAACTAAAACAGTGGATAATAGTGACTCAGAGAATCGTGTAATTTCATCATTGCCTTTCAATGCATATAGAGAAACGCCTCAAACTTATACTACTTGCTTTGATAATATATAACTATATATAAGCGATGAAATGTGTAATTTGTCCCCGGAAAACTCTTTAACTATTCACATGAAAAATTAAAATTAACTAATTAATCAATATTAAAAAAATTATTGATCAAAACATCAAATAAATGTATAGTAAACACTATATTCGATTTAATATTTTCAATTTCAGTACAATAAATTATAATGCTACTAAAGAGATACATTAATGTCATTGCATGAAAGATTTATAAGAAAAACTATCATTACATTAGACATAGAAAATTGATCTCCTTTCATTTTTATCTGCAAAGTCATCAAACAATCTTTCATAATCAAGAATGTCTGGACAAATTTATCTAATGTTCGTCTTTGAGACTTAATGAGCTCTTCTTCGTGTCTTCTTTTTTACGTTTTTCATGTCCAGACGGATATTTTCGGGTAAGAGACATTTGTAATTCTCCTATTGAAACAAAAAAAACAAACCAAATTTAATGTAATCATGTAAAATACAAGTCATCTATTACATACATTACCAATAAAAGTAATGTAAAATCTAAAGCTAAACACAATTAATTTAATATAATATTGAGAAACCTAAATTAAATATAATACTGAGATTTGAGAAATTTAAAACCCTAAGCAAAATGGAATAAACAATCCATGTTAATGATGATTAGATCAAAATAATTCTCAAAACAATAATTACCGAAAAGATTTTTACTTGAAAGTTGAGATTTCTACAATAATTAATGGGTGAACTTTTTTTTTTTGGATTATATTTGTGGTGTTTTTCAAGAGGGAGGGGACCTTTTTTTTTTGTTTAAAGTGGGAGGGGGGCATCGGGCTGATTGGTTGGGTTGGGAACTTGGAAACCCAATGAATATTTGTTTTTTTTGTCTAAAGAGGAAGGTGGGCCTGTTTTTTGTTTAAAGAGGGAGGGGGCATTCGGGGTCGAGAACTTGTAATTTGGGGCTAAATTGGTTTAAAGAGGGAGGATGCCTGTTTTTGTGTTTTAAAAAAAAAACTTTTGTTGCTCATTAGATTTGAACACGCGACCTCTCCCTAGAGAATAACTTTTGAAAAGAGACCTCAACTACTAAGGTACAGATCTCACTGATAAGACTAGAGACATTTTTAATACATATTATATTTGAAATATATAAAGAAAAAAGAAAAATCTGGGGCCCGCCGGCCGGGGCGCCGTGTGCGGCGGCGCCACCTTGACCGCCTCGGGGATGGTCCTTCTTGTAGGTCACTAAATGAAATACGAACTCACGTCAATGTGAAAATAATAATAATGATAATAAAATAAATGGCTTAATAAATACTAAAAGGGTTTGATTTCGTATTCATTTCCTTCCCAAGAGGTTAGTAATATACAACTATTACAAGCATGATTTCAAGCTCTAATTAAGGTAATAAATAACTAATTATACATCTAACATATACAAAGGATAATTAAAGATCATTGTCATATTTACACATATTCTATCATACCCCCGCAGTCGAAGTAGGAGGTTGTCGTACGGTGAGACTGTCCCGAAAATTTTCAAATAGAACCAATGAAAGACCTTTCAAAAAAATATTTACGATCTGATAGCGCGACGGGACATGTAAGACATGTACTTGTTCATGAGTAACATTTTCACGGACAAAGTGAATATTCATCTCAATATATTTAGTGCGCTGATGTTGAACTGAATTTCCGTAGAGATATACCGCACTAACATTATCGCAATAAACCAACGTAGCCTTCTGATTAGGACAATGAAGCTCTAGAAGAAGTTTTCGTAACCAACATGACTCAAAAACCACATTGACAACTCCTCGTTACTCGGCTTCGGCACGGGACCTAGACAAGATAGCCTGCCGTTTAAAAGACTAAGAGATCAAATTGTCACCAAGAAAGACACAATAATAGAATTGGAACATCTGGTATCCGAACATCCACCCCAATTTGCATATGTGTATGAAATGAGAGCAGTTGTCGAATATGGATATAGATGCAAGCCATGATCGAGAATGCCCTGAATATAGCGCACAATGCGCTTGAGAGCATGCATGTGATCCTTTATCGAGTTATGCGTGAATAAACAAATCTGTTGCACATCATAAGATATGTCGGGCCTCGTGAAAATAAGATATTGTAGGGCTCTTGCAAGGCTGACGTAATGTGATGGATCATCATATGGTGTGCTGGAATGTCACGACCCGACCCCGGGGCCGCGACTGGTGCCCTACCTGGGCACCCCGTTCAGGTATACATCAGAGAATAGCAGCGGAACATACATAACACATATCAAAACTTAGAAAATAAACATCAACAGACTAGCCGATAAGATCACCTTCCGTAAAATGTACATAAACCAAAATACGTCAGTACAATTCTGTTCTTTAAAACCCAAACCACAAATGTGACTACAGACCTCTAGGAATAACAACTGTGGCGGGACAGGGCCCCGCCATACCCCTGAATGTACATAATATCTACAACATCAGGGAAAACCGTACCAAAAGACAAGCCTCCAGAGAAATGAAGCTTCCGACACCTGATCAGTGATCCTAAGAATGAGGATCCACCACCTGCTTACCCCTACCTGCGGCATGAACGCGGCCAGAAAGGGGGTCGAGACACTGATATGTACCAAGTATGCAAAACTGGAAAATACTGTAAATACATCATAAGTCTAAAATAAAGTTGGAGACATGTATGATAATCAAATTACAGTACACTGTGCCTTACTAACAATGAGAGTAACAAGTATAAACTTTACTGCATAAAAATAGGAGGCTCATGATCAAAGTAGGGTCATCCGCCCATAGTATCATAAAGCAATCCTACTCCTGGGACTATTTCACCTGCATAGGTCGTATGGACCCGCATGAGGTAACTTCCTCGCATAGACTGTATCCGCCCGCATAGGTCGTGTGGACCCGCATGAGATATTCCTCGCATAGGACTGGTCCGCCCCGCATAGGACTATTTCACCCGCATGAGCCCTACGGACTCGCATGAGGTATTCCTCGCATCATGGGTAGCAAATCCACGGAATATGCAAATGCCATAAACCCGGGGAATGACCCCGTAATGAATAATATATCACTAGCACAAATCGGCTATCATACATAACATAAGCACTACGAAACATCATACATAACCTAAGCACTAGAACTTATCATACATAACATAAGCAAGTTAAGAAATCCCCTAACTTCTTATTAGTCTTGTTCATATACACTCTCATTTTAGTTTACTTAAGGCACTAACATGTTATTATAAAATCCGGGAATTTAACCCAAAGT
The DNA here is from genome assembly GCA_029844215.1 of Przewalskia tangutica. Classification (NCBI taxonomy): domain Eukaryota; kingdom Viridiplantae; phylum Streptophyta; class Magnoliopsida; order Solanales; family Solanaceae; genus Przewalskia; species Przewalskia tangutica. The sequence continues at coordinate 13,500,280 of CM056729.1, read as the reverse complement.
ACTACGTACTTCTACTCTTTTAAAAATGACTCTTTTTCATATAAAACTCCAAGATACTAATAACCGTAGTATCAAGTCATAACTACTTTTCAAGACAAGTCACCATACCTTTTAGAAATATATTTAGGCTTCTAAATCAAGTGACTTCTTTTCTTTTAAAACCTTAAGCAATTGATGCCTTCAAATCAATTTGCCTTTCATTAATTCAAGTCATTTATCCTTACTTATTTTACTTAGAGTAAACCTCTCTTTTTAACTTTTCATAAAGCTATTATAACCAACTTCCCATAAAGTCGTTATATTAACCTTATGCCTTAGGAAATTACATTTTTTCCATATCCAAGGGACTTATACGTTTAAAACGAAACAAGTATCATATACTTAAAACACTTCAAGTCCCTTAACTTTGAAAACTAAGACATCTTTACTACTTTTAAACAAGTGAGTTAATCCCCTAACTCAATCGACTTGGACATTCTTAAAACAAGTAAAGGATATCAAAGTCTTGTACGTCTACCGTACTATATAGGTACAACTATTCATGCTCAAGAGATAGGAAAGTTCCACATACCTCTTCGGGTCAATCCACTTGCTAAGTCCAATATACATGCGTAGTATGTCAACCTATAATGACCATAATACGTCTATTAACTTCTTACATCAAACGTAGAATATTATAAGTGCAAAGTCACTAAATTCTACGGAAAATCGGACAGCACTTCCTTTGTTTCTACATACTTTTCCACCTTTTTCAAGGCCCGAATTCAATAACCAAACACACCACATTTAAGGCTCAACAATGTAGTTAACAATAGTGGATTACACGCCTACAAGACGTGTAAAATTCCGCCCCACAATTGATACCAAACTAATACAAACTTACAAGGTCAATTCGGCACTTGAAGCACAACAACACAAATTCTTATCCAATTCCTTTTCAATCCAAGTTGTTTAATATAACATGTTATCAAGCCGCAATCGATTATAACTACTACAATCTACAAGTAGGTAACATGCGACGATTCTAATTAACGAGCAAATTGTACTTCAATTTCAAATGGCTAGAATGTCATTTCGGATTCTAGGCTTCTACTATCCATATCACTTATAAATCTTCAACACAATATACTTCATGCTAGTTAAAATGTAAGGCTACAACAATATGTAATCTTATAACACTTTAAGAGAACAAAATTGTTACCTCAACGAGCCTTAATCCAACTTCAAAATCCGAAGTCGCTCCCTAGCAACTTAGAGCCTCTCCTTGACACTTCAATCCGCCACTGGAGACCCTTAGAAGATCACAAACAACTTTCCTTTAATCTTCCAAACCAAACCTATGAAAGCAACTAGGTTTTTACCTTGCGACTAAGACGAAAATAATATTTTTCCGGGATCTTTCTATTGAGATACCCTTACAATACCCTCATGAACCTTGGTTTAAAGTGTGGAGCTTATTGGACAACAAAAAAAAATCTTTTTCTCAAGCCCTAACCCGAGAGCTCTCCCTTTGTTCATCCAATTTTCTTGAAATTTTTTCTAAGTGTGGAAGCTTGTCTCACTACTAGTATACATATATAGCATAATGGAGGGCCAAGATTAGTACATATATGTGGCTTAGATACATTTCACTAGGATCAAGCCCAAGTGGCCCTTTGAAAAGTCAACAATATCAAGCTTCAAGAGTTAGCAAGACTTGGTCATCTAACTTATGGCCAAATGACCCTTTTACCCATGCCAATTTCGTCCAAGACCAACTTAAGGGGTGACACGTGTCGCCCTCCCATTCGTCACAATATTTCGTTTTCCGACAATTCTATAATTCCGATAAATTTTTACTAGTCTCAAATCTCAACATTTGGATTCTTACGTACGTTCTTAAAAACATGTCATGTAATTACAGGGTGTAACATGGAAGTAGCAATCAACTTCGGTTTAGTATCAACCGGTGTGGAATAAGGCTTACAAGAGGACATGTCAGCCCGTTCAATGATCTCTTATGTACACTTTCGTTGAGACAAAAATAGACCACTTGCATGACGTGTTACAGTTATTCCCAAGAAATAACTCAATGGACCTAGATCTTCCAGAGCAAATTCTGAGCTAAGAAGATACGTGATAGACTTGTGAAGAACAGTAGAGGAAACATTTAAGATAATATCATCCACATAAAGAAGAATGTAAGTCATATCATTACCGTGGCGTGATTATGAAGAGAGAATGATCAGACTTGTTAGAAAACTCAATAGTAAAAACATAATTTGTAAACCTCTTGTACCTACCCAATGAGCTTATTTGAGCCCATACAAATATTTTTTTCACTAAATATACATAATTAGGATAAGTGGAGTCTCTGTAACCCACGGGGTGATACATGTACACCGTTTCTTTGAGCTCTCCATGCAAGAATGTATTTTTTACATCAAGCTGATGTAGAGGGCATGCCTTAGAGATAGCTAGACTTAGTACAGTGTAAATAGTTGTCGGTTTGACCACCGGACTGAATGTCTCACCGCAATCTACGCCAAAATGTTGAGTCTTTCCATCACCTAGAATACGAGCTTTATGCCTCTCAAATGTACCATCAAATTTTTATGACTAAAAATCCACATATATCGAATCACATTAACATCAGGAGGACGAGGCACCAAATCCAAAGTATTATTATTAATAAGAGCAATATATTCATCATCCATAGCCATTTTTCAATTCGGGTCATTAAGGACAAACACAAGATTACGAGATAGAGATGATTTGGTAACATGGGTGTGAAGACCATATTTTATTTGGTTTGAAAATGCCATATTGACTACGAGTGACTGGTATTTGGGTCGAAATTGGAGTTGGTTGGACAGGGAAATGGGCAGTGGGTTGACTCGTGATGGGTCTTGAGGCATGCGTCCCATTATCAGGGGAATAATTAGATGTCAGGTGAGAGTGTAGTGGGCTGCCCGAGAATGGGCTTCTTGGCAGTGGTCTATCAGGGAGTGGTGCCACAGTTACCAGGCTCGGATAGAGTGGCTGCGTTGGTTGGGATCGGATATGAGGTGTTTGAGCTAAGTTGCTGGGATGGACCAGATTGGCCGGAAGGGTAGACGAGTCGGGGTGGCTCCTCTAGGACTCACACATATATCAACATATCCGTCTTGAAGTTCGTTCAAGCTAGAGGGGGAACAAGTACTTTGTGACTTGCTTAAATGATGGCACAAGGTTGTGTTACCTTTACTTACTTAAAAGTAAAAACGAAGCTTCTAAAGCATCTAAGCGCCACAAACCAAAGGTTGAGAACCAACAATGTCAATGGATCTATAGACAAGTATAAATCTAAGACATTCATACGTACGTTCATAACTATCGCCGTCTTGCGGGATCTTGAAATACATCAAATGAATGTCAAGATAGCCTTACTAAATGGTGATTTGGAAGTAGAAATATACATAGACCAACCCAAGGGGTATGTGGTTCCAAAATAAGAGACAAAAATTGTCGGCTTGTCAAAACGTAGTACGAACTGAAATAAGCCTTAAACAATGGCACTAAAAATTAGATAGTACTGTACTATTAGAAAATTTCGCTATTAACGGGTGTAACAAATGTGTTTACATGAAATGAATCTCGTCATGATATGCCTCTATGAAGACAACTTGTTGATCACTGGAAAGCGTTGATTTCTGAAACTCACGTTGAAGTTCGGGATACACGACATGAGATATCTAAATGTACTAGAGGGGTATGATCGGTGTATTTTATATACACATTTTGAGTCATTTTTAGTGAGTCTTTTGTCCATTTTTGTACAAATATGTGTCGTCTTAGGATAGATTTTCTTTCTTTTGAGTCATATTGGTTTAAAGTGGCTCATTGGCGAAAAAGGAGCAAAAAACGGGCAGAAACGGAGGTTTCAGAGCTCGAAAAGCGGGAAAGTGGCGAACCGGGCACAAAACAGGCCAGCGCCGCGGCGCCTCCAGCCAACAGGGCCATGGCGCCACGACGCCTAATCTTCAGAGAGTTGCAGGAGATTCTGGCGCGCGGCTGATTCTGGAACATGGCAAGCGGGAAAAATCAGAATTTCGAATGGACAATGGGCCAGGCCTTAAGGAAAACCTGCATCACGTTTTGGAGGCTATAAAAAGAGAACCCTAGGTCAGATTTAAGGGTTCCTCTTCTTGCCAAATCACAACACTTTTGGAGATCAAGATTGGAGACCTTTTCTTAGTAATTTCTTGTTCTTGTTTTACTTTCTTTACAGTTTATGTTGAATATTGATTTAGTTCTTGTCATGTCTATGGCTAGGAACTAAATCTATAAAACTTTCATGTCAATTCACTTGAACCTTATCTTTATGAATTAATGCATGTTTTTGGTTATTCTTCTTGTTGTTGAGATTTATTCAATATTTGTTTTGATTGCTAGGTAATTACTTGATCACTAATTATCATAATTCTTATGATTTCTAACCGAAATCTGAAAGGGGAGGTTGTAAATATGTTGTAGGGAACTATCAGAGACCCCAGAACAACCCATACTCAAACACCTACAATCCAGGGTGGAGGAATCACCCAAAAAATTTCATGGAGAGGTGAGCAAGGGCAGCAGAACCAGTTTAGAGGCCAGTACCAAAATCAGCAGTCATTCACTCAGGCCTCATCCTCTCAACAATTCAGTGCCCCTGTCCAACCAGAAAAGTCAGACGAGCTGAGAGCAGCTTTGTTGACACTCATAAACTCCCAGACCCAGTTCATGGCGGAGACTAGATCCTCACTCAGGAGCTTGGAAACACAGGTGGGGCAACTAGCAAAGCTAGCAACCAACAGGCCACAGGGTACCCTGCCGAGCAACACAGAGATGAACCCTAGAGAACAATGTCAGGCAGTACAGCTGAGAAGTGGAAAGCAGTTGGAACAGTGTGCACCTCAGCCTGTGGTTGAACAGAGGGTGAAAACAGAGAGAGAAAGAGTTGTTGAAGAACGCCCAATAGTAGAGAAAGCTCCAGAAAAGGAGTACACCGAGAAGATTCCTTTCCCACAACTATTGCAAAGGAAAATAGTTGATAAGCAATTCTCCAAGTTTTTGGAGACGTTCAGAAAGTTACATATCAACATACCCTTCATCGAGGCGTTGGAGCAAATGCCTTCTTATTTCAAATTCATGAAAGAAATTTTGGGGAAGAAGAAGAAATTGAGAGAGTATGAGATGGTGGCACTGACTGAGGAGTGCAGTGCTATCCTGCAGAAGAAGTTTCCCCCTAAACTCAAAGACCCAGGGAGCTTTACATTGTCTTGCACAGTTGGCAATGTGACATGCAATAGGGCCCTTTGTGATTTGGGGGCGAGTATAAATTTGATGCCTTTGTCGGTGTTTAAGAGGTTGGAATTAGGTGAAGCCAAACCAACCACGGTGAGCTTGCAACTAGCGGACAGAACGGTGGTGCACCCCAGGGGAAAGATTGAGGATGTTCTTGTTAAAGTAGGAAAATTCTTTTTCCCTGCGGATTTCCTCATTCTTGACATGGAGGAGGATGCAGAGATTCCCATTATATTGGGGAGACCGTTCTTGGCAACAGGAGAGCCACGATTGATGTAGAAGGGAGAGGCGACGAGGGTAAGTGAAGAAATGGTTTTCAAAGTATTCAAACACGTTATTGAGCCCCGATCATGGCGGTGCTTTGCAATTAGCCGTCGAGAACTTCATGTGAGCGGTGCAAGCCAAAACAAGGAGATAAGCCCGCTGGCAGTGCGTGATCTGAACCTCGCCAAAGCGGTATGTGATACCAACCTTCTATTGAAAATAATTATAAGAAGAAAAAGCGAGAAGAAGAAAAAGGAAAATGTTGAAAAAATGGATTGGTTGTGGGGTTAATCTACCCAGCCTCTTAATCTAACAATTTGCGTCGGCTAAAAGAGCGTTAAAAACGGCTACTTGGGAGGCAACGAGGTATTTTAAATTGTTTATTTTAATGCAGTTGATTTTTACTTAGAAACGATCTCTGAGGTCTTGTTTATGTGTTGTGATGACAGTGCGGGCAACAAATTTGGAGCGGCGAAGATAAGTAAAGGATTTCGAGAAAATCGGGTAGCGCCCATGGCTGATGCGAGGCATGGCGTAAAAAAGCGGCGAAGTTTAAGCGCTGGCTAAAAATCGAGAAAAAATTTGAAATCTAAGCGCGTATTTCCGTTTTCACGCGGCGTAGGAAGATTGAGAATAGCGCGATAAATTGGCGCGTGGCTGATTCTGAACAGTGGCGCGAAAATCCAGAAATTAAAGACGCCCAAATCCGATTTTCCCCAATTCCAAATCAAAACCAAAACCTTCCTCATAAAACCACGAAAATCCACACTTTACCTAAAAATCTTCCATAAACCAAACCCAAACACAACCAAAGTTCTTAAATTCCCTAAACTCTTAACCATCCTAAACAACTACCCTCATCCCATTGCCTCAAATTACCATTAGAAGCAAGAAAACCTTGAAGAACACCGTCAAAGGTAACCTTCGTCTTTTCTTGAAAGCTTTACTGTAGGCAGAGGAGGTAGTAGATTGGAGGAGGTGTTGTATCTGTGAGGGTGTGTTGGGGTGTTGAAATTGGTCGTGAGATTTCGAGAAAGAGTATACGAGGTGAGTGTGGGTGTTGTGCAGAAGCTTCTTAAGTGAAGTTTGGGGGTGATAGGTGTTGTAGCTGTTGATTGGTGAGTGATAATGTTGGTTAACGTTGTTGGTACAAAGGAAACGCTGCAAAAAGTTATCTAAAAATGTCTGCCAGAAAGAAAAGAGCTTCCACATCCACCTCAGCCCCTCAATATGATGATACTAGGTTTGTCAGCCAAAGAGCTCATGAGAGATACAAAAAAATTTGTACTAGGCCCTTAATCCCTGAAAGAGGAATGAATTATCAAAGGGAGTCGCTTGGGGAGGGAGATGTCTATGAGCCCATTCGGGCGATGATTGAGATGATGGGGTGAAAAAGATTTGTAAACACGGAAAAGATAGCACCAATGAACACAGTGATGGTAAGAGAATTCTATGCTAATTTTCCGGAGAAGGTAGACGATAGATGCTTCGTGAGGGGAAGATATGTGCATGTGACGGCAGAAGGGGTAAATGTGTTATTGAAAACAGTTGATGTTGAAGGAGGAGATGACGATTGGGGCTATTTTAGAACATGGTCCAGAAACTCCAACAACATCGACTGGAATGCAAATGAACCTGATGAGCTACCACAGGGTGCGTATGAATTTGCGAAATGGGTCGAAGGGTGGCGGTGTCGATTCAACAAAGCGACAGATTGGTTGTATTTCGTCAGTGCCCTCCTGATTCCATCAATGCACTTTACCCGAGTGACAGAAGACAGAATCAAATTGATATATGGAATTATGTCAGGGAAGACGATTGATGTTGGGAAAGAGATAGTGCAAAGTATTGTAGAGACCAGCAGGTTGGTAACAACAGGTGAGTTGAGACATGACTCACTTATTACATGTTTATGCTCCATAAGTGGGGTCCCAACCCTACCCACTGATACTTATGAGAAAAACCAACTTTCTGTGTCATACGGGATAGTGCACTCCTTCCCAGACCCAATCCCTCCAGCAGCAGCGAGAAGGAGACCAGCAACACCACCAGCAGCAGCAGCAGAAGAGGCTGCCATAGATGAAGATGAGCCTGAAACAGAGGCTCGCTATGAGGCAGGAAGCAGCCAGCAGCCACCCACAGAATCAGAACCTCCAGTGCCTATGATGGAGCAGTTACTCCAGAACCAGAGAAGGATGATGCAGAATTTTGACACGGTGATACAAGGACAACAAGAAATGAGGCAGAGAATTGACGAGATGAGTTCCTTGTTCAACCAGTGGTCAATGCACTATCCACCGCCACCGCCACCATTTTAAACCAAGTTTGTAAGTGTCCTGTTTCTTTTATTTTCTTTGAGTCTTGCACACATTGGGGATAATGTGTGATTTAAGTTTGGGGGGTGTCTTATTTGTGTCTTATTGTTGTAGTATGTTTGAGTCTTTTTGAATTGTTTTGTGTATTTTTTAGTCATAATTTTTTTTATTTTTGAGTCATAAGTTTCTGTCAAAGATCATGCATGCTGTAGTTACTAGAAACACCTAGTGAAGTAAGGTGGAATAATGTAATGGAACTAGAAGCAACTATCTAAACACTTAGGTTAGATATGTCAAAAACTCATGAAATCTGTCTATTTGGGGTTTCTTGCTTGAATTGTGCATTGTTAAATGATTAAAACCTATGTGTATGATTGTTTGCTATTTGAGGCGAAATGGTTAGGATATGCATGTTAGGGAGTTGACTCAGGCATTTCTTTGTTAGCCAATTCTTACCACTCTTTTCTATCCCTGACATTAAAAATATCCCTAGTCAGCCCCGTTGAGCCTAAACATGAAACTTTTTTTGACACCCTATATTCCCACACTTGTGTCATAAGTAAGAATGTGAAATAGTTGGAATAAAATGTGTTAAAAAGAGACAAAAAGAGTGAACAATGTTGATGCACCCCAATAAAAAAATAATAAGAAATAGGCAAAAGCCTAAGTTTGGGGGTGATTGTTATTCATAATACACTTCACTCTCTCAAAACAAAAGAGGGGAAAGATAGATATGAAGTGAAGAAAGGAAACCAAAAGAAAAGGAAAAAATTGAAAAGCTAAAAAGTTTATGGTACACAAAATGAGCCTAAATGCCTATTTTTACCTACCCATGCCTAAGCCTACATTACAACCCTGAAAAACCCTGAAGATCTCTTATATGCATATCCATGATTAGTGGAGAATAACAAGTAAAAATGCCATAGGACTTTTGAAATTAACATGCATAATTCAGTATTCTTACTTCCATTAAGCATGATTAAAATGAGTTTGCGAAATATCTAGCTTAATGTGTTTAGAATGCTAAAACTTCATGTTATATGTTCCTGCATATTATTCTGCTAATCTTCATGTTTTTTCTAAGTAACACCAATGCAGCAAAGTGATCAATGTCGTTGAGTCTTCTATTTTTCTTTTTCTTTGTGTCTTTATTTCTTTCTTTTTGATCTTTGCTCGAGGGCGAGCAAAGGTTAAGTTTGGGGTATTTGATCGGTGTATTTTGTATACACTTTTTGAGTCATTTTTAGTTAGTCTTTTATCCATTTTTGTACAAATACGTGTCGTCTTAGGATAGATTTTCTTTCTTTTGAGTCATATTGGTTAAAGTGGCTCATTGGCGGAAAAGGAGCAAAAAGAGGGCAAAAGCAGCTTAGGAGCTCGAAATGCGAAAGTGGCAAACCGGACTGAACCGCAGTCGGTGTCGCGGCGCCTCTAGGCAATGAGTTGCGGCGCATGGCTAAATTCGAGAGGCTTGCGAAGTTCGTGGCGTGCGGAAAAATCAGATTTCTGAACGAATTATGGGCCAGGCCTGAAGGAAAACCCTGCACTCGTTTTGTAACTATAAAAAGAGAACCCTAGAGCAGTTTTAAGGGTTCCATTTTCTTGCCAATTCACAACACATCTTGGAGTTCAAGATTGGAGACCATTCTTTAGTAATTTCTTGCTTTTCTTTTACTTTACTTTCAGTTTTATGTTGGATATTGAATTAGTTCTTGTCATGTCTATGGCTAGGAACTAATTCTAATATAGGGATTTCCATGTCAATTCACTTGAACCTTATATTTATGAATTAATGCATGTTTGTGGTTTTTCTTCTTATTGTTGAGATTTATCCAATATATGTTTTGATTGCTTGGTAATTACTTGATCATTAATTATCATTACTTATATGATTTCTAACCGAAATCCGAAAGGGGAGGTTGTGACTATGTTGTAGTTGGGTAGACATAGGTTGAATCGTGGATGAAAATATCTCGATTACTTGTGTAGCATTAATAAGGTTTTTGTTCTTAATCCTCCTCTAGAGTCAACCTTATCACCGAAAGGTAGAAAAGTGTTGTACTGGGGTTGAGTGTTTATATAATCTTAACAGGAGTATAAAACGGATTAGTAAACCTGTTATCTCCAAAAGAAGAAGAACCATAGTTAATTGCATTAATAAGTAAATTAAGCGGATAGTTGAGGAGATTTGGAAGCCCTATTTCCATCATCACTGAAGTAAACAACATAGTTAATTAGTCTTTATAATTATTAGTCATAATCAACAACTCAATTATCGGTCACCAAATAGATAACAAGGAATAGAATTTGGTACTTGAACACTAATCTCTGAGGACGATAACTCGGTCTTCCAAGACTATATTACTTGACTCGACACGTGCACTTGCATTTAAGTGTATGCATAAATCGCGCATCAACAGCCGCAGGTGGAACTTTTATGAGAAAAACAGCACATGAAGCTCATGATTTATTGGAAGACATGACCACCAATAATCATGTAACAGAGGACAGACAGGTGAGTGGCAGAAGAACAGTAGGAGTTCATGAGATTGATGCCATCACTGCACTAAATGCCCAAGTTGCTCTTTTGACCAAGCAACTGCAACAGAATACAGTGTCTGTAAATGCAATGCAAATGCCAATGAGTTGTGAAATGTGTGGTGTTCCACATACCTTTGATAGATGCCCATCAGCTGATACTAACAATATTTCGATCGAGCAAGCAGAGTGCCAAGCAGTAGGGAACTATCAGAGGCCCCAGAACAACCCTTACTCAAATACCTACAATCCAGGGTGGAGGAATCACCCAAATTTTTCATGGAGAGGTGAGCAAGCGTGAGAACGGTTTAGAGGCGATGCAAAATCGGAACCATTCACTCAGGCCTCATCCTCACAACAATTGGTGCACTGTTCAACAAGAAGCGGATGGTGAGAGCGGCCTTGACACTCGCGACTCAGTCGGTTCATGGCAGATACTAGATCCTCTATCAGGAATTTGGAGACACAGGTGGGGCAACTAGCGAAGCTAGCAAACAACGAGCCACGAGGTACCTTGCGAGCAATACGAAGATGAACCACAGAGAAACGATGCAGCGGTGCGGTGAGAGTGGAAAAGCGATTGGAAACAGCGTGCCCGCCGGCTGTGGTTGAACTAAAGGCGGCGATGGGCGGGCGACCCGACCGTCCGGTCGAGGCCGACCCGACCAGGCGACACCGGTTATAAAAAAAAAAAAAAGCGGGGCCGGGGCTCGGCAGGCGGGGCAGTATGGTCCCGCCCGCGACCCGCTTGAGCCGATCCGCCCGAACCCGCCCGACCACTTGACCCGCCATGATTCGACCTGCACAAAATAGCCGTTGTCCAACGGCCATTTATTTTGGCCGTTGAAGACAACGGCCATTTTAACTCCTCCCAACCCCTACCCCTTTATATTCATTTTTAACCCTATAAATACCTCATTCCTTCTTATTATTTTCACAAATCTTTCTACTCTCTAATCTCTCAAATCTCAATCAATCTCTAATTCTCTATACAACATTGTCTACATATTCAATCTATTTATTAATTTGAGAATTGGGAGTGAAGTTAACAACTAACGAGGATTATCTATCGAGCAAAGTTTCAATTTTCAACCTCTCGATTACACGTCGACTTACGTCGGCGTTTGGTACATCGTTCTCATTAAATTATTATTTTGTTTTTATTTCATTTAGCACATTTAATTTCATTATCTTTAACTATTTATTAGCATAATTAAAATGAAAGGACTAAGAGGCATGTTGGGTAAGGGTAAAGTCGGACTTCTTCTAGTAGGGGTGGTAACAAGGGCAAGAGTACTTCTTACAGTATTCTGTTCGATTATTCCTAGACAAGATGATTTTATAGATCTGAAATGTTTCTGAAATACCGTATGATCTTGACACAAATGATTATCAAATTGAAGAAGATTTTAATTTAGATGACACTCTAGTTGATGATACACCTATTAATGAAGATGATGATGATACACCACTAGTGAAATGCCTCCCATCCCCTCTTATGAGGCAGTCGTGAAAGCGACCATTAAAATCAATTTGTATGGAAATATTTTGTGAGGACGTAGCTAATCAAGTAGTGTATGTAAAACTTGTAAAAATATTTATTCTTTTAAAAGCTGGACAAGGTCATGGTGGGACGGGGGTTTAGGAAGACACATTGCAAAAACACAAAGCCTTGCATGCCCGATACATGATTGAAAAAGCGGTGAACAAACGTCCTCTCAATCGGGACAAGGTTCACATACTCTTGTCTGGAGAAAGTCTGTGGTCAAATTAACCTATGACGGGGAGTTGTAGGCCACAAATATGATAAACATAAAGATAGGAAGCCTTAGCAAAATTAGTTCTTTGTGGAGGGTTTGCCTTTTCATTTCTGAATCTCTGGTTTTATTCATTATATTAGAGATATGTATAATCCACCTTATAAAGGTTTTCCTAGATCATTTGTTAAAGAGATGTATTTAAATTTGCACATGAATATCAACAATATTTACGTTATGCATTATATCATTTAAATTGCAAAGTTGCTTTAACTTCGATATAGGTCGTAGTACTATGACATGATTATTTAACGGTAACTGTCATTGGATAGATTATAAATGGTCTATGCAAAACGTATTTTAGCATATAGATATATAGATAGTAGGCATATTGGTGAGTTTATTTGAGAAAATATTTATTGATCACGATTATTACGGAATAACCGATAAAGTTATGAGTATTACATTAGATAATGCATCTTAACAATTACGCTATTAGTATTTTAAGAAATGTTTTAACTCGTCTTTTCCAAAACATTTTCATATCAAATGCGTGTCATATTTATAACTTAGTTGTAAAGGATGGTCTTTCACTTTTTCAAGATATTCTTGAAAAAATACAATTGCTATACACTTTATTTTTAAAAATAATAGAATTCAACAAAGAAAAGAATATAAAAACTTGCCACGATTGTGGACTATCTTCTGAAAAATTCAGAAGAAGTACCAGTAGGTGGAATTCGTTATATGACCAACTAGTTGTTGCTTATGACTATAGAAAACCTATTACTTTATTTTTAACGCCCATAATCAAAATCCAAATGATATGTTGTGAATCTTGATTGGGAGAAAATTAGAGAACTTATTGTATTTTTAGAAAATTTTCAACGAGCAACAAAGAATTTTCTACTTTATATTATCCTACTATTTCAACTATGTTGTTTTATATAGCTATAATATTTTTACTTCTTAAAGAATATATGGAAAAACCTGCTTATACTGCGGCTATTAAAAAAATGTTTATGAAATTAAAAAAATATTTTATTCCTATTCCCTATTTATATTATTGGTGATGTATTAAACAGACTATTAAAGTAGAGGGTTGTAAAAGTCTTATTGAAAATATATATAAGCTGTATGGATGTACTACCACTCCAACTCCCAAAAAATTAAATGTTGAACCACCAATTGAACTAACGCAAGAAGAAGTGTTGAATAGCGTAGAAGATGAATGAAAAAAAGTATATCGGCATTACAAGAAAGAAAGTGCTAGTAAACAAACGACTTATGTATAATCTACTTCTTAACACAACCTAAAAAAGACAAGCAGTTTCTGTGGATAGGACTAATATTAATTCTATTGAAATCCTCAGATATAAAATGTGCGGTGGTAGCAGTGCTAACCAAATTTGTTAGTTCGATGTTTTTGTTTTGCAGGGTAATTTACCTTACAGCGATTATCAATGAAGAAGGAAATGAAGACTTCTTTGAAATATTGGAGCGAGAATGAAGACATTTCCGACACTTTCAATGATGGCGAGATATTTTGAACATTGGCGTCATCGATCGACACGAAGCGCTTTTTCTGGGCGATTTCAAATAGGAGAGCAGGACACTCATTAGCGGAGGCGACTTGGAGATGGCGGTACTATTCGAGAGATTGGATACGAGCGGAGGCGAAGGAGGTCGCGATCGACGAAATTAACGAAGAAGATGGCGACAACTACAACGACATTTTATCGAAGGCATGAGTAGCGGCGTGGAACAATTTGATCAAAATATACCAATTCCAACAGAAGAACCACAAGAAATTATAAAGAAATTAGAAAAATATTTTCAAATTGGTAATTTATTTCATTGCAATTTTTAATTTTTCTATGTCTTTCACTCTTTTGAAATTTTTTTCAACAACAGTACACTACAATGTAATTTTGAATCTTGTATATTTGATATTTCATATTTCAATGAAATTAATAATATAAAAGGCACAAAAATGACCTTGGGATGTTTTTTTTACACTATTCTTGTCTTTGTTTAATTATTTAGTTTATAACTTTATACTTTATAGTTTATACTTTATAGTTTATACTTTATACTTTATAAATATATTATATATATGACTATATGAGTATAATACTATAATACTATAATTATAAATTATAATACTATAAGTCTATAATATTATCGTATATGTATATTACATTAATGTTACTTTGTTAGTACTTAGTAATTTATTATTTTTAATTTAGTGAAAAAAAAAAAAAAAAAAACCCGCCCAGTCCGTCAGGCAGGCCGTCAGGCCGTCCAGGCCCTTACCCAGCGGGGCCGGGATCGGGGCGGGACATGTATGGTCCCGCCCGACCACCCTCGGGCCGCCCGACTCGACCCGCCCGCACTTCGCCCCGACCAGCCAGAGCCATGAGCAGGCCGGTGGGCCGTCGGCCATTTGGCAGCCACTGGTTGAGCAGTAGAAACGAGAAGAGAGGGTTGTTGAAGATCGTCCAGTATTAGAGAAGGCTCCAGAGAAGGAGTACACAGAGAGGATTCCTTTCCCGCAAAGATTGCAAAGGAAAGTGGTTGATAAGCAATTCTCCAAGTTTTTGGAGACATTCAGAAAGTTACACATCAACATACCCTTCATCGAGGCATTGGAGCAAATGCCTACTTACTTTAAATTTATGAAGGAAATTTTGGGAAAGAAGAAGAAATTTGCGGAATATGAGATGGTGGCACTGATAGAGGAATGCAGTGCCATCTTGCAGAAGAAATTGCCCCCTAAACTCAAGGACCCATGGAGCTTTACACTGCCTTACACAGTTGGCAGGGTAACATGTAATAGGGCCCTTTGTGACTTGGGGACTAGTATAAATTTGATGCCCTTGTCTGTTTTTAAACGGTTGGAGTTAGGTGAAGCAAAACCAACCACTGTGAGCTTGCAATTAGCAGATAGAACGGTGGTGCATCCCAGGGGGAAGATTGAGGATGTCCTAGTTAAAGTGGGAAAATTCTTCTTCCCTGCGGATTTCCTCATCCTTGATATGGAGGAAGATGAGGAGATTCCCATCATATTGGGGAGACCGTTCTTGGCAACAGGGAGAGCCCTGATTGACGTAGAGAAGGGTGAGCTGACACTGAGAGTAGAAAGTGAAGAGATTGTGTTCAAAGTGTTCAAACACGTTATTGAACCCCCAGTCATGAGCAAGTGCTTTGCAATTAGCACTGTCAGAACTTCATGTGAGCCCGCGCAAGCCACATCAAGGGAGATAAGCACGCCAAAGCAGGTAAGTGATACTGAACCTCCTCTTGAAAATAATTATAAGAAGAAAAACAGAAGGAGAAAGAGGAAAATGTTGAAAAAATGGATTGGTTGTGGGGTTAATCTACCCCACACCTCTTGATTTAAAGAACTTGCGTCCGGCTAAAAGACGTTAAAGACAACGCTACTTGGGAGGCAACCCAAGGTATTTTAAATTATTTACTTTAATGCAGTTAGTTTTTACTTAGAACAGTCTCACAGAGGTATTGTTTATGTGTTGTGATGACAGGTGCGAGGCGAAATTTGGAGGCGAAGGCGAAGATAAGCCAAAAGAAAAAAAGGATTTCGAAAAATCGTGAGCCTTGCGCTGAGGAAGCGGCCGGCGCGAAAGTCGAAAAATTACGAAGTATGGCGCCGGTGCCATTTCTGGCCATGCGCAGAAAGTTGTAAGCGCGATAATTTGGCGCAGGGCTGATTCTGAACATGCGCGCGGCGAAACCAGTTAAAATAGCCCAAAAATCCGATTTTCCCCATTCCAAATCAAAACCTAAACCTTTCCTCTCCACAGAAACCCACGAAAATCCACATTTTACCTAAAAATCTTCCATAAACTAAACTCAATCACAACCAAAGTTCATAAATTCCTTAAACCCTTAACCATCTTAAACAACAACCCTCATCCCATTGCCTCAAATCATCATTAAGAGCAAGAAAATATTGAAGAACACCGTCAAAGGTAACTTTTATCTTTTCTTGAAAGCTTCACTATAATCAGAGGAGGTAGTAGATTTGAGGAGGTGTTGTATCTGTGAAGGTGTGTGGGGGTGTTGAAGTTGGGTGTGAGATTTCGAGGAAGAGTATATGAGGTGAGTATGGGGTGTTGTGCAGGAGCTTCGTGAGTGAAGTGTATGGGTGATAAGTGTTGTAGCTGCTGATTGATTGAGTGATATTGTTGATACAAAGGAAACGCTGCCAAAGTTATCTAAAAATGTCTGCCAGAAAGAAAAGAGCTTCCACATCCACCTCCGCCCCTCAATATGAAAATACTAGGTTTGTCAGCCAAACAACGGAGGGTAGATATCAAAAACTTAGTACTAGGCCCTTAATCCCTGAAAGAGGAATGAATTACCAAAGGGAATCATTTGAGGAGGAAGATGTCTATGAGCCTATTCGGGCGATGATTGAGATGATGGGGTGGAAGAGATTTGTTAACCCGGAAAAGATAGCACCGATGAACACAGTGATGGTGAGAGAATTTTTTGCTAACTTTCCGGAGAGGGTAGATGATAGATGCTTTGTGAGGGGAAGAGAAGTGTCTGTGACGGCAGAAGTGGTGAATTTGCTATTAAAAACAGCGGATGTTGAAGAAAGAGGTGATGACCGGAGCTATTTCAGAACATGGTCTAGAAACACCAACAACATCAACTGGGATGTCGTCGCAAGCACAGTAAGCTACTCTGGGGCTGAGTTTGAATTTTCCAGAAATGGATAAGAGGGTGGCGGTGTCGATTCAACAAAGCGATCGAGGTTGGTTGTATTTCGTCGATGCGCTTGATTCCATCAATGCACTTCACGAGTGCGGAAGAGCGAGAATAAAATTGATATATGGAATCATGTCAGGGAAGACAATTGACGTTGGGAAGGAAATAGTGCAAAACATGAGAGAAACTAGCAGGTTGGTAACGACAGGTGGGTTGGGACATGACTCACTTATTAGCTGCTTATGCTCCATACATGGGGTCCCAACCCTACCCGTCGATATGAGAAAAGCCAATTTCCTGTGTCATATGGGATAGTGCACTCCTTCCCAAACACAATCCCTCCGGCGGCCTGAAGGAGACCAACGCGGCACCGTGTGGCGGCAGAACAGAGGCCATGGATGAAGATGAGCACGAGGCAGAGGCTCAATATGAGCGAGGAAGCGGCCAGGCCACTCGGGAAGCGAGAACTTCCGGTGCCTATAATGGAGCGATTGCTCACGAACGAAGAAGGATGATCACGAGGTACGGACACGAT
Organism: Przewalskia tangutica; assembly: GCA_029844215.1. Taxonomy (NCBI): domain Eukaryota; kingdom Viridiplantae; phylum Streptophyta; class Magnoliopsida; order Solanales; family Solanaceae; genus Przewalskia; species Przewalskia tangutica. Next base: position 13,482,830 of record CM056729.1, on the reverse strand, counting down.
GATACAAGGACAACAAGAATTAAGGCAGGGGCAACAACAGTTGCACCAGAGAATTGATGAGATGAGTTCCTTGTTCAACCAGTGGTCAATGCATTATCCATCGCCACCGCCACCACTTTAAACCAAGTCTGTCAGTTATCCTGTTTATTTTATTTTATTTGAGTCTTGCACACATTGGGGACAATGTGTGAGTTAAGTTTGGGGGTGTTTTATTTGTGTCTTATTGTTTTAGTATGTTTGAGTCTTTTTAATTTGTTTTGTTTATTTTTGAGTCATAAATTTTTTTTTGAGTCATAATTTTCTGTCAAAGATCATGCATGTTGTAGTTACTAGAAACACCTAGTGAAGTGAGGTTGAATAATGTAATGGAATTAGAAGCAACTATCTAAACACTTAGGTTAGATATGCCAAAAACTCATGAAATTTGTCTATTTGGGGTTTCTTGCTTGATTTGTGCATTGTTAAATGTTAAAACATATGTGTATGATTGCTTGCTATTTGAGGCGAAATATTTAGGATATGCATGTTAGGGGAGATGACTCAGACATTTCTTTGTTAGCCAATTCTTACCACTTTTTCCTACCCCTGACTTTAAAAATATCCCTAGTCAGCCCCTTTGAGCCTAAACATTAAACTTTTTCTTTGACACCCTATATTTTCACACTTGTGCCATAAGTAAAAATGTGAAATGATTGGAATAGAAAGTGTTAAAAAAGAGACAAAAAGAGTGAACAAGTTTGATGCACTGATAAAAAGTAATAAGAAATAGACAAAAGCCTAAGTTTGGGGGTGCCTGTGATTCATAATACACTTCACTCTCTCAAAACAAAAGAGGGGAAATATAGATATGAAGTGAAGAAAGGAAATCAAAAGAAAAGGGAAGAATTGAAAAGCAAAAAAAGAGTTTATGGTACATAAAATGAGCCTAAATGCCTATTTTTACCTACCTATGCCTAAGCCTGCATTACAATCCTGAAAAGTCCTGAAGATCTTTTATATGCATATCCATGATTAGTGGAGAATAGCAAGTAAACATGCCATAGGATTTTGAAATTAACATGCATAATTCAGTATTCTTACTTCCATTAAGCGTGATTAAAATGAGTTTGCGAAATATCTAGCTTGATGTGTTTAGAATGCTAAAAATTCATGCTATATGTTCGTGCATATTATTCTGCTAACCTTCATGTTTTTCTAAGTAACACAAATGCAGCAAAGTGATCAATGTCGTTGAGTCTTTCTATTTTCTTCTTCCTTGTGTCTTTATTTCTTTCTTTTGATCTTTGCTCGAAGGCGAGCAAAGGTTAAGTTTTGGGATATTTGATCGGTGTATTTTATATACACCTTTTGAGTCATTTTTAGTGAGTCTTTTATCCATTTTTGTAAAAATACGTGTCGTCTTAGGATATATTTTCTTTCTTTTGAGTCATATTGGTTTAAAGTGGCTCATTGGCGAAAAAGGAGCAAAAAGCAGGCAGAAACGGAGGTTCCAGAGCTCGAAAAGTGAGAAAGTGGCGAACCGGGCACAAAACAGGCCAGCGCCGCGGCGCCTCCAGCCAGCAGGGCCAGGTCGCCACGGCGCCTAATTTTCAGAGAGTTGCAGGAGTTACGGCGCCGCGGCGCCGAAACGGGAAAAATCAGAATTTCGAATGGACAATGGGCCAGGCCTGAAGGAAAACCTGCATCACGTTTTGGAGGCTATAAAAAGAGAACCCTATGTCAAGTTTAAGGGTTCCTCTTCTTGCCAAATCACAACACTTTTGGAGATCAAGATTGGAGACCTTTTCTTAGTAATTTCTTGTTCCTGTTTTACTTTCTTTACAGTTTATGTTGGATATTGATTTAGTTCTTGTCATGTCTATGGCTAGGAACTAAATCTACTTAGGGCTTTCCATATCAATTCACTTGAACCTTATCTTTATGAATTAATGCATGTTTTTGGTTCTTGTTGTTGTTGTTGAGATTTATTCAATATTTGTTTTGATTGTTTGGTAATTACTTGATCACTAATTATCATAATTCTTATGATTTTAACCGAAATTCAAAAGGGGAGGTTGTGAATATGTTGTAGTTGGATAAACATAGGTTAAATCGTGGACGAAAGTACCCCGATACTTGTGTAGTATTAATAAGGTTTTTGGTCTTAATCCTCCTCTAGAGTCAATCTTATCACCGAAAGGTAGAAAGGTGCTATACTGGGGTTGAGTGTTTATATAACCTTAACAAGAGTATAAAACAGCTTAGTTAACCTGCTATCTCAAAATAGAAGAAGAACCATAATTAATTGCATTAATAAGTAAATTAAGCGGATAGTTGAGGAGATTTGGAAGCCCTATTTCCACATTACTGAAGTAAAACAACGTAGTTTAATTAGTTTTCATAATTAGAGTCATAAACAACATATCAATCATCGGTCACCAAATAGATAAATTTCCAAACCTTTAATGATCCTCAAAAGTTGAGGATAGGTTGGTGAATTTTTTAATGGTTTCTAACGCTTGTGTAGTAGGGTATTACAGGATACCTTGTAGGAGACCACCTATTTAAGTGCGAGGACAGACTGCCTTAAATGAACGCACTTAAGAATCCAAAGGTGTCCACGGCCCACGATGGACAAAACACTAGAAAGATTGAGTAGGAAAGGTGTTGTGTTGCTACCATTGCCTTGGCATATACTAAACACTGACGGTTCAAGACATCACGTTCACCGCGCAGTAAATATGTCCGATGGTATTCTACTATGAAATGTTCAAAGCTCCGGCTACCTCTCCGGATGCAACATCGTTCCGCCAAGTGATTGCTAGAAAGACACCATGTGCGTGCACCAAAATCTCTTCCAAGAGGGGATTGTTGAAAATATTTATTAAACGTGAAATAAAGTAAATCCTATTAATTATGAATCGAACAATTGGGGCCCCGTACGTAGAAAATCTTGTTTCCACACACGTGCACACGTAGTGCCAAAGATCAAAATTTCCTTAATGGAAGAGATATTGGTACGTATACGAATTGTTTGATACGTAAGGTAATAGACGGTTATTGATCAAATGACGAATGATTTCACGTTAGGAAGAAGTGTATAATGTGTAAAGATGAAATGAATTAGAAATTACCACGAAACCGAGAAGGGTCGCAGCGCTTGAAGGGCCGCAACTTTAATTGACTTTCAAGTTCCAGTGAGTTACTAGAGCGAAGGCGCGGCTACAATTGACATTCCGTTCAGGTGAGTTCTTGGAAAGCGGAAAGTCGCGACTCATTGTTTCAATCTGTTGGAGGTGAATTAAAAATTGATTCTTGAGTTGACTTTGGAGTATTTACTCTCCATTATTTTGATCATGAATTCAGTTATTACTTGACTGAATTATAACTTCGAATTCAAGGCATTAACATGATATTCATGGTCATTACTTAGTCATTTGAAAGGTCATTACATGTGCTTTATTTTTTGGACGATGAAAGAATGATAAACTCTTTCGATTATATTAACAGGTTTGAACATTGAAACGTTAAATAAATGTATATCTGAATTTTGATTAAATTAGATATAACCTCATCATGACTCAGGATCAAGTCATTCTTTTCCGTACCAAATTTAGAGAAAATTGTACCATAATAATTACTACTCCCTCCAAAGTATAAAAAAAATATTAATCATATCCCAATTTATATGATACATTCTCTTTTTTAATCTGAAAAAAATGATTTATTTTTATATTTAAAGACAATTTAATTTTTTATATTTAACGAGATAATTTATAACACAATTATTTTTAACTTATTTAAAATCACAAAATTCAAAAAAATTCTCTATTTCTTAAATTCCGTGACTCAACCTACATCACATAAATTGAAACAAATAGAATAACTTCTAGACAAAAATAAGTAATTTGACTAAAATATATCTAATTAAATAAATATTGAGATTAATCATCTAACATTTAATAAAAATAAATCTGAAAAAGTAAAATTAATTCTTTCTTGATTTGATAATTACACACTTTATTTTACTAAAAAAATAAAAGTTGAATGGACACTATTTTATCCGGAGGGAGTAGTATAGAAAAAAAAATGGGTGGAAAAAAGGGGGAAATGTAGCGATTTGTTCGAGGCCGTAATCAATACGAGAAAAAAAGTTTGAAAGGCACGGAGAATCGCTATTAAATATGGCCAACCTTCAATGCAAGTGTTCATCATTTTTAATAGACGCTCTTGCTCTGCTAATTGGCTTTCTTAAATACAAAAATTAAAAAACTATGAACATGAGGTCTTTGAATGAGGAGAGCGGTAAGAAAAAAAAATCTTATTTTGAGAATTGCAGAAAGGAGTCGAATTTATAGGCAGAAAAAACCTAACCCTAGTTTTGTAAGGAGGCTCAAATGATCAAAATGGACATATGGATTTGGATCTGGATTTTACACTTTAAGACTTTTAGCCCAGTCTGAATGGGCCTATGGCCCAGCTTCTTCATCACTTTATTAAGTAGAGTTTGTTGGATTACACACAAATGCCGCTATTTGGAGTGGTCTTTAATTTTTGTCTTTCAAATATGAGGTCTTTAATTTTTACCCTTTAAGTCGTAAAATAAGAGAACGAAAATATCCTTACATCAAAACTTACTTAACTTTTTCGCGCGATATAAATTTATATTTTCACATTATAATAACCCTCGTAAAGACATAATGTATTTCATAGCAACACACATACCAACACACTAGATAACTTGTGTCGAGAGGGGGAAAAATTTAATTTCAGAAGATAAAAAGAATAAAAAGTATTACACAATTTATGTCGGGAAGGGCATAATATATTTTATTTCATAGCAACACACATGCAGAAAATCGAACTTTATGTCAAGCGGGGCATAACATGTGGGATGTTACACAACTTATGTCGGGGAAGACATAATGTATTTTATAACCAACCTGACATAAGTAAGTTATGTCGAGCGGGACATAACTTGTGAGATATTATGGTGCAAAAATACAAACTTATGCCGAGCAAAACATGAATATATTCGCCCATAAATTTTGAACAAAGAGGAAAAAAATTAAAGACCACATATACGAGGGACAAAAATTAAGGATCTGTTTGAAAAGACACCCATGTAATTGGAATTTAGTGTAATTGAGTGTAATTATATAATTTGACATATTTGGCAGATCAAGTAATTACATGATTAGCATGTAATTGAGTGTAATTAGATCATGTAATTACAAGGTTACTTTTTAATTTTTTTTTCTTTTTACTTTAAATTATTTTATTTTTTATTTTTACATTTTAAATTAAATTATTTTTTTGTATTTTTTTTATTTTTTATAGTTTTTATATTATTGCTTTCTTTTGACAGAATGTGCTACCATGACGTATTCGATTTTTGTTACCAGCATGTTCTTATAGCTTTAATTTCTTGTCTGTGACCGTTTATCTTGCTATGCAACGTTTGCTTTGACTGTGATTACGCAGGTCTTGAGCCGAGTGTCTCCCGAAAGCAGTCGCTCTACCTACCAAGGTAGAGGTAAGGTCTGTGTACACTCTACCCTCCCCAGACCCACGTGATGAAATTTTACTGGGTATATTGTTGTTGTTGTTGTTGTATAGTTTTTATATTATTAATGTTAATTTTTTTCTTCTCATTTCCCAACCTTTCCTTCTTCTGATTCCGCTCGTATTTTTATTTTTATTTTCTTCATTTAGCGCAACTAGGTTATTATTCTAGTTTGAGAGTTTCATTGTTAATTACAATATGAATGAGACTAAAGCGACATTGTCGGAGTTACATAATATGTTGAAAACTTTTGAATCTCTCTAAGACCAAGCCTATTCTAATGGTTGTCTCCTCTAGTCGCCCCAAACCAAAAGGTAAGAGACAACATAAGGGGAAGGGCAAAGTTGTTGCTCCGGCAGCAGCAATGAAGCCCATGGGAGGGGCGAAGAAGAAGAAGAAGAAGAAACTGCCGACATCAGATGTTTACATGAATTGCAACAGGAAGGGGCATTGGAGAAAGGATTGCACTGCTCCAGGCGGAGGAATGGCACCATATGCTAATGTGCAAGGTATGCTTGTAATTGAAATTAATCTATCTATAAATGATTCTCATTCCTGGGTACTTGATACCGCTTGTGGATCACACATTTGTACAAATGTGCAGGGGCTAACTGATCGCATGAAGGTCGGGCCTCGCGGGGTGGACCTGCGCGTTGAAAATGGAGCACGAGTTGCTGCTGAGCGCGTGGGAACTTATTGGATAGATTTACCTTTTGGCAAAGTTTTAATGTTGAACAATTGTTTTTATGTTCCTTCTTTGACAAGGAATATGATTTCCATTCCTGTACTTGATTCAGAGGGTTTTTTCTCAAACACATCTAATGCAATATGATTTTGACTTTAGAAAATGTTGTGTATGGAATTGCGCCTCTTGTGAATGGATTGTATACATTAAACTGCCACAGAGAAATTTTCAATGTACAAAATATAAGGGCTAAGTTAAATGAACGAAATTCTACCTACTTATGGCATTACAGACTTGGTCATATCAATCAAACAAGGATAGAACATTTGAGGAAATTAAATTACCTCAAATCATTTGACTTACAATCTTATGGTAATGTGAATCCTGTTTGAGGGGTAAGATGACCATTAAGTCCCTTTCTGGAAAAGGGATCCGTGTCAAGGAGGTGCTTCAGTTGGTACGTGCGGACGTATGTGGACCATTTTCGACTCAAGCTAGAGAGGGTTTCTCTTACTTCATCACTTTCACAGATGACTTATCAAGGTTTGTATATGTGTATCTTATGAGACACAAATCCGAGGCTTTTGAGAAGTTAATGAGTTTAAGTGTGAAGTTGAGAAACAACTCTCAAAGAGTATCAAGACTCTCTGATCTAATCGTGAGGGTGAATACTTAAGTAAAGAATTTCTTGACTACTTAAAGCTTCATGAAGTTCATTCCGAATGGACACCTCCTGGAACACCACAGATGAATGGTTTTGCCGAGAGGAGAAACCGAACCTTGCTTGACATGGTTCATTATTGAGCTTTTCAGCTCTTCCTACATACCTTTGGGGATACGTTATTTTGATCTCAATATATGTTCTAAACAGAGTTTCATCTAAATCAGTCGAAAAGACACCATATGAGGTATGGTATGGCAAAAAGCCATCACTTAGATACATGAGGCCCCGGGGGTGTCCTGCATGTGTCAAGAAGTTGATCACTGATAATTTGGAATCTAAAAGTGAGAAATACTTCTTTGTTGGGTATCCGAAGGAAACTAAGGGATACTATTTCTATCTTCCTGGAGAACATAAGATATTTGTTTCGAGAAATTTTCTTGAAGATGAATATATCTACAAGGATGAGAGTTGTACAGAGATAGAACTTAAAGAAATTCAAGAACAAGGTAACAAAGAGGTTGAATCCTTGCCCGATGATGAAGGCAAGAATTCAGTGGGAGCTTCTGGCGAATATTGGATATTTAGGGTACCCCCTTCGGCCAGTGGGAGTGCTACGAGGAGTAATGCAGAAATGCAAGATCTTCCGGCACAGACCTTGGGAGCAAGTGCACCAGTTGCATTTCCTCCCATATATACAACCCATAACGTTTTTACAAAATGTGTGCTTTTAAATTTTTATAATTTATTAAATTAAATCATTATTAATTTGAAAGTATACTATTACTTTCATAATATTATTTACAAATATGTGATTATTAATTAATATATTTTTAAATTTTAAGAAAGAATATGTATCTTAAATATCTAATTTAATATATCATTTATAAAGGCATATATTTTTCAAGTATTATTTTTAAATTAATGTAACTGTTTAATTACACATGTGCAACCAAATAATATGCTTATAGTTACACTGTAATCATATTATAACAAACAAACATATCATCATAATTAATATGCTATGTAATTACTAAACTGTGTAATTACTATCCTAGTAATTACACTAATTTCAATTACCAGGTGACTTTTCAAATAGACCCTATAGAACAATGCCTTTAAGGACAATCCCCCCGCAAAATCTTTGAGTCGGTTGCCTCTACCCATAGGATTTTCAATATGTCATATTGGGTACTGACATAATCAGGGCCGTTTTTGGACCATGCGAGGTGTGCTACCGCACATGGGACCCCGAAAAACAAAAAAAATTAGGGTCTCTTTTTCATTTTTTATTAAGTAGTATTAGTCAGAATTTACTGTAAAGACTCATAATTCGCATGTTTTAGCCCAATTAAAGGTCTACTTTTACGAATTAGAACAAAACCCTCAAAATATTTGAGACGACCCGACATAACCAAGATTTGGAATAGGTAATGGACTATCTTTTAGCTCTACACGATCTTATGCTAGTGTTATAATCGTCTAAGGTTGAATTTATTTTTGCTTTAAATTGTTGTCATAAAGCGGCCTTACGTTTTCCAGTTATGTAAACTTTCCACCTTTCTATTAGTTTTGCATCTTGTCTATTCGGCCAAAAACTAATAGCAGTCGTCCTTCATACATTAATTCTTCACCAGTTTATATTTATTAGCCGATAAGTAAACCATTGAGTCATGATTCAACTTCTTTTTAACTTCACTTAACGGGTAAATGATTATACCTGTCTAAGGGCCGAGTTAACCTGAAATCGGACCGATCGACCCGGTACAAATTTGGTCCGGTCCGGACCGGTAAGGCTTATCGGGTTGGGGGTTGGTTGGCCCCGACCCCAACCCGCACGGGTTATACAAAAATCCAGTAAGGATCCGTACCGGTTGAACCGGTAACCTTACCGGTCCGAACCGAGAAGGAACAATTTTTTTTAAAAAAAATGGTTGTTGGTGCCCAACGGTAACATTACCGTTGGGGCCGGGGGTAGGGGTTGGGGGGAGGGGCCAACAGTTAGTGGACCGTTTGGCTTAATTTTTTTTTTTTAATTTTTTAATTTTTTGTTAATTACATTTCTATCCTTTAAAAAATCTATAAATACTCTACATTCTTTTCATTTTTATCACACAATTATTTCTACAATTCTCAATTCTCATACTCTCTTAATTCTCTATATTATCAATTCTAAAGTTATTATTATTATTATTAATTTACAAAGTAGCAAGACTTCGAGCTTCGGCCTACGAGTTTCAATTGAATTCTGAATCCCGAAGTTTGGTACACTCGTTTCATTCTCTAATTATTTTATTAAATTGTCATATTTATTTGTTGATTATTTAAATATTTTATAATGACTTCGCTAAGGGGAATTGTGTTGGGACTGCGCCGTAAATCTAGTTCAAGGGGTAAAAAATTTGTAGGTTCTTCATCATCTAATCAAAATATAGATTATGATCAAATGCAAGAAGATTTTGGAATAGAAGACAATGAATATGATAACGTTCAATTAGATAATATTGTTGAACTTGAAGAAACTGAACCTCCTACACCTACTAGTGTTCCTTCTGTCAATGTTGGTACTGCTAGTGATAGTCGTAGACCTCCTTTACCATAAGTTACAGAACCAGAAGTAAGGAGAAAAAGGAGTAAAATATGGCTCTTTTATGATAGAGTTGGGACACTGATAGAGTTAGATCTAATATTTGTGGAAAAACTTACAAACATAAGAGAGGGGGTGGTGACAGGGGGACGGACACTATAGGTAGACATTTATTGAAAGATCATCCGATACAATGAGGTGTTGCCACTGATTTAGAACCCGATCAACAACAACTTAATTCATTAATGGGGGGGGGGGGGGGTTTGGCTAAGAACGATCCAAAGAAGGATCGCATTGAATTAGCAAAAATGATTGTCGGAGGTTGTTTACCTTTTTCTTTTGCTTCTCTTCATATTTAATTACATATATTCAAAGAGTATATAATCCTTCTTTTACAGTGTTCCTCGTAGTACTTGTAGAGTCGATGTTTTTAGACTTTATAATGATTATGTTATTTTTTTTGCAATATTTGTTCACTAATCTTCCATGCCTAGTTAGTTTTACTGCAAACATTGAACATGCTTTAAACGGTTATGATTATTTAACAATTACTTATCATTGGATTGATGAAAATTTTAAAATGAAAAACGTATTATTGTTTTTGCGTATGACGAGGATCAAAGTCATACTGAAAAATATATAAGCGAAACTATTTGTGCTTATGCCAAAAATTATAATCTTTATAAAAAAATATTTTGTATATCATTCGATAATACATCTAATAATACTGTTGTTGTAGATATTTTAAAAGTGGAATTAGAACCATCACTTTCTGATATATTTCATGTTCGTGGTGCTTGTCATATTTATAATTTAATTGTTAAAAGTGGTCTTGATATTTGCAACTTAAATAGAAACTGTTTGCATTTAATATCTCTACTATCTTAACTTTGGGTATTTTAATTCAAAATTTTTATTAAACATTAAAAGGTTATTTTCACAAGAATATTAAAATTGGCGACAACATTTAAATAGTAGTGCAAAAGTATCCCTTTTCTGCAAATCACCATTCATACTGCAAAAAATAGCGCAAGAGACAAATTTTTGGACTGTTTGTTGATATTTAGTCAAATTTTTGACAAATAATCACTTCTTACGATGAAATTAATATCTGAAAAATAAAACACTCCTAACTAAAATACGAAAGAAGTGTTCTGGAGTTCGATGCTATTAAAAAATCTGATAGAGTTTCAAACTTATGGAACAATTTATAAAGTTTCAAATTCAGGAACAATACATGGAGAAAAGAAAAAGAAATTAAACAATATTAAGTGTATTTAATTGTATAATGAGTAATGACCAATTAGATGATGACAAAATTTGAAAGTATATGTATGTTTTAGAGACAATCTGTATTAGGACACAATGTACTTAATACACATTCGTATTTATATTAATGATGATTAATATTATGACAATTTGCATTTGTTGAATTATTAATTGATTGTTTATAATATTCTATAAATGCATCACTAAAGGTTACATGTTTATTAATGATGTGAGAATTAATGTTATAACGTAACTCTTAAATTACCTCGACTAATGATCATCGAAATTGGGATATCGATGATATGCGATACGTCGACATGTGGTTTGCATCATATCCTTAGGGGATGTAGTATGTCTCACTTGCTACGAGTTATGACAACTCGTGATGGACACATGGATACTTGTTGAAGTATTGGTATACCCTGCTGATGCACTATTTGTTTTATGTCTATAATGTCATCAGCATATGGGATCCTTAGGGGATGTAGTATGTCTCACTTGCTACGAGTTATGACAACTCATGATGGACACATAGATACTTGTTGAAGTATTGGTATACCCCGCTGATGCACTGTTTGTTTTATGTCTATGATGTCATCAGCATGTGGGAGATAAAAGTCCTAAGACTTGAGGTCAATATCATCTTATTTACGGAGTAATGTATTTTGATCCTGTCCTAAGCTCAAATGCCTTATAGGTTGAGACGCGGATTGTTTTTGGTGCATTACGAAGTAGATTAAAGGTGTTATGTGAGCCAAGAAAGGATTCATTCCTTGAATATATATATTCGAGTGAACACTCAGGTACTCATATGGTATTAGGTTGACTAAGTTATTGGCGTCGCATTGGGCGTATACGTGACGTGGTCATTGTCTAATATAGATGAGTTATAATAATCAAGTCATTTGGATAGACACTTGGCAGATCCTAAGCTTGATTGAGTGTGTCATGAAGAGATTTTATCTTCTCACATATAGGTTCAGTTCACATATTTTGTGTAGCTAAACTTTACATATTGGGTTCGTCTTTCGGCGCAGTCTAGGAGTTCCGTGAAAATCCTAATGTAATTAGTGACGATATATAAAGGCCTGAAGAGTAACACTAAGTCAAACGTTTCATCGATTGAATGATGTAATTAGAAGGAGATTATACCCATATGTTCGGTTGATGTCCGGGACATTAAAATGGGAAAAGACTGAAAAATGAAACAGGACCGCGGTACACACCTACAAAATTAAAGTGCTAAAGTAAGTTTTGGAGATAATTTTTTCATAGATTTTATGCATTTTTCCTTTGGACATCACTTCTAGATGTCCATGAAGAAAATAGTGCAATTACATTTTGATTTTTCGAGCAAATTCAACATAAATACGATTATTATATGAACCAAACCAAAGAACCTTGCAAAGCTTTCTGTGTCAGGCGAGGTTCGCCTAATTCTAGCGCATATATTCGACGTCAACAACATTTGAAAAGAGGAAGAAATGCAGGAAACATTTAGGATTTTGGATAGGTTTTGAAATGATGACTTGATTTAGGAATTATAAGTATTTGTTTGGGTACGGGTCGGGGTTTAATTTGGGGTCGGATTTGTTCATTATATAATTATTTTAAGTTTGAAACAAATTTATAATTAAAAAAAACTCATTTTATGAAGTGGCCAATGGCTCACCAATACCAATTTTTGACCTGATTTGGCAAGGACGGGTTGAATAAAATTTTCTTGAACGTTGTTTGAGGGTGAAAAGACGCCCGTAAACATGAAGTACTAAGGTAAAAAAATTAGGGACAAGTTTGGAGGTGGGGGTGGGGCGGGGGATTTTATGCATTTTCCCATGTTTTCATGTATTGAGAGCTCTGGAAGAGCTAATTTATTACTACTTGGAGAAATAAAATGTTCATAGTATTGGTGTTGTAGTAAGTCTCAAAAGAAACTTATTTTCAAAGGCATTGGTAAAAAATTTATATGAGATTATAAATTGTGGGAAGATTTAGTATCTTCATATTACTACAATCGAAGCGGGTTATAAATATTTATGTGAAATGCTACCCGTTTTTCCTCCTGTTTATAGCAAACCAATATGGGAATGATGATGGTATCACATGCAATAGTAAATTAGAAGTTTACTGAAATAAATATGAGTTGCATAATTAATTGATCATTCCGGTTCAAAATTTCAAATGTGATGCGACAATAATTGAGAATTCATGTGGTTATATATTAAAGAAATAGAAAATTCTTCACGAATTCTCTTGTGCTGCTTGTTCTCATAATGACAAATTAATTATTATATCAGGTAAGGTTTGGGATTGTATCCCTTAATTTTGAAAGTATAAAAGGTAATATATATATGGGCCCAGTAACCTGTCATGTGGACCGATTTACTATTATATAATTTTAATAAATGCATATATGTTATGGTCACATGTGCATTGGTATCAACTTGCAATTTAATTTTTGCAAGGTTGTTTGCTCAAATTGTTATGTTAACACCAAGGTTCCAAACTATAAAATTATGTTCATAAATGCTGGTTTATATCCAAGTTGGTTTAGCAGAAATTGTATGCCTCCAATTATAGCTAAACAATTGCTTATGAGAATAAAACCCCAAATTTTTTTTGATATGAGGTCACTTGTATGCATCAATCCAACAAAGTTCCCTATCACAATTGATTCAGGTCAGGAACCAAATAATTTTCATATAATTTTCTTAAAATGTGTGGTATATGATTTAATTGCTTCACCACAACGCACAAAGATGGATCCCCAAATAAGACTGGGAGGTAAATGTTAGATTTCCTTACATTAGAGGGAGATATGATAAGCAACTAGAGAATAAGTTTTATGTAATGAATTATCACTGGTATGATCCTCGTTCAAAAGATAATTCAAGTCAATTATCAATCGCATTCCAAATGTAAATATATATTTCAGCTGCAAATGCTCCAATTAGAATTAAAGTCTTTGAAGGAGGAAGTCTATGGCGATAGATCAATCGGTTCCAAAGATAAAACTCCTTGAAGAAGGAGAGGGACAAATGATCAAGATGGTCATAATAATGAGGCAATTGCTTTAAAAGAGCACCATGACATATCACTTCATAAAACCTTGGGAAAGATTCAGGTACCAGAAACTGACGAAAAATGAAGAGATCTCAATAAGTTATGTCTTGACAGGAAAAAGGTGAAACCGAAATGATATTGTCATCGACAATATTTTTGCTTATAATATTGCTATTGAAATAATGCGACTAGATGAGGATTTCGAGCGAAAATCTGTCGATGAATGTAGAAAGTGAAATGATCGTTCAAAATGGTAGGACACAGTTCAAGTAGAATTATTTCACTTAAAAAACGTGAAGTTTTTGGATTAGTAGGCCGAACACCTGAAGATGTCAAGTCAGTGGGTATAAATGGGTGTTTGTGTCGTAAGATATAAAGCACGACTTGTGACACAAGAGTTTTCGCAAAGACCTGACATTGATTATGTGGAGACATATTCTCCTATGGTAGATGCTATTACCTTCAGATATCTAATAAATCTGACAGTTCGTGAAAAACTTGATATGCGATTGATGGATGTTATCACAGTCTATTTGTATGGGGATAATGACATTTTATGAAAATTTATGAGAAATTCAAAATGTCTTAAACATATAATGTAAAAGACATCTAGTTCCCGCGGCATAGCTGAATGACAAAGGAGTTAAACTTAAAATCCAGTTGGAGGCCTGCAGCGTGAGTTCGGATCCTGGTGAAAGCACTTTGCTCTCTTCTGGGATATGTACTTGTAGTTGATTATGTTGCTCTGTTTTCAAACCCTGATCATTTAGGCACATCCCGCGATTTACTGATAGTAGTATTGAGAGATCGATACTACTACCTCCACAAATAGTTGACGTAAGTCGGAAAATGAATATAAAGAAAAAGACATGTATACTCCTACTGCACGATGCACGTTAGCATACCCCACTTGCACCGTACTACCTACCTACGGGCCTAAACCGCCAATTATATTCCCACCCTTAAAGTTTTATTTTTTTGTGCTCTTTACCTCAATTTGTTATTATAGACAACTTAATTGTATTCATTTAATTTGAATCAAATAGATATAACACTGAAAATTCAATGAGCTGACGCAAAAAGTTCTAATTTTTGTGCTCTTTACCTCTATTAATGTGAAGATGTAACAGGATATACACGGATTAAAGTATAGTGTATAAAGATATAACATCGTCTTTAATATGCTCCTTTAAAGGTTGTGCTGTAGACATGTTACAGCTGATATCTTCAGATAGGGGTGGGTAAATTAGCCCAAGACCGCCTAATCCATTCAAGTTTGGTAGATCAATGACCGCCCATTTTTCTATTAATTCAGTCTATCTTGAACAGCCAAATTCAATTTATCTAAAAATTGAGCTGATATATAATCTGTATATTCGAAAAGCATGAGAAACAGGACGAGTTATTCAACAAGTATAAGATGATCGAAGTTCGGTTCTATGGCTTCAAAATCATCCAATACTTCTTTGCTAATTGCAGTGTGACCTTCGTATTAGACGCAATTATGGCTTGGGTGCCAAACTTGCTTCAGCCTCGCTGCTGCGTTTTGCATCTTCAAACTTATCAATGGCTACTTGAAGTTCATCCGAGCCTCCAACAGCTCTCATAGTGTAGTAGTACACACCAAAAACAAATCCTGTCAAACCTCCAGCCATTACTAAATTCTTAGTCTTGGGGGCAAGGACACTGTATCCTGGAAATCCAGCCATCTTCTCAGAAGGAATTAACCTAGACTTTGTATTCTGCTTTTTCCCCTGCAATAAGATGTAGAATGCAGATGAGTTGGTAATGTTTGAAATTTCAATACATCTGTTGAAATAACAATAGATGTACTTATCTACGACAAATGTGACCAAGGCTTTCTTCATTATCCTTTATCGTTTTTTTGATGCTCATAGTTAATCGCATAATTAACGAATCAAGATGACCTCAAAAGTCGGAGATTATTTTAGTCAAACATGCAATTCTTTTGGTTAAAAACAATGTATAAATAAAAATTTCAGGACATACTCTTCCCTCTACCCCGACGCCTATATAGCACAGGTACAAATATAGTGATGTGTATCTAATATAGACACTAGGCAAACAGTATAAATCAGACATTAATTTCAATTTGTTCATAATTTTATAAGCCTAAATTAAAAACAACATAATGTAAGATGCATTCAAACATCATACTATAATAAGAAATGTAAAAACCATGCATTCCATCAGGTTGTATGATAACATTCTAACGCAAGATGCATCTAAATGTAACATAGCTCAAAATAACATAAAATTGAAGATAAGTTGTTTCTAAGTTGAAAAGACACATCTATATATGTATGCAATGAAGTTCAGTTATCATTTAACCCACTATTAGATGTGAGCATTGGTTTTCTTCCACCATTTCATAGAAAGGAAAGATGAGATTTTTTCACCTAAACTTTCTTAATAGGAATAAGAGATGAGATTTTTTTCACCATTTCATAGAAGGAAACATGAGACCTCGACTTTCTTAATAGACTTATCTGTATATGTATTCAACTTCAGTTGCGGATTCAAAAGTTTCCATTTAGTGTGCACATTCAGATAGAGGATGCATGTATTCCAAAAAAAAACTACAACATCATGAAACTCTGTGGAAGTGAAGTATCCCAAGAATCCCCACATATCGTGCTGGATACAAGAACAAAAAGAACATGGATCAAAAAATTTAAGATACGTGCTTCCCAGTCCCCCAAAAAAACCTTTGAACAAAGAGAAGGCAAACCAGTCAAGTTCCAACAATATCAGCAAAACAACATCGACTTCACAATTAAATAGAAACTGCTCATATAACAGTAATTATTTGCACTTACACCACTTAGATAAAAATATGCCAACAAACAAAATCCAAAGGTACCATCTCCATTCTCACAAGAGAAGAAAGTAGAGATAAAGGAAAGGCCAGAATTCCTTCAAGACAAGTCAAGTTGCGGCAAACTGTGGCATGGAGCCAAGCAAAAAAAAGCCAACCCAAAAGACAAGTTCATGCTTTCTGCACATGATGCTATTTCAGGACGAGGTTTGACTTATGTTGTGGCCAGTCCTTTACCATGGAATATCTCCATAATGAGTTTAACTAGTGAGGCTTGTGTAAGAAAAAACCTTTTGTATTTATCTTGTTAGCAATCATTCAACAACTAGCTACAATAGCTACTTGCAAATTCGTTGTCCTCAGAATTGAAATATGTTTAAAATTGATTACTTTATCAGAGCCTACCAACTAATAGAGTTAACCCAAAGGAGCCACTCGGTCTTAGTTGTCTTAAAAAGCACGGATGGGGAGAGAAGTAGATAGATTAAGGGACATAACCCAAACCCATACATATTTCTGTAGCTCAAGATCACTGGAAGATTTGGCGATGGTGTCTCTCAACAAACAAGTTGAGGTCTGCATTACATGGAATGGGCAGCAGGATGAAAAATTCTCTATAAACTCATGCTACAGGCTTCTCAATAATGGGGGAATAGGATCTTCCAATTGGCCTTGGAAACAACTCTAGAAGACTAAAACTCCGTAAAAAGTTTACTGTTTTATGTGGTTGTTGGCCTATGACGCATGTCTCACACACAGGAGTCTACAGAGAAGATGAGTTAATATATGCAGTACGTGCTTCATGTGTTATACCGAGTTGGAGTGCAGCAGTCATCTCTTAAGAAGCACTCGTTTCCCCTTGTTATGCCATCCACAGTTAGGGCTGTTGGAGTTATAGGGGTATTAGCAAACCTCTTAAGAAGATATGGTATACCATGTATGGAAGGAAATAAATGTTAGATGTTTTGAAGGGAAGTCAATTAGTGTACAGCAACTTAAATACATATGCTTATCGGTGTTAGCCTTTTGGTGTAATCTACAGGATGTAAAGGAGGTAGATAGTATGTTAGACTTCACTGACTCCTTGCAAGTATAGGACTATCATATATATCATTCTTCTTTTTGTTTTTCGTTCAGAAGGATTGTTGATTCTTGTACTGCCTTAGCACCAGCTTGGTGCTAAGTTTTCTTTTCAATTTACTAGTTACTCACCTGATCCCTGGAACACATTGATTTTTCTGATGACTAAAGCAAGGTGACACAGAGAGATATATAAGGATACTGGAGCAGAAAGTTCCTAATGACATGAGTCTGACAAGTTATCAAATAGTGAATGTTCTGTCCAAAGAGGTTATGGATTATGAAGAAGAGGTAGTTATCTCTAAATGAAGCCTAAGAAGCTGATCAATTATCCGCCTTACCCGGGGGGGGGGGGGGCTTCAAAAGGCTACTATCATTTATTATCAATATGCTCTGCACGAATAAGAGCAAGAAAAACAGAAAATCTATGATAAAAAAATTCTACAGTATCATTCTAGAAAGACCAAACTTGAAATCAAGCTGGAGGTAAGTCCACATGTACATACTGTCTATTATAGGATTCATGCACTTCCTTTATTTAGTCCTGACTACTACTAAAGGCTCGTTTGGCCATGATTTAATCCTACTTTTTGGAGAATTTGAAACTGAGTTTTGTTCACATTTTATAACACACTGATTTCAAATTAGAACTCTTAATCCTATGGACAAACGCCTACCAACATATGCGAAAATGTTCTAATAAATTGGAAATGAAATGAACCTGGAAATCTTGGTGAAGAAGATGATCTAAAACCCTAAAAATGTTAAAACTACATTTGGCAGTAGACAGATAAAACTCTTTCCTTATGGGCCGGGTCAGCTGGGTGTTAACAGTCCAATCTACGGTGTGGCCACTTTTATTTTATAGCCTTGTTACCTTGTATTAAGAAGATGGCCTTTGATTCCTTCATCATTAGACTCAGATTTTATTATTATAAACTTTAAATTTAAGATCAAGTTGCCACATTTAAGAAGTGGCCAACTTTTAAATATAAGCCTCAAATTCACTTAGGGGTTGTTTGGTTTGTTTTTTTTTTTTTTTTATTATGAATTTTCAACAAGAATGAGTACAAGCAAAGAAGCTAGACCTTACCTTACCAATTGTAATGAGGTAACAAACTACTATTTAACAAGCATGAAGAAATTAAGAGCTAAAGAAAACTAGGGATGTCCAACGGGAGGGCGTCCGTGCCGACGTGCATCTTGCAGATCGGGCCGACTGGTTCGCGATGTTAAGTCCTGCCCGTCGGAATAGGGATCGGTGATATTGGGTCGGGGCGGAGTCGGGTTTTCATTTTTTTTTTTGCACTTAAATTTTAAAAATAACATATATATAAACAACTCAATAATTGACTAAGATAGTTTAATAAAAATATTTCAACGCTGTTTTGTGCCTCTTATATTATTTAATAGAAATATGATTTTAAAATTTCAGAATTGCAACTTTGTGGTGTTGAAAGTTGCAAATAACATAGTAAAATTGCAATTAAAAAAATTACCATTTTAAAAACACTTGTTCTAGTTTCTTCACAATGTCCTGTGGTTCTTTGGTTAGAATTGGAATTTGTTGGTCAAATTGGTCGACGTCGCTTGCACCTCCGTTGGATAAGATTTCGTTGCAGTTGTAGTTGTAGTCTTCTTCTTCGTTGATCTCCGGTAGACCGCACCTTCTCCGATCCGCTCGTATCCAATCTCTGAATAATACTGCAATCTCCAAGCTGTCTCCCGCTAATGAGTGTATGTGCTCTCCTATTTGAAATCTGTCTGCCGAAAAAGCGCTTCCAGACACTGTTGATGATGCTTGAATTTTCAACACATCTCAGGCCATCAATGACAGTGTCGAAAATATCTTCTCATTCTCCCTACAGTATTTCAGCAAGTCTTCACGTCCTTCTTCATTAAGAACTGTTTGGTACGGTACAACATCCTGCAAAATAAAAACATCAAACTCGCTAGCTTGGTTAGTAGTGTTACCACTAAATACTCTATTTCTAAGGCTTTTACTACCAGCCGCAGAAACAATATGTCTTTTTTGAGGTTGTGTTGAAGAACAAGAGGATGACATGAAAGTTGGTTGGTTGCTAGCACTTTCTTGTTGGTAATGCCTATATACTTTTTTACATTCATCTCGTATGCTAGACAACACTTGTTCTTTAGTTTGTTCAATAGGTGGTGGATCATTTGAAGTTTTGGAAGTTGGAGGTGGTAGTGTTGTTATACAATCATAAATAGTTCCAATAAGTGTTGTACAACCGTCTATTTTAATAGTCGATTTAATACAACACTAATAATATAAATTGGGGGAATAAGAATATTTTTTTTATTTTGAGAAACATTTTTTAATAGGTGCCTTATAAACTGGGGTTTTCATAAATTCACTAAGTAATAAAAATATTAGAGCTATATAAAATAACACTGATGAAATAGTAGGATAATAAATACCTGAAAATTCTTTAGTAGCTTGAATTTTTTTCCTTCTAAAAATACAATAAGTTTTGAAATTGAATCTCAATCGGAATTTACAACCATATTAGTAGGATTTCGATTATGGGCGTTAAAAAATAAAGTTATAGATCTTCTATAATCATAAGCAACAAGTAGTTTAGGCAAGTAGTGGGTGATTTGCAGACTATGTTTCATCTATTGGGTTTTCACACAGCAGGTCCGATAATTCATTGTTCATCTATCGTCGTGGTACTTCTCTAGCTTATATACTATTATATGTGGATGATATTATCTTGACTGTTTTTTCTGATGCTTTGCGCAAGTCTATCATGACAATGCTCAGTTCTGAATTTGCTATGAAAGACTTGGGGCCCTTGAGTTACTTTTTGGGGATTGCTGTCACTCGTCATGCATATGGGTTATTCTTATCACAACGCAAGTATGTAACTGAGATAATTGAGCGAGCTGGTATGTCCTCTTGCAAGTTTACTTCCATTCCAGTTGATACTAAACCCAAGTTGGGTGCTGCGGCCTGCGGCTGGTTCGCCATACGAGGATTCGACCCACTATCGCAGTCTTGCAGGGACTTTTTCGTATATTACTTTCACGAGACCAGATATTACGTATGTCGTACATCATGTGTGTTTGTTTATGCATGATCCCAGAGTTGAGTACATGAATGCGCTCAAACGCATTATTCGATACATTCAGGGGACACTTGACTATGGCTTACATTTGTATCATTCATTGACATTTACACTTGTCTCGTATACTGATGCTGATTGGGTGGCTGTCTAGATACCAGACGTTCCACGTCCAGCTATTGTATGTTTCTTGATAATAACTTGGTCTCATGGTCTGCGAAGCGTCAGTCTACATTATCACACTCTAGTGAAGAGGCCGAGTATCGAAGGGTAGCCAATGTGGTCTCTAAATCATGTTGGTTACATAATCTTCTTTTAGAGCTTCATTGTCCTATTCAGAAAGCTACTTTGGTTTATTGTGATAATGTTAGCGTCGTCTACCTTTATGGTAATCTGATTCAACACCAGTGCACTAAACACATCGAGATGGATATTCACTTTGTTCGCGAAAAGGTAGCTCGTAGACAAGTACGCGTCTGCCATGTCCCTTCCCGGTATCAAATTGCAGACATCTTTACTAAAGGTCTTCCGCCAGTACTCTTTGAAGATTTTAGGGACAGTATCAGCGTACGAAGACCGTCCGCTATGACTGCGGGGGTGTGTTAAATATATCTGTGATATACATGAGTTTGTATACCATGTATATCACAAGGCAAAATACCATATGTAAAACCGTGGTATACACGGTATACAAACCCGTGTATATCACGATTTATGGAAGTTTTTGTAGTGTAAATATTGTATTAAATTAGTATTGTACATGTTGACAGTCAATTTTGACCCGTTTTCGTATATTTATTGCAATTTTTATGTGTTTTAGGGCACCGCATTTTAATCAGCATTTTTGCATTTTTATCTTTTTATTTTAAATTAAGCATTATGTCTTTGTTAATATTATGTTTTTATTATTGTTACACCGTCGTTTTATTTTAATAATATTTGCATCTTTTTAAATAATTAATTGGCACCGCGTTTTTACTTTAATCAGACATTAAACATTTCCTAAATATTGCATTTTAGTATTATTGCGTCGGCATTTACATTTTTATAATCTTGCATCTTTTTAAATAATTTTATTTTAAATAATTAACCCGCCTTGCATTTTGTCAAACCAGTCTAGTCCGAAGCCCAATCCAACATTTTTTTTTATTATTTCACCCCATACCTCTTTTACCTTTACAACACTCCACCCCTTTTTCCCTTTTTAATTTTCGTACACCTCCCTCTTCTTCATTTTTATTTCTTGTCTGACCCATCACTCTCTCTATACCTACCCTCTCACGCCTACACCCTAAAATAAAAAAGCAGTCCAAGACCCATACTTTTTTTTACCACTGCAACACGTTTTCCCTCCATTTAGACTCCCCCTTTTCCCCTACCCTATATCTCTCATTTATTAAAAGGGCAGCACACTCTTCTCACTTTTAACCAGCCCCCCCACTCACTCCACAACAGCAGCACAAAATAAGGGCATCAGCCCATTTTCTCATTGGAGAAAAAGAAAAGCCTCTCTCCTTCCTTTCTCGCCACTACCCGACGACCACCATCACTGCCGGCGAACTTCACCAGCAACCCTAGCCGTCACTTTCTCCCTCACTCTCCCGTCGACCACCACCACTGGAGCAATCCACCATCGTCGAACTTCACCAGCAACCCTCACCCTCTCTCCCTGCTGCTCTCGTCGACCACCATCATTGAACATTCCCGTCGCAAATCACCGACGTCGCCATCACACCCCACCATCGCCCGCCACTGCTCGGTGTTCGCGCCAGCGCCGCCCGCTCTGGTGTTCGCCGTGGAAGTGATGCCGCCACCATCGCTGCCTCGGTTTGGTTCCATTTTTCGATTTATTGGCATATTTTTTTATTTTGGACTGATTTCCTTTATTTTTGAATTTCGCCGGAGTTTGAGGAACTCCGTGATCGTCAATTCTTACATTTTGTTGTTGGTGATTCGACCTCATTTTGGTTTAATGGCCGGAGTTTGAACTCCGTGGACATCGTTACGTCATTTGGTTGCATTTTTACATTGGTATTGTTGCCATCGCGTTGCGGGCTGCATTTTTATGTTTGGTATTGTTGCTTATTATGTCACTGGCTGCGTTTTTTTCTGGTTGGAATTGTTGCTGCTGTTTGTAGCGTCTCGCTAATCATTTTTGGGCTATGTTGCTTATTGTTTGGCTGTGTTGCTACTGTTTGGTATTTCCATACTAACTTTGGACTGATTTTCGGCCATTGTTGCTACTGTTTTGGCCATATTATTGGACTGATTTGTTGGCCATTTGACTATTGATTTTTAGGCCATTTTTAGGCCACGTTTGCTACTGATTCTGGATTGATTACTGGGCCATATCGTTGATGTTCACTGATTTTGGCTGGTTTCGGGACCGATTTGGAATAATTTGGCCCTTTGATTCATTTTAAACTAATTTCGAACATGTTGCTACACTTGTTGGCATTTTACTGATTTTTGAACAAGATGCTACACTTGTTTGGCCGATGAAAAAGTTATCCGTCGATTTTTGAGGCCTCCACAGTTGCAAAGACGGAAAATAAAATATATGAAGCTTTCTGGGCAAGGATGATTTCTTCCACTTACACCGGATAACCAACATGCGCTGGCAGGACGAATTCTCGCAGCCGCACTTGTTTAGGCTGTCCCACTTTATATATTTTTATATCTGAGCCCTCCGTGTTTAAAATTATTATTGTTTTGGCGCGGATTCGAAGGTTTTATTTATTTTATTGTTTTTAACAATATTGGCCGATGAATGAATCTCTGTCTGATTTTCAATGCCTCCTCTGTGCAAAAGACGGATTTATTTATTTTTATTTGGCTTTACTTATTAAATTCATGTCATTGCTTTAAAATTATCTATTCTAGTATTAACACTTTTACTAAGTGTTTATGCAGGTACCCGGAGATCATCTTGCGCAGAAGGCCTAAAAAGGGCTAAAAGATGTCTCAGAGTTTTTATTTCATGTCGCATTTAATTTTAGTTTTATTATTTTTGTATTGCATTTCATTTTAATTACAAATTATAAAAATGCTTAGAATACGTAGAATAAAAAAGGCAATAAATAATTAACCTAGGTTTGAACGAATAACCGCAAGTTAGCGGATCGTAAAGGATGTCTAACCCCTTCCCTTTAGGATAATAAAGAACCCTGATCCAGAATCTCACTAATTTCGCAGACCATTAAATGGAGGTCAATTGCAGTATTTTTATTGCAATAAATCAAGTGTCCTAATTCACTTAACTAATTAGGTGGCGACTCCTTATAACAACATTATTGCTCCATCCAGGGGAACCGCGCCAAAGAGCAACGTTGCGGATACCGTTCAGACCCCCGAGGTCCAAAACGGGCGCGACAGTACACTTACCATAATTATATGATTCTTGTACAACTAGAATAGGGTTTTGGAAATAGAATAGGAATAAGATTTTTCTATTATGGAAAATTGTAATTGTATATATACTCTTTCATTAATGAAAATAATGGAGAGATTATTTCTTTCAACAGTCTTCTTTTCTTCTAACTAGCCTAAAAACTCATAACCTATTATTGTAGAAATTCAACTCATGTTGAACTTGCATTATGATCTTGAATTACGCTATCCACAATTTCCATTGTAGGTACTTATGTCTTCGTTGACTTCTTTGTGACTAAATTTTGAAGAAAATTTGTCAAACACCCAACAATAACAGTCATGAGGGCATAAATTATTTCAGGACAATGACTGAACTATCGAACCATGTTTCTTACTTCTGCAAATGTCTGCACCAACAAACGGTGCTATCATTCGCCATACTAAAACATTGCCGAAGGGTGTGGTGGAATGGTAAAGTTTCTTTTACCCAAGGTCTTAGATTCGAGCCCCGGTCTAAAATGAAGATCTCTTTGGTAGGGAACACTAGAACCCTCATATATAATGAACTTCCAATGACACAAATCAGGATTAGTTTCAAGTGGATTCCGAACACATGAGGCTTGGGAGAAAAACGAAAAGAAAAGAGAGAACCATAAACCGTACTAAAACAACCATATCATAAAGACTCAACTCTAATGTATAATGGAGTAGCTTTCCAGAAAACTATATACCTAACAACTTGTAATAATAAGAAACTTTTCGTGGATGTAGATATTTAATATTTATCTGCTAATACAGTTTGATCTTTCGTGAGCAACTTAATTCCATAAGTAACTCCTTAACGAATGTTATTTCCCAACATGGCTTCACGATGATGGGAAATAACGACTACTTAGACATATTAAACTGCTATATTCCCATGTAAATTAAAAGGGTATATTGCAACCTCATCCCACATTTGTATAAAGAAAATGTAACAGTCTAGGTCTGCTAACAGTTGAAGAAGAAGATAATGAAAGAGAGAAGAGAAAGAGTAAAGTTCGATATATTTCTGAATACCCTAATTGTTAGTGTTAGGTTCTATGTCCTAACATTTTCCGTAACATGTCTCTTTTTGGTGTTAAGTAAAAACAGGAAAATGTCATCCCAAATGTCGTGACATCTGAGAGGACATTTCTGGCAAAAGTTTTGCCTATCTTCAGCGATTCTGAAAGTGAGCATTCCGTCGGTGAAGATTTTATCACGTGAATGTTTGGCTTGGTTAGGAGCTAAGGAAACACGATAGTACTTGACACGACTCAAGTCCAAGGAGAGTGCATAACGGAAGGAGCATTCTCGAAGACAAAGTCAAATCTGTGAGAGTTTTAAGGCTAAAGAATAGCTCCAACCAACCCCTCCACCGAGAATCAAGGAGCCTCGGGTGGACTCTCCACTATAAATAGAGTGTTCACTCCAAGGTTTTATTATCCAGTTTTTGCGGAACAAAAATCAGATCCGAGACGTCTCAAATATTGCCTCAAACATACCGGATCGTTTTTGTGATTACACTTGTTCAAAATTACAATTGCTTTCTTAGATCTATAAGTGTTCTTTCAACTCAAAGCAATTGTAATAGGTGTTTTTCACTTCTATTTTAGATAGATTTTTCAGCTTAGAAGTTAGGATTTAACTTCTTTTAATCCCTTTGTTTTACTTGATTACTATTCATTCTCAAGGATTTGTAAGATTGTATAATTTTATACAATAAATTTTTGGTCATGAGACCACTATAAGTTATATACAATTATATAACTTATGAAAAACAATCTTCGTGTCCTTGATTTATTTCACATCTTAAACTCGCTTTTTAGTTCTGCGTTTTTGTTAATGTTCGATTCATGTCACGTAACATTTTTGGGAACATTACTTCTTTAAGTTTACCTCTCTTCTTTGATTTTATTTATTCCATAGTTTAAGTTCGATAATTCTCCCTTTCAATCGTATCAAAGCGACACTTGACATAATAAGTACTTGGCCCTTTTACTTAACTATGGATCTAATCCAAATATTGGTAGACTTCCTATTTTAGATGGATCAAACTATCCTTATCGAAGATTCGCCACGTTTCACATCAAATCCATTGATGTTAGAGCATGGAGATCTATTACAAATGGATACATTGTTCTATGCTTCCACCGGACGAGGAAGGCGACATTTTGGTCGATGCCGCGGCGAATGGACTTTCAAGAAACTAATAGTAAAAGGCACTAAATGCTATTTTCGGATGGGTTGATCTTTATATGTTCAAACTCATCCAAAATTTCTCGATGCTTGGGATACTTTACAAACTCGTTGTGAAGGTAGCTCGTGTTCGACGAAAGTAAGTATGAACGTTTAAGGATGGAGGAATCGGAGGATATTAAAACCTATTTTGAAAAGTTGATTGATATCTCTAATGAATGTCAAGTTCTTGGTTCTCCATTGACCAACAATCAACTTGTTGAAAAAGCCCTTCGATCTCTTCCCGAAAAGTTCAACATTAAGATTTGTGCGATTGAAGAACTCCCTGATGGACCTACATACCTTAATGAGCATTCTCAAAACATATGAGATGAACATGGAAAATCAAAGGTCTTTATACAAAGGCAAGGATGTTGCCCTTCAAGCAAAATCCTAGAGACTTAAGTCAATGAAGAGGATGGAACACTTGAAGAAATTGGGGATGGTGTCAACGTTGCTCTTCTTACTCGTAGGTTCAATACGATGTTAAGAAGATTCAACGAAGATAAGAATAAAACTAAGTCTAAAGAGCACCAAAACCAAGGATTCAATCCACTAATTACCAAGAATTTTCCCACGACAAAAAGGCAATCATCTTAGGAGAATAAATGTTCGATTTTCAATGTTATGCCAACGAGTGTGCAAACACTCTAAGAAAGGTTGGCAAAAGTCTATGGATTTCCTAAGTGATGATGAAAGGGAAGAGAATCTGAAATAGAGTCCTGGCAATCTTGGCAACTGTTTTTGAACATTCTGTCGGATGATGAAGGTTTAGTGATACACTAAATGTCATGACATTTCCGGGAACATCTGTATGAGTTTTTAATTCTTCGTGGTTTTACTTCAAAAGTGATTCTAATCCTAAGACTCGAAGACTCAAGGATGATATGATTAAGGAATTGCAAGCCCTTTGCAAGGACTTAATCATTGAATCTAATCAACTTGAATCAAAGGTGAAAACTCTAACTCATGAGAATGCAGATTTGATAAGTACCATTACCCGGGAAGTGACTCTTACCAAAAAGATCTTGAATTCGGAAAGATAAGTGCAAAGTTGGATCCGCCAGCAACCTTCAAAAAGCTTAACACAGCACCTCCAAATTAGATGAAATCCTTAGTATTAGTCAACCTCAATGTGGTTTGGGCTACAAGAATCCTATCAATACATTATGCTCCAACTTGTTTGTTAAAAATGGGAAATGAAACTATGTGTGCAATTATTGTAATAAATCTGACATTTAAAACCTTTTTGCTTTAAGTTACTAAAACTCGTAAAGAAAAGGTCTTCGAATAGAACTTCGATAAAGACTCAAGAGACTCCTCTATCTACAAAAATCGTAAGGTAACAAAAAGGTTTGGGTTCCCATCAAGAAAACAAGTTGTAATGACTAAGGACCAATATCTCGAGCGTGGTACTTTGTGATCCATATGACAGAACAAAAAAAGAACTACGAAGCTCTAAATGGAGGAAATGTTACATATGGAGGAGTGGAAAGAGTAAGATAATAGGAAGAGGAATTCGAATAATGTCTGTTGATGGTGCGATGGCTAACCTAATTAGTATAAGCCAGTGATGACAACTTAGAGGTAAGATTCAATAAACATGCATGATGAAACTAACAAATGATAATGACAGTATAAGAACAAGTGATAATTGTTATCTTGTCGAGAACATAAGGTATGTAATAGTGTTGGGATGACACAACATTGTGGCATCAAAAACTAGACATGTCAATTACCGCAACCTTAGAAAATTGATATCTTGGCATTCCTAAACTAAGTCCTACGAGCGAAAACCGGTGTGTGAAGATTGTCTCAAAGGTAAGCAAACCCGTCCTCACAAAGTTGTTGATTGATGGACATTTCTCGTGCACGCCTCATTGCTTTCAACTTTTACATATGGATCTTATGGGTCCAATCGAGGTAGATAGCCTAGAGATGACTTTTCAAGATACTGATATTCTTTTTGAAAGAAAAGTCTCAAACGTTTGACATGTTTAGAATATTGTACTCTAGAATTAGAAATCTATATCATTCCTCTATTTTGATAAGATCGATCATGGAAAGGAGTTTGAAAATAATCAATTTTCTACATTTTGTGAGAAAAATGTATTTTCCATGAATTTTCCTCCCATCCAAACCCCAACAAAATGGTGTAGCAGAGAGGAAGAATAGAACCCTACAAGAAATGGCTAGAGTTATGCTAAGTTCTAAAATCACAATCAAAACGTTTGGGGCGAAGCCTTAAACACTGCAAGTCACATCTCTAATGTAGTCTATCTTAGACCAGAACAAAACACCCTATGAGATCTTGAATGGAAAGAAACCAAATCTACGTTACTTTCATGTTTTATGCTATGTTCTAAATGATAGAGATAATCGAGCAAAATTTGACTCTAAGAGTGATAAGGGAATTTTCATAGGCTATTCTCAAAATAAGTGTACAATCTTCGAACCAACAAGAATCATTAACATTGTTTTTGATGATAATGCAGATTATGCAGAAATACACCACGGAAAATACAGATGTTACACAAAATGTCACAACATTCGCAGCGAACACCGTGAATCAAGTTAGTAGAACACCGCAGCTCACGAGGATCGTGATTCAAGACGGCGGATCCTCATCAATCAAGAAACCATCCGTAATAGGAGAAGTATTCGAAGGAATAAAAACAAGGAGAAAAGAGCCAAAACATTACTTCGAGACATGGTGAATGCGTGTATGTCCACCATACATCACAAGGTAAGTCAATCGTGCTATGTTTCTACTTTGGAACCTAAAAACATTAATGAAGCACTAAAAGAGGTTGGTGGATACAAGCCACGCAAGAAGAACTGTAAATGAGGTTTGGGATCTAGTTGAGACTAATGTAATAGGAACTAAATGGATCTTTAAGAATAAATATTAGAAATAAAGCTAGACTAGTGGCTCAAGGATACTCTCAAGTCGAAGGTATCGACTATGATGAAACCTTTGCTCCAAAGAATTGAATCAATTAGATTATTACTTATAGCTTGTTGTTTAAAGATAACTCTTCACCAAATGGATGTGAAAGGTACCTTTTTGAACGGATATATTGATAAGGAGGTATATGTTGAACAACCCAAAGGATTTGAAGATCCTCACCATCCACAACATGTATGTTAAAAAGGCCTCAGATGGACTAAAACAAGCTCCACGTGCATGGTATGGTCGTTTAACTCAATTTCTTCTTGAATTTGGCTTCCAACGTGGTGATTGTACTTTATTTATAAAACACCATGGATCAGATATGGTTATTGCTCAAATCTATGTAGATGACATAGTTTTTGGTTCGACTTCAATGTCTCATCTTAAGACTTTTGTCGGGCTATGTCCTCAACATTCAAATGAGCATGATAGGAACTAACTTTTTCTTAGCAGCTGCGAGATAAAACAAAATGAGGAGGGTATCTTCATTTCACAAAGCAAATATGCCAAGAACTCGGTTAAAAAGTTTGGATTGGAGAATGCCAAACATATGAAGACTGATGGGATCAACCTGCACTATATCCAAAGATGATGTTGGGAGAATGTTGACCCAACTTTATACGATCTATGATAGGTAGTCTTTTGTATCTCACCGCGAGTCGCCCGCATCTTATGTTTAGTGTTTGTGTGTGTGCACGATTCCAAGCATGCCCTAAAATTTCCCACTTAAATGTCAAACGTGTCATAAGATATGCATACGTGAGTTGGGAATTTGGTATTCCAAAGACACTAATCCTAATCTAATAGGATATAGTGACTCGGAAGTGAGGATGTGGAAGATAGAAAAGTACTAGTGGAGGATGTTTTACCTTGGCAATAACTTAGTTTCTCGGCCGATCCAGAACAAAATTGTGTCTCACTGGGAGTTGTTGCTCTCAATTAATATGGCTAAGACACATGTTAGACGATTATGGTGTTTCAAAAATATCTTAGTTTTGGTGATAATATGAGTGCCATCAATATTTCTAAAAATCCGCAAAACATATAGATATAAGACATCACTTTCTTGAGACTTGGTTGAAAATAGTTAGAATCGATTATGTTGACACTTCTCATCAACTAGCCGATATTTTTACAAAAGCTTTAGATCATGAGAGGTTTTCAAACTTGAAAACTCTCTGCCTCGCCAATATAAAAATCAACGGTGTGTTATCCAAATGTCCTCGACATTTGTGGTAACATTCATCCATGTAAAAACTGGAACCTCTTTCGGTAAATGTTAAAGTTGTTTTGTGTTTCTAACGGTCATGACTTCAAAGGAACACCTTTTTAAAATGATACTGCTGTCATGATATAAAAATCATAAAAGTGAGTATCAAAAATAAGGCAAAGCCTTAAATTCCTAAGAATTGTAAAATGTTTAAAGCCCACAAAATTGATACTGCTCCTATTCTATAGGAGTATCAACATACTTATAATGATAGACACAAGATCTTATCTATTTGGACTCAATATACATTGTTCCACTAATTTAGAGACAAAACTCTATAAAGTGTCTTGTTTAGCTATGAGAAAATGACTCGTGTTACACAAAATGTGCTAACATTTCGACAACACTCGATTTCATTTTTTGTCGATTAATGTTGAGTTGGTTTTGTTGAAAAATTTCTCTTGGTTTTGATGTCTATTTTGAAACAACCTCTAAACCTTAGTCTTTGTATAGAACTTAAACACTTATGTAGATAGTTTTGCCAAGTGTATAAATACTCATTCACTAAAATACTAATTCTCACTTCCAAAGAAAATTCCTCCAAGAAAAAAAAAAAAAAAAAAAAAAGGAACAAAATTTTAGCTCATTACCCACAATGAACCCTCGCACAACACATCTCCTCACAAACCTCTCCCATTCCGTGAACCTCCAAAACCCTAACTTCTTTCTCTTCTTCACCCTTCTCTCCAATGGATGTCTCACCCATGTCACCGAAAATGTCACCACCAACTCTCCAACGAGCACAAGTCCACCATCAGGCATTTGGTGATAAGTGCTTTCAAGAACCTCTAGAAATCGCCTATCCAGGGAAACAAATAATCCTATCAACTTAGAGAAACCCGGATGTTCCTACCAAAGAGGACAAATCAAGCAACTTTTCCCACTCGCAGTCGGTCCGAAACTTTGAGCTTGGCGATGGTGAATCCTCCACCAAAGGAAGAAGTCTCCCTCTTCAAGCTCAAAAGACCTTTCGGGTGAGTCCCAACCGAATCACCGCTTCACCTTCCTTCACAAATCGCGAATCCGGTGAGAAGATGAGATTAGTTTTATTTCAAGAAATCGATCATGTCTCGTGGAAACAAAATCATCATCAACCCTCAAGATGTCACGTAAAATGTTATGACATCTTCGAATCATCTTCGATTCCAGTGTCCGAGGTCTCAGGTGCGAGAGTGAATGATGATGAGAGGCGGGAAGTGATAAATGATAGAGATGAAGTGATTTCATACCTCACCGTGGAGTTGTGAAGAAATGGATTTCAAGGTGTCCAACATCTTTTGCACAAGTTAATGATACACAATTGGTTGTGTTCTTTGAACAAATCAATTGTAACAATTGAACAAGCATTGTTCCTATACAAAATAGGAAAAGGTTTAAGTGTTGATATAGGAAAAACAATCTTTCAGCATTGTAAATATGGCGTAAAAGGACACGGTATCATCCTTCCTTTCCTCATTGATCTGTAAGGTACTAAACTCACAGGTATTTCAAGCCCCTAAGCAGGATCTGCACTGGAAATAACCTGAAGTATACGTCGTTAATCATACGAGACTTAAGAGCAAGAGCATAGTCATTGATCTTCCATGGACGAATACAACTGGAAGTGCTAGTGTTGAGAAATGTCATCTCACTGGTGCAAGAGATTGCAAAGCTCAATGCCCGTTACCTATTTTTGCTTTCTTCCCAAAGGGAGATGGTGAATGTTCAAACCAGAGGGCAAATGTTCAAAAGGATCTTGACGCAGGAGATGAAACCGTAAGACATCCGGAAATGAAATAGCTCGAGGTTGTGTTCTTGTGTTTAGCCGCTAAGTTGTTGAATGCTTTTAGTTTGGATTGTAGTTATTTGGCTGATTTGAGACATTTTAATTGCTTATATATTTTTATTCTATATGTGTATATTGATGGTTTCATTGCATTAATCTTTTAGATGTATACTGCATTTGCATCATACTCGATTCGAGTAACTTCATCGCACATAATGTATATATCGTGCTTTATAAAAGGTTGAGATATTTGGTGATAAAATCATTAAACTATTTAGTTTTGTGAAGAAAGGCAAAAGGGAGATTGTTAGTGTTAGGTTGTCCTAACATTTTCCGTAACATGTCTCTTTTTGGTGTTAAGTAAAGAAAATGTCATCCCAAATGTCGTGACATCCGAGAGGACATTTGCAAAAGTTTTGCCTATCTTGAAGATTTTATCACGTGAATGTTTGGCTTGGTTAGGAGCTAAACACGATAGTACTTGACACGACCAAGTCCAGGAGAGTGCATGCGGAAGGAGCATTCTCGTGAAGACAAAGTCAAATCGGTGAGAGTTTTAAGGCTAAAGAATAGCTCCACCAACCCTATTCGCTCAACCTCCGAGAATCAAGGAGCCTCGTCGTGGACTCTCCACTATAAATAGAGTGTTCACTCCAAGGTTTTATTATCCAGTTTTGAACAAAAATCAGATCCGAGGCGTCTCAAATATTGCCTCAAACATAGGATCGAAGCCTGCTTTTTGTGATTACACTTGTTCAAAATTACGAATTGCTTTCTTAGATCTATAAGTGTTCTTTCAACTCAAAGCAATTGTAATAGGGTGTTTTTCACTTCTATTTTAGATAGATTTTTCAGGCTTAGAAGTTAGGATTTAACTTCTTTTTAATCCCTTTTGTTTTACGGATTACTATTCATTCTCAAGGGATTTGTAAGATTGTATAATTTTTATACAATAAATTTTTGGTCATGAGACCACTATAAGTTATATACAATTATATAACTTATGAAAAACAATCTTTGGTGTCCTTGATTTATTTGCATCTTAAACTCGTTTTAGTTCTGCGTTTTTGTTAATGTTCCATGTCACGTAACATTTTTGGGAACATTACTTACTGTCTTTAAGTTTACCTCTGTTCTTCTTTGCTGATTTTATTTATTCCATAGTTTAAGTTCGATAATTCTCCCTTTCACTAATAACAATAGTAAGCAACATTATATAGTTGCCTCTAATGGTCACTTACAAACTTAAAAGACTAAACTATAAAATGATAATAACATAACTTAGGGACTAACTTGTCCTAATATAAACATAAAAGGCAATTATCTATATCTAATAAAAGTAGTCACAATAATGAATTGTGACACTCCACTCCTCTTGAAAAACAACTTGAACTTCCCAACTCTGCAATTGGCTTTAAAACTCGGCAATTTCTGGAAACTGAGACTTCATAAAGTTGTAATCCTCCCAAGTTGCCTCTTCTGGCAGCAACTTGGCCCACTGAACTAGGACCTGTGTTGTTGGTTTGTTGCCCCTCTTGACTAACCTTCTGTCCAATATCGCAACAGGTTCTACCAAGGGCTGGCCTTCTGCTGAACAATAAGGAGGATCGACCGAGGGTATAATAACTTCCCCTAGCTTCTTCTTAAGTAGAGAAATATGAAATACAGGGTGAATCCTGACTGTGTTAGGTAAGGCTAATTTATATGCCACAGTTCCCACTTTTTGAGTAATCTGGTAGGGTCCATAAAATCTTGAAACCAGCTTAATACTTCTCATTATAGCAATAGAAGTTTGTCTGTAAGGTTGTAACTTTAGAAAGACTCAATCTCCCACTGTAAACTCCCTTTCTGTCCTCTTTTTATCCGCATTAGTTTTCATTCTGTTATGTGCCCTCGCCAAGTTCTCCTTCAGTATTTTAGACATCAGTTGTCTTTCTTGCAATATTTGATCGACAATATCTAATTTAGTTTGAGCAATGAGCTCGAAAGTTATTTGGGGAGGTTCATAACCATACAACACCTTAAAAGGGGTCATCTTAAGAGAGGTGTGGTCGTTACTATTATACCAGAACTCTGCTTGTGATAACCACCTATGCCAATTCTGTGGTTTGTGGCTGGTCATACACCTTAAATAGTCCTCCAAACACATATTTAACCTCTCAGTATGACCATCTGTTTGTGGATGGTATGTTGAACTGAAACACAGCTGGACTTGCAGCAGTCTAAAGGTTTCCTTCCAGAAATTGCTCACAAAATTTTTGTCTCTATCAGACACCATGCTCTTAGGCAACCCATGTAATTTATAAACATTATCCATGAAATTTTTTGCTACCTGCCCAGCAGTGAAGGGGTGAGTGAGGCTCAGGGGCATATTTACTATATTTGTCCACTATTACTAAGATAGTGTCCTTATTTTCTGATTTGGGCAGCCCTTCAATGAAGTCCATTGAAATGTGTTTCCAAACTCCTGAAGGAATGGATAGTGGCTGCAGTAATCCAGGATAGGCTACATGCTCTACCTTACACCTTTGACACACTTCACAAGTTTTTACTACTTCTTTAATATGTTCTACCATTCCAGGCCAGTAGAATATTATCTTAAGCCTCTGGTAAGTAGCCCAAGTCCTGAGTGTCCTCCTAAGTCAGAACAATGCACATTCTTGATCAACTGCTCTCTGAGATTTCCATGGTGTCCCACCCATGCTCTGTCTTTATATCTTAGTACCCCTTGCTGCAAGGATATAGTAGCATCAGTTTCAGAGTTGTTTCCTGTATTGGTGAATGCTTGCAGGACACTTGGATCCCCTTATAACTTTCTACAATCTCTTCAATCCATCTAGGTTGTATCTGGGTAATGATTGTGCAATGTGCCTGACTTTTAGGTCTTCTGGACAATGCATCAGCCACTACATTTTCCACCCCCTTCTTATATTGTATATTATAACTTATACCCATCAGTTTAGTGAGGCCTTTGTGTTGTAGGGAGGTAGTAATTTTCTGGTCTTGTAAGAATTTCAGGCTAAAGTGGTTAGTTTTGATGAATAAATGATGTGGGTGCAAGTAGTGTCTCCACTTATCTACAACATGTAATAAGGCTATCAACTTTTTTCATAAGTTGATAATCCTTGGTGCTTCAGACTCAAAACCTGACTTAAATAAGCCAGTGGTCTTTTCTCTTGCATCAGAACAACTCCAATTCTATGGTTAGAAGCATCCACTTCCATAATAAATGGCTTAGAGAAATCTGGCAGGGCTAGTACTGGGGTGCTAGACATAGCCTCATTTAGCTGGTTGAAAACAGCTTCAGCTTCCTTGTTCCACACAAAATCACCCTTCTTAAGCAGGTTTGTCAATGGCTTGCTCATGTGTGCATAATCCTTGAAAGATTTCCTGTAATACCTTGTCAGTCCCAAGAACCCTCTCAGTTACTTCACTGTTTTAGGGGTAGGCCATTATACCATAGCCACCACTTTATTAGGGTCAATACTTACCCCTCTGCTAGTGATTATATTCCCCAGATATTCCACTTGTGATTTCCCAAAATCACATTTACTCATTTTTACAAATAGCTGATTCTCTTTTAGTAATTTGAACACTATCTCTAGATGTGTCAAGTGTTCTGGCATGGTCTTGTTGTAGATCAAGATATCATCAAAGAAAACTAGGATGAATTTCCTCAGTTGTTCCTTGAATATTTGATTCATGAGGGATTGGAAGGTAGTTGTAGCATTGGTTAACCCAAATGGCATGAATCTGAATTCCCATAAGCCATGATGTGTTGTGAAAGTTGTCTTATGCTCATCACCTTCTTTCATCTTTACTTAATGGTACCCAACCCTCAAATCAATCTTTGAAAATACATTTTCCCTAAAGAGTTCATCTAACAAGTCAACAATAATAGGTATGGGGTGCTTATTTTTTATGGTAAGACTGTTCAGCTTTCTATAATCAACACACAATATCCAAGTTGAGTCTTTCTTTTTGACTAGCAGGGCAGGAGAAACATAAGGAGACTGGCTGGGTATGATAGTGGCATCTTTAAGCATTTCAACAACAATAGATTCTATGGTGTTCTTTTGGTCATAAGAATAGCTATAGGGTCTTAAATTGAAGGGTTGAGCTCCAGGGATTAAGGTTATCATATGATCACAGTTCCTCTTTGGTGGTAGTTTAGTGGGTTCTTGGAAAATAGGGTAATATTTTTGTAGTAATTGGTTGATGTCTGAGTGTACTGTGGGCAGTCCTTTTCTATCCCCCTCCACTTGTATTCTACTAAGTTCAGCTATTATTTCACAGGTTCCACAATCCAGCATCATTCTCAACCCTTCAGACTCTATTGTATCTAACTTAGAGTCATTTCTTTCTCCTTGTAATGTAATCATCTTTCCCTTGATCATAAAGTTGATACTAGGAGGTCTTGTGTGCA
Organism: Przewalskia tangutica; assembly: GCA_029844215.1. Classification (NCBI taxonomy): domain Eukaryota; kingdom Viridiplantae; phylum Streptophyta; class Magnoliopsida; order Solanales; family Solanaceae; genus Przewalskia; species Przewalskia tangutica. The sequence goes on along the minus strand of CM056729.1, from coordinate 13,445,967 downwards.
ATGTCACTGGAGCAACTTGATCTATCCAGTTCATCCCCAAAATCATGTCACAACCTCCCACCTTCAGTAGCCTCATTCTAAATGTAAATTGTTCACCTTGTATTCTCCATTCAAAAGAAGGGCTTTCTTTGTAGCATACCATCATTTGATCATTAGCTACCCTTACTTTTACTCTCAACATTTGAATGTTCATTTTCATTTTTTTTACAATGAATGGATCCATGAAGGAATGGGTGGATCCAATATCTATCAATATTATCATAGACACCTTTCCTGCATACCCCTTAATTTTGATGGTAGACACTTGGTTTTTAGATGAACTCAATCCCAGTATTGCATTCAAGGACACCTCATCTTGTTCTTCATTGACTTCCTCTAATGTCTCAGCCACATCCACAAATACCTCAATGTGATCTTCCTTTCCTTCTACTTCTTGTCCCTCCATGGCATGTATACTCATTGTCTTACATTGGTGTCCTGGAGTATACATCTCTCTACACCTATAACATAACCCCTGCTCCTTAAGGTTTTCAAGTGTGGGGGTACGGTGTTAGGTTTATATGGATTCCTGGTTGGTAATTTCTGACTGGGATAGGTAAGTTTATGAGGGGTAGGAAGGTTATACTGTGGTGTTAGTTTGTTGGTAATATATGGTTGGTTCTTTTGATATATATTGGGTATATGTTTTGGGGTTTGATAATGGTGTTTTGGGGTGATGAATTAGGTGAAGGCTTTAAAGGATTCATCGTATAGTTTGGCTACTTCATATGCATCTAGTATGGTGGAAGGATTTGTCAGCTTAACTAAAGGTTTAATTTCAGGCTTAAGCCCACCAATGAAACTAGCAACATAATGTGCTTCGTTGAGTAAGGGTTTTAGGATAGCCATGTGGCTCAACAATTCATCAAAGCTACTCTGATAATGATCTACAGTACTTTGTTGTGTGAGTTTGTTGAATTCCTCCACAACATCATAGGACCTTAAACTTCCGAATCTCATACATACTTCAACACAAAATTTTCCCCAGGTCATTTCCCTTTTCAGATGCATCGTATACCCATCTAACCAAATATCAACCTTATCTCCAATGTGTAATGCAACATAGTTCAGTTTCTCCTGATTCAGTATATTGTATAGTTCAAAAAATTTCTCGCATTTCCTCAATCAACTCCTCGGGTTAATACCATCAAACTCGGGAAAATTAATTTTGGGTTTTAGGGTTCGTGTGTTATTTGGGATCTCAAATGTGTGTACAATAGCACTGGTTAAAGTGGGTGGCAAATTCGAGCAGTTAGGGTTTCTCATAAAAATTGGGGGACTCGCCAAAAGTGGTGCTGGAGGGAAAGTAAAACCTCTACCCACACTGTGACTTGATGAGGCGTACTGATTAGAGTAAGAGATTGCAGTTTTGCTACTTGAAATCGATTCAAATTCAGCTGCTGGTGGTAAGAGTTGCATGTTAGTCGGAACTGTCCCAATCGTGATGTTTGCCTGAGTTGCTGCAGGGTTTGCTGTTGGAGTTGCCGGTGTCGACCCTTCCGATTAGATGACATTCAAGCTTGCCATAATGATGTCGAACTTTCGATTGGGTTCACGATTCTCTTCCAGTTGTTTTTGTTCTAAGCCTTCCAGTCTTTTACAAGTATTTAGTTTAATAGCTTCAAGTTTCTTACTAGTGTCATCTGCTAACATTGTTAGTTGTGTCTTGAGCATCCGAATTTCGTCGTGGATGTTTTGCATCCCCGGTGAGACGCCAACTCCCGGCATCGAACCAGCTCCTGATACCATTTGTAACTAGGGCTGCTACACAATCGAAGAAGAAGAGAATGAAAGAGAGAGAGAAGAGAAAGAGTAAAGTTCGATATATTTCTGAATACCCTAATAACAATAGTAAGCAACATTATATAGTTGCCTCTAATGGTCACTTACAAACTTAAAGGACTAAACTGTAAAATGATAATAACATAACTTAGGGGCTAACTTATCCTAATATAAACTTAAAAGACAATTATCTATATCTAATAAAAGTAGTCACAATAATGAATTGTGACGGAAAATTTATGAATTCTAGATGGTAAGATAACGACCTCAAGTAGGGGTGCACAAAAGGTTAAAACCGGAACGGGCCCTAGGAGCAAGAAAATGGATTCGTGAGCATAGGAGAACATATGCGCGGGTGCCGGAGTGAAAGCTCAATCCAAGACGAACTTTTTGTTAATATAAGGTGAACATTTTGGAACCAACGTTTTGGAGTTTTCCCCAACAAACCTATACCTTACTCATAAAAAGGGGTCGGCTATTCCCTCTCGTAGTCGATTCGGTATGCGGACCGGACCGAAGACCAAAAACCCAGATCACTAGGACCGAAGACCGGACCGAATTTCTCGGTCCGGACCGGTCTAGGTCATTTTTGGTTCGGTCCGGTTTATTGGACCGAATGCATTCCCCAGCCCCCTAGTCTCCCCCAACCATCCCCCCCAGCCCGGTCGTATGGACATATCAAATATAGGTTGTAAATTGATCAAACTTTATATGGTCATAACTTTGCGCTCGGACGTCCGTTTTATCTTTTTTTTTTATTTCGCGTATTTTTCGATACGGGGGTGGGCAAACTGCTGAAGCTGTTTGATTCAGCTGATTTCTCCAAAAACATCTATTTTGCCCCTCAATTTCACTTTTTCCCCAAATCGTTACGTTTTCCCCCTTTTCAAATCTAAATATCTCGCGATATACAATAGATTTCAACGTACAAATTTCGTGGTAATGTGTTCGAGAATGTCAATTTCAGTATTGAAAATATCGTATTATATATTAGGAATTTAGAAAATTAGGAATTATATAATTCAATATATATTAGAAATTATATATATTATATCAAATTAGGAATTATATAATTCAATATATATTAGGAATTATATATATTATAAAAAATATATATATTTAAAATTCGGTCCGGACCGGACCGAAAACCGAAAACTCAGATCATTAGAACCGAAAACCGGACCGAATTTCTCGGTCCGATCCGAACAGGTTCGGTCCGGTCCAATTTTTCGATCCGGACAGACTTTTGTGCAGCCCTAACCTCAAGTGCTTATGAGTTTTGAATTTAATGTGTACAAATTTACTGAATTTCTTAACACATAAAATTTCAACCAAAGCTACTAGGTCTGCCGAAGCCATATTTTAAAGCTTACATCCGCCCCTTTTTTTAACCTATGTTATCTCACTCTTGGATAGGGTCCATTATGTATCTTCCTTGTTCCAATGAGACGGAATGTCCTTCGTTCCGGTGAAATTAACAGAGAAAATTTGTTATTGAAGAGAAATAGCATTACATATTCCATGAATATTTCTAATAGTTAGTCACTTCCCCCAATCAATTCCATATTCAAAGTTCTGTATGAAAATCTAATCACTTACGGGATAGCAAAAGCTCTCCATGAACATCACTAAAATTAATCCACATTAATATCATACATACTGCTAAACACCAGTCCAAAAAAATAGTTCTTCCCTAAACTATTATTACAACATTAACACAACAATGCTAATATAATTTTTGTTTCCAATTCTCTCCCCTAATTGTATTATCGAGCTGCAAAACTTTACACGTGGGATGATTCAGCTGTAGGTAAAACATGTAAGATCATCTGAATGGTTCAACTGGTGCAGATTCTTGGAGAAGTTCAGCAGCCACAAAACACTCCGCGGCTTCGAGTGCAGATGCACCATTTTCACTTTTGTAAACCAACCCAAGATTGTACCAGGCAGAAGGATTTGTTCTGTCAAGCCGTAATGCATCGGTCAGAAAGCTTTTCATGACCGGCAATGATTGGCCATCGAGATGTCGAAGAACAACTGCAGTGGAAACCAAACTCGGAACATGGTTGGGATCTATGTCTAAAGCCTTCTGAAATGATTGTAGGGCTTCTTTGTAGAGTCCCCTAGCTTGATAGAGTAACCCTGAAAAATGATTACCGTCAATAGTGCCTTTCAGAAGTTGGCTAAGAGAGCTCATGTCAAAGATGAAGAAATTGCAAGATAGAAAGTATGAAACAAAATCCTGCTCTTTACTTAACCTCTAAGATTAATCGATGCTTACAGACTAGTCAGGGTGTCAATCAAAAGCTTGAGTTACGAAGGAGCACTTTAAAGGGTAAAAGATTTAGGATGAGTAGGAGTAAGATAGCATACATATACAATACACTGCACATTTAGCTAGTGACATAAGAGTGATGTTGAGGTAAGTTAAAATGGAATCCAGGTACCTAAATATAGACAGTTTAGATATACAGCTGAAATTCTGCACAACCTACTGTATATCCTAAGCAGTACCCGATTTTCGCCTATAGGATAGAACACGTTACTCTACCTATTCTAAGCTAGTGCTTTGCGAAATAATAATAACGAACAGTAAAGTAAGGACACGGTAATTTTACGTGGAAACCACCCGGCTCACAAGGGCAGTAAAAACCACGACCTATACCTCTGTAGGATTTATCCCCAAACTCCACTACAACGGTGAGCCTCTGCAAATTCAAGTTACAAACTCTGTAACCTAGGAACTACACTCTAATTTCTATCTCACTAATCTACCCAGACTAGCAAACAACCTTCAAGTTAAACTCTAACTTGAAGTTGAATTTGACAACGTTTTATACCTATACAATTGCTTCTATGAAAGTGAATAAAGTACAACTCGATAAACAAACCTAATACACATAATCTAGACCTGAAAAACATTATTCAGTAGAACAACTACTTCAATCTTCTTCGTAGTATTACGGAGGCACTTCTTGAATCAAAACTCTCAATACATCATAGGAAGTTTTCGCTCAAATATATTGATTTCTTTCTCTGAGTGCTCAATGTTCTTCCTAGTGAGACTTGGTATATATAGCAATTGTCTTCATCAATAGGCGGATGACCTAAACCCTGCTTGATACGGTCCATCAAGGTAGAATACGGTTTGAGGTTGATTGGGATTCTTACACCTTCTCATATATTTAGTTTTCTTGTAGGACTCTGAAATATCTTGATAAGTGGTACGAAATCTTGATAAGTATAGCACTGACTTATCGCTTTGCACGCCAAGTCTTTACCATAAAAACAGCACAAATCCTAGTCGCTGCAAGATTTGCTTGGAACATGTATATGACCTGGTTCAAACACCTGGTACTCCAGCCCCGGAAATTTTTGCCTGTTTTGAACTGAAACGTGTTCAAATACTTGTTCCATCGATCCCCTCTTCATACATACTACAGCCGCTTCTGAGATGTTGGATGGAACATGTCGACAGACCTGTTTCATTCATCATGTATAGCTTTGGGCTTGATTCATTCAGTTCTTTATCTGTCTTTCTTCACCTAATCTCCTTACTCCTGCTCATTCAACCACTGCACCTGCTGACTCTTTGAGTTAGAACAAGTATGCATGCTTATACTATTCATTATTGAACGAACTGCTCTGTAGCTGAGTCATCTCTTCTTCCTTTGTTCTTGTCCGCATTTGTCTCTGTGATGGAGCAATTCCATGGACCTGGTTCATTCGCCTTGTGGAATCTCTGTCAATCATCAAAACTAACGCTTGGCATTATTGCTAATGCCAACAACTCATGGTTTTGGGAGAATGAAATGATCTACTATTCTCCCATACCGAGTTACATGGTATCAGAGCCACATCTGTGGCTTCACTAGAGATGACTGTCTCGCCGGAGTTGAGCTCTGCCTTACCGGAATCTCTGTTACATCTCTGGCTTTGGTCCGGCTTCATTCTCCAAGGTCCTTTTGCAAGTTCCAGTTGATTTGTGGTGGTTCTCTGACAATAGAACCACGTTTTGAAGGACATACAACTTCAGATCAGATTCCTCAATCTCTGTTTTTGGTCAGGTTTGCTTTTCTTGACAAATTCTAGATCCAGTCTTTGGTTTTGAAGGTTGTCTCTGTGAGAAGCGTGTAGGTCTTGGAACCTGCGACTTTCTCAGTTTATATTTGTTTGGAACTGATTTTGGAGTTCTGCTTTTGTTGGACTGTTATCTGTTTGCGTATAAAAGAGTGATAATAAAGCTTCCGTGACTGAATTTGTTCCAGCAATGTCTAAAATTACTGAACTTAAACTAATTTTTTGGAATGGAGCAAAACTGTTAGGGTTTATTTGCGTAGCATGGATGAGAGATGATGCCCGATTATTCTTGCAAATTAGAAATTCTATTGATTATGGTGTAGCATGGATGAGAGATGATGCCCGATTATTCTTGCAAATTAGAAATTCTATTGATTATGGTGTTGTTGGTTTGACTACTCGTTGTGAGTATGTCAAAGAATTAATGGACTATTTGGAAATTTTGTGTTCTGGCAAAGGGAATATGCCCGAATTTATGATGTGTGCAAGAATTTCTATCGTGTTGAGAAGGGGGATAAATCTCTCACTGTTTTCTTCATGGATTTTAAGAATACATATGAGGAATTGAATATGCTTCTGCCATTCAATACTGATATTAGGTGCAACAGGCTCAAAGAGAACATATGGCGATAATGAGTTTTTTAGCCGAACTCCCTTCTGAATTTGATACGGCTAAATCACAAATTCTTTCTAGCTTTGAAATTACATCTCTTAAGGATGTTTTCAGTAGGGTACTACGTACAGAGAATATGGCATCTGTTCGACAGAATATTCTTGTTGCCAAGGGAGGAGGAAATGATTCGGGAAGAAAGACCAAGTACAAGAGAGGAAGAAACAAGACTTCGGAACCCAGCAAAGATGTTTGTCATTACTGCCGTGAGCCAGGCCACTGGAAGTGGAATCGTAAGAAATTGCAGAATCGCAATCAAAATAGCCATTGAGGATTGCCCAAGTCCATACACTCAAACCACCGGTGCATTCCCAAAACAATGTGGAACTCTAACACCCCCTTCACGCCCAGGCCCAACTGGAGCATGGACCGGGAGCCCAAACGGAGATGGACCTGGCTCTGGTACCGTGTAAAGATATGGCACCTGGGTCTAACTCAACCTCAAAAGTCAGCTCATGAGGGGAGGATTGCGCAAATCCATATAAGCAAACCACCAGTCCATTTCCAAACAAATGTGGAACTCTAACCCACTCTAACAATATTACACATAGGATTAAAGTGGGATGGTTGAAACGGAGTATGATATAAAAAATTCTTACAGTGACGACGTATATAGCTTTACTCGCTATGAGTTTATCCCTAGATTAAAAGAGAAAAGTTCGTTGTTTTGTACGAAAGAAGAAGAAAACCAAATAGTACACAAATTAGCAGCGTTATATGATAGGAAAATACCTATCAAAGTGAAAGGCAAGTTCTACAGAACGACCGTAAGCCCACAAATGTTGTACGGGAGTGAATGTTAGGCCTTTAAAGCCCAATGTATCCACAAAGTGAATGTTGCGGATATGCGAATGTTAAGGTAGATGTGCATTCATACAAGATTAGACATGATGATAAATGATCACGCAAGTAGTGGATATAGAGAATAAAATGAGAGAACATCGATTGATATAGTTTAGCCACGTGTTAGAAGACCTCCAGATGCACGGTTCTTTGGTGTGATACATTATAATGAAGGTGTTAAAAGACAAAAAAGTAGACCAAATATTACATGGAAAGAAATTGTACCAAAAGATATCTCAGAATCCAGGCAGATCTATCAAATGACAGAAAATAATGGAAGTTGAGAATTTGTGTAGGTGATACCAACTAGAAGACTCTTGGTATATTAGAGATATAACCACTAGCGCATATTAGAGAACCCCTAGTGTTACATAATCTACAAGTACGGAGCATTGAAATATTTTGGACCCAAATAGACTATTTATGATATTGAGGATTCATACCGTCAACCCCAACTAGCTTGCTTGGGATTGAGGCGTAATTATTGGTGGTGTAAATTCTTGCAAAAATGTAACTTTTTGCAACAAGTAGTATTCCAGAATTTCAGTTAACGGTCCGGATACGAATACCAAAAAATTACCCGGACTGATAAGGAGCCGGACCGGTAGCCCGGTAAAATACCCGATAACACCCCCAGCCCCCCCCCCCCAGTCCCCCTCCTGCCAGCCCTAGTTAGTTGTAAATTGGTGAAACTTTAAATGGTCATAACTCTGCGCTCGAACGTCCGTTTCACCTAAAAAAAAAAATTGATTTCGTGTACTTTTTCGAGACAGAGCCGGACAAACTGTTAAAGCGGTTTGGAGCAGCCGATTTCTCAAAAACATCCGTCTTGCCAATCAATTTCACTTTTCCTCCAAATTGTTATGTTTTTTCCCTTTTCAAAGCTAAATATCTCGCGATATACAATAGATTTCAACGTCCAAATTTCGTGGTAATGTGTCCGAGAATGTCAATTTTAATATTGAAAATTCAATTTAATTTTTTTAATTTTTAAAAAAACCGGGCCCCGGAACCCAACCCGGAAAATTCTTACCGGACCGATAAGGTTTCGGTCCGGTCCCGGATCTGGACTCAGGACCGAAACCTTATCGGTCCGGTTCTCGGTCCGGACCGATAACACCCCTACATGTGATGCAGACTCACAAATAAAGGCTGTGAGAGGCCCATATTCCATATTAAGCTTTCCATCCAATCTAATTTACACACTTAACCTGTGTTATCTACAGCATGAGACGAGCAATAATTTATTTCAACATCCAAAAGCTAAAGCCATTAGCCCATCTAAACGAGCCGACAACAACATAATCCAGTGGATCTTTCTCATGTAATTTTTCCTTTAGATATGGATACAATTTGAATGAATGAGTTAAGTGTAGAAAGGAATAAAAGAGTGCACCAAATTTGTATCACTCCCAAAATTCAAGCCTCCTATTCCATCCGATTAGCTTTTAGACTAAAAAAAACACTCTCTAAAAAGTGTTTGAAGCAGGTCTATGAGATTAGTTCACAATGTACATGATTGCCAACCTCAATGACAAGCTATGCGCTAAAATCACATACTAAAAAGAATTGGTGTTTTATTCTTTAGGAGCAATAAGGAGGCCGATACATGCGGGGATTAGGCAATCCAAGTGCAAGTCCATTTCAAGATCATACTCTTAAGACTTAAAGAAGAAGGGGAACCTTGGAGTAACTGGTAAAGTTGATGTCATGTGACCAGGAGGTCATAGGTTCAAGCCGTGGAAACCGCCTTGGAAAGAAATGCAAGGTAAGACTGCGTACAACAAACCCTTGTGGTCCGGCCCTTCCCCGGACCCCGCTCATAGCGGGAGCTTAGTGAACTGGGCTGCCCTTTACTCTGAGACTTAAAGAAACCAGAGCATATTGTTTCTCTGATTTTCTTTATTGGGTTTGCAGATAGGCATAAAACAGAAGTGACCAAACCCACTTTAGCCCTAAGATCACAATCTAAAACTTAGTGTAAATTTAACTGCAGAATATCAAATTTCTCTTCAATTGGTTTTTCTTTGCAAAAGTTCTCAGTTAACACATTGACCGGAAAACGACTATAACACAGCTGCTCATTATACCTGTTCGTTTGTATCGATAAATAGACGTGTAGCTCTTTACTTGTATTTCTGCTTTTAAATAGGGAACTTAAGAAAACTTAAACTTGCAAGTTTAGTGTGAATGCCCCCCTCCCCCCTCGCCAAGGAGTTCTTGCATTGCCTAGGAAGCATATATTGACAATGAGACTGTCTACTTGAGTCATATTTCTCTGTGCACGATAAATATCTCTTTGCAAAAAGAAAAACGATCTGAATTAACTTCAACCCTATATCTAGTACACTCCAAGAGACCTCTTTATAAGAAAAGTTAGGAACATAAGCCAAGATAAGTAATACCTGCAGAGTGGCATCTCGGAGCAGAATGAGGATTGATAGCCTCAGATTTGATTAGGCAAACCTCCGCATCACGCCACTGAGACAAGTTTGTGTATACATTTGCTAGATCATGCCATGTTTCCATTTCTAAACTTCTACTGTTGTCTCTCATGTTCTGTGGGTTCAAAGGGAAGAATGAACAATGCAACTGATGAAAGATGGAAACTAAAAGGATAATTTGAAGTACTAAAGTCAGTAAAGTAAGGAAAACTAGATTGAACGTTCAACAATATCCTGCCTGAAGAAGACAACTAGAATTGGAGAAGAGAATCATGTTGTCCAAGTTAATATTTCACATCGCGAGGAACCATACCTTTAACAACTTTTTCTGAACTCCAAAACTTTTTCTCTGAACTTGGAGTACTGCAAGAAGATGAGTATATGTCTCCAGGGCATCCCGCAGATGACCCTGGGCAATCTGTAGTTTAGCCTTAGTGCGGAGCAGTTCTCCTTGATTCCATTTGCCTGTTTCGTCTAGTGCAGCATTAATTATGTTTTCCGCATCTGCATATCTCTTTTGAGCAGATAGTATGCGAGCTAGAAGAAGCCATCCTTTGACAGTCGAACCCCCCTCCAACTTCAACAGCTGCTTTGCATAGTAGAGAGCAACGTCCAACTTTACCTGCTCTGCATTCTCCAAACTAAGGTAGAAAAGAACATTAGGATCTCTTCCTTCAGTCATCTTTTGTGCCAAGTCAAGTGATTCAAGAGCTTCACACAATCTTAAAGTTCTCTCAGAATCAGACACGCTGGCACGAGATCGACCTGAGAGCAGAAGACCAAGTAAGCATTTTGCAACACTAGCCATCTCGTTACATCTCCCTTCAATTTTTGGGAGAACTTTCTGGGCATACCCCATCCCTTCTTCCAATAAATTGGGATACTCTGCACAAATTTTTGCAGCAAGTACTAACTCAAATATGCCGTTCTCATTGTCCCTATTATTCATCAAGTTCCTTAACAGATTCAAAGTGACCATGTCATCACCTTCTGCATAATAACACAGGGCAAGGATAGTGTGCTTTTGTCTTCTAAGAAGAATTCCAGGGAGCAACTCCTCAATCTGACGGGCAAGTGCCCTAAACTCACCTGCAATGGATAATGCAAAACTGAGGTGATCCAAAATCGATGGATCCCATACAATTTTCTTGAGGATGTATCTTTTTAGAAGAACCAGAAGCAGCAAAATAGCTTCTTCTATGTTGTTTCTAGGTATGAAGGAACCTTCTGCCTGTGCGCGAAGATTTGGAGGGGTTGCATCAGTGCCACTGTATAAGAGAAATACAGCATACTCCTTTTCTATTTTGCTTCTCGTTTCCACGTCAAGATTCCAACGGTAAAGCAGGGCCCTTCTGTACGACAAAATTGCTTCTTGAGGAGCACAAGCTATCTTCCACAGCTCAGGAAGTAACTCCACCGCCTTGTTCAACGTTTCCAACAATTTGCTCTCAGTAGAAAAGTTTTCAGGTAAGCCATCTGACAAAGCAGACTCAACTGTATCCAGTATCACTGTACATGACTGAGCAGCTTCTGCAAAAGTCATAAAAAACGTTAAACGCCCAATAACAATTGATAATGCAGGAACAGACTTAAAAAAACACAAACATGCACAGATAGAGGTTTCATGACAGTAAATTGAAAAGAGATAATTACAGTCCAATGTCTTTCGGTGATCTAATTTACATAGTAGCCATCAAATGTATAAGTTATGTATATTTAAGTATAAATATACATAATGTATAGATATAATATACATGATTTCAGCTAATTAAGGTGAGGAAGCACCTGTAAACCTCCCAAGAGCCTGCAAGGATGTTGCTTTGAGTAAAATGGCCTCAAAGAGCAGACTTACTGCATGCATTGACATAGGTGGGATAGCATCACTAAGTGAACTCCGCCTAGGTAGTTCACCTCTTCTTGCAATGGAAATTTTTATCTTGGGAACCACCGCAGCAATATCTATTCCCTCAAATACATGAAGAGCTGCCTCAATGTTACCTTTTTGATACTCAAGCCGACCTAATAATGCTCTTGCTTCCTAAAAAAAGTGTCTCTTAGCCTTCAAGTAGAATATGAAGGGAAATAGAAGTTGAGCAGTCCACAGATTTTGTTGGTGAGAAACTGAAGTGAGTTATGTCTTCCACCATGGAAATGGAAGTTGACATGCTGAAAACATTATTGTATTTCAATATGCAGTCACACTATGTTAATTTTCATTAATATGATGGACATTTCCAGATTTAAAAAGATATTTAGTGATCCATTACAAGTTAAAATATAAGCATACCATTACAGAAGAGAGGAGAGTAAAACAAGGGTTGTTCATGTAAAAAAGTCGCAAAGCATTATGTACAAAAAAGATCACCGAAAGTCTCATATATTTAAAAACTTTGCATGTCAAGCAGCTTCTTTAATCTCGTGCTTCCATTGTAAATTCAATTTTATTTTCACATGCTACTGAGCTATCCCCTCAATTCTTTGAGCGTGCAACATGAACTCTGTTTCAAACATTTTAAATGTAAAAATTATTGTGTCTACCAGATCATAGGTCAGATTATGTATATTTTAGACCACATACACAGTGGAAAATAAAAACACATGGCATGCCACATGTGTCAAACAAGTACTCATTAAAAGAGAGTGAGCAGGACTAATTCTATAACAGTGTATTAATAATGAGTATAAAGCCTGCAAATTGCATTTCAGTTATTAATGAAATCCTTCCAATTGATATTTGAACAGAATGATACATGATAATGAATACAAAGCAGGGACTCGTTGAAAGACAAATCTCAGATTTCCCAAAAAACAGTTTAGCTATGGGATTTATCTAATAACAAAACTAGGTTTGCCGTTATCAACTAAAACATTCCCTATTATCCGGCATGTTTAATAAAACAACTTCCTTAGCATCGATATCAAATTGAGGGGCGAAAATTGGGATGATAACATCTGATTATGAAAAAGATATTAATTATGGGATTGGAAGGGAAGATAATTAACTTCATCAAAGTAATGTTTGCAGCACCAACCTCATAATTCAAAATGCCACTCTCACGAAGCGACGATTCTGCTTCTTCTATGTTACTGGTGTCTGCCTTGGCGTCATCACCGGCTCGTGAATAATACCCACTAGCTGAATAGTCCCGAGTTGCAAGAGACTCGGATGATTGTGGAATAATATCTTCAATCCTTAATTGTTCCCCTGAGCAAATGCACTTCATCATCTTCTTCAATCTAAGGCTAACTCTAATTTTCTGCTTGTAAATCCAATACTTAATACTCATCCTCTCTCATTACGCTGCATAGTTCAATCACAAAAAAAAAAAGTTCACAAAATATATCAGAACCCAAAAAATGGAACATGAATCAGATATCAGTAAATGAAGATAAGATACTTTATCTAGTACACAACAGTAACAACAAAGCACAACAACATACACAGTGTATTCTCACAAGTGGGGTCTGGGGAAGGTAGTATGTACGCAGACCTTACCCCTACCTTTGTAGGGTAGAGAGGATGTTTCCGGTATACCCTCGGCTCAAAAGAAACGTAATCGATGCATGAACAGTAACAACAAAGTAAACCTGGAATATAATACATCAAAAAAAGGGGGAAAAAGACTAGGCCAAATTCAATCTCTCCTTTGTAGAATTGTGTTGATTTCACATACAACTAAAAGATTCTATACAGTTGAAGAAATGCTGCACCTAAATTATGCGGATCATATACTTTAAAGACCCTAAAAAAATGGAACAAAATCTCCAAAGGGTTAAGCCCTAAGATATTAAATTGAGTAAAAGCAAGTAAAATCCAGTTAAGGGAAAACCCAACATTACCCAAACAGAGCCTCAGTTTAGCTAAACAACAAAGGGATTTAACCAATAATCAAGAAAAGTTCACCAACAAGTCAACAACCAAGAATTCAACTTTTTCAAAAGCTACAATTTTCAAGAAACAAACAACCCCATTACATCATCACAACAAATGGGTGAAAGTAATCAACTTCAAACAGTGAAAGATAGGGTTAAATCACACCAGAAAAAAGAAAGTACCTTTTGATTGGTAATAAAAAGCATTGACTGAGCCCACAAGATATTAAAGCCTCCACTACCCATTTCTTCTTCCAAAGATTAAACCTTTTTTGCTTGATTTTCTTGACTGTTAGTTAAACCCAAAAAAAACAAAGAATCCAAAGCTTTATAAAATTGTTTTTTTCTTGTACAAGTTTTTCTAACTTGTTATGTGTGGCTTTTAGTGGAAGAGATGTTCCAAGTCAGAGAGAAGTAGTGAGTGCATTAAATGAGACACCCAACAAACCCTGAAATCTTCTATTCCTTTCCTTATCAAAATTCAACAATTATTATTTTCTTAATGTGGGTAAATTTTTAGTTAATTTGTAGGTGTTTACGTCGGGTTTGTACACGCAACGAAATTTAAAAATTTATGTTTCAAATCTGATGACAGTCGAACTGCAGTATGATAAGTAATAAAAGTACAAACACAAAGTATAATGTAAAACTTCGAACGAAGACTTACATTTTGGAAGCAGTTGAATCTTCAATCTTTGTGTAGTCTGAGGTGCACACGCAAACGTCCTTCGATTTGTAATTTTAGAAAACTATGATGTAAATTGCTAAGTCAGGAATGCTAGGAATCTGACAGAGCTTTAGAAGAGATTGACCTCTCTTAGGTTTTGTCTTGTGTTGAAATGGGAGTGAAATGGGAGGGTAAGCCCTTTATTTATAGTTTTAAACAGAGACTTAGGGTTTTTCGTAATTTGGGCCCAGAAAATCGGGCGAAGTCGGACTACGGACCACGTCCACGGCAGCGGTCCTCGATGAGGCGCGGTCTTGCATGTTCTCGCACCGGAGTCTGAATCAAGGCACCGCGATTCCGTCCTATTTTCTGCCCACTTTCTCATTTTAATGTCTCGGTCATCAATCGAACATTTAGGTATAATCTCCTTCTAATTACATCCTTCGATCGACGGAACATTTGACTTAGTGTTACCCTTCAGACCTTTACATATCGTCACTAATTATATTAGGATCTTCACGGAATTCCTAGACTGCGCTGGAAAACGAACCCAATATGTAAAGTTTAGCTACACAAAATATGTGAACTGAACCTATATGTGAGAAGATAAAATTCCTTCATTCATGACACACTCAATCAAGCTTAGGATTTGTCAGTGTACATCGAATGACTTGATTATTATAACTCATCTATATTAGTTGACAACGGGACCGTATCGCGACGTATGCCCGTTCGTTAACGATGACTTAGTCAACCTAATACCATATGAGTACCTGAGTGTTCACTCGAATATAAATTCAAGGAATGAATCCTTTCTTGGCCCACATATCACCTTTAATCTACTTCGTAATGCACCCAAAACAAGTCGTGTCTCAAACTATAAGACATCTGAGCTTAGGACAAGATCAAAGTACATTACTCCGTAAATAAGATGATATTGACCTCAAGTCTAAGGACTTTTATCTCCCACACGCCGATGACATTATAGACATATAACAAAGCGATGCATCGTGGCATATCAATACTTCAACAAGTATCCATGTGTCCATCATGAATTGCCATAACTCGTAGCAAGTGAGACATACTACATCCCCTAAGAATATGATGCAGACCACATGTCGACGTATCGCATATCATCGGTATCCCAATTTCGATGATCATTAGTCGAGGTAATTTAAGAGTTACGTTATAACATTAATTCTCACATCATTAATAAACACGTAACCTCTAGGGATGCATTTATAGAAAATTATAAACAATCAACTAATAATTCAACAAATGCAAATTGCCATAATATTAATCATCATTAATATAAATATGAATGTGTATAAAATACATTGTCTCCTAATACAGATTGTCTCTAGAACATACATATACTTTCATAATTGTCACACAGATTTTTCTTAATAATTTTTAACAATAAATTAGTAATGTCTGACAGTGTCTTGAATCCTTTACAGTGTACTAAATTAAGGGCTAAACGGGTTTATTATTTTAAAATTATGATGATGATTTTAATGGATTGCTTTAAGAAAACGCACTCTTCATCTCTTGATAAGCTTCTCAAGGAGATTGATGAATTTGAATAAGAAGAAGAAGTAGTCAATTATGGTCTTGGAGAAGAGGAATGTCTCGAACGCAGGGCTCCGGAAGATTAGGAGGACAATAGTGATCGTGTATTCGTGCATGAAAAGTTCAAGTCTATCGCCGTAGAAAAGTTGAAAAGGCTCGGATTGAACTTCTGTCTTTTGGAATGTGTTGATTTTCCAGCCAGGATCATAGTAAGGTTTAGTATGAAGTCGTGGTTTGACTTTAAAGTTCTATTGCGAAAGCATAAACTTCTAAATTTATTTCGTAGAACTCGTTTTGGACACTTCTTAGACCTGCCCTCAGACTGAGATAGATTTAGTGGAAAGTTTGTTCATTCTCTTTGTCGCGCCCTTTTCCGGCCGCGGCATTCTAAAATAGCGAGCCCTGCTTAATAAAATGCAAATGTTAGAAAATAAATAATAAAATGCTAATAATGTTCAAAAATGCTTAAAGGTTTTAAAAATGCTAAAAGGATGCTAAAATTGCCAAGGATGCTAAAGTTTAAAAGGGTGCTAAAATGCTAAAGGGTTGCTAGAATGCTAAGGGTTCGCGGAGTCGCCACCTAATTAATTGGGTGAATTAGGACACCTAAATGTTTAACTAGTTTGAAGTAAAACATTAACTCCATTTTAATGGTCTGCTAAACTTTAATGAGATTCTGGGTAAGGGTTCTTTATTAATCTAGAGGGAAGGGGTTAGGCACCCTCCAAGATCCGCTAACTTACGGTTGTCCTGCCAAACCTAGGGTAATTATTATGCTAAGATGCAATGCATGTTTTGAAAATATTTAAAAGAAAGTATTTAAAACATATAAGATGTATGTTTGACCAAAAGAGAATGTAAGATTTTTCTTTTAATATATATAAAGTTAGTTTTGATGAAAACGGGCATTTATGAAGTAATTAGGAAACCTACGAAATTATCTTATAAGGTATAATATGGAGGTAATAATGCAAAATCTACTATGACAAAATATATGCTTATAGGGTGTGTATTATGCGAAGGCCAATAATCTTGTGATTTAAATAACTTTTCCTATGTGAATGCTAATGGGAATTCATAAAAAAACGATTTTCCTCATGTTAGAATTCAGTAACAAATAATGTCTAGATTACCTAAATAATTATGTGAGTGGCAGCTACTAAATGATCTAATTATAATGTAAGCATGCTAAATGATTAACTAAATGGGAAGCGAGGTTTCATAACGTCAAACTACTTTACGAACTATAGATTCAAGTTTACCTATTATAAATATTCTACTAATAGCGTAATGTTAGATAAATTAATTTACAACAAATAAGTGGGGCGGGATAGGAATCAATCAAGATGACTCGAAGAATGGCGGTGTCGTTCCACGGCGATTTGGATTTTCGAGGTGGATATGAAGATGCGCACGGATGTAAGTCCTTATGCATTATAACTCCTGATGAGTCTCGCAATGAGACTCTTCGTTTAGCTCCGCGCGTGCCATGTAAAGAAAGGAAATAAAGATTAGTATATATCTTAATTATTTAAATCATAAAGGAATCTACACACACATGACCCATACTTATGCGCGACGGTGCACAAGGTATAAATTAGTCGATGAAGCCAGGGCCGTGCTGCGATCGGCAAGCGAGCGGCCGGATGGTGAAATACAGGGAGGTCAACCCATAGAGCAAAATCTCATGATTCAAGTTGTAATGTACTTAAATGTTAACAGTCTGATGCATGTGGTAAGAGTAACTCACAATTCCTTTTCTGTATGTATTATGGCAGCAACAAAAATGCGGATAGTTAAAACACACCTGATAGCGACTTAGGCCAACACGTGGTAACATGTAGAAGGAGTAGAGGAAATAGGCCTATGCAGCGATCGGTGTTTATTAGAGGTAGTTTGGTCGACGACTGACGGTGGGCTTCACAAGAAACGATATGCGAAAACCGGACTATTGCACGTAAGGCATTGAAGGCATATGAGATGTGTTAGAAGGCATATCGGGCATCTGATCAAATTGTGATACACTCTTACTCATTTATGAATGATCTAGATAAGCGTGTCCATCATTTTATAATCCGGAATCAACACATATTTCTTCAAACGATAAGGCGTGTGCTATGTTTGAGATAGTAGCTTGCGGCCCAAAGCCTAAGGCTAATCACGTTGACAAAGTAAAATCATACAGGCAAACATTTGAGCAGGACTCAAATTGAAGCCTAATCTCAAGCCACTTTACAAACATACTAACACTTAAGATATCATGCCCCTTTAAAAGTGGATATAGAATCTTAGGGACATGGCTGGGATCTATCACAGCCTGGATGACATGATTTCAAACTTAGCTAAAGATTAAATGATCATTTTTTAGTTAGATAGATGTAAACAAGCAAATTAACCCCTTAGGTCAATAGGCATGATTCAACTTAATTCCCCTCCATTTCAGTATTCATCGAAGCACTTTCAACACTGATTTCAGCAAATAAACGATGTCAATTTGGACGTGACAAGTCGACCTGAAACGTGTATTAACCCAATGGAGAACTAATGTCCTATAACATGCGGCTTTTAGAACTACACTTGTTAATCATACTTCAGTTACTTCCTGAAATACTCCTACATCTCATCTAAACAAAATAAAACATACTCAAAACGTGATTACAAGCTATAATCAAACAAACACATAAACACGCCAAGAGACGCGAAGAGGCGAGAAGAGCTTTGGTTTTACCTTCTGCAGGCATCGAATCGGGCGTGAATCAAGTCGTCGATCCACTCGGAGGGCTTGCTAATGTGGTAGAAAGAATAATGAGGCTTTGCGAAAATTGCTAACCTTGAGGTCGGACTCTTTCTTTGAATCAATCGATTCTTGTTGTTGGTTTTGAATCCACTCCGATGCTATGGGTACCCTCTCTAACTGAGTCCCCCTAAGCTCTGTCGAGTCTGCTGGGTTTTTCTCTCCCCCTTGCTGCCGATGCCTTTGCATGTGTGTAAACCTCTCTTTATAGCCCTGATTTTGGGTTCCCCATTAGGTAAGTTGTTGGTACGATTTTAGACTGTTTTTGTGCGATTTGAATGGGTTCTGATTTGAAGGGATTTGGTTTATCTATGGTAAGAAGAGCGGGCTGCGCTTGCATGGGTAAGGAAGGCCCCCGGATTCTCCGGCGAGAATCTCGGGGTGTGCTGGTGTTGGTGCGGCGGGTCTGCTAGGTTTAGGGTTTCGCAGGGCTGCCTTTTTGTTGAGGACGATGGAGTCCATTCTAGTCTTAGGTTTTTTTTTGGTTTTGTGTTGGGCTTTGGGGGAGGGGCGTTTAGGGTAAGGTATAGAGGGCAGGGGCGTGTGGGCTTGCGGGTGGGCCTCGCGGTCGTGGTCGGCCAATTTGAGTAGTTAAAGGGTAGTATTTAATTATTAGGTGGACAAAATTAATGGGTATTGGGCTATTAATTAGGTATTAGTTCTTTAATGGGCTGCGTTTTAAAGGTATTAATTTTAGGTGTTTAATTAGTTAATTAGTGGTAACTTGATAAACTAATGTGATTAAATTATTTAGGTGCTTTATTAATCTACTTGTTAAAATAATAAATGCGGGCGTGTTATTCAATTAGTGCTTAATATTTTAGAATGCGGCGCTATTATTTAAAAACTTATTATTATGCATTATTGCGAAGTTAAATTTAAAATTGCATTGAGTTTATGATTAAATTATTTAAATGCTAAATGCGAGTATGATATTTAAGAATCGTTTAAAGCTTTATAAATGCGGTGCTATTAAATGCATATATCAGATTAAAATTGATTTTAAATTACAAATGATTACTAATAAATGCGGCTATGCTACGACCGCGACGTTATCGCTAAATTATTTATTTTATGCATTTATTAATTATTTAAGAATTACGACAAAGCTTAAAGTTAATTAATGCGGACGCGAGACTCTAAGTGCTTAAAACTCTACGTAAGACGCGATGTCATTATTGAATTAATTATTTATGCCTGTATTTAATGTTTTATTCGCTGCATTTTATTATAAAAATCATAAAAAATTATTTTACAAAATTAGTGTAATTTTATAGTTACTTGGTGGACGGGAGGTCAAAATTGGGTGTCAGCGGATGTCCTCTTTGTATGGAGATGATGGAAGAATCTTGGACAAAGGCGTTGACTCATGTAATTTTGTCTCGATCTTCGAATTGCAAAAATCTTTGGCGGTGTAAACAAGCGTATGAGAATCAAAATCTGTCCCAGTGTCGAGTTATGACGACACTGGGCTACCATGGTCGAAACACCGGGGCGGGCTAATGCGGACTCAAAGCTGTCCCAGTGTCGAGTTATGACGACATTTGAGCTACCGTGGTCAAAACACGAGCGGGCTAAGCGGACTTAAAACATCCCGGTGTCGAGTTATGATGACCTTTGGGTTATGGTCTAAAAAGTAAAAGAAAAAAATAAGCGGCTTGACACAGGGTGTCTGCTATGGCTTATGGTCTTTGGGTTACATGGTGATGTGGGCGAGTGGGCCGCGGCAGCTTACGCGTCGTTGGGAAGGTTGGCCCCAGATTGCCGGTTATTTGTAAGAAAATCACGTTGTGCTCCTGCTGCTGCATGCTAAGACTTGAACAACCGGTTAGTGCATAACTGTTAAGTCAAAATAATTTTAAAAACAATGTAACTGTGAATAGAAAAGGTTATCCTGCAAAAGCGCGATGCTGTTGTGTTGATGCGATGTTGCGAATCTTTGTGATTTTCGTCCTTGCGGGCGTGTTGCGATTGTGAGCAGCGGGTATGTTGTCGCTGCTGCAATTGTCCTGTATACTAAAGCTCAAGAAAGAGTTAGTGCATAAGCGCTAAGGCGAATAATAAAGCATGCGTAAGAAATGCAATTTCGGAGTATAGAAATCGTCCTTGCGTGATATCTTTGATGATGGCGTCGTTTGGACTTGTTGTCTTTGATAAGCGTCGGCTGCTTGGGCGTGTTCTTTGTTGGCGTCATTCGTAGACTTCTTGTCTTGATAACGTCGTTATGCGGGCGTATTCTTCTTTGGCGTCGTTGCGTGGACTTCTTGATTCGTCGTTATGCGGGCGTGTTCTTCTTTGGCGTCGTTGCATGGACTTATTGATTACGTCGTTATGCGGGCGTGTTCTTCTTTGGCGTCGTTGCGTGGACTTCTGATTACGTCGTTATGCGGGCGTGTTCTTCTTCTTGGCGTCGTTGCGTGGTGTCGCGATAACGTCGTTGTTTGGGCGTATTCTTCTTTGGCGTCGTTGCGTGGACTTCTTTGTCTTGATCGCGTCGTTGTTTGGGCGTATTCTTCTTGGCGTCGTTGCATGGACTTCTTGATTACGTCGTTATGCGGGCGTGTTCTTCTTTGGCGTCGTTGCATGGACTTCTTGATTACGTCGTTATGCGGGCGTGTTCTTCTTTGTCGTCGTTGCGTGGACTTCTTGATTACGTCGTTATGCGGGCGTGTTCTTCTTTGGCGTCGTTGCGTGGACTTCGATTACGTCGTTATGCGGGCGTGTTCTTCTTGGCGTCGTTGCGGGCGTGTCATTCTTTGCTCGCGTAGAATAAATGCTCGCAAGCTTGAGAAAAAAAACGTTAGTGTATACCTGTTTAAATGAAATGATAAATACATATGAGAAGTGCAATTTTATGGGTAGAGATGTCATCCCTGAGATGTTGTCTTTGCGGACATCTTTGAGCGTTGCGGTGACGAATTGCCATGATGCCTTTCTTTGTGTGCGTCGTGGGTTGCGAATTTGACTTTATGCTCGAGTTGATGCGCTAGGTTTTGTTGCGGAACTACGAACTTTGATTCTTGATTGTTGATGCCGCACTACTGCTGCTGCTTTGCTCTTGCTGCGGACTTTGGATTGTTGTCATCCTCTGCTTTTCTTTGTTTTCACCTTACTGCGAAGAGACTTTTAAATCGTATCTTACGCTTTGTTGCACTTTACCTTACGGTAATATTAAAGACTGCGCTCGAAAAGAAAATTTGTGAGTTTTGGGAAGTCGATTCATATTTGACTTATTTGCCTTGTTCCTTGATATCTGCGTGCTGGCTTGTTTGGGACTTACCCCGCATGCAGTTTCTGCCTTGTCCCGATTTTGAAAAGTGTACGGCCTAAAATGGGTCTCGATGTAGTTGCTTATAGGCTATGTGTATTCTTGTCATTTTCAAAGCAAAGGAAAGTTTCCTAATGGTGTGGCCGAAGCCGATTTAGGCGCTACGTATCCCAGTGAGGAATCGGTCGAGCGTAGTTCATTCTGGCGAATATTAAAATTTCTAGATGTGGGACCGGCGAGGCGGCGCTACGTATCAGCTAAGGAATCAGTCAAGCGTAGTTCATTACAAGCAAAGCGAAGAAAACATTATTAAAGCTTAAATATGAGTTTATAAATTATTACGCTAAAATAAATCGTTTTTCCTATCCGGCTCTGGCGGACCAAGGCGAGTGCAAATCCAATCAATATGCCTTCATGCTCGCCGTGGATGGTGGTCTTCATGCCCGCTATCTCCTCTTACGGCCTCTGCGTGGTGCGTCTCGGATAAATGACCGATTCGAGGCGGAATGGGCATAGCGAAGTGTATTCCTCATCTAAGGTTATCAGTGCACGTTGGCGTGGCGTGGTTTGGCAAGGTTATCATGCACATTTGGGGCGGGATCCTTAGCCGAATTACCCGCCTGCGATCGGTGCCTCGATTACGTCACGAGGAGTGGCAACGCCTGTCATGTCACGGGCTATTGGGTGATCTGCGCTTGTTCTCATCATACCATCTTGGGATAGGGTCGGGATCCTTCTTGGAATCGGTTGGATTAGGCTGCGGCTCATGACCTTTCATATATTTGAGGTATGGGTTCGGTAGTGGGTGCGAACTTTGGGTGGTTTTCCTTCAAAATTCTTATTTGCTCTGGGTGCATTGGGTGCTCTATACATTGGCGGGCTTGATGGGTGGATCTATGCGGGCGGGATAAGCGGTGCTTGTGAAGTGTTATATATAAGTGTGTGTGGTAGTTGGGGTAGTATGATGGGTTTTGGTATGTCATAAATGCTTGGGTTTGCGTTCTTGTACAAACATGGAAGAAAGCGTCTCTTTCTTCCTCTGTGAAGTACTCCCAAGTGCCACAGTGAATCGCCTTATTAGTTGCTGTAATCTTTGCTAGATTTGTAATCCTACCGGTTTTAATACCTTAACCTGAAGTCGCCCATTCTAATAACTTCGCAAAATTCCATGATGACGCTTATCATCCGCTTCATAGTAGGTTGCATCCTTCAAAGATTGTACAAATAATGTGGTCATCTCACTCTCCGCGTGGGTGGTTGCACTTCAGCGCCTCTGAGCGCGCTCATGGCGTATTCTCTGCGAATGTTTACGTAGTCTTCTTCTCGACTTCATTAAGTAGAACCTATCCAGCGGTTTACGTGTTTGAAATGGAATCGCTCGCAAAATCACGGGCGATGCATTCCGGTTGTGCCATTTCGCGGATCTTGGTGGTATACCAATCTAGTGCCTCGCCGGTCAAGCTCGAATGAACAACTTCATAATGGCCATTGGGTTCTTCCCTACCGATTAGCTTGCATGATATGACCTCAGTGTGCGCGGGGTTCCTTTTCCATCAAATAGTTCAAACTTGGCACTTGTACCCATGGCGGTTCGCGTGCGGATGCGTGCAAAGATCCTCGTAGTCTAGTCGCCCGTGACCTTTGTCCGATCGCGTACCGAACGCTTCTTTCGGACTATGAATTTCTTTGGCCACGTCCTCGTCCATTTTGGCTCGGACTTCCTCTCCATCTCATAATGATCCCCTTGGTGAAGCACGGGACGGTAAAAGGCTGGGTTTTACATTGCGTAAGTCGGTTATGCAGGTTGTTCTTTGAAATGGTAATGGGTGTGGTGCGTGGGTATTGGTTGGCTTTGGCGATTAGGGCTGATTATGGTGAAATGGCGGTAGTGAGGTATATGGGTAGTAGGAGGTCATTTGAAGGTGGGGTTGAGGTTGGTGGGCGGCGGTTTGTTCGGTGTTGGTGGCCTTTGTGGAGTTAGGAGATATGTGGTGGTGGAGGTCGATCTGGGATGGTTTGTGAAGTAGTGGCCCTTTGATCTGGCATAGGGGTATTCAAACTAATGGATAGGTTGGTCAGATTCCGTAGCCTCTCCATCTCAACCTGCATATCAGCAATTTGTTGCAGCAGCTGTGCAATACATTCTTCCTGACTGGTGATATTCCTCCCTTCTGAAGGTTCTGTTTCGCTGACAGGAATAATTCCCAAACCATTTGGCTCAGACGCCCCCGAGCCAGTCATATCATCATTTCTTGCCTTGGACCTGGTGAAGTGTGGATGCTCCGACATTGTTGAGTTAAATACGAACCGACCCTTTGGGGAGGATGATAAATTTTCTTCTAAAAAATGCAACAAACGGTGTTAGCATAAAGCACATAATTTGCAGGCATGTAGCAGATATATCACACATAGTACATTCAAACGTTTCCTAACATGCAGGGGGACCTTTTTATGCCAGAGGTAAGCCTAAACGCCACTCATGCGAGATTATGACGGATTTGTCCAAGTCGTCCAACTATAATGCCTTTGTTGGAAATGGCGACCAAATGACGGTGCACTTTTCCCAATTTCAGCATGTCATGATTGGGCTTGGATTTGTCTGTCATTGTCACGCTACACATAATATGCTGGTTGGTCGTTGGGTTGAGAAACCCGTCGACAAGTTTGGTGTCTTCCTAATTGTGGTGTCGATGCCAAGGACCAACCCACCTAAGGTAAATGCATGCATGCCCTAAAATAAAGGGTGGTATAGCTCTATCTTAAGTTTCTAAGATTTGGCTTTTACGGGCCTTGAGTTCGGCGAATGACTCGAGTGAGAAGGCTACGGTGATCAGACGAACCGATCTAACTTTCAGCGCCAACTCTAAAATTTGGATATTTTTGAAAGAAATTTGCGGTCGCGGAGCACACGGTAGCGTGAGTGTGTGATTTGTGTGAATTTTCGGAATGGAAGAAATATGAGCGGAATGCGGTTTAGGAAGCGAGAAAGCAGGTAGCAAAAAATAAACAAAATACAATACACAAAAATTAAATGCAAAATAATTGCCAAATAATAACCCTAGGTCTGTTGTGGTTAAGAACCTAAAATCCCCAGTGGAGTCGCCATTTCTGTCGCGCCCTTTTCCGGCCGCGGCATTCTAAAATAGCGAGTCCTGCTTAATAAAATGCAAATGTTAGAAAATAAATAATAAAATGCTAATAATGTTCAAAAATGCTTAAAGGTTTTAAAAATGCTAAAAGGATGCTAAAATTGCCAAGGATGCTAAAGTTTAAAAGGGTGCTAAAATGCTAAAGGGTTGCTAGAATGCTAAGGGTTCGCGGAGTCGCCACCTAATTAATTGGGTGAATTAGGACACCTAAATGTTTAACTAGTTTGAAGTAAAACATTAACTCCATTTTAATGGTCTGCTAAACTTTAATGAGATTCTGGGTAAGAGTTCTTTATTAATCTAGAGGGAAGGGGTTAGACACCCTCCAAGATCCGCTAACTTACGGTTGTCCTGCCAAACCTAGGGTAATTATTATGCTAAGATGCAATGCATGTTTTGAAAATATTTAAAAGAAAGTATTTAAAACATATAAGATGTATGTTTGACCAAAAGAGAATGTAAGATTTTTCTTTTAATATATATAAAGTTAGTTTTGATGAAAACGGGCATTTATGAAGTAATTAGGAAACCTACGAAATTATCTTATAAGGTATAATATGGAGGTAATAATGCAAAATCTACTATGACAAAATATATGCTTATAGGGTGTGTATTATGCGAAGGCCAATAATCTTGTGATTTAAATAACTTTTCCTATGTGAATGCTAATGGGAATTCATAAAAAAAAACGATTTTCCTCATGTTAGAATTCAGTAACAAATAATGTCTAGATTACCTAAATAATTATGTGAGTGGCAGCTACTAAATGATCTAATTATAATGTAAGCATGCTAAATGATTAACTAAATGGGGAAGCAGGTTTCATAACGTCAAACTACTTTCTGAACTATAGATTCAAGGTTTACCTATTATAAATATTCTACTAATAGCGTAATGTTAGATAAATTAATTTACAACAAATAAGTGGGGCGGGATAGGAATCAATCAAGATGACTCGAAGAATGACGGTGTCGTTCCATGGCGATTTGGATTTTCGAGGCGGATATGAAGATGCACACAGATGTAAGTCCTTGTCTGTTATAACTCCTGATGAGTCTCGCAATGAGACTCTTCGTTTAGCTCCGCGCGTGCCATGTAAAGAAAGGAAATAAAGATTAGTATATATCTTAATTATTTAAATCATAAAGGAATCTACACACACATGACCCATACTTGTACGCAACCAGTGCACAAAGGTATAAATTAGTCAGTAGACCGAGGCCATCTGCTGCAACAGTCGGCAAACAGAGCCAGCAGATGGTGAAATACAGGGAGGTCAACCCATAGAGCAAAATCTCATGATTCAAGTTGTAATGTACTTAAATGTTAACAGTCTGATGCATGTGGTAAGAGTAACTCACAATTCCTTTTCTGTATGTATTATGGCGTGACAAAAATGCAGATAGTTAAAACAACACCTGATGACGGCTTAGGCCAACACATGGTAACATGTAGAGAAGGAGTAGGAAATAGGCCTATGCAGCGATCGGTGTTTATTAGAGGTAGTTTGGTCGAGACTGACAACGGTGGCTTGACAAGAAACCAATATGCAAGAAAACCAGACTATTGCGTAAGGCATTAGGCATATGAGATGTGTTAGAAGGCATATCGGGCATACAATCAAATTGTGATACACTCTTACTCATTTATGAATGATCTAGATAAAGCTGTGTCCATCATTTTATAATCCAGAATCAACACATATTTCTTCAAACGATAAGGCATGTGCTATGTTTCAGATAGTAGCTTGCAGCCAAAGCCTAAGGCTAATCACATTGACAAAGTAAAATCATACAGGGCAAACACTGAACAGGACTCAAATTGAAGCCTAATCTCAAGCCACTTTACAAACATACTAACACTTAAGATATCATGCCCCTTTAAAAGTGGATATAGAATCTTAGGGACATGGCTGGGATCTATCACAGCCTGGATGACATGATTTCAAACTTAGCTAAAGATTAAATGATCATTTTTTAGTTAGATAGATGTAAACAAGCAAATTAACCCCTTAGGTCAATAGGCATGATTCAACTTAATTCCCCTCCATTTCAGTATTCATCGAAGCACTTTCAACACTGATTTCAGCAAATAAACGATGTCAATTTGGACCAGCAACAAGTCAGCCTAGAACATGTATTAACCCAAACTGGAGAACTAATGTCCTATAACATGCGGCTTTTAGAACTACACTTGTTAATCATACTTCAGTTACTTCCTGAAATACTCCTACATCTCATCTAAACAAAATAAAACATACTCAAAACGTGATTACAAGCTATAATCAAACAAACACATAAACACGCCAAGAGACGCGAAGGAACTGAGAAGAGCTTTGGTTTTACCTTCTCTGGGCAGCGAATCGGGGCAGCGAATCAAGTCGTCGATCCACTCGGAGGGCTTGCTAATGTGGTAGAAAGAATAATGAGGCTTTTTGCGAAAATTGCTAACCTTGAGGGTCGGACTCTTTCTTTGAATCAATCGATTCTTATTTGTTGGTTTTGAATCCACTCCGATGCTTTGGGTACCTCTCTGGCGAGTCCCCTAAGCTCTGTCAGTCTGGGTTTTTCTCTCCCCCTTGCTGCCGATGCCTTTGCATGTGTGTAAACCTCTCTTTATAGCCCTGATTTTGGGTTCCCCATTAGGTAAGTTGTTGGTACGATTTTAGACTGGTTTTGTGCGATTTGAATGGGTTCTGATTTGAAGGGATTTGGTTTATCTATGGTAAGAAGAGCGGGCTGCGCTTGCATGGGTAAGGAAGGCCCCCGGATTCTCCGGCGAGAATCTCGGGGTGTCTTTGAGTGTTAGTGCGGCGCTAGGTTTAGGGTTTGCAGCTTGTTGAGGACGATGGAGTCCATTCTAGTCTTAGGTTTTTTTTTGGTTTTGTGGTGGGCTTGGGGGGTGGGGGGTTTAGGGTAAGGTATAGTCGGCCGGGGCGTGTGGGCCTCGCGGTCGTGGTCGGCCATTTGAGTAGTTAAAGGGTAGTATTTAATTATTAGGTGGACAAAATTAATGGGTATTGGGCTATTAATTAGGTATTAGTTCTTTAATGGGCTGCGTTTTAAAGGTATTAATTTTAGGTGTTTAATTAGTTAATTAGTGGTAACTTGATAAACTAATGTGATTAAATTATTTAGGTGCTTTATTAATCTACTTGTTAAAATAATAAATGCGGGCGTGTTATTCAATTAGTGCTTAATATTTTAGAATGCGGCGCTATTATTTAAAAACTTATTATTATGCATTATTGCGAAGTTAAATTTAAAATTGCATTGAGTTTATGATTAAATTATTTAAATGCTAAATGCGAGTATGATATTTAAGAATCGTTTAAAGCTTTATAAATGCGGTGCTATTAAATGCATATATCAGATTAAAATTGATTTTAAATTACAAATGATTACTAATAAATGCGGCTATGCTACCTGACACGACGTTATCGCTAAATTATTTATTTTATGCATTTATTAATTATTTAAGAATTACGACAAAGCTTAAAGTTAATTAATGCGGACGCGAGACTCTAAGTGCTTAAAACTCTACGTAAGACGCGATGTCATTATTGAATTAATTATTTATGCCTGTATTTAATGTTTTATTCGCTGCATTTTATTATAAAAATCATAAAAAATTATTTTACAAAATTAGTGTAATTTTATGGTTAACGGCTGGACGGGAGGGTCAAAATTGGGTGTCAACACTCTTCTTCTACGGTAAATTACCAATTGAAAGAAGAACCATGAGATGTGATTTTTTATTGATGATATCCCATGTTGTTTTGAGCTGAGGGAATTTGCATTGGTTACTGGGTTGAATTATGGGACCTTCCCTAGAGGAAAGGAGTCTAATAATGTCCATAAAAAATGGGCAAGATAAAAATTAAATCAGATATTAAGTAGGATAAGATCTTGAAGAGCTTGGAAAACAAATAATACATGTCCAAATGGGACAAGCTTAAGATTTCCTTATTGTGGTTTGCTCACTGTATTATATTGGCACATGACAATTCTAAAACAAATGAGACGAGATAGATAAGTTTGGTTGAATCGTTGTCGTGCTTTAACAAATATTCATGGGAAAAGATATGCTTTGATCTGAATTTAAATTATTTGAACAGGGTGGATATGTTCAAATTGTTTATTCAATTCAATAACTATCCCACTACAACCATTTTTCTTACTATCTCTTTTCCAAAAACTGAACTTGTCTTTTAAATGAATTATACCATTTTCAAAGCTTGGAAAGAATTTTAAAAGATGCATGTGTGAAAATAGTCAATGTAGTTGAACTAAATGTGAAATTCTACTCAAATTCACATTTGAGTGTTCTTAGTCGAAAAATGAAATTGACTATACCCTAAAGAAATTTAAATAACCATTACTCGAGTAGTAATCAATAGCTCAAAATATAAAATCATTAATTTTTAAACCGTTAAACCGATAATTTGATACTGATAAATGATAGGAGTTTCCTTTTATCATTTCTTACTGTAGCAATACGGACCCTATATTTTTCTTGCACATCAAGCAAAGGTACGTATTTTCATTCTTTCACCTGCATGATATATAAAACCAAACATTGCATGTACTGTATTAAAAAAAAAAAAAAAGACTTTTGAAATTTATAGACTATAGTTAACAAATCATAAAAAAATGTGTTGCTGTAAATCATCTGTAGAATTAAATTATTTTTAAATATTAAATTTAATATTTTTTTAAAACACATTAATAAAAATAACCCTGGGACAGGGAGTATATATTTGCATGGAAGATGCTAATTGCTAAGGAATAGGCGAATAAGGCATGCAAGAAAGTACGATTTCATTTCATTGATAACTTGTGAATAACAAATTTCTACTACATAACGTGACATATGAAAATTAATGATAAGAACACTTTTTTTTCTTGAAAATATGCAAGTCCGATCCTGCATGTTTTGAGTTCATGCAACTAAAGAAATTAACATTAGTGATGTCCACCAATTATTCCACCTCCAAATCCACCTGCAAAACCACCTCCGACTACCCCACCTCCAAATCCACCAACTCCTCCCCCAATGCCGCCACCTTTTCCAAAACCGCCTCCAATGCCACCACCTTTACTGAATCCTCCTCCATCACCACCACCGAATCCTCCACCAATGCCACCACCTCTGCCAATACCACCTCCGATACCACCACCCTTACCAAATCCTCCTCCTACACCACTACCAATGCTCCCACCTTTGCTGATGCAATCTCCACCCTTTTTATATCCTCCTCCACCAATGCCTCCGCCTTTGCCTATCCCTCCTCCAATCCAACCACCCTTTCCAAATCCTCCTCCAGCACCACCGCCACCTTTTCCAAATCCTCCTCCAACGCCGCTACCAATGCCACCACCTTTTCCAAATCCTCCTCCAACGCCGCTACCAATGCCACCACCTTTTCCAAACCCACCTCCAAAGCTGCCACCTTTTCCATATCCACCTCCTATGCCGCCACCCTTCCCAAATCCTCCTCCAATGCCGCCGCCCTTTCCAAATCCTCCTGCAATGCCGTTACCAATGCCACTACCTTTTTCAAATCCGCCTCCAAAGCCTCCACCTTTTCCAAATCTTCCTCCAATGCCGCCATCCTTTCCAAATCCTCCTCCAAACCCGCTACCAATACCACCACCTTTTCCAAATCCACCTCCAAAGCCGCCACCCTTTCCAAATCCTCCTCCAAACCCGCTACCAATACCACCACCTTTTCCAAATCCACCTCCAAAGCCACCACCAACTCCGCCTCCTTTGCCAAACACACCGCCAACTCCACCACCCTTACCCATGCCTCCACCTATTCCAACCCCACTACGGTACCCTCCACCAAATCCTGCTCCAAACCCACCTCCCTTACCCATCCAGAAAAACTTTTCATCCTCATTTTTCAAATCTCTAGCAAGAACCAAACCCCCCCCTAGGACATGAAGCCAAACCAATGCTAACACTCCTATCCTCAGTACTCCCTGGCCTATCATCTTCAAGGAATTCACGTGAGACTACGTGAATTTCTTTCTACAGTATTTTTTAATCACTGCCTTATGCAAATGGATTATGAGCAGACGGGCTTTATATACTTGTATTTTAGTGGGGTACTTCACATTCTTGATGTCGCATTGATGCGCTTTAAGTATATAGCTTCAACTACTACCCGTTAGCCGCATTCATAACTGTAGATGCCAAAATAATTATGGAACTTGCTCTCTTTAATTGATGGTTGTTCTATTCTCTTAATACAAAAAAAACATTTCCTAGTTTAAGCTTAGTCTGCATGTGATACTGTCCCAGCTTTTAGGTAGCAGAAATGCTTTTTTTTTGGCAGAAGTTCTATGCACGTATAAAAAATATTTAGTCTTCTATAACGTAATTACAAATAAATTTATATGATAAATTAATCACTAATCTGGTGAAAATTGATATAATATTATCATATCTTGTATATTACCATTGATTGATACAATATTATCATATCTGGTATATTACCATTGATAGAATATTATCATATTTTGTATATATTTTATATTAGGTAAATTTACATTTCAATTGTAAATAGGAAGACGTAGTTACCTAGTTTGTAGTCATGTAACACTATATATATTGTACACAATAATTAATTAAAGGCAAAGAACATATTCCTACATGGTATCAGAAGCCAAACCCTAACTTTTTTTCCTCCCTAAGACTCCCCCCTCGGCAGCCCTCTTCTTTGGAAACCCTCTCCCTTTCCAATGTTCAATGGCTGAACAACCTAAATTTCATCATGCTCTTGCAGTTAGCAACATCAAAAATTTCATTCTCATAACTCTTGAGATGTAAAAGGTTCATTATTCATCTTGGAAGGAATATTTAAGATTCATTGTCTTGTATACAAAGTCATCG
Source organism: Przewalskia tangutica (assembly GCA_029844215.1). Taxonomy (NCBI): domain Eukaryota; kingdom Viridiplantae; phylum Streptophyta; class Magnoliopsida; order Solanales; family Solanaceae; genus Przewalskia; species Przewalskia tangutica. The sequence goes on along the minus strand of CM056729.1, from coordinate 13,413,886 downwards.
ACCATATCATGCCTCCAAAATCAAAGCCCCTAGAAAGACGTGATGATTCTGATGATGAACTTTGATCCCGCTTAGATGCGGTTGTCCTACAATGGGAGTGCTTGAAAAGTATTTTTTATGACAACAAGACAGAACGTGCCTTGTATTTGGAAAATCAATTTCAGACCATTCAGTAGAACGATTTTTCGAATGCGCCGACCTATTGTCAAGAACTTAAGATGATTGTTGATCAGCTCTCCAGCATCGGTGCATCGGTCACTAATCAACGATTGGTGATGCAACTTATTGCGAAATTGAATGAAAATTATGTCGGCGTCACTACCATCCTCCAACAAAGCACTTCATTGCCTCCGTTTATGAGGCTTGTTTGAGACTCATCCTTGAAAAAACTCGAAAAACAAAGCGAGCAACGACTAATGTCAGCATAGCCGACACTGCTCTCATAACCATTGGCGGCAATCATGCTAACCCGAAAGGCTCGGCTCCCGCCCCATCCCACATGCAAGCCAATAATCAGACACGTGACTCACATTCCCAGAATAATAACAGAAGAAGAAATCCCGAGAATAGTCGCGACAATGCCAAAAATAATGGCGGCAGGAGGCAGCCCTGTCGATTGGTTGTTGACACCCAATTTTGACCCTCCCGTCCAGATAGTAGCTATAAAATTACACTAATTTTGCAAAATAATTTTTTATGATTTCTTATAATAAAATGCAGCGATAAAACATTAATACAGACATAAATAAGCAATTTAATAATGGCACCGCGCCTTACGTAGAAAATTACGCACTTAGAGTCTCGCGCCCATATTTATTAATTTTAAGCTCTGTCATAATTCTTAATAATAAATAATAAATACATAAAATAATAATCTAACACACGCGTTTTAATAATAGCATTCATAAAAGAATTAAGAAGTCCTATCTCCATGTAGCATTTAAATAACTCAATTTTTATTTAATAAGTTTTAATAACGGCATCACATTATAAACATTAAGAACTAATTAAATAACACACCCGCATTTATTATTGTAATAATTTTAAAACTCAGACTAATAAAGCACCTAAATAATCTAATTACAATTTAAATAATTTAATTTACCATTAATTAATTAATAATACACCTAAACTAATACACTTAAAACTCTACCCCTGATTAAAATAACTACCCTGCCCAACTACCCAAATACCTAATTAAAATCAGTCCATGCCCATCAGCCCTTCCCCTTCCTTTAAACAACCCGCAGCCCACACAAATCCCCTGGCCCACTACCGCAGCCCACACTACCTACCCAGCCCAAGACTCACGCCTTTTACTTTACCCTACCCGTCGTCCCTCTCCACAGCTAAAACGAGAGAACAAAAAAAACACACAACCTAAACCTAAAGGGGACCGCCGCACCTCGCCCCGTCGCCCCAGCCGGGATTCTCGCCTGAGAATCCGGCGAGTCAATAATATCTCCCTTCTGTCTCCTTCCAAATCGCACATCTTCTCCTCAAATCGTGTACCAGAATTAATATCCCCAAATCTTCTCAAATCGCTTTGGCCCGACCGTATTAGGAACCAATCGGTCGAACTAGTCTCAAAATCAGTCCCAAATCTTAGGAAATCAATCTCAAATCGCCCCAAATCTATCACAAAATAGCCAAAATCAACCTTAAGAACCATACCAAACTTGGAACCCAAAATGATGGCTATAAATACAAATCGATACACATGCAATAGGTAGGGGTTTTTGACCATCGAGACCACCTTTACTCTCCAATCGATTTCCATCACAAAAATCCGGGGAAACCATCGTGGAATCAGTAAGAACATTGGGAAAATCAGCAATCGAGGCGATCGGATCGGGGGGAAAACCCAGCACTTTTCTGAAACCCTGACACGAACAAAAATCGACTCAACTGTCATAGAACATAGGGGAAACCTGAGGGAACCTGTTAGCATCCTTTAGCCGAAGAATTTCTTTCAAAACAAATAGCCTAGAATCGACCACAAACGATATCGTTTTCAATCGCATAGCATAAAACCTCCGAGCGGATCGACGACTTGATACGCTGCCTCGGGTCGCTGTCCGGAGAAGGAAATGCATCGGAGCAACAAAGAGTCTCATGGCGAGACTCATCTTGAGCTACTTCAAATGAAGGCCCGCATTCATGTGCATCCACCTCGCATAGGAAAATTCCAAACCGCGGCGAAAGGACATCGCCATTCTTCGAGTCATCCTTATTAATTCATATCCTTTCCCCATTCATTTGTTGTAATTACTTGTCTAACATTACTCTAATATTAATATATTTAGAATAGCCTAAGCTTTAAGTCGCTATTAGAAAATAGTTCAACACTAGAAATTTGCTTCTCATTAAGTTAATTATTCTAGCTTGCTTAACTTATTTTTGAACATCTAATCACGAGACTAATGCATCTTAAAAGAATTAATAACTCTTTCATTAATACTATATAATTTATTATCCACCGACTTTGCAAACAAAGGCCTACCTTTAATCACTAAGTCAACTTTGCACAGTTATATTTTTAAACTTCTCATGTATAACATTTTATATGATCTCTTTCGAAATTAACTTTATAAACAAATCTTATAAACATTTTTTTTAGGAATGCATCTTTTTTACTTTTTAAATTTGCAGGCACCTCTTCACTTAAACTTTTCAAAACACGCATTGCTAGCATAAATAATTAACCCTAGGTTTGAACGGACAACCGCAAGTTAGCGGATCCTTTAGGGTGTCTAACCCCTTCCCTTTAGGATAATAAAGAACTCTTACCCAGAATCTCATTAAGTTTAGCAGACCATTAAATGGAGTTAATGTTTACTTTAAACTAGTTAACATTTAGGTGTCCTAATTCACCCAAATTAATTGGGTGGCGACTCCGCGAACCCTTTAGCATCTCTAGCCCCTTTTAATATTTAAGCACCCTTTTTAACACTTTAACATTCTTTTAGCATTTATTTTATTTTTCTAACATTTTTATTAAGCATGAGGGTTCGCTAGAATAAAGTCGCGGTCGAAATCGGGCGCGACATTGGTAGCCACCAATAGCAGAAGCAACAGTGGCAGCAACCTCTGCCATGGGCTATGTGGGCCCCATCGACATGGGCTGCTCCACATTTCCCCTACCCGACGTTATCCTAGGCCTAACCTCTGGTCCGACAAGCCCAGTCTGATATCCTCAGCGCACATCCACCACAGGCATACCGTACACAAGTTTCTTCTCCTTCAACCTATGACACCAACGAATATTAAGGCAGCTATAAATGCGATGTCTCTCAACGTCCCTGAAAATAGTTGTGTTACAACCCAAATCGGAGGATCGCGATGGGCACCCGGACCTTACCCGTCGGGTACCACCAATCACACTATCAACACCTAACCATGATTAAATACGGACTAAGCCGAAAGAAAACTATGTGAAATCTTTATCCAGAAAACCAACTTATATATATACATACACATACCAAGGCTAACAAGGTCATACAAGTCTACTACACATACATGACACCATCTACAAACCTCTAAAGAGTATACGACATCAAAAGGTCGGAACAGGGCCCCGCCATACCCATATATATATGCAAAAATATACCGTACTAAAATTAGACTCCGAAACAAGGAGAGTGCTCCAAAAATCCGCTAAGTCAGTAACCTACTAACGTGGATTGTCATCATGTATATGTGAACCTGCGGGCATGATACACAGCGTCCCCCAACAAAAGAGATGTCAGTACGACTGATGTACTGAGTATGTCAGACATGAATATAGCATAACAGGGATATAACAACAACTGAAACAGAAACAACTGACTAGTAGTAAATGCCTCTGAGATCCTAATACACATGCCTAAATGTTATGGACAATGCAAATGCGGTATACATATAAATATTGGCCACACAGGGGCATCTTCCTTCCCATAACTGCCTCTGTGGGCATCATGTTATATCGTATTGGCGACACATACATCAATATTGGCCTCTTCAGACTCTTTAGTGATAGTTTGTACCAACTGCAGGTGGTGTGCGTGTATAATGTCTTTTCCTTTTCCCCATCCCCTACATATATATACAATATTTACCATATAGTAGTGTGTATAGCACAAGTGGATCCATGGTAATATATGAATACTAATCTCTTTATTAGCATACGTAAATATAACATAATTTCAATATGAGCAATTTAAATCATAATATTATTAATGGTAGTGGACAAGACATTTTCATTCGAGGTTATGGAAAGTCATCTCTTTCCCCACCATACCCTCGTTAGCCTTAAAAAATATCATTCATGCCCCTAAATTTATCAAAAATCTAATCTATGTGCATCATTTCACAACCGACAATAATATTTTCCTAGAATTTGATCCTTTTGGTTTTTTTTTGTGAATGACCTTATGACAGGAATGCGAATATTGAGATGTGATAGCACCAGAGACCTTTATTCTATGACCATCTACGTCAATCATCCAACCTCTTCTCCGTCAATCTTTGCATCAATTTTGTCTCATTTATGACATAATAGATTAGGACATCCCGGAGACTGTTTTACGTTCCCTTAGCAAAAATAAATTTATTGATTACAAACATGTCCCTTATCCTCTTGTTTGTGAATCTTGTGATGTCAAGTTGTCATTTTATTTTTCATCCACCTGTACTTTAATGCCTTTTGATATAATACACAATGATTTATGGACTTCTCTTATCTTAAGCACAGTCGGACATCGATACTATATGTTGTTTTTATATGATTATTCAAACTTCCTATGGATGTTTTCCATTGGTAATAAGTCCCAAGTCTATTCTATTTTTTCGTCATTAAGCACTTTCATTAAGACACACTTTGAAAAGAATATTAAATATTTTCAATGTGACAATGGGATAAAATTTGATAATAATAAATTCAAACTTTTCTGCGCCAAATACGGCCTTATTTTTCATTTTTTCTATCCCCACACCTCTCCACAAAACAGCAAAGCCGAATAAAAAATTAGAAATAAACAACTTAGTTTGTGCCCTCCTTGCTCATGCCTCTATCCCCTTCTTTTTGGTATTATGCTCTATCAATGACAACATATCTCTTGAACATTCTCCCAAACAAATCTCTTAAACACAAGTCTCTCACTCAAGTTCTCTATCTTCGGGATCCTTCCTATAAGCATTTACGAACTTTCAGATATCTGTGCTAACCCTTTTATCCCTCCACATAAATCAACAAGCTGCAACCTCGATCATCCCCGTGCGTCTTTCTTGGATACCCTCCAATCATCGAGGTTACAATTGTTACGACTTGTCAAGCTAAAAATAATCATTTCTCGGCATGGCATATTCGATGAGTCTCAATTCCTATTGCTAAACTCAATTCTTCATCCCCAAATGTCTATGAATTCTTAAATGATAGTCTAAATCTCCTTCTAATTCATCACTTACAAAATCAGTCATCACTGACAGACATCCCCACCACTGTCGTCCCGAGGCGGGTAGTCCACTCAGCCCCACAACGGGAGCCTCGGAACAGCCTGTCATGGTCTTTCATCTCAGCTGCCTCTCAGCCATCCCGCTCTTCCCGATGCCACTGCCCCTTCTCGGCCCCATCCCTACTCCCGTTAGTCCACCTAGTCCCGCCTCCACTTCTCAGCCACCCCATCCTAATCATGTCCAATCTCCCGCGGCACACCCACGGACATGAAAATCTGTGCTATACACGATATTTCCAAACCCAAATGACTATTTAACTTATCTATTTCGATTGCCCCTTTCCATGTTCCTCGTAATCTGAAAGATACTTTGTTCGATCCTAATTGGAAATGCAATAATTAACGAATATAATGCTCTTATTGAAAATATGACGTGGGATCTAGTACCTCATCCTCTTGATGCTAATATTATTTGTTCTATGTGAATTTTTCGACATAAAAAGAAATCTGATGGTTCTTTTGAGAGGCACAAGGCTCGTCTTGTATGTGATGACAGGTCTCAACAGGTGGGAGTGGATTGTGATGAAACTTCCAGCCTGGTGGTAAAACCAACAAATATTCGGACCGTTCTCATTATTGTTTTATCCACGTCTTGGTCCATTCATCATCTTGACATCAAAAATACTTTATTGTATGGAGACTTTCATGAAACCGTATATATGCATCAGCCTATGAGATTCAGTGATTCGATTCATCCAGATTATGTGTCTTTTGAAGAAATCGCTCTATGGACTGAAATAGACTCCTCGTGTATGGTACAAATGGTTTGCTGATTTTGTATCTTCTATCGGATTTTCACATATCAAATCTGATCATTCATTGTTCATCTATAGAAAGGATAATTACATGGCATACATCCTATTATATGTTGATGATATCATTCACACCACATCTTCTTATGCACTTCGCCGATTCATTATGATTATGTCACTCATTGTCTATAAGTTGGCTATGAAGGAGTTGGGCCCTCTAAGCTATTTTATGGGCATTGCTGTTACGAGACATTCATGTGGCTTATTTATTTGTCAAAGAAAATACGCCAAAAAGATCATTGACCTCGACTGCCGATTCAGTATAATTGTATAGAAGTGCCGTTCTTTCAGTTTACACTTCTCAATAAATTAAAGTCTTCCACTTTTTTAGTTTGTTGTTGCTATAAAGTAGAACTAGACAGCTATTTTACAACAAATTGCACGAATAATGAACTGGATAACAATAAATTTGTTCCTTTTTTTTATCACTTGGCACCGTAAGAATTTATTTCAGCAGTGGTGGTTTCTGAATATTAATCAATCAAGTTGAGTTCAGTACTCTCTGATCAAAGAGCATTTATATTTGTATTCAAATTTTATTTGAACAATAATTTTACTCTTTTAAAAGTGCTTCTATTAGCTATACTTTCAGTTCCATTATTATTCGAACAATAATAATTTTGTTCTTGCTTGCTTGGAATTAATTATATGATCAAAATTATATTGTATGCCAACCCTCCCTTTAGTCTTGTATATGTAAGGGAAATTTTGAAACACTTAAAGGCTTCATAATAGAACAAACTAGCAAGCTATATGTTTTTTTCCCACAGATTCATATAGAATTTTCCATGAAAGTACTGTATGGGCTCGTTTGTTACGTCGCACTGGACTGTATAATTTTGAACGGACTGGACTGTATTAATATATAATGGACAGTATTAGAGTATTAATATATAATGGACTGTATTTTTTTATTTTTTTATTTTTAATACAGTCCAGGGGAGGATCTCAAAAATAGCAGTTGGAATGTACTATTTTTAGAAATAGTACATTCCATTCCGACTGAAAACGTCCACCAAACGATGTATTATGTTTTTGTCCAGTGCAGTTCAGCGTACCAAACATGCCATATATGTCCCCTCCTTTTGTAATTACTTTATTCAAACTGTGATTTGAAGTTCATATGTATATTTAAAAGTTGGCAACGTTTCCGACTATACCCTTAATTAGCATATATAAGAAACAATTCTTTTTAATAATGTTCAATTTTTTAAAAACATCTAATAAATATAGGTAGCTAGTAAACGATATGTATTTAAAAAGTCAAAAGGACAGTTAAAATATAGGACAAAGAGAGTAACTTTTATGAGAAACGTACTATAATTGCATTCCGTATTTGTTCTTATTTACTGTGAATATACTTAGAGTAAAACTAAAACCGAAAGAAATAATCTCTTCATTATTCTTATTAATGAATGATATATATATACGAGTTATAAGGAAGATCTTCTTCCTATTCTGCCTAGAAATCTCTATTCTATAAGAATACTAACTTTACAATTATGGTAATATTACACTACTAATTAAGGTACAAACATAAGTCTAATATTCACCAAATATACAAAGGAAACCCAAAGGGTCCCACATGATAACTCTCGACTAGGCTATGACCCATATACACTTTAACACACACCCGCAGTCATAGCAGACGGTCTTCGTACGCTGAGACTGTCTCTAAAATCTTCAAAAAGAACCGAGGAAAGACCCTTTGTAAAGATGTCTGCAATCTGATATCTGGAAGGGACATGACAGTCGTGTACTTGTCCTTTAGCTACCTTCTCTCGAACAAAGTGAATATTCATCTCTATGTGTTTAGTGCGCTGGTGCTGAACTGGATTACCAGAAAGGTAGATGTCACTTATATTATCACAATACACCAAGGTAACTTTCTCAATAGGACAATGAAGCTCTAAAAGTAGATTTTGTAACCAACATGACTCGGAAACCACATTGGCTACCCCTCGATACTCGGTCTCTGCACTTGAACGTGAAAGCGTAGATTGACGCTTGACAGACCATGAGACCAAGTTATTACCAAAAAACATACAATAGCCAGACGTAGACTATCTGGTGTCAGGACAACCACCCCAATCAACATCTGTATATGAGACAAGTGTAGACGTCGATGAAGGGTACAAATGCAAACCATAATCAAGTGTTCCCTGAATGTACCTAAGGATGCGTTTGAGCGCATTCATATGTTCAACTCTGGGATCATGCATAAACAAACACACATGTTGGACTGCATATGTAATGTCTGGTCTTGTGAACGTAAGATACTGAAGGGCGCCTGCAAGACTACGATAGTGGGTCGGATCCTCATACCGAGAGCCAGTTGCAGCACCCAACTTGGGTTTAGTATCAACTGGAATAGAAGTGGACTTACAGGATGACATCACAGTCCCTCAATGATCTCTGCTGCATACTTCCTCTGTGTTAAGAATAATCTGTCTGCATGACGAGTGACTGCGATTCCCAAAAAATAGCTCAAGGGTCCCAAGTCTTTCATGACAAACTCAGAACTGAGCATTGTCATAATAGACTTTCTCAAAGCATCAGAAGAGGCAGTCAAGATAATATCATCAACATATAACAATATATAAGTCATGGAAGAACCCTGACGATATATGAACAATGAATTATCAGACCTGCTGTGAGAAAAACCCATAGTCGAAACAAAATCAGCAAACCTCTTATACCAATTCCGTGGAGACTACTTAAGTCCATATAAGGACCTTTTCAATAGACAGACATGATTAGGATATCTAGTATCCCTGAACCTCAACGGCTGATGCATATACACTGTCTCTTGAAGATCACCATGTAGAAAATCAATCTTCACATCTAGCTGATGAATGGGCCATGATTTTGAAAGAATCAAGCTGAGCACAGTGCGAATGGTAGATGGCTTGACCACCGGGCTAAATGTCTCACCACAATCCACACCAACCTGCTGAGTCTTACCATCACCTACAAGTCTAGCCATCAGAACCTTCCTTATGAACAAAAATTCACATAGACCGAATAATATTAACACCAGATGGACGGGGTACCAACTCCCACGTCTTATTATCAATAAGCATTATATTCCTCGGTCATAACAATTTTTCAATTAGGGTCATTTAAGGCAGACACGTGATTACGGGGTAAGGGGGATTTCAGAACATTAGAATTCAAATTGAAATGTCTTTTTGGTTTAAAAACACCTTGTTGACTGCGAGTGACTTGAACAAGACTGTTACACCCCGTATTTTCAAGGAATTAATATGAGAACGTACTTAGGAAACTAAGGTTTGAATATTGGAAGGATAGTATGAGTACATTTTCTTATGGAAAAAATTCGAAAAAATGTGAAGACGAAAAATTTATTAACTCGGAGTTAGATTCCCTAATATGAATTATGGGCTTAGTATTGGATTATGAAGTAATGGAATTTATAATATGAGGCCCGTCAAAATTTCACAATTTGGGAGGGGGGTTCAAAAATTGTAAGTATTTTGGCTAAGTGTTGGATTAATATTTTGTGAAGAGAATTATGGGCGAATAAGAGGGTGACATGTGTCCCTCCCCACTTGTGTAGCAAAGCTCTAATTATATACATGTATATGTATATGTACATGTATTGCAAGAATGACTAGAAAGGAAGATATTTTTCATCCAAGTGGACAAGTGTGGAAGATATTTGTGAGATATTTTCATCAAGACAAGTGGACCACTTAGGTCCCCCTCCACTTGTAATATTTCATCTATATAAGAGAGGTGATATCAAGACTTAGAGACTTGGCATAATAATCTTCATCATCCAAAACCTCTCTTCTCCCTGTTATTTTCGAGAACATCAATAGCCAAGGGAAGAACAAGAGTTGATTATTCTCCTAGATTAAGAATGCTAATCAAGTGTTGAGCCAAGATAAACTCTCTAAACCTTCCAAAACCATTGGGTTGTGTGTAGTGATCTTGAGACCCTAGTGTGTTCTTCAACTTTTTGGAAGTAAAACAAGTAGGAAGTATGGTTACAAGCTTGTAGTAGATTCATGTGTGTGATTGGAACTTGAAGAATAAGGAGCTAAGACTAAACTATGGACCGACTTGAAGTGGATTATTTTGAGCATATTTAAGGTAAGGATTATTCCTCCTCTTGAAGTAATTGTATATTCAATGTTGTAGTAATTAATGGATGAACTTGTGATTAAAAAGAATGAAGAATAAGAAGTACATGTCACAATCTTGGCATGTTAGCCGATTGTGGACAGTTTTGGTATTGTCGGATTCATTGGTTATGGTGGTTGTTATCATCACCTATTACATGTTAAAACATGAAGGAATCTTGTTGTTAACAAGTTGATATTACTTATATAAAAGTATTAGAATATAAGTGGATGATAAGAAGTTATGAAAAACAGTTTTGGTTATAGTAGTTGACCGAGAATACTATAAAACTGTATTAGTGGACTGTACTAATGGACTGTATTAGTGGACTATACTAAATGGACTGTATTAGTGGACTGTACTAATGGACTGTATTAGTGGACTGTTTTAGCGGACTGTTTTACGTAATTAAGGGACTGTTTTTGCGTGAGAAAAATAGGTGTGTGAATCACCTTGATTGTTGTTTGGTTGTGCCCTTAATTGGTGTCTTGGTTATTGATGAAATTGGCCTTCTTGAAAGGTGGAAAAGTACGTATAAATGGGGGAAGTGATGCCCAAATTTTTGTAAAAGAAAGGAGATTCATTGAGTAGTATAAATCTATACTAGTATCATAAAGTTGATAGAAGTATTATTATCGTTATAGGTTGAAGTACTACTTATGACAGTATTCTATTTGGCGTGTGGAGTAACCGAAGAGGTATGTGAACTCTTCCCATCTTCTTTGAGCATGAACCTTATAAAATGATACTTGATATTATAAGTGTCTTGAATTTCCAAGTGAGGATTTTAAATGAATTCGGATTTCATTGTGGTGTTTCCTTGATTTGGAAAGAATAGGTTACTTGATTTAAAAGGTGTAGTAACTTGATAAAAAAAAAGTGCCTTGTGTCACGCCCTTTTTCGACCGCAACATATTCTAACTAACTCCTGCTATAGAAATGTTAGAAAATAAAAATAAAATGCTAAAAAATGTGCTAAAATGCTAAAAGGTTGCTAAGTGCTAAAGATGCTAAAAAGGATGCTAAAGTGCTAAAAGTAATGCTATGGTTCGCGGAGTCGCCACCTAATTATTTTGGGTGAATTAGGACACCTAAATGTCAACTAGGTAAAGTCAACACTAACTCCATTAAATAGTCTACTAAACTATTGTGAGATTCTGGGTAAGGGTTCTTTATTAATCTCGAGGGAAGGGGTTAGACACCCTCTAAGATCCACTAAGTTGTCCGTTCAAACCTAGAGTAATTATTGCCAGCAAAATGCGTGTTTTTTTAAAGTACTTAGGCAAAGGATAAGTGTAAGTGTATTTTTGGCCTGCATAAAAAAATGTAAAATTTATTTAAAATATAAAGCTCTGACTCATCTATAGCTGATAATAGGGATGGCAACACTAGGGCTCACCTAAGAAGAAACTTGCAAGATTGGGAGTTGGAGGAACTAACTGATCTATATAGGTTACTGGCAGACTACTCAATAAATCCTCAACTTCCATACAGCTTAAGGTGGAGGGATTCAAAGAAAGGCATCTTCACAGTAAAAGCAAGTTACAACCATTTGAATGCAGCAGAGGGAGTGGCAACTTCTTGGCCCCGGAATCTGGTTCAGAAGACAAAACTCCCTCCCAAAGTTAAATGTTTCACCTGGACAGCCCTTTACAATGCTATTTTAACCTAGGACAATCTCGTGAAGAGAGACATTACAGTGGTGAGCAGGTGTTTTATGTGTAACAACAGCTTAGAGACAATAAAGCATCTGCTACTGCATTGCCCCATGGAAGCTGATCTTTGGATTATGTTTTTGGCTATTTCTGGAATTAGTTGGACAACCCCCTTCAGTGTAAAGCAAGCAGTTGAAAGTTGGTGTTTGTTGAAAGTAGACAAGTCCATCAAGAAGATCTGGCAGATATCCCAGCATGTATTTTTTGATGTATATGGACAGAAGGAACAAAAGATGTTTTGATGGGACTTCAACTCCTAACTGCTCTCTTAGGTCCAAGTGTCTGAGGAATCTCTTAAGTTGGAGCAATCTTTCCCCTGTAAATGATGGCATTCCCCTTTTAGGTTTTATCAGCTCCCTCTCAGTGGTTTAGCAGCCTTGAGTTTTTGCTTCTGGCTCTTAACTCCCAACTCATACTTGTTTTTTGCTGGAGTTATAACCATATGATTTGTAATCATTCATGCACCTTCTTGATGCTTTTTTTAATACTACTTACTTCATCAAAAAAAATTGTGCCAAACATAAGAGAGTAGCAAAAATGTTACTCCTCCATCCCAAATTAAAATTCCTAGTTCAAGCGAAACACAGCACAAAATATGTTTAGCTCCACTAATGGTGAAGAAATCTGCACAGACTCTTAAATGAGATTCCCTGACCCTAAGATTACCAACTGGTCTAAATCTTCGATGGATAAACATGGACATACTCACACAGTTATAAAGAACATCATAAAGAGCATACCTGATTGGCTTTACGCCCTAAACCCATTAAGAAGTTATCAGGCTTAATATCACGATGAAGAAATCCTCTTGAATGCACATACATCATAAAGAGCATACCTGATTAGCTTTACGCCCTAAACCCATTAAAAAGTTATCAGGCTTATATCACGATGAAGAAATCCTCTTGAATGCATATATTCAACCCTGCTAATCTGCAAATATATATTATGATAAGCCTTAGACAAGCCAGCTAAAACAATCATACAAGTGGATGCTTTTTACTACTGACCAACTGATCTGCCAGCATTAGGACTGTTTTCAATGTGAACTTCCTATTGCAGTAGTTAAACAAGTCTTCCAAACTTGGCCCAAGAAGATCAATAACCATGGCACTGTATTCACCTTCAACCCAAAACCACTTGAGGTGGGGAATTCCAGCTTAAAAGTAACAAAATAAATAATACCAAACCAGACCAGTTAAGCAGAAAAAATCACCAGTGATGGAAAGGAAAGTGGCAGAAGCTATTACTCACTTCCTCCTTGTAGAAGCATATACAGCTTTGATTCATAATGAAGCTGAGGGTGCTTCGTTTTAGCTGATTCCTGGGAAACAATAAATTAGATTCTGGAAAGCAAAAAGCCCACATCAAAGAATCTAATCCCATAACTAAACAATAGTAATTGAAAAACACCACTACACAAGAATTGTAACAGAAAGCATAGTAATATTTGAGAAACTTAACCATTGACAACAGAAGAAACCACAACTGAAGGTTATAATGCATAGTATATAAGTAACTTCCCAACCCATATGCTAATTTTATTTAAGAAAACTACTCAATATTCAGAATTAATATATTAGCCATATCTAGGAGTGGCAAAAGGGTGTGTCGGGTAGGATATGGGCGGGTCAAAACGGATTAAACAAAAATGGATAAAATACAAAAGAAACCACATCGGAAGGTTATAATGCATAGTATATAAGTAACTTCCCAACCCATATGCTAATTTTAATTAAGAAAATTACTAAATATTCAGAATCAATATATTAGCGATATTTAGGTGTGGCAAATGGGTGTGTCGGGTCGGATATGGGGGGTCAAAACTGGTTAAACAAAAATGGATAATATATCTGACCCGCTCATACTTAACATGGATAAAAAAATGGGTTAACCGATTATCCATGATTTCAAAAATTGCAAAACACAAGCTAAAAGCCAAAATAAGCTTAGACTCCCAAAAAATGAGAACTCATTAAAAATAACAACAAGACAAATGGGTACTGATAATCCATATTATCTATCTGGATATCCATTTTTTTAGTGAATAATATGAATAATATCCATATTTGATCCATTTTTAAAAAGTTAGTTATCCAACGCATGTCTAATGGGTTGGAGTGGATGGTTACTTGTTTTCTTTAACCATTTTGCCAACCCTAGCCATACCCAGTAATCAACTCTAACATATAGCTGGACGTAACTTGTTTTATTTACCCTGCAAGAGATTGTTTCCACAGCTTTAACTCGTGACCTCCTCGTCACGGAGGTCACATGGCAGCAAGTTTACCAGTTACGCCAAGACTCGCTTCGTAAAGAATCTTTTAACGGTTAGCTAAATCAATAAAACTCACCAGCTTAACAGCAACTTGTTCTCCACTTTGTATATTCAGTCCTGATTACAAAATGAAAAAGGTCAATCAATACAAACCTAAAAACACACAATAATACACATGAAGAGACATTGGGATTTACCTAAATAAAGCTCCCCAAAAGATCCACTACCGATCTTTCGACCCAACTTAAACTTGCTACCAATCATACAATCCATACTTGAATTCCTAACAACAATTACCCTTCCATCAAAAAGATTAAACAAACACACTAGTGCCTCAATGCCCAAACGGTTCTGGAGTAATTATTATTCGCAAAATATATAGACTCAAACTTGGCTCACTCGTACTTATAATCTATGAATTAGCCCATGCTTGATTAGCCAGGCTCACACACTCTTTTTTATCTCTTCCGTTTCAAATTTAAGTTTCCCTTACTGCTTTTCATTTTGATAAGAGTAGATGCTTGTAGCTCACTTGCGGTCTATTAAATGAGGATTTTATCGAATCACTCACTAATTTGAACTTGGTATATAGAATTAATTTCTTTATAAAGTCTTAACTTTAATTAATATGTTGTGACTATTAGTCCAAACTCAAATCACCTGTCCCAAGTTTTTATGGATTTGGGCAAAAGTTTTTTATTATGGGTTTGATTTGGGCTAGTTCAAGTTGACACATCATAAATTAATAGCCTAAATAAATTCACGAAACTTAACTCATTAAAATGCTCAATCTTAACGAATAGAGTTCAAATTTAAAAAAATATTTTTGTTGATAAATAATTATTTTAAAAAATTCTTTATTATTTCAGAACAATAAAAATACACTGACGCACTCCAACCACCCACTACAATGTCCACCATACCCTTCCCTACCCCAACCCAAGCATTGAACCACTATCACTATCACGTCTCTTCCCTTACCTTGCCTACTCCACCCCTACCCACATCCACCCCACCTACCCCATCTACCCCTACCTCCCGCTCTACCCGCCCTACTCCATTCTCAAATTTATATTTTATATATTTTTACATTTATAAACAATTTATAAAGAATATAATTTTTTTTACCTACCCACACCTACCCCCTCCACCCCTGCCCCATTATCCTACACCATCATTAAATTTCTATTTCATATTTTTTTTACTTTTATATAAAAAAAAAAAATTACCTCCCTCGACCGCCCTAACCCCTCACCTACCCCACCCAATCCTTAAATTTCAATTTCATATTTTTTATTACTTTATAAAAAAATAAAAAAATGAATTTTTTTCTTACTCCACCCCATGCCCTACCACAATCCTCGTATTTCTATTTCATATTCTTTTTACTTTTATAAAAAAAAAAAATCTTACCTCTTCCCCATGCCCTACCCTATCCTCAAATTTCTATTTTATTTTATTTTACTTTTATAAAAAATATTAAAAATATGATAAACAAATTTAACCCCCTACCCTCCCACACCACCCCAAAGTTTTTATTTTAGATATTTATTTTACTTATATATAAATTTTATTAAAAATTAGAAAATTTCGTACCCATCCCCCCACTACCCCATCCCCAATTTTTTTATTTTATATATTTATTTTATTTTTATAAACTTTTTATTAAAAAAATGAAAAAAAAAATTACTTACCACATCACCACGCGAAATTTTTACTTTATATATTTATTTTACTTATACAAAAAAATTATAAAAAATGAGAAATTTTCTTACCCCTGCCTCTCACCTCCTACCCCTACCCTTCAACCCATTATTTTATATATTTATTTTACTTTTGTTAAAAATAAAAAAAACTTAAAAATCTTATTCTTAATTTAAAAATAAAGATATGGAAAAATCAAATATCATACAAAATAAAATAACATCATAGAAGATAAGTTTGAAATTTATAAAAGTAATGGGTCAAGTTGGGTATGACCAATGTTCTAAAAAACGCTAGGCGATGCAGGCGGGAGGGCGCTTAGCGCCTAGGCGGATTCTAAGCGAGTGCATTACACCCCGTATTTCCAAGGCAATGAGATGAGAACGTGTGTAAGAAATTGAGATTTGAATTTTGGAAAGAAATAAGAATTACTTTTTCTTAAGGAAAAATCTCGGAACCTCGTGAAGGAAAAAGATTTATTAATTGGAATTTGGTTCTCAAATTTGGTATTTTGAACTTATAGATTATATTGGAATTTTGGATTTTAAGTTCCGGATTTGGTCATGTGGGTCCACGGAAAAAATTTACGATTTTGTGGGGCCCGCGATATTTTGAGATATTTTGGCCAAATATGAATATTTTGGGAGATGAAATAATTTTGGACCAATATGAGGGTGACACGTGTCACCCCGCCACTTGTCTTGGCTTGACTTGGACTTTAGGATATTTTGGAGATAAGTGGACAAGTGGGTCCCACCCACACTTGTCCACCATCTTGACCCTACACTTGTCATCATCTCCCCCTTTGAATACATTGTATACATACACAAGAGGCTTGCAAGATTTCATTCTACACTTGGCATTATTTTCACAAAAGCCAATATATTCCTCTCCACATAGCTCTCGGTTTTGAGCCATTTTATTGGCAAAAAATTCTTAAACTTCCAAGCTTTGTACCTAGATACAAGATTAAGGTCTCTAACCAAGTGATTGGCAAAATTAAGCACCCTTAGCCCCTAAATCTCTAGTTGGCCGAAAGTTGGGTGAAACCCTAGGGGTTTTCCGTCGACTTTTTGGGAGCGAAACGTGAAGAGAGGTTGCTCCTAAGGTTGTAGGGGATACATATATGTGATTGGATCTTGAAGAAGTTGAGCGAAACGAAAACTGCAGGCCAAGCACCTACGGGCTGTTTTGGGCGTTTTTGAGGCATTTGGAAGGTCAAATCTCTTCTTTCTTATGAAGTAATTGGATATTACATGTTGTTATAATGTATAGATGAGTTTGTGCTAAAAAGAATGAAGAATAAAAAGCGTTTGAACCATTTTTGGGGCTAAAACCGTGAATGGATAGATTATCGGGTTTCGTTGGTTATGGCCGTTATTAACGTCACCTATTGCATGTTATAATGGAGTAATATTGTTGTTAATAAGTTGATATAACTTATATGGAAGTATTGGAATTCGAATTGGATAAAAAAGGATTAAGGAAAGGGTAATTGAATTGTAGTTGTTGGCCGAGATTTGCCTAAAACTGTGGGGTATCGTTATGCAGTTTTGATGGACTGTTTTGTGGTATAAAACTGCTGGAAAATCAGCCACCAACATGTACGTTTAATGTGGTAAATGGCTAATGAAATTCCTAAGGAGTAAGGGTGTTAAAGGCTTCACATTGTACCCTTAATGTTGGTTTATTATGGACTATTTTGCGGACTGTTTTGTATAGATTGTGGGGCAGAATTTTACACGTCAAGTTAAGCGTGTAATCCCCTTTGGTTAACTGTTTGTTGTGCCTTAAATGTGGCTTATTGATTGATAAATTGGGCCTTGGAAAAGATGGAAAAGTACGTAGAAACAAATGAAGTGCTGCCCAATTTTTCGTAGAATTAGAGGGTCATTATTTGGTATAAGTCTTACACTAGTAAGCTTGAAGTTGATAGAAGTGTTATTGTCATTTTAGGTTGAAGTACTTCGTATAGCATATTCTACTTGGCTTGAGGAATAGTCGATAAAGTTGAAGTACATTGGAGTGTATTGCTACTTGTCGTGGTGATTAGTCGTCAACGAGGTATGTGAACTTCTTCCTTCTATCGGCATGAGGTGACAGGATTCGAACCTGTGGCCTTCTGTACCCAAAACATATGCGCTGACTAGACTGCGTTACACCTCATTTTGTGGTTTTTTAGCAAGGTACATAATGTATCGTCAAATATTCAATATGATTCCACATGAGTATACTTGACTTGTTTCTTGAAGTATACTTGCCTTGTTATTGAAGTATACATGACTTGTTTCTTGAAGTATACTTGTCTTGTTATTGAAGTTTACATGACTTGTTTCTTGAAGTATACTTGACTTTATTTTTTATAAAGAGAAGTGATTCTACTCCTAGAAGTTAGGGGTATTCGTGTTGTTGATTTTATACTAAATGCATGTCTAAATTCTTCCTAAAGTCCTTACCAAGTCTTATGGGAGATGTTGGTAAGAGTTTTAGGAAGCATTGGAGTCGAGCTAATTGATTTAAAGAGAAGAAGTTACTTGATATTGAAAGAAGTACCTTGATACTACAAGTGTTAGTATCTTGGGGTCTATTACATGAAATGATTCTTTTTTATAAAGAATAGATGCGCGTAGTACTTTTGGGGTTCAAGTCCTTAGTATTTCATGAAATGAAAACGCCTTGAGTTTATAAAATGGAGATTGTTATAACCATACCTTCGATAGTACTTTGAGGTTTTAAAACGAAATATTGTTATATCTATTTCATTGGTGCTTTGTTGAGCCGCGCCACGGAATCAAGAGCTCCAAGTGGGCCATTTTTGGTAAGCAGAACTGGCGATGCGGGATGAACCGGAAGCCGGGTTCTGATTGCTGCGCGCTAACCTAGATCCCAAAGGTGTTGGTCGATTAAGACAGCGGGGCGGTGGTCATGGAAGTCGAAATCCGCTAGGAGTGTGTAACAACTCACCGCCGAATCAACTAGCCGAAAATGGATGGCGCTAAGCGCGACCCTCGGCCGTCGGGGCAAGTGCGAGCCCCGATGAGTAGGAGAAGCGCGGTCGCTGCAAAACCTTGGGCGCGAGCCCGGGCGGCGCGGCCGTCGGTGCAGATCTTGGTGGTAGTAGCAAATATTCAAATGACAACATTGAAGGCGAAGAGGAAATGTTCCATGTGAACGGCACTGCATACGGGTTAGTCGATCTAAGGGTCGGGGAACCCGACAGATAAGCGCGTTCGCGTACTCGAAAGGAATCGGGTTAAAATTCTGAACCGGATGTGGCGGTTGTGACAGCGTTAGGAAGTCGGAGACGTCGGCGAGCCTCGGGAAGAGTTATCTTTTACGTTTAACACCGCCACTCGAAACGGCTCGGTAGGAGGTAGAGTCGGCCGTGGAAGAGCACCACGTCGCGTGGTGTCGGTGCGCTCCGCGCCCAGGTTCTTAAAGGGAAAGTTGTTCTACCTATAGTACTTTGGGTTTCAAAAGGGGTGAAGTGGATTGATTTGAAAAGTGTGAGTAACTTGGGTTTAGATTGAAAGTTACTTGGTGATAGAAAGTGAAAGTGTTGGAGACTACAGGTGTTAGTGTCTCGGGTGTTATAAGAGAGGGAACGTACGGCGGACGTACGTTGTATAGTTGAGCTTTATAGAGTAGAAGATGTGTATTTCCTTCTACCCTTACTCTTTCATGTCATGATAACGCCTTAGGCTTTCTAAAGTAGAAGACGTGTCATACCTTCTAGTAAAGTGAAAAGATTATTTCTACTTATACATGGTTTCTCATGATGGTTATTCGTGCAAATGTTGTATTTCACCTCACCGAGTCCCTCTCTTGGGGGGCCGACCTTTGTTATACGTATACATGTGATATTGATTACATGTTATACTACGACGTCTTGTGATGATGTTTGAATTCCGCAGGCGTATACGTAGGTTGATTTTATATTATATCATGGACTGCCGACAGTGATGTTGGAATTCCACGGGCATGCTCCAGTGATGCTGATTTTATATTATATCATAGACTGCTGACAGTGACGTTGAAATTCCACGGACATATTTCAGTGATGCTGATTTGATAGTATACCACAGACACGCT
This sequence comes from Przewalskia tangutica, assembly GCA_029844215.1. NCBI lineage: Eukaryota > Viridiplantae > Streptophyta > Magnoliopsida > Solanales > Solanaceae > Przewalskia > Przewalskia tangutica. The sequence goes on along the minus strand of CM056729.1, from coordinate 13,393,644 downwards.
GACAGTGACGTTGGAATTCCACGGGCATGCTTCTGTGAGGTTGACATGCTGACAGTGATGTTGGAATTCCACGGACACGCTCGAGCATCGGCTATATATTGTTCTCTACGCGGCGGTGATGATGTTGGAATTCCACGGCGCTTACGCGAGGTTGACACGGCAGTGATGTTGAAATTCCACGGCGCTTCGGATACTTGTTATATATTATACTTTGTACATGCCGACAGTGATGTTGGAATTCCACGGGCATGTTTCTCTGATGATGATTGTATATTATACTTGTTATATGCTGACAGTGATGGTGTATTCCACGAGCATGCTTCTGTGATATAATATTATGAGGGCAGGTGTCCCTGATTTTGACATGTCTTTCATATTTGAAAGTAGTACAGTGGTATAATGGTACAAGGTACAATTGGCTCTTATTTTATATGACACATTAGGATCTGGTATTTGATTTTCATACTTGCCCCTGTCATTATTTTGTACAATTATGATTTGTTTACTATACTTTATTTCCGTTCCATACTTAGTACTTGTTGTACTGACCCCCTTCGGGGGGCTGCGTTCATGTCCGCAGGTTTAGGTATTCAGTTGTGGATCCGCGAGCTTAGGATCTGTGTTCAACATTTTGGGATAACTCCAATATTCCGGAGCTTGTCATTATGGTTAGGTATATTCAGGGGTACATCGGGGCCTTATCCCGTCATAGTTACTGTCCAAAATCTTAGAGGTCTGTATTCATATGTGGGATGGACTGACGCGAGTTGTATTTACATTATTGTACAGTTGTAGTCCCATTCGGGCGTTATATATTATGACAGCCTTATCGGCTTTGCCTTTGTTTAAAGAAAAAAATGAGTGTTATTTATCTTCCGCAGTTTACTTGTGTTGTATGAATAGAAGGGTGCCCAGGTAGGGCACCAGTCGCGGACCCGGGGTTCGGGGCATGACAGGGCCTAGATAAATCAAATAATCAATAAGACAACAACAATAAACTCAATCACTAGAACTTCACAATTGATAATTTATATATCTTCTAATTTATACTAAATTTTTAATTTTTTCAAAGACCATGTGTGAGAATAAAAAAATCGGTCGTGTCGCGGAGATTGGTAAAGCAGTTAACATACCGGGAAAAAATAGAAAAATAATGATGATGGAAGAGTGAAAGAAGAAGAAATAGAAGATATGAAGTATAAAAAGAAGAAGAAGAACTAACCTTGAAGAGTTGAAGCTTGATGGAAAAATTTTAGGACTTTTTTTCTTTTTTTTTTGGTATTCTTATTTCTTGAATCTTGAAGTGAAGAGTTTAAGTGAAAAGTTGTTGTAGAAATCATTGTTTGTTGATGTTGAATTGTTGAAGAAATCGCTGAAGAAATGATGCTTGTTGATGTTGAAGAAATCGTTGCTATAAGAAATAAAGTAGGGCAAAAAATTGGGGGTAAAATTATTAATTTAAAAAATAGGAATGGGTTTCCGCCTAGCGCCTAGGGATATATCGGGTCGGTGGGGTTCCGCCTAGCGCCTAGGTGCCGCCTAGGCCGACTTTTAGAACATTGGGTATGATCCATCATTTAGCTCATATTGATTGACCCGCCCATCTTAGCCCATGTATGTTTTGGACGAGTTGGACATTGCTTCATCTATTGATTCAGTCCATATTGGCTCGCTCCACTTCCGCCCAAACGGCCATCGGCCACCCTTAGGTGCAGCGCATAGGGCTCATTTCTTAATCAGAAGTTTTGGATTTAAACTTTAGATTTTTTTAATAAGCTCTATACGACATTAATTTAAATATAGTCAGACTCCAATATGAGTACCCTCATATAGAAAACCAAAAATAAAGTTTGTCTCTCTTGTTAAATTTTGACACTTAACCTAATAACAATAATCATTTAGATTTAATTTGACATAATGTATATGTTGTCTTTTATATTTGAGTACGTAAAATGTTATTTTTAACTTATTTTGAAATTTAAAACGTATAGTGAAATTTCATTTTACCCGTACAATCGATTTATATTTCATTCCTAATACTCCTTCCTCATATTCTTTTCATTTTTATTCTTCTCTCTACATCCACAGTGACACTCTACATCCACAGTGAAACTCTTTTTGCATATAACATACAACTAATACAAGCTTAATTTTTCTATTTTTATTATCTCTCATTTTTAAGACACGAGAGAACGCAAGAAACATAGACATTGATTTTGTAAAACTATGTTAATATAATTCTTTTTCTATACGTAATTTGCTATATCAAGCATAAAAACAAATTGAAGGTGTTGGAATGCAGTCAAAGACAGAAAGATGTAAGATAGCAACATGCAACAACATCACCCACAATACTTCTTGTTCATTTCTTCTTCCATTAGTTTATTAGTTTGTTAATTTGTTAGAAGTTGGTTAGCCATCCTTTCTAGTTTGTTAGAAGTAGTTATAAGTCATTTTCTATTCATTTGATGTTTGTTGATCACATCTATATATAGATGTTGAACACACATTGTAGACATAACAAATAAAAGAGAAAAACTTCTGTAAATTGCATTTTATTTAATTATATTCATTTTCTGCACTATGCATGAACAACTCAGTGTGCGATTGACTAAACCTTATGCATGCAATTCATAATCAGTCCAGATCGTAAAAATTAACATGGTATCAGAGCCACTGAATGAAGAATTGAGGAGTTTTCTGGCAACAATTCGACTGGAACTGAGCAATTCTTCATCGGAGCTTCAGTGAAATTTTGCAGGTCACTTTACTATTCGATTCTCAATTCGATTTTCAGTTTTTTTGGTTGTATTTCTTTCTCAAATTGCATGCATAACGGTGGTGAAGCTTAGAGATCAGTGTAGGGGCAGTTTGGGCTGCTGTTGAAGACAAGAGCGTCCACATGAAATTTCGTCCACCAGAGGGCAAATATAATAATTTTGCTAATGGAAAGAACATATTTGACTTCATACTTTAACGAATGACAAATATGATCTTTTTTCGAAAGTTGGATATAAAAGTGTATGGAGATAAAATAAGAAAGTTAAAATTAATTAATGTATTTTTTTTTGAAAAGGGGAAAAAAGCACATAAAATAGGAGTGGAGATGATAAAAAGCAAAATAAAGGTAACACGAGTGACTTAAAATCACACCAAGAAAACTCTCCTCGTCGTTTCAGATTTGCCCTAGCCCCCATTACACACCCGACTTCCCATTTCCGGAAAGTTTTCCCCAAATTCGTATAGTGTTTCCCCTTTATAACTGTTTCAAAAAACTAGGGCATTTAGCATTAACATGATTACCTTCATTGCACAGATTGATTGATGAAAAAGTAAACAAAACGATGCCGTTGTTTATGTCCGACGAGGAATACGAACGGTGTTCACACGACGCCGTTTCGGTAGCGTTAAAAGCCGATGAATTCATTCGTGATTTGTACAATCAATTGGAAACTGTGAAAGCACAAGCTGATGCTTCATCAATTACTGCTGAACAGACTTGTTCCGTGCTTGAACAGAAGTACGTTTCCCTTTCTTCGGAGTACTCCGCGCTTCAATCGCACTACTCTGAGCTTAACTCTTCGTTCGAGGGACGTCTCTCTGAATTATCTAAAGTACAAGCTGAGAAACAGCAAGCTTATCTCCAATCTGTAAGGCTATTTTTGTAATTTTTAATTCCTTTATTTTGTTTCGTTGTTAAGTGGGTTTTTGATATGTTAAGATAACATTTTTTGCATAATTAAGTTGTTTTTCACTGTGTTTGGATACCAGTAAATATTTTTATTCACCTAAAGGGGGAAAGTGACTTTCATTTTATTACTTCATATTGCTTCAATCTATACTTTAAGGGTGTGTTCAATATGGAGGAAAATGATTTTCTGGAAAATACGTTATTTTCTTGTGTTTGGTAGGTAAGCAAAAAATATTACCTTAAAAACAATTTTATATAATCTAGAAAAATATTTAGGGAGGTGGGGGTTGGATGTGGGGTGGGGAGTTGATGGGGCGGGGATGAGGGTTTGGAGTTTGGGGGAGGGGTGGGGGATGGGGATGGGGTTGGAGTTGGGGTGGTGGGGGTGGGGAGGGTTGGGGGTGGCAATGGGGTGAAGATGCGGCACAAACAGAGGGTGGGAAGGAGACAATTAGTGTGGAATGACCCTTGTGGAACTTGTTTTCCTACTTTCATTAGGGAAGTCATTTTTTCTCATTTTTAAGGAACTTGTTTTCCTAGAGAAAATGTTTTTTCAAATTTTTTGACCAACCGAACATGAGAAAATTGGAAAATATTTTTCTCCGTACCGAACATAGCCTAAGTTATTGTTTCCAATCTTTAATAATAAAATATCAATAAACACTATCCTCGTATCCTAGTATCTATATGCCCTGTATAATTATCATATGACGTACTTTAAGCTAATCAAATACTAGAAATTATTCCAGAAAATGATTACTAAGGTAAATCATATTAATGAAAACATTTCATGAAAATTAAATTTTGTCTATAATGCATCTGAAGTTCTGTTTTTTTTGTTGGATATTTAGTTTATGTTGTATTTGATTGTTTCTGGAACATAAAAACAGATCGTAAAGGATGGAGATGTGGACCGGTTATCAACAGAGGCATCAGAGCTCCGGAAAACAAAGAGACAATTGATGGAATTGGTGGAGCAGAAAGACTTGGAGATCAGTGAGAAAAATGCCACTATGAAAAGCTATCTTGATAAGATAGTTCACTTGACTGATATTGCTGCAGATAGGGAAGCGCGGGTCTGTGACTTGGAGACTGAAGTATCACGCTGTCAGGCTTCTTGTTCGCGGCTTTTGCAGGAGAAGGAGCTTGTTGAGAAGCATAATGCGTGGCTTAATGAAGAGTTAACGAAGAAGGTCAATGGTCTCATGGAGCTGCGTAAAGCGCATTCTGAGCTTGAGGCTGATATGTCTGCCAAACTTGCTGATGCCGAGAGAAGATTTAGTGAATGTGATTTGTGTTTGAAGAGAAAAGAGGAACGAATGAGAGAAATGGAGTTAAAATTCACTTCTATAGAGCAAGATTTATTATCCTCCAAGGATGTAGCAGCTGCAAAGGAGGAGCAAATGTCTGGTGAGATTGTGACGTTAAACAAACTTGTGGAATTGTACAAGGAGAGCTCTGAGGAATGGTCTAAAAAGGCAGGAGAACTTGAAGGAGTAATTAAAGCTTTGGAGATTCATGGAAACCAAATAGAGAATGACTATAAAGAGAGGCTTGAGAAAGAAGTATCTGCAAAGAAAGAACTAGAAGAGGAGGTTGCATGTTTGAAAGATAAGCTTGCAAAAAGCGAAGTGGAATTAAAAAAGGGAGAAGATACATTGAAACTTCTTCCTTTAAGTTATTTTTCTAGTGAATCATTACCTAATTCAGTTGAGGCTGGTGACATGGTTGAGGATGATCGGATGGTCGTACCTAGTCTGCCTATTGGTGTTTCAGGAACGGCATTGGCCGCATCACTTCTTCGGGAGGGTTGGAGTCTGGCTAAGATGTACACCAAATATCAGGAAGCTGTTGATGCACTACGACATGAACAATTGGGAAGAAAACAAGCTCAAGATGTATTGGAGCGAGTACTCTGTGAAATAGAGGAGAAAGCCGGAGTTATCTTGGATGAGCGAGCAGAACATGAAAGACTGGAAGATGCTTACTCTGTGCTAAGTGAAAAATTGCAGCATTCCCTCTCTCAGCAAGCTGCTTTAGAGAGGAATATTCAGGAATTTAAGGCTGATATGAGAAGGCGTGACCGTGATTATGCAGTTGCTCAGGCAGAGATAGTTGACCTCCAAGAACAGGTGACAGTGCTTTTAAAGGAATGTCGTGATATACAATTCCGTGGTGGATCTGTGGGACCTATAAATGACAATTCCGTGGTGTCAAATTCTTTAATTATGTTTGGTGCTGAGTCTAATGCTGGTGATGTTGGAAGGCTGTTGAGCTACAAGGACATAAATGGTCTGGTTGAACAAAATGTCCAGCTAAGAGGTCTAGTTCGCAGCCTTACTGACCAGATTGAGAACAGAGAGTCAGAGTTGAAGGAAAAGTATGAAAAGGAGCTTCAGAAGCATATTGACGAAGCTACCTCCCAGGTTAATGCGGTACTGGCAAAAGCGGATGAGCAGGGTACGATGATTAAATCACTCCATGCATCTGTGGCAATGTACAAAAAACTCTTTGAAGGGCATACAGTTGTTTCTTCTGATACTCAATCTAAAAAATTAGCAGAGCTTGAAAGGCAGGAAGTGATGGTTTTACCTGATTCTTCACATGAAGTTTTAGGGAGAGCACAAGAACGGGCTTTTGAGCGTGTAAAATGTCTTGAAGAAGAGTCATCAAGATTACGCAGTGAGATAATCTCTCTTCAGTCCGAGCGGGATAAGTCAGCTCTGGAAACACAGTTTGCTCGAGATAAACTTGACAGATATATGAAAGATTTTGAGCTCCAGAGAGAGGAGCATAATGCTGTCATCACGAGAAATGTTGAGTTCTCGCAGTTGATAGTTGACTACCAGAAGAAGCTGCGAGAAAGTTACGAGTCATTGAATGCTGCTGAGGAGCTTTCTCGAAAGCTAACAACGGAGGTGTCTATTCTAAAGACTGAAAAGGATATGCTGATAAATGCCGAAAAGAGAGCTTCTGATGAAGTACACAATTTGTCACAGAGGGTGCATAGTTTGCAGGCCCATTTAGATACATTACGGAGTACTGAGAATGTTCGTGATGAGGCAAGAGCTGCTGAGAGGAAAAAGCAAGAAGAGTATATTAAGCGCATTGAGAAAGAATGGGCTGAAGCTAAGAAAGAATTGCAAGAAGAGCGTGATAATGTTCGAAACCGTATGCCTGAGCGAGAAAGTGCTCTGAACAATGCATTGAGACAAATTGAGGAAATGAGGAAGGAATTGGCTAGCACTTCACATGCTGTGGCTGCTGCTGAAGCTAGAGCTGTTGTTGCTGAGGCGCAATCTGCTGATTTAGAAGAAAAATTGAAAGCTTCACAAAAAAAGGTTTCTCAAAGAACTGATGAAGGCGGTCCTTCCTCATCGACTGAGCTTTTTGACAACATGCACTCTGCTGAACAAGTTAAAAGACTCAGGGAGGAGGTGCAGATTAACAAAGATCACATGCTGCAATATAAAAGCATAGCTCAGGCAAATGAAGAAGCATTGAAGCAGATGGAATTGGCCTATGAGAACCTCAAAGTAGAAGCTGGTAGAGTGAAAAAATCAATGGAAGAGGAAGCATTATCGCTTAGGAAACATGTTAATGAGCTTGAGAGTGAATGTAATTTGAAGTCCTTTGAAGCAGCTTCTGCAACTGCAGGAAAAGAAGAAGCTGTCACTGCTACTTTAGCCAAAATATCCAGTCTGAAAGAAGAAAGCTCTGCTAAGATGTCACAGATTTCCAACTTGGAGGCTCAAATAACTGCTTTGAAAGATGATTTGGACAAAGAGCATCAAAGATGGCGTGCCGCTCAAGATAATTATGAGAGACAGGTAATCCTGCAGTCAGAAACAATTCAAGAACTGACTAGAACGTCTCAAGCTTTGGCAGCCTTACAAGAAGAATCATCTGAGCTCCGTAAATTATCAGATATTCTAAAATCCGAAAATAATGCATTGAAGGCCAAGTGGGAGGCAGAACTGTCGGTGCTAGAAGTATCAAAAACTGAAGCTGAGAAGAAATACACTAAGGCTAATGAACAGAACAAAATATTACTTGACCGGCTTGAAGGTTTGCACATTAAACTGGCTGAGAAGGACCGTGTATCTTCAGGTGTATCTTCTGGAAGCGCAATGGCCGAGAGTGATGACGGGTTGATGAACGTTGTGAATTATCTAAGACGGTCTAAGGAAATTGCAGAAACAGAAATTTCTTTGCTTAGACAGGAAAAACTTCGGTTGCAATCACAGCTCGAGAATGCTATGAGGAGAGCAGAGGTAGCAGAAGCATCACTTAATTCTGAGCGAGAGAATTCAAGATCTCAGGTTTTAAGTGAAGAGGAATTTAAATCACTGCAGCTTCAGGTTAGAGAACTGAATTTACTTCGTGAAAGTAACTTGCAATTGAGAGAGGAGAACAAGCACAATGTTGAAGAATGCCAGAAACTTCGCCAAGCTGCCCAGAAGATGAAAATTGAAGTAGAGGGTCTGGAGAAGCTTCTCAATGAAAGACAAGCTGACGTGGAATCTTGTAGGAAAGAGATTGAAATGCAAAAGCTGGATAAGGAGCAGCTTGAGAGGAGGGTTAGTGAGTTGGTTGAGAAGTACACGAGTTTTGACTTGGAAGAATATGCAAGTCTGAAAGAAGCTGCTTCACAGATGAAGGTGAATCTGAGAGAAAAAGATGCAGAACTGGAGAAAATTAAGAAAGCTTTATCTGAGCAGCAGAATCTGGTATCTAGCTTAGATCATGACCTCACAAAGAGCAGAACAGAGTTGAGTCAGAGAGAATCGAGAATCAACGAGATTTTGCAAGGCGAGGCCTCGCTGAGATCCGAAAATGAGAAGCAGAGAAGGTTGATTGCTCAAGTAAAGAAGAGGGCAGACAACTTATCAAAGGAAAAGGATAGGGCAGACAACTTATCAAAGGAAAAGGATAGGGCAGACAACTTATCAAAGGAAAAGGATGATTTGGCTAGAGAGAATCAAGCTCTCTCCAAACAGTTGGAAGATGCTAAACAAGGGAAAAGAACTGCTGATGCTGCAGATGAACAGGCCTTGAAAGATAAAGTAAAGGAGAAAAACACCAGAATCCAGGGGCTTGAGAAGATCATAGACCGGCTTAGAGAAGAGTTGAAACAAGAGAGATCAAAGCGTTCAAAGACTCAAAAGACAATAAGTGATTCCTATGGAACTGTGACTCAGGAGCGGTCCAAGCTATCAGATGAACTGGACAAGCACAAGCAGGCTCTGAAGACGATTACCGATGAAGTTGAGAAGATAAGGCAAACCAAAGGCAGTCAAACAGAGGGCACGTCAGTGGATCAACTTCTTTCTGGGACTCTCTTAGAGGATTTTACTGCTGCATATCTTCAGGCTGTAGATGAGTTTGAACGGGTTGCACGTAATGAGCTCGGGTCTTCTGGTGCTGCTGACACTTCTGCTCCAGATGCTTCTGTTTCTGGCTCTGTTGTTCCAGGTCCAGCAGCTACGCCTCCACCACCAGCCAGCTTGTTGACTTCCACTCCTGCAGTAGGAAAAGCAGAAGAAGAAAGGAGACTTGTGTTATCGAAGATAACCTCTGAAACTCGTAAAACAGGAAGGAAGTTGGTTCGACCTCGCATCACAAAGCCAGAAGAACCTTTAGCTGATGTAGAGATGCAGGATACAGATGAATCCAGCAACAGTAGGAAGCATGTCACAGCTCAAAATGCAGAAAATCTAGATAATGCCACATTACCAACTCAACCACCACTTCGCAAGCGCCCATCTGCAGTGTCTACCTCTGAGCTACAAGAAGAGACTCCTGCCACAGGTGAAACCTGCTTAGATGTGGCTCAACCTGTGCTTAAGAAGTCCAAACGTCTAGAGGCACCTCAAGAAGGCAGTGAAGACAAATCTGCTGGTAATGTAGAAATTTCAGAATCTCTGCCTACCACGGAGGAACATGATGCTGGAGATGAAACTCAAGGTTTGAAAGAGGAAGCCAGTGATATTGAGAAGGACGAGACTACACTTTCTGGGGAGCAGGTTGAAGAGCCGCCAGTTGTTGCCGCAAATCAGGCTGAGTCACAGGTTGATAGAACAGATGTTGCGGATGATACTTTTGTCAGGCCTAATGAAGTGTCTACACCAGATAATGAATCAACATTTGAGGTGCAACAAGAGAGAGAGCAGCTAGCCATGGATGAAAGGGAAGAGGGAGAGCTAATTGCTGATCCTGAAGACATTGGGGATCTCGACGGAGGTAGCAACTTGTCAATGGGAAGCCCAGAAAATTTGGAACCTCAGACTGATATCTTAGCTGGTACTGATGAAGACCCCTTGCTTACTCCAACAGACACCGGGGAGATAGAATCTTCCCAGCTCACAGATGATGATAAGAATGACGGCGTTGATGCGACAGAAGAGCTAGCTGAAAGTTCTGATAAGTTGAATGATGGTGGTGACCAGGTTGCTGCAGAAAGTGATCAGGTTGTGGATACTGTTGTTACTGGTGAGAAACCATCAAGCAGTCCAGTTCATAGTAGCAATTCAAAAGAAGGGGGTCCGAGTGACAATGTTGCTGCTGAAACAGAAGGGAAACAGGTTTCACCTGTTAATAGGAGCTCAAGAACCATAAACTTGAATGAGAGGGCTAGAGAAAGGGCTTCCATTAGGCAGGCTGCTATGCTTTCCTCTACGCCGACAAGAGGCCGTGCGCGAGTTCTTCGGGGTCGCGTTGGGCGCAGTGGTCGTGGTGGTCGCGGTCAAATCTCTGGTCCACAGGGTTAATCATTCTGCATTATCCTCTGCATAGCCTTCCGTTCATCTGTAAGTTATAACATATCTAATAGACATTTTCTAGATTAATTTCATGCCATCTCACTTATTAAAAAATGAATTCATGCAACACAGGTTGTGCTTTTATAAGGAAGAACTATAAAGAGCATACTTTAAATTCTAATGGATTTTTTTAATGCTATTGTGTGAGTTCTATGGAATTTTTTTGTCTTGACTATGTTATATTCTGCCTTCCCTGTATCCTTTTGCCAAAATTTGAATATGTGTGAGACCATTATTCCAGACCAATCCAAATTTTGCAATTATACAATTTCTCACTTAGTTGAAAAGAGGAAAATGATTAGAGGAGATTATCTAGTGCTGTTCCTAATTTATTGAATTAAGATGGTGAACAATGAAGACTAGGGACAACCTTTTTTTTTTGTCACACTTGGAATTCTGCCGAATTTTCAGAAGAGTGATAACTTATTTTACTAAGCTCTTGTAGAAGTTTAGAGCTACTTAACTTTATCCCTATACAACAAGTGCTGTCATGAACAACTTACGATATTCGTTCTTCCTAGATGTGGCAATTTTAGTCCTTAATATTGTGACCTGGGAGTCTGCTCAAGATTCTGCTGATTGGGTAACTAAAGAGATGGATGGTAAACTGTACTCTTTTGGCAAGATTTCCACAATTTTTCATGGCATAGATCCAAGACGCCCAACTATTAAAATAAAAAAAGATCCAAAGCTCCCCAACATTCTCACCCCCACCCACACGCACAAAAAAAATTATCCAAGCAAATTCAGTTTTCCTTTCTAGTTTCTTGGGTTTCAGTTTTTCCTTTCTCTTTTTCTCTCGCTGAAATAGATGGGGTGTCTATTTCCTTTCATCAACCTATGATTCTTATGAAATCGCTTGCATGCACAATTTGTAATTAATAATTTAATATACTTATTCTTGTTGCAGCATTTGAATCAATTTAGTAATGTACTTATTTTAACGTGATCGGTTATTTATTAATTAACTTATAGAAGCATGTTTATGTTCTTGTAATATTTTGAGTTTAAAACTGCTGATTATTCTCTTGCCCTGCTACTCCTAGTAGTGCAGACTTGTACCTGTGTGGCTGATAATAAAGATTTCTGAATATTTGTTGTATCTAAACTAGTTTTGAACCCCTTTGCAATGCGTAGGTTACCTTCTGATATCACTGATATTGATTCATCTTGGAGACTCTTCACTCTAGTGCTCGGTCTTGTCACTACATTCATCGTCCAATCTAATGGTAGGGACAGCTGAGTTCTCTCTTTTACTTAAGTAACTATTGAAACATACATTGCTGCCTTCAATTGGATTCTACTTTTTAACTTGAAATGTTCTTGTTTCCTTTGCAGCGCATAGGGTAAAAAAGGAGCTTTTACGATTGTCAAAGGAAATCAATTAGAAGCTTTGACAAGTTTCTTTGAATTTCTTCTGTTTGGAAACTTGACTTTCGACGACGTTCTTACTTTTCTGATGAAACTCAACCTTGATGATGATGTTCTTGCTTTTGTGATGACCTTTCTTTCTGGAGAAGATGTTGTCTATGTTAATGGACTGTTTGTCAGTCCTTACAAGTTTGTGGCCATCTATAACTTCTTATGCCATGGTTCAGGGGCTTGCCCTCTGTCATTAGTCTTTAACTACCTCCGGCTAAAGTTGATACTTTTATGCTGTTCTTTGTCGTTATGCCATATGCGACACTTCAATTTTCTATACTGCGCTATTTTCTATGAATATGAGATAGATTTGACATTTATAAGCTAACTAATAGTAATCCTCAATCCCAAACTGGTTTACGTTGGCTCAATTCATTCTCAATCCTTGGCTAGTGGAGTGTATGGACTTGCGTTTCATGATTTTTGTATAACCTGCTGTGTCAGATTAAACCCTGTTTCATGTTTTATTTGCTTTTCTTTTGACAAGGAATATTTAAAATCATCATTTTTGTATTTAAGTTTTTGTCCATAAATTGGATTTGTCATGGATGTGGGATGGCTTCTGATGTTGCCTAACCTTGTGCTAAATGGTTAAACGAGTACAGTTTCCATCCGTAGATTCAGTTTGTGGACACTGTCCTCCCAGTAAGACAAGAAGTTAGTCATGGATACGGTTCCTATACTTTTAAGGGTCTGGTGTGAGAAATAAAAAGAGGTAGTTTTTTATTTACATGAAAAATCAAAATTAACTAATTAATCAATATTAAAAAAAATTATTGATCAAAACATCAAATAAATGTATAGTAAACACTATATTCGATTCAATGTTTTTAATTCCGGTACAATAATGCTACGAAAGAGACTGGTTGGGACTTGAGGCCAAATCTGATTTTGTGTTTAAAAAAAAACCTTTCGATCTGAATATGCGATCTCTCATTAAGAAAGAATTTTTGAAAGACGCCCTCAATCACTAGGCTACATGCTTCACTGATAAAGATTAGAATCATTGTTAATAAATATCTTAATATTTGAAATTAATAAAAAAAAAAAAAAATTGGGGCGTGTGTTCCGCTCGGGGGTCCCTGCCGCCTCGACCGTTTCAAGGACGGTTATGTGAATACCATTTGGGTTTTAAATTAAGTAGTGTTTTTTTTTTCTTTATCTTTTTCTTTTACACAGAGAAAGGGAAGAGAATTAGAAGATCAAATTTCAACCAACCAAGTAAAAGTTAGGTAGTCATCCAATTAAACTACCGTAGTTTCCAAACAAGAAAGTTTAGTTATGTCAACAGAACTGTGGCCAATGGACTCTATATCAATGAGATTTGGAGGTTTTTAACTTTTTGGTAGAGAATGGTTTACTCTTAGTAAAGCCGACGGGGCAAATGTGAGTTAGTCAAACTAGTGATATCACGTGAGATGGCCAATGGATTCAATTGTTACCGGTCTACATGTCATCATGAGATTTGGAGGTTTTTAATTTTTTGGTAAAGAACGATGGGTAAGCCGACGGCGCACATTTGAGTTAGTCAAAATAGTAATATCACGTGAGATGCCTCTAAAAAATAAAATAAAATAAAATAAAATAAAATAAAATAGAAGATTCATGTTAACATGCAAAGTTGAGAGAGCAACTGTGAGTGGTAATGTGTAGAACGGAAAAATAATAACAACAATAAATTGTAATAAAACTTGGAAATGATCAAATAGAAGGGTTTGCTGAGTCGACTAAATTCTTAAGTTATCCTTAAGATAATATTGTCTCGTATATTCTTTCAACGGTTGTAATGACAACTTATCTCCCAAGATAAAACATCAATCAAACAAATGAGCAAAGGGAACTCAAGTGTTTGTTTTGGAAAAAAGATCTTTGAGTGTTTTGTGATCGTAAGAGAGGAAGAAGTATTTCAGATTTCAAGTGTTTTGCAAATGAGCCTAAGGCCTCATTTTATAGTGTTGTGAAGATGACTCTCCAATTGCCCATGTAATAGCCTTGAATGACCATGTAATGACCTTGATTATGGAGTGTTAATTCAGCCAAATAATGACTGAATTCATTTGGAATGTAATGGAGGTTTAATGCCTCAAAAATCAGCCCAAGAGTCATGTCTTTCGTCTCACATCACCGTACTGCACGGCGCGCGACCGCAGGAGGCACCGCGCCACAACTTGAGAGTTGGCGTAGCCTGCGATTGGGCGCCACAACTTCAGAGAGTTAGCGCCGTAGCCTGCGCTAGCGGCATCGGCCGCGGCGATTCATGACTCGTTTCATCTTTAAACACATTTATACACTTTTTCCTTCATTTACCAACGTCAAACCTACGTCATTTGGCCAATAACCGTCTATTACCTTACGTCTCAAACAATTCGTATACGTACCAATATCTCTTTCATTTAAGGAAATTATGATCATTGACATTGTATGTACACGTGTGTGAAAATAACGTTTCCGACGTGTGGGGCCCCTAATTATTCGATTCGTAATTAAATAGAATTAACTTTATTTCACGTTTAATAAATATTTACAACAGTAACAGACCCTAGAGAAACCAAGAAAATTTTCGAGCATCACGAAGCACGGCGTATATGGCAGTGCTGAGAACTCAAAACATGAAAATTGCTATTTTGAGATTTGGGTATTTTAATAACTAACAGTCCTAACCCAGCTGACTGAGCTGAGTATGAAAAGAAGAAATAACAAGAAGTCAAGAACCAATTAGTTACGAATTTCTGCCTCACTAACAAAAAAGAATTGAAGTATGTACTTTCAAGAAATAATTTACAGACCGACAACAACCACTATGAGCTGAGGTAATTAATTACACATTTTCAAAACAACCTTCTTCACGTACCTTAAGGTTAACACAAGAACAAAAGCTAATAACGTTAGATGGAAATTTCATCTTGTTTGCTAATTCAACTATGCTCATGACTTCTTCACTGTAACAGTTCACCACAACAGTGAAATACAGTATTATTTCTTCTATAAGTTAACAATTCTTGCTTCTACAACATATCATTTCCACTTTGTTGCTTAAGTGATCATTTCTGTTTTTTCATAATTGACTACGAGGAATTTATGGATAACTAACTTCCTAAAGAAAGTTCTTGATATATGTCTATAAATGTAAACCCAGAAAAAACAAAGTTCTATGATTTATATTGTTTTGTGATAGTAGAAAGGAGACATGATTGGCATCTCAGGAAGGAGGTAGTCTTCGAGCTTTCCATGTTACCAGACAAACCTGGTCAAATTTTGTACAAAAGAGTGATATTGACATTTATACTTGATGTGTCATGTGTGCACCAGTTTGAGATCAAGCAAATTTAAATGCCTTCCATATCACTGTGAAGTCCTAATATGACCAATAATGCCTTCCATGCTTCTTGGCCACTTCTTCATACTTTTTAGTTGCTTCCTGGAAAGTAAATTAAACGCAAAACACACCAAAATGACATCCCAGCAATCATTAACTTGCAGCACGGGGTAAACTTCTCACATTGTACATGTCTAAATTCATGGATGACTACTATTTCATCTAAACTGACCTTAGTTAGAGAAAGCTTTTTCAAAGAGTGGCAGTTCGCCACACCAAGAGATAATGAAACGAGCTTCAGATCACAATCACTCAGAACTAATTCTCTTAAAGATTTTCCTGCCAAGACTGGGAAAATAGGAAAAGGGTATGATGAGTGGTGAGGATCCCCATACACTATATCTTTTACAGAAGAGCAATGCCAAGCCACATATGAATCAGAGGGAAAACTTGATCACGAGACTTGGATTTTAAGCAGCTTGAAAACTCAAATGTCTCAATAGGGATTTGTTGTCCCTGTATCTCTCCATGATTGCGTCCACTACTTAGGACAAGCAACGATCTTCTACTTATTTTTCAACATTTTTACTGTGCGGAAAGGATGAATCAAACATTGAACGAGTGTGCACAGAGCATGAGAATACACGCTGGACTTCCCAAGACATTCTGGGCAGATGCAATCAATACCGCAACCTTCTTGATTAATAGAGCATTGTCTGTTCCATTGGGTTTCAGAATTCCAGAAGAGGCTTGGAGTGGAAAAAAGGTAAATCTTTCTTTTCTGAAAGTGTTTGGTTGCTTATCCTATGTTCATATTGATGCTAGTGCTAGAAGTAACTTGATCCGAAAACTAAGAAGTGTTATTTTATTGGTTATGGTGACACCGAGTTTGGTTATCGATTCTGGGATGACCAAACCCGGAAGATCATCCGAAGCAGAGACGTCAACTTTAATGAACATGTGTTGTACAAGGACAAGTTCCGGGAGAGTTCAGAAAGCAAAGTCTCTAAGAATAAAGAATCGAAAACAATTGATTTGAGAGAATTCTCGACACCCGAGCTACAACAAGGTACTACTGCGGTAGAGAAACAAGTCAATGATGGCGAGGTTGATGAAAATGTTGATTATGAAACAAATTTGCGGATGCCGATCACAAAATTACGCACATCATCCGGGATCAGTAAGCCGGTTCACAGGTTCTCTCCGTCCATCGCATTTTGCTCACTAACAGAGGGGAGCCGAAATGTTACGAAGAAGCGATGCAAGTTGATGAATCGATCAAGTGGGAGATGACAATGAAAGATTAGATGGACTCACTGTTGTCAAATCATACATGGGAGTTAGCTAAGTTACTAGAGGAGAAGAAGACATTGCAGGGTCTACAGGATAAAGGAAGAACACGATGGAAGTAAGCGCTATAAAGCGAAGTTGGTTGTGAAGGGATTTCAACAGAAAGAAGGTATTGACTACACGGAGATCTTATCTCCCGTAGTCAAGTTGGTGACAATCTGAATTGTTCTTGGGTTGTTAGCAAAGGAAGATATGCATCTTCAACAGATGGATGTGAAAACTGATTTTCTTCACGGTGATTTAGATGAGGAAATCTACATGAAATAACCTGAGGGATTTGAGGTCAAAGGGAAAGAGAAGCTGGTGTGCAAGCTTCAAAAGAGCCTGTATGGACTGAAACAGGCTCCAAAACAGTGGTATAAGAAGTTTGACAGCTTTATGAAGAAAGTCGAATTCCTAAGGTGCGAAGCAGATCACTGTTGTTACTTCAAGAGATTTGAAGACTCCTACATGATACTACTTCTTTATGTTGACGACATGCTGATCGTAGGAGCAGGCCTATATGAGATTCATAGGCTGAAGAAGAAGCTGTCAGAAGAATTTGCAATGAAGGATCTGAGAGTTGCAAACCAAATCCCCGGGATGAGAATCATCAGACGTAAGGAGGGCCTCAAGCTCTCACAAGAAGAACACGTGAAGAAGGTTCTCAAGAGGTTCAACGTGGATGATGCCAAGCCATTCAATACTCTCTTGGCTGGACACTTTTGTTTGTCAAAGGATCAGTCGCCTGTGACCGAGGACGAGAAGGAGCATATGGACAAGGCTGCCTCTGCTATTGGCAGTCTTATGTACGAGATGGTATGTACGAGGCCAGACATTGCACATGCAGGGAGTTGTTAGCAGGTTTATGAGCAATCCGGAAAAGCAACACTGGGAGGTTGTGAAGTGGATTTTCAGGTATCTGAAGGGCAACTCAAGTTTAGTTTTGTGTTTCTGAAAGTTAGATACATGATTGCAGGGATATGTTGATGCTGACAATGGTGGTGATGTTAATAGCAGAAAGAGCACATCCGAGTATTTTACACCTTCAGAAGTACTGTGATTTGTTGGGTTTCAAAATTGCAGAAGATAGTAGCTCTCTCTAGCTGTGAGGTTGAGTACATTATCATAACGGAGGCCATGAAGGAGATGATGTGGCTACAATTTTTTATGCGGGAATTGGATCAGGACCACGAGGAGAGTGTGGTATACTGTGATAGCCAGAGTGCTATTCATTTGGCAAAGAACCCGGTCTACCATGCTAGCACGAAGTACATACAACTCCGGTACCATTTTATCATATCAGCTTTGAAAGATGGAGTATTAGTGCTTGAGAATAACCCAAGGAGTCAGAATCTAGCAGACATGCTGACGAAGGCCGTGCTAAATGATAAACTGAAGTTGTGGAACTTCAGTTGGATTTCTTGGATGAGGATCAGAGTCGTTGCTGTAGATGGAGACAGATGATTGAAATTAGTCTCCAAGTGGGAGATTGTTGAGTTGTGGAGCCTAATTCATCGCCGACACTATGAAGACCCTACGCAGAGTGTGGAACACCTAATTTGGGCTTGCATTATGTTCGCCCTAGTTTTTACTATATATAGACTAGGGGCTTCATTTTTCTTTCTTTTTGAGGTCGAGAAAGAGAGAAATAGAGAATTGTAATAAACTCAAACTCCCTATTTGATTATAGTAAAATCTGCAGCGGCAAAGTGGACGTAGCTCTTGCATTGAGTGTGAACCACTATAAATCTGTGTGTATTATTTGTTTTTCGCTTATTTACTGTTTTCTGATTATGTAGGATTTGAGACTCAAATCCTAACAAAAAATACTTAGTGCAATCATTTAATATTAGCTCTCTGTCTAAGGATGGACTCTTCCAACTTTAACCATTTAATGTGCTCTGCTTGGGCTTCATGAAGATGAGCCCTAAAATATTCATTATCGTTCTCAATGTATTCAGTTTCCAAAGATTTCAACTTCGTTTCCCAAACTTTCACATGGTCAAAAACATTTTCAATTTTTACTGTGGACCAGTGGCTGAGTATTTTAGTGAGGTGCTTAAGCTTCTGTTGAAAGATCCACGTGTTACTATCATCAACATTTAAGTCACAGGCTTCTTGAACAATCTCCTTGAAATCTTCTTGCTCAGTCTAGAAATTCAAAAATTTAAAGTACTTGATTCCACTATGCTCTGGTTTAGAACATCTAACTAGCATAGGTGTGTGATCAGAACCTCTGCTAGATAAATGTTCTATCTCATTTTTAGAAAAATTCTCAGTCAACAAGTGATTAAAAACACCCTGTCAAGTCTTTTTAAAATTCTTTGAATCCTACCTCTAACATTACACCAAGTAAATCCGAGACCAGAGTATCCTGCATCAATCATGCCACAATCTTTCATACACTCAATAAAATCCCAGCTTTTCTCCATTCTGTGTGGTTTTCCTCCTTTTTTCTCATCAGGACTCATAATAGAATTGAAATCACCTGATATAGCCCAAGGACCAACGATATGAGAGCTTACATGCCTAAGACTTTCCCACAGGGACAACCTTAGATGAGATTTGGATTTAGCATAAACAAAGGTCATCCAAACAATAGCTTTGTTGTGAACATTAGTCACCTTGACTGCGTGTTGTTGCTCATCCTCAATGAATAAATCAGCTGTGTAATCTTTCCATTACAATTAGTTAGGCTTCCATTGAAATCAAGCTGAACATGATATGAAAGTCAGACCAAATCTAATTCATTGTTTCATCTGATGTCTCATCTTCATGCTCCAAATATTCAGTCTTGGGTGCAGGATTTTGAGTCCCACATCAATGGGCTTAGGAAATTGATCTCTTAATTTTTTGGGTAACTGTTATCTCTTCAACTAGATTTTGGGTTGAGTTATGTCTAATATTCATTTCGTTGCTAATAATACTCCATTTATCTCAATTTATACGAGGGTTGTTAGTTTAGAGAGTCAAACAATTTTTTCTCAATTTTTTTTCATATATTATGAATTATTAATTATGCAAACTTAGTAGTACTTTTTATATAGTTTTCAAATATATAAATTTTATAATAAAATACTCAAAAAATCTATGTTTGAAATTGAGTCAAAGAAAAAAATTATTTGACTCCCCAAACTGATCAACCTTCATATGTTTGATATATATAGGGTTGCTACCATACAATAGAAGTTAAAATAAATAATTAAAGAAAAAGTTACGACGGGTGTTATAGAGGTGGTTGAAAGTGGTAGTGATGATTTCTTTTAGGGGTGGCAATGGGGTAGGTTAGGGCGGGCAAATCTTGACCTGCTAAGATGTAATCCACCCTGCCCTGTCCAGTTTAGCATTTTAAAAAAATTTGCCCTATCCTGCCCTGCCCCGTTAAGCCCTGCTCCGCCCTGTTTATATTATTTTTTCATTTTCACTACTCTTTACTAGTTCGGTACATACTCTTTCAGTGGCTTGGTCCTATCTCCTTGCAACATTCAAATATAGGAGGTTTCCAGCAGTTGGCAGCACAAATTTCATGCAAGAGTGATTTTACCGATTCATTTTTTGAACCATCTGAAATGTTTTGGAGTAAAAAAATGACAACATGGTTAACGAAGCAGATATATATATCCCTGTTTATTAATACTTGTAGCTTTTGAATCTGCGTTAGTGCCATTATGCATGATGGTCTACTCAGAATTGCATTGTACACCTGCCTGCCTCGTACAAAATCCATCACCTTCTCTGCCCCATTTCAATTTTTAACAAAACTAATTTTGACATGTCCTGTCCCGTTAAGAGTTTGCCATGCCCTGCCTCAATTGCCATCCCTAGACTTAGACTTTCTTTGATGGTTATGAAGTAATGATTGACGATGGTGGCAATAGTAGAGCTAGCTGGTGGTTTGTATGATCAGGGTCGTTCCTATAAAAAAAGCTTTCGCTGCTCATTGGATTTGAACACAAGACGTCTCACTAAAGAAAGACTTTTGAAGGAAGCCATCAACCGCTAGGCCACAACTCACTGATAAGATTGGAACCATTTTTAATACATATCTTAATATTTGAAATCAATAAAAGAAAAATAAAAATTCTGGCGCGCAGGCCTCGCTTGCCCGGGGGCTGTGTATAATGGAGGTTGAAGGTGGTGATTTTACACCGGATAGAGTAATGGTAAAACGTTTAGTCCAAAAGTTTTTAACCGAACAATATACATTGTATATCAAAAAAATTATTTAAAGCTTTTTAATAAAAGATCTGAAGGAACAAACTTATTCCGAATAATAAATGGTTAATGATTCGAGATCTGAGTATTTGTAATTCAGATCGCCACTGAGCTCTAATTATCGAGAAGGCAATATTCTTGTAATCTTTGGAAATAATTCCCTGCTATGAAAGTAAATGACAAGCTCCGGAGGCATTAACCTCATTGGTCCAGCATGAATGATGAAACCCTCTAATACAGTGTCCAGCCATAACTAATTTAAAGGACCTTACCCGGGGTGGATCTACGTTTATCCGAGGGGTGTGAAGCGATATCTCTTTGCCGGAAAATAACATTGTATAGATCCACCTAGACAGAAAGTATTACTATTTCTTTGTGCATGTAGATAGGATTTTCAAAGGGTTAAAAAATATATATGATACACTTTTCTTTTTAATATATTTCAAAAATGTTTTTTCGGGCATCCGGCTAAGTCTACAAAAGTCTTCAAATTAATTAAATACCGTGCCAACACAATCATTCTTACACAAAATTTACCAAAAGTCTATACGTTAATACTTAAATTCAGATTAATCGATGAGACAATTATCATTTTAGCAAAGTGTACCTATATGTCGTACAGTAACGAACTCATTAAGGAAAGTACAATTCAGACAACATTTAACAGAACAAACTTGAATGAATTGATTAAGCCAGTGGAAACAATCTCAATTGACTGTATATTATTAACATTTTTATCAAGCCGCGTTTACCATAGAAATTTATCTGTAATTATCTTATAAGTGATTGAAATTATGTAAATACTTTCATCAAACAAACTTTGAGAAAATCCCTCTCTTCCTCTCAACCAAACCTCTTTCTCCATCACTCACTTTTCTTCTTCTTCCTACTCTACCGCAATTCATCTCACATACTGAGACATGGAATGCACCACCATAACACTTAGATACTCAAAAAAACAAACAAACTTAATGACTCATCATCGTATCAATAACAACAACAATAACAATAATAATGACTTCGACTTCTTCTCAACGACAAGCATTTGGCCTAAGAAACCTTCGCAAAACTGCAACTTGGCTATTCATCACCTTGTTAATCATCTATCTTCTTTACTCTTTCAATCTAATTCTCAATAAAGCTTCGCCTAAATGTACCAATTCTTTGCCCTCTTCCTCAGAATTATCAACAAAAGAAGCATTTTCGACAAAACAAATCCCTCCAAAAAATCCACATTCTCATAATTCCGAAAGCTCAACTTCCCTTTCTCTTCAAGAAGGTTCAAGGGAGCCTGAAACAGGTCTCCAACACATTGTATTCGGAGTAGCCGCGTCTTTGAATTTGTGGGATAAAAGAAAAGAATACATAAAATTATGGTGGAAGCCAGGGGAAATGAGAGGTGTTGTTTGGTTAGATAAAAATGTTACAATCAAGAAAGAAGAAGGTTTGCCCGAAATTCGAATTTCAGAGAACACAACTAAGTTTTTGTACACGAATCGACAAGGGAACAGATCGGCTATTAGGATTTCACGTGTTGTTTCGGAGACATTAAGGTTGGATCCTAAAGATGTACGATGGTTCGTGATGGGAGATGATGACACAGTGTTTGTTGTGGAGAATGTTGTTAGAATTCTTTCAAAATATGATCATAATCAGTATTATTATATTGGTAGTTCTTCAGAAAGTCATATTCAGAACATTTTTTTCTCCTATGCCATGGCTTATGGTGGAGGTGGATTTGCAATTAGTTATCCATTGGCAAAAGAGTTGGAGAAGATTCAAGATCGTTGCATTCAGCGATATCCTGGATTATATGGTAGTGATGACAGAATTCAAGCTTGCATGGCTGAGCTTGGGGTCCCGCTTACTCGAGAACCTGGATTTCATCAGGTAACTGTTCATTAAAAATGGGATTAATTAGTTACCTGAAATTAAATTCGTAGTCACCTAAAAGCAAATTACAGGTAACAGCTCATGAAAAAGTTGGATTAGTAACGTAGAAAATATGGTAAACGACCTATTACAACGGGTTAAAATACACTAGGCAAAATCTTGTTCATAACCAATGTTTCATGCATTACTAGTGCTATGCTAGTATGCTACTATAGTCAACCCTCTCTATAAGAATATCATTCGTCTCGATATTTTTTTGACTGCTATAGCAAAATTTTGTTATAGAGAGCATATAATATAACATAACATGAAATATCTGTTCCGCAGAAAATATGGAGTGATATGTTGTTATAGAGGATGATTGTTTTATAAAGAGGTCTGATTGTACAACATTTAGTCCAAGACCCATGAAAATTGTTAGCAATATTATCATTTTACTGTGTTATTATCAATTAAAAGTATTTCTGACTAGATTTTGATGAATTTTTCTTTGTGGTAGTATAGTATGATGTGTATGGGAACTTGCTAGGCCTATTGGGAGCACATCCTGTAACACCTCTAGTATCAATTCACCATCTTGATGTAGTGGATCCTATAATCCCAAGGATGAGCAGAGTTGAAGGACTCCGGCGCCTTTTTGAATCGATGAAATACGACACTGCCAGCATAATGCAGCAGTCAATCTGCTACGACAAGCAGAAATACTGGTCTGTTTCAGTGTCGTGGGGATACGTAGTTCAGATCACGAGGGGTAATATCTCTCCGCGAGAACTAGAAATGCCTACAAGAACATTTCTCAACTGGTACAAAAGAGCTGATTACACAGCCTATGCATTCAACACTAGGCCTGTGACAAAGCACCCGTGCCAGAAGCCTTTCCTGTACTACATAACCGCTGCCAAATATGATCGAAGCAAGAATCAGATTGTTGGGGTTTATCATCGGCATAAAGAGTCGTATCCTTATTGCAGATGGAAAATTGAGTCACCTGAGAATATCAATGCGATTGTCGTGTTGAAAAGGCCAGATAATAACCGTTGGCAGAAGGTAAATTTGTCAAACACCTTAATTAGTTTCTGAAGATTGATCCGAAAAAGGACTATTACTAAGTAGATTTTATTCTGTTTTTGCAGGCAGCAAGAAGGGATTGCTGTAAAGTTCTACCATCAAACAACTCCAATTTGTATATTTTGGTAGGCAGTTGCCAAGCAGGCGAAACCAGTGAAATGTAGTAGAGTTGGAAGGAGGCTATAGTTTTTTTTTGTATCAATATATCTTGATTAGTATATAGGAAGAATCTCTATTCAGAAGTTGAGAAACAGATAATGCATAGTAATTTTGCAGAAATTATTCTACTAGAAAGCCTATACAAGCCCACACTAGACTAGTGAATTTTGCTTCAGCTAGTAAGTGCAATACAAACTTAAAAAAGCATATATAGATATTCTTTCTCTTCACTGCTAAGTTATGTTAACCGCATGAAAAGCTAGTTTCCTATGGACGCATGTCCAGCAAATGCTCTCGACAACACTATCAGAATTTAAAGCATAGAGCTAATAATATAAATTTCGTCAACAATTTTCATTCGGCTGTTGTGATTATATCTTCCATTTTTCATCCTTGAGAAAATGATCCAAATGCAATTTCAAATCCGTTCAATGCCAACAGCACTACATTAAGAAGAGCCAAACATCTACCCTCTCCTTTCCCATAAGGAAAAGTTAAAAATTATTGACAGCAGCATGAAATATTCTTAATAATGTAGTTGTTGATGTGTCCTAATTATGAAAATCATAACCTTCAACTTTCGGTAACAGTTGATCATTGAACAAATGTCAAAATGTTTGTTTTGGTTCCTTTATGCTTATGCCTAGGCAGTATCTCTCTGATAAATATGTGTTTTCAAGTGACTTTGCAATCTTATCAATATCAAAACTGTAATCCTTAGGAACTAAGAAGGAATATAAGGGAACAAAAGAAATACAGAAAATGAAGAATGACTTGTAAGTATAGTTCCAATAATCATTTGAAAGTACTTTAAATTCTTTACTTGGCATGTACAAACATTGAGTAGTTTCTACTTGGTACTTTCATGTTACTTGTCCAGTTTCGAACAGATCAAAAGGAAAAAAAGTTGGTGAAACTCAAGACTACCTTTTCTTTTCTAAATGAATTCACCATAACAGAGTACAGACATATATTTACAGAGTCAACAAGCAATAATAACAAACAAAGAGCGACTATTTGATGATTCCTACAATTGCAAAATCAAGATTGTTATCATTTGGATACAGAGGAACACTATTGAGCATTATTATTCTTTCAAATCTCACTGTTCAAACATTCAAAGTTGATCACCATGTCACGGGCAAACTCATATCTGTGGAGATCTCAAGAAAAACTAATAATTCATTAGCTTAGCTAGCAGAAAATAGGACTTTTTTTGCCTGTTTTCTATGAATTTGTGTGATCCATTTCCTTCCTTCTGTCTGTGAAATTGCCCGATTTTACAGTAAATATTTTGTTTTTGGAAGCAAAGGTATTAAATTGAGAAAAAACATTGATAACATTCAAGAGTGTTGTTAAAAGGTTAATTCAGAAGGTATATATTTGAATTCCATTTCCTTCTGTCAGATTTTTCTTTGATTAGGTTTGGCAAAAGAGCGTCTTTTTTATATATGTTTTCAAGTATTTATACTGCATTGGGCTAGTTACCAGCAAATATATTTATATTGGCTTAAATCAGTTCTCTAAATCTTCTATTTTGTTATCTTTTTCTCAATATATCATTGAAGCGTAGAAGTTTTATATATATATATACTATCTACTGGAGCTTGCATTTGCACCAGATATGCAAAGGAGGCCATTGTTTATTTTATTATGTCAAAGCTATGATTTTATGCTGCACCTGTAATTTACATATGTGACATAAAAAAGTTGACAACCACTAATATTTGTGTGTTTCAGTTCTTATATTAGTCCTCAAGCTCTGTTGTATCGTTTCCATCACCATTACCAGGTTTCTTCATCATCGTTTCTAGATTTCTGAGAAGAACTTTTTGATGACTTCCGGATAGGAGGCTCGATTTCAGGGTCATACTTTAAGGAGGCAAGGTAGTTCAAAGCAGTGACGATATCAACAATTGGAGGGCGCATATTAGGTTGCTCCTGGACACACATTGCAGCAATTGCAAGAACTTGGTATAAGCTCCTAATTGGATAGTGACCGTCAAGTGCTGGATCTGCCATCTTGTAGAATTTCTTCCTGTCTTTGAATAATGGTCTTGCCTGCAAAATAAAAGTATACGATAGCTTAAGCTTTTAGATGAGGCGATCACACACTTTTACACGGTATTAGAGCAGACAAAGGACGAGATAGTCACACAATTCAATAGCATTTATGCAAGTTCATGGTTGGGTTCTAAGTAGAATCGAGTTATTATCGGGTAAACACCATCTTTTCTTAAAAGAAAAAGGCAGTTAAATAATGTCATGTAAACCTCACTATCATAAATTAATTCTTGAACATAAGAAGATGCATTGTAGACGTTGGTTACCTCTTTCATGGAAACCAAAATGTAGCAGTAAATCAAAGGGCTTCAAAGACCTACTGAGTAGATACTCCTATGGTACAGAAGCAAAATGCAAATCATCCAAAGAAACGCAGCGTCATAACTTGATAAATACACTCTTGTGTTTATCCTTAACATGTCTGTGTTAAACTGTTTTCCTCTAATCACTCATCAGAACATTGAAGTAAAAGCATCAGCGCATCACAGTGACTAGTATGCATAGGCCAAAATGCTATTCAAGGAAAAGTATGGCAGTACCATCTGATTGAACCCATGGATGAAACGAAAATGAAACAAAAGAGCAGCGGAAGTAAAAGGTAAAAGGTAAAAGGTTAATATCTGCACCCAAAAGAATTAGCACTGAATTCTGAAAGTGTGGCTGCAGTCCCTTAACCAACCGTTGCTGGTTATACAAATAGAGGCATTTTGGACTGTGCAGAAAACACGAAATCAAAATAAAAGGATATTACTCAAAAAGTACATGACACCATAAATGTACCAAAGAGGACAGATGATTCCGGTAAATGGACATCTACTCTACTAAGCAGAAAACTTTTTTTTCTGTAAACAGAGAAATCCCGAGGGCCTGGCCAGTGGGGCACAGTTCGAAACTTGATGGATAAAGGGCCCACCCCTCTAACCTTCTCCGCTTATACCAGGCTTTTGTTTGTGAGGAAAAGAACAGACAGAAAACAGTATATAAGAGCCTCTTATCTCTCGTTGTCTTAAACCACACACAACCTCCATACTGATAAACAATGACCAAAAGATTTGTCCAGAAAAACAATGATTGGAAGTAGTTTAGTGACATCAATTTCATGGATCCATTTAAGTGTACAAATGCGAAAGATGGTTAAATTCAGTAGCTTGGATCCTCTGAGGTCTTACCATAGCATAACCACAAAAAATATATCACATGGAAACAATAAGAGATAAAGGAAACATACCCAAGCAACTAGGTTTTGCTCAGCAGCAGACTTTGTATAGTCAATAACTCTCCTGCCCGTGATTATCTCCAGAAGAACAACTCCAAAGCTATAGATATCTGATTTGAACGTTAGTTGGCCAGTCATAGCATAATCTGGTGCACAGTATCCATATGTGCCCATCACCCTGGTGGAAACATGAGTCTTGTCTCCACTAGGACCCACTTTAGCCAAGCCAAAATCAGATAACTTGGGATGGTACCCCTCACCGAGCAGAATATTGGAGCATTTCAGATCGCGGTAAATAATAGGAGGTTTCATCTTGTCATGTAAATATTCCAGGCCTCTTGCAGCACCCGCAGCTATCTTCATTCTAATGTTCCAATCAAGAGGTTTTTGATTTAGCCAGGCGTCTGCACACATTAAAAGAAGCAAATCAAATTGACTCAATCACAAAGAGTCAAAAGAAATAGGCATGTTTATCACTTATCGGGATGGAGGAGGCTAAGGTCTCATTTATTTTCATTAAGATTAAGACGCTTGAATCTGAATAGACTTCTGAATATTAAGATGTGCATGATGTATGAATCCGAATACACATAAAAATATTAAGGTGTTGTATTAAGATCTGAATACTAAATAATTTAGACAATTATAACATACCAAACAAATGGTCTTCCAATGAACCAAGAGCCATGTACTCGTAAACCAATAGCCTCTGATATCCTTCGGCACAACAACCAATTAGTTTAACAAGATTAGCGTGGTCAGCCTTACTTAGTGTCTGTACTTCAACAACAAATTCCCTAACTCCTTGACATCCATTGGGATCGAGTTGTTTGATCGCTACAATCTGCATTAGGAAAAAACATAAAAAGAAAAACAGACTCAGGCCACCAATTATTCCTAATATTAAACCACTCACTTACTTTAAATCATGTAGTTTATTGCAGATTTTTAAGGAAAATTAATAGTAGTAAGTATTACAAGAATGGAGCCAAATGACCTTTATATACTTTCCCAAAACCTCCTTCTCCCAAGAAGTGATCTTCCTTGAAATTTTCTGTTGCAGCTATTAATTGATCGAATTTAAACCTCTGTGCCTTAGCGCCACCTGTTTTTCCATCTGCGGGAGGGATGCTACTATAACTCACATCTTTCCTAGACGTAGATCGCTTAGCAAGTTTAGCCTCTTCATTCTGATGGATGTTACGATAACCCCCATCTTTCCTAGACGTAGATCGGTTTTTAATTTTAGCCTCTTCATTCTTCACATATTTAAATTCACTAGCCGCCGGTGTATCTATGCAACAAGAAAAAACAAGAGGCACCACAAAGATTGGAGTTCAAAATCAAGGAGGCCTCATTTGAAGGACGAGAAAAGACATGAAAAAGCACATACACTATATGCGTATTAAACAGCCAAAATACTGATTACAGAAAGATTCCCAAATCGTAGTACAGAAAGAAGCAAACAAAGATTCATAAATAGAAAGGACCAAAATTTCTGAAAATCAAACATATACAGAAAAAGTCTAAGAACCAAGAAATGATATTCTCAAATTGCTGCTAATCCGCTACATTAGACAACACCTGAATCAGAATATTCAACCTTCTTATCAGGAAAAAACAATTTTAGTTCCTTCCATGAACATCTGAAAAAGCATCAAAAGTTTCAAACTCTTGTAAACATGAAAGAAAGAAATAGGCATAGCCCGCTATGCGCTAGAGACGGTTTTTTTGAACTCTTGACCTCCTGATCACATGTCATAGAGCCACATAAATAAATGGCAGACACCATTTGCAAACATGAACAAAATTCAATGGCTATAGGATATGTTTGGTAAATCATTTTTTTTAATGGAAAATGAGATATATGTACCATGGAAAAGAAAAGTATAAATCTTAGATGCAGGCAACAATAATAATTCAGGATTAGATGAACCCCACCTAATAATATCCATTAAACAAGACATAAAAACAAAAATTTGTTTGGAAAAATTCAAAATTTGATCAGATTCCAACAACCCCATATCAAAATTTTCCAAATCACACGTAACGAACGAAAAATTAATCAAATCATGTATAGATTAAATCTCATACCTTGTTTAGGTTGTGCCTGATCAACCTGTAGGTTACGTCGGGTTCGTACACGCAGCGGAATTTGAAAATTTACGTTTCAAACCCGACGACGGTCCATATATTATGATAAGTAATGAAAATACAAAGCACATAATTAATGTAAAACTTCGACAGAAAACTTACATTCGAGCGAATCACCAGCGGTTGAATCATTACTTTGTATAGTCAGGTGCGCGCAATGCAAACGTCCCTTGATTTGTAAGTTCTAGGAGAACTGTTGTAAGTTCTAGGAGAACTGTGATGTAATTTGCTAAGTTAGGAATGCTAGGGATTCTGACAGAGCTTTAGAAGAGATTTACATCTCTTAGGTTTTCAGTGTGTTTGGAATGGGAGGTAAGCCTCTTATTTATAGTTGAGAATAGGAGTTTTAGGGTTTTAGTTGGACCAGACCCAACCGAAACAGACTCGGCAAAAATTCGGACCGCCACGCCACGCACCGCATCCTCGATGAGAGGCACCGCGGTCTTGGCACGTGTTCACTGCATGATCTGAATCAAGGCACCGCGGTTCCGTCCTATTTTCTGCCCATTTTCCCATTTTAATGTCTCGGTCATCAACCGAACATTTAGGTATAATCTCCTTCTAATTACATCCTTCAATCGACGGAACATTTGACTTAGTGTTACCCTTCAGGCCTTTACATATCGTCACTAATAACATTAAGATCTTCACGGAACTCCTAGATTGCGCCGGAAGACGAACCCAATATGTAAAGTTTAGATACATAAAATATGTGAACTGAACCTATATGAGTTCATAAAATCCCTTCATTCATGACACACTCAATCAAGCTTAGGATCTGTCAAGTGTCTATCCAAATGACTTGATTATTATAACTCATCTATATTAGTTGACAGCGGACCGTCACGTATACGCCCAACGATCGCCAATGACTTAGTCAACCTAATATCATATGAGTACCTGATATAAATTCAAGGAATGAATCCTTTTTTGGCTCACATACCACCTTTAATCTAATTCGTAATGCACTCAAAACAAGCCGCGTCTCAACCTATAAGACATTTGAGCTTAGGACATGATCAAAGCACATTACTCCGTAAACAAGATGATATTGACCTCAAGTCTAAGGACTTTTATCTCCCACACGCCAATGACATTATAGACATCTAACAAAACAGTACATCAGCCGGGCATACCAATACTTCAACAAGTATCAATGTGTCCATCATGAGTTGTCATAACTCGTAGCAAGTGAGATATACTACATCCCCTAAGGATATGATGCAGACCACATGTCGACATATCGCATCATCGATATCCCAATTTCGATGATCATTAGTCGAGGTAATTTAAGAGTTACGTTATAACATTAATTATCACATCATTAATAAACACGTAAACTCTAGGGATGCATTTATAGAATATTATAAACAATTAACTAATAATTCAACAAATGTAAATTATCATAATATTAATATCATTAATATAAATACGAATGTGTATAAAGTAAATTATATCTTAATACAGATTGTCTCTAGGACATACATATACTTTCACAACCCTATTATATTAATGATTGTTAGTTAGAAATATCTTTTTCGTTGGTTTCTTTACTAATGTATCTCCATCTCCAGAACAAGGAAAACAGCCCATAACATTAAATTTCACTTTAATTATCTATAAGCCAAACACTGCCTTGTCTATAGTCTATACTGTAACCTTTTTATACGTTTTATTTCTCTCTTTAATTGAAAAACAAGGTAATATTATTATGGGGTTTCGTGTTTTTCTGGTACAGTTCATCCTCTAATTGAATGCCACGTAATAATACCTAGATTTTTTGGTCAAATCATATAGAAAGTCACATCAATATATCTTGTCGTCATAGCTGACTCACTCAACTACTAAATGTCTCTTACCAACGTGACGATTGCAGGTTAATTGACAATTGCAACTTGTTACTCGTTATGTCTTACCAACGTGACAAATGCAACTTTTTATATTTTATTTATTTTTAATGAGAAAAAAACAACACAATGATATGTTTAAAACTATAAATTTCAATTTTTTTATAATCACAAATGTTATGCAGATTTAAGATTACGGATTTCAAAATCTTCATTTTTTTCTTTAAATCTATGTTTATTCAAACTGTCACAAAAATTAAGACATTAACGAGTAACAAGTTAATTTACTCATATTTTATTTCATGTGATCGATTAATATTTATTGTAGACTAATTGTTTTAAGTGCGTAAATATCTTTGTTAGTAATGCATAAGATCTTAAATTTGTATGGCTCGTTTTATACCAGAGATAAGGAACAATTAATTATGAGATTAAATTTGAGATAAGTTTATTCTACATTAAATTGAGATAAAATTCCGAAATTAATTATTTCTGGATTATATTGTTAGTTTTATCCCACATTAAAATAAAATAACAATCAGAAATAACTGATCTCGGAATAACTTGTTCTCCGACCAACCTGGCCCTTATTGATTGCCACTAATCTATCTTGGCAGTATAGGTCTGCTTCTGACTTTTGTCCTCTTGTATTTAAAGCATAAGCAGGCAATGAAATGTGACAGACAGTTTTACAGCCGTCGATCATACTGTCAGTGAAACAGTGTAAGCCCAGCGGCAACGCAGCTTTCAATTGGAAAGCTAATCGACGGCTGATGTAAAACTTTTGGCCGATTAAAAAGAACTTAATTGACTTGGTCAGAACCGACCCTCCAGGTGGTGCCGCCGCACACGGCTCCCGGCCGACGGAGCTTTTGCCCCAAAATTTTCATTTTCTTTTATTACTTTTTAATATTAAGATACGTATTAAAAATGTCTTCAATCTTGTTAGTGAGAGTTCAGGTGAGAACTCTCTTTAAAAATCATTCCCTAGTGAAATGTTGTGTGTTCGAATCCAATGAGCAGAAAGATTTTTTTTAAACACAAAATCAGATTTCGCACCAAGTTCCAACTAGTTGGCCCAAGTCTCAAACAGTCGCTCATTCTTTAAACAATTAGTTAATTTTAATTTTTTTATATTTTTCATGTGAATAAAAAAGGGTCTCCTCTTTTTTCTCGCACCGGACCCTTAAAAGTATATGAACGACCCTGAACTTGTTGTCACTTATGTTTTCTAGCAACAATATATTAAATTTTTATGGTCATTTACGTTTTTTTAGTAATAATATATTTATTATTACTAAAATTTTATTGTTAATTCTATACTTTTTTGTATTGCGATATATAACATAGACAACTAGATTTTATTAGAACATGACATGTTCCTTTTCTAAACTATAGAGAACACCCCAAACTTCTTAAGTATGGTTACATTGGGTGATTTAAATCATGACTAAATTAAACATGTACATGTTATTCCAAGTTTTCCTTTCAAGTACTTTTGTAACATATATCTTGTAATTTTATAACAAAAATGTAACTTTTGAATGTTATGATAGTAGCATAATAAATTAGCATAGAATAACATTAAGATAAACCAATATATGTGTCAGAATTAGAATTATTCGGGTACTAGAAAAAAAAAAGATCATTACAAAAATGTACTTGTTCTATATATTAAAAAAATCGCATCGAAAAAGAGCAGAGCAAGCATCATGATTCGCGTGTGAAAACCAATAAAACTGCACTGGATTGCTTTGTGTTTACATTGTGATCGATCTATATATCTATATTAGTATTTGTAGAAGATAAAGAAACAGAAAGAAGAAGAAGAGAGTTACAAATTGAGATTGAGAGAAAGAAGTAAGAGATCGAGAGAGAGAGGGGTTAGGAGAAAGTCGGTGAGAAGAGAAGATGGAAGAAGATATCTGTGAAGTGATAAATGTAGTAGAGATCAGCTGGTTATGAATTTGTTCTCTAATGAAATGACAGTCAATGTCTATATGTTTAGTACGTTCATGGAATACGAGATTGGCTGCAATTTGCAGAGCAGACTTGCTATCTGAGTACAAAGGAACTGGAGTCTGGACATTCACTCCAAGTTCATGATAAAGGCTAGTAAACCACATGACATCTGCCACTGAAGTAGCCATTGCTCTATATTCTTCCTCTGCAGAGCTTCTGGAGACAGTGTCCTGCTTCTTAGACTTCCAAGACACCAGGGAAGAGCAAAAAAATATGAAAAATCCAGTCACAGATCGTCTACTATTAATGCAAGAAGCCCAGTCTGAGTCACAAAACACTCTAAAGTGTTGTGAATTAGAACTTGCCATCAAAATACCTAAGCCAGGTTCCTGCTTGATATACTTCACAAGTCTAAGGCCAGCCTCTAGGGATGGCAACAGATAGGATCTGGACCGGATCCTACTATATCCAGATCCAAATCCATTTTTCATACTTGTATCCATATCCGGATTCAGATCCATCGGGTCTATAAAAATTAGATCCAGATCCATCGAATTCACGGATCGGATCTGGATCCACATGTAAAAAAATTACTTTTTAGGTGATTAATAACTGTGTGATTATCTTCTATGATAATTTGACCAAATTCGAATTAACCAACTAAATGAACATTTGTCCCTTTTCAAAGATCTTATCTCAAAGTCTTTTATGAAAATTAAAATTAAAATTTATTCAAGTTGATTTAGTGTAAAAATGAAACATTAAAAGTATATCGACTAAATTGTAGTGTATCCTTTTTAGTCCAATAAACAGACCCATATATCCACTAAATAATCAGTTACTATTATTTAGTTTTTGTGTTATAATTCTTCCACGAATTATAATGACAGGGTCGAATAATTCTATTCTTTAATCATACAGTACAATTAATCCAAATACATTATCAAAATATAAATGTATAATGTATTTAATAAAAAATGGATCTACGGGTCGGATACGAATCTCAAAGACAAGATTCATATCCAGATCCGATCCATCATAAATGGATCCGGGTCCGATCCGGATCCGTCGGGTCCAAATTTTGAAGATTCATATCCTATAAAATGGATCTGGATCCACCGAATCGGACCGAGTTCAGGATCCGTTGCCATCTCTACCAGCCTCCCAATGAGATATCTTGGGAGCTTGCGTAGATGACTTAGACCTGGGTGAGAATGCACGATATGCGGCCTAGTATTGGTTAAATCAAGACCTACCAATCAACGCTATAAGCGGTTGGATCGAACGATGGAGGATTTCTTTGGTCTTTGTGGAAGGTGCAGGTGTTGATGTTGTCTTCTCATGCTGATCAAACTCAGTTGTGGTGAGCTTTACATTCACATCCATTGGTGTAAAAGAAGGCTTAGCTCCAGATAAGCCCATTTCTGAGATGAGTTCTAAAGTATACCTCATCTGATGCATGAGTATGCCTTGAGAACTCCTAGCAAATTCAATATCAAGAAAATATCGTAGCTCTCCCAAGTCTTTTATTATTACACCCCGTAATTTCATGGCTACTAAGTGAGAACATGATTATGGAAATAAGATTTGAATGTTGGAAGGAAAGGATTTTTACGTTTTCTTATATGGAATTTTTTTGAGACTAATGTGATGACAAAAATTAATACTAGTAGTGTAATCCTTTCTAATAGAATTATGGACTTAGTGTTAAATTATTAAGTCTTGGTATTATGTTGTGTAAGGCCATCGAAAATGTTGGAAAAAATAACTAAGTGTGAGAGATATTTTATGTGAAGAGAAGACAAGTGGACAAGTGGGGTTCACGGGTCCCCCTCCACTTGTGCTTGTACACCTATTTAGATACAAAGTCTTGAAGACTTAGCTCACAAATATCTTCATCTTCAAACCCTCATATCTTTTTCTCTCCTTGAAGCTCTCGAAAATCCCTAGAAAAAGTGAAGAACAAGATCAACTTATTTTACAAGATTAAGTTCCTTAACCAAGTGCTAAGCCAAGTTAACCTTGCAAGTTAGTGGGTCACAGTTTTTAGCTTGAAAGTTGTCTTGAAACCCTAAGCTTGTTGATGAACTTTTTGGAAGTAAAACATGAAAGCAAGATGGTACAAGTTTGTAGAGGATACGTGTGTGTGATTGTAACGTGAAGAAGTGGTGCAAAAGTAAAGCAGGGTCACGGTTTGGCCGAGACATGGGGACTGTTTTGGGCTAAAACTAAGGTAAGATTTCTTCTTCCTCCTGAAGTAATTAGAGATTACATGATGATATAGTTAAGAGATGAACTTGTTATAAGTAAAATGGAGAATAAGAAATGCATGTAACAGTTTCGGCATGTTAGCCGAATTGTGGACAGTTTTGGTGTTGTTGGATTCGTTGGTTATTGTTGTTATTCTCGTCACTACTTACATGTTAAAATGAAGGAAATCTTGTTATTACAAGTTGTTATGGTTTATATAAACATGTTGAAATGTGAATTGTATTTTAAGGAGTTACAAAAAGGTTGTTGGCCGAGAACTTCCTAAAAACTGTGTGACGTTGTTGTGCTATTTTAGGGACTGTTTTGTAACGTTATAATGCTGGAAATTCAGTTACTATTATGCATGTTTAAGTGTGGTAATTGCTAATGTAAGCCCTAAAGGATTAAGGGTGTAGAATGATGTAGAAAGGCTTCACATCTTACCCTCGTTGTGTTGGATTATGGACTGTTTTTAGTGGACTGTTTTATATGGATTAAGAGGCCGGATTAAAATAAGAAGTAGGTGTGTGAATCACCTTGGTTGTTGTTTTGGTTGTGTACTTAATGGGTACTTGGTTATTGATGTTATTGATCTTATTTGTAAGGTGGAAACGTATGTATAAGTAGGGGAAGTGCTGCCCAAATTTTTATACGAAAAGAGAACCTTTACTTGGCATATGTCCTACGCTAGTAAGCATTTAGTTGATATACGTGTTATTGTCATTATAGGTTGAAGTACTACTTGAGACGTATTCTAGTTGTCAAGTTGGTATAGCCTATAAGGTATGTAAACTATCATTTTTTCTTTTGGCATGTTTATATGAAGTAAGTGTATGACGGACGTACATAGATCTATTGGACCTTAATTCCTAATGATACGTGATATGAATGTGTCTTTGATTTTTCAAATGATGGTTTCAAAAAGGATATATGATATGATAGTGCCTTGGTTTTTTCTAAAATGAAAGTTCATTATAAAGAGTTTATTGAGAGTCAAAAGATGATGTCAATTGCCCAAGGTTGTTCATGATAGCTATTCGTGCAAGTGTGTAAAAGAACACCGAGTCCCATAAATGGGCCGGGTACGTTATGTGTAAAAGAACACCGAGTCCCACAAATGGGTCGGGTACGTTATGTATAAAAGAACATCGAGTCCCACAAATGGGCCGGGTACGTTATGTGTAAAAGAACACTGAGTCCCACAAATGGACCGGGTACTTTCTGTGTAAAAGAACATCGAGTCCCACAAATAGGTCGGGTACGTTATGTGTAAAAGAACACCGAGTCCCACAAATGAGTCGGGTATGTTATGTATAAAAGAGCACCGAGTCCCACAACGGGCCGAGTATGTTATGTGTAAAAAGACACCGAGTCTCAAAATGGGTCGGGATACGTTATGTGTTAAATGTTCACCGAGTCCCTCACTAAAGGGCCGACAATATTTATATGTATATGATTCCATGGACATGTATCCATGATGCGGGTATAGATACCTACGACATATATGATTCCATGGACATGTATCCATGATGCGAGTACAGATACTCACGACAGTATATGATTCCATGGACATGTATCCATGATGCGAGTACAGATACTCACGACAGTATATGATTCCATGGACATATATCCATGATGCGAGTACAGATACTCACACAGTATATGATTCCATGGACATGTATCCATGATGCGGGTATAGATACCTATGTCAGTATTTGAGTAAATGGACAAACATTCGTGATTTTGACATGACTCTCACTTTTTAAAAAGGCACAGTTGACTCTCTGTTTTTAAAAGGTACAGTTGGCTCTTATTTTATATGGCACGGTTGGATCTTGTATTTTGATTGTTATACTTGTCCACAATAAATGCTGTGGCGATTATGATCTTATTTACTGTACTTTATGTTTACATACTTGGTACGTATTATCACGACCCGCCTGCAGAAATGCGTTAAATGCCGCAGGTGTAGGTACTCAGTTTGGTGATCCGCGAGCTTTGGATCCTTGCCCAGCTTTTTGAGATAGCTCCACTATTCCGGAGCTTGTCATTTTGGTACAGTCTTTGATTTTAGACTTACGTATATTATGGGGTACGGCGGGGCCTTGTTCCGTCACAGTTTTTTTATCAAACTCTTAGAGGTCTGTAGACAGGTGTGGGTGGTTAATATGTTCTTTGGACATGTTTATGTTGTAGTTCGTTTTGGGGATACTTTGTATATAGTGGCAGCCTTGTTGGCTTGCCTAATTAAAAAAAGAGTTGTTCCGTAGCTTCCGCTGATTATGTGTGATGTGTGAGTATAAGGGTGCCCAGGTAGGGTACCAGTCGCGGCCCGTCGGTTCGGGTCGTGACATTTATCTTGAAGGCGGCCTTTAAGATCTCTTTTATAGACTTGATAAGGTCCAAATTGTCTGCAGTGATTAATAGATCATCTACATACACTAGTATCACAACAATTCTAGCACCATCATGCTTAGTAAACAAAGAGTAGTCCCTGTTGCTCTGTCGAAAACCGGAATCAAGAAGGGTTGTAGTGAGCTTAATATTCCATTGTTTGGATGCTTGCTTTAGGCCATAAAGAGACTTTAGTAACCTGCACACTTATTTCTTCCCATTGTCTACATTGAAACCCTCTGGTATGGTCATGTAGACTTCCTCATATAAATCTCCCTGTAAAAATGCATTATAAACATCCATCTGGTGAATAACCCACTGTTTGGCTGCTGCAATTGATATGACAGATCTCACATTAGACATTTTGACTACTTGTGAGAATGTCTCCTGATAATCCAACCCTTTCTTTTGATTGTATCCCTTCGCAACAAGTCTTGCTTTATACATTTCCACCTCTCCTGTGGCTTTGTACTTGACTTTATAAACCCACCTGCATCCTATGGCTTTCTTTTCTTCTGGAAGAGGAACAAGTTTCTAAGTTCCATTATCTTCTAAAGCCTTGATCTCATCTTGCATTGCTTCAATCCATCTCTTATCCTTAGCATCTTCTGCATATGAATATGGCTCAACACCTTCTGAATGTTGTGCTATGAAACTCTTATACTGAGGTGATAATGCAGTATAGTCCACTCCTTCTGAGATGGAATAGAGACACTGTGAGGACCCATGCTGAATGACATAATCTTTGTGCCAGATTGGTGGTCTGCTGGTCCTAACAGACCTCCTGGTATTTGACCCTGACTCAGCTGGTATGGATTGATCAATCTCAGCAACTACATCATGAATCATGTTCTGTGTGTCTTCCTGTGGAATATCTGATGGTATGCCAATAGGAACTTATGGTATGGCCTGTGATATTTGGACTACAGGAGGATAAACCAGATCATCAAAGCAAAAATTCTCGTAGGATTTAATATGTGTAATATGACCCTCAACTTCTGTCTTGAAAGGAAAAGTTTTCTCCATAAAAATGACATCTCTGCTCATAAAGAATGTCTTGTTCTCTATATCATACAACTTGTACCGTTTTTGTGCAGAATAACCAAGGAACACAACCTTCATTATCCTAGGACCAAATTTATCATGTCTAACCAGAGTTGTTGCATAACATAAACAGCCTAGCACTCTTAAATGGGAAAGTGAATGTGTTTTGTTATACAACATCTCATAAGGTGTTTTATTATCAATGACAGTAGAGGGTATTCTGTTTATGATATAAACATCCCCCTTCACACAGAAATTCCAGAATCTATCTGGCAAACCAGCCTGAAACTTTATTGCTCTAGCTGTTTCTAGGATGTGGCTGTGTTTCCTCTCGACCACACTAATTTGTTGTGGTGAGTGTGGACATGAGCTCTCATGTATCACACCATGTTGTGTGAACAACTCCTTACAATTATGGTTGAAAAACTCTCCTCCATTATCAGATCTCACCTTCTGTATTCTGGTTTCAAACTGAGTATTAACTTCAACAAAAAAGTTTTTGAGTACTGTAATTACACCAGACTTTAATCTCATTAAGAATATCCATGTCCATCTAAAAATGTCATCCACAATTGTCAAAAAATACCTCATACCATTATATGTTTCAACTTTATAGGGACCACATACATCAACATGTAACAACTGAAAAGCCCTTGACTTTCTACTTGTACTTATAGGAAATGAAATTCTAGCTTGTCTAGCTAAGGGACAAACTTCACACTCATGTAAAACAAAAGAGTTACTATTTTTGAAACAAGGAATTTCCCTTAAAACACACTCATAGGAATGTGACATAACTTTTGGTGCCATGTTACTGCATCAGCCTGCTGAACTGTTGCCCTGCTCCTTGCCAGGTCATCTTCTTTATTTTGCTTATTCTAGCATACTATGTATAGTCCTCCTTCTTCATTACCAATCGCCCTCACCTTCCCAGATGAGAGATCTTGAAAGACACAGTATGTGGGAAAGAATTTAACACTGCAGTTTAACTCTCTAGTCATTTTTGAAATTGACATGAGATTAAACTTGAATGCTGGCACACATAGGAAATTTTTGAGAACATCACCTCCTCCTAGATGATGATCACCAACATGTGACATCTTAGCAGATTCACCAGTTGACAGGTGTGCCTTTCCTACATTTTTTGCCAAATATTTATTTTGTAAGTAACCTTGATCACCAATCATGTGGTTTGTTGCCCCTGAGTCTATAATCAATTTCACTAATGCTTTAGTGTCAAATGTACTATTACCTGCCAGGTTGGCCATAATCTTTGCTTCTGTCTTCTCATTCAATATATTGATAAGTTGTTGCTGCTGCGCAGGTGTCAATTGCATAAGTGGTGATGCAGCATATGGATTCCCAGCATGTGAATATCTTTTGTACTCATTCTCCTTTCCTTCATCTTCAAAGGACACATCCCCTCATGTCACAACATACGCCTTATTACCTTTGGTCTTGAAGTTTTCTGGATATCTAATGAGCCTATAAAAATCATCCTGAACATGTCCTGTTTTGTGACAGTAGTCATATTTTAACAATTTGTTGCAATCTTGCTTGAAATGTCCCCTTCCATGACAGTAGTCACAATGTGCATTTGAATTGTATGGTTTCCTCTGCCTTAGAGCTCCATTGCCTCCTCTTCCTGTCCCATTCTTACATGTGAATATCACAGATGGTTCAGCAGTCTCTTGCAACACCCTGCTACTGCCTGCAACCATTATCTGGCTCTCCTCTTGATTCACCATAACATAAACCTTGTTTAGACTTGGTATTTGCTGCATCATTATTATTTGACTCCTTGCTTGATTATAGCTTTCGTTCAGCCCCATAAAAAATTGCAGCATTCTCTAATAATACAGATGATTAACAAACTCATTTGATTTGGGGCAACAAGAATGTGGTGGTACGATTGAGTCATATTCGTGCTAAAGATCTTTGAGCTTTGTGTAATAAACTGAAACTGCTATGGTTCCCTGCCTTAAAGAAACAATTTCTTTATGTAGTTGAAAAGCTCTTGAGCTATTAATCTTGTCGAATCTTTCTCTCAGTTCCTCCCAAATAGAATGTGTATCTGAATTAAACAACATTTCACTCAGCAAGTTTCTGTTCATATTTCCCATTAGCCATGAGACTACAATTGTATTGCATCTCTCCCACATCCTTTCTAAATCACCTTGATAGGTCTCCCTTCTCATTGTTCCATCCACAAATCCTATCTTATTCTTCCCTAATAGAGCAAAGTCCATTGCTCTACTCTATAACGTATAGTTATCCATCCCATTTAATGTGACTCCTATCGACAGAGATCCTGGAGCATCAGATGGGAATAGATATAGTGGATGGTTGTGATCTATATTTATCGTTACTGCTGTGGTTTCACCCGATAATTCTTCTCCATTGATTTTCATTTTCAACCATCCTCAACTAGAGATACACAATAATATCTCAATGCAACAGTAGAAACACACAGATATTAAAAGTAAATTGCAGATAAAGTGATGAACACACTATATCAGATTAAGCAGATCCTTCGAATTTCTTTATGCATGTAAAGTAAATTCCCTAGATCAACATAAGTAATAACAAAACCTCTTCGATCGACTTCGTCAACAGACAATCCCTACGATCGACATCTAATTTCTTTCGATTGACTTCGTCAACAAACAATCCCCTTCGATCGACATCCAATTTCTTTCAATTTTCTTCTTGCATGTGAAAGATGGAAAGGAATTCATTAAATTATTCTCCAATTACTGCCGTAGCTTTGATACCATGTTAAAACCAGTAAAACTGTTATACCCCGTAGTTCTGACCCTACATATGAGAGCGTACGAAAGCATGTAAGACTTAAAAAATTTCAAAGGATAGGTTGACGGATTATTCCGGACGGGTTTTAGTCAACTTTGAGGCGGGTTATGACCCGATTCATTGAGAGTTCCTAAGTGTTTTAAAGGCCTAGGGCGTAGTTCTTTGAGTCTAGATTCCAACGCAACCAACCGTTCGTCGATAGGACGTCGGAGTAGAAAGTTATGAGAGTTACAAGTTCAGCGATCGGGCGTAAATGCGTTTGAGCAAAGCGGCATGGCGCGGATGCGACGCGGCGGCGCCTAAAGTACTTGGTCGCTGAAGTTGCAGCGCGCGCCGCTGAGCCAGCGCGGCGATTTTTAGGCGGAAAAACTTAGAAAAGTCAGATTTTTCTTTTAAAAGACCTTGGGAGGGTGACAAGTGTCCCCCCCATATGATTTCTTGCATGCAATATATTGACCAAGTCTTGAAGACTTGGTCATCTTCCAATTTCCCTCTCTCTCTAAAGCTTTAGCTCTCCATTCTCTCTAAGTTTCCAAGAGAAATTCTAAGCATAGAGAAAATCTGAAAAGTGTGATAGGAAGGAAAGGTTATTACAAGCCTGTGAATACTATTGTGGTGATATTCTTGGAGTAGAGGCTAGCAATTGTTGGAGTAAATTGGCTAAAAGCTCTAAGGTAACCATTCTTCTTTTATAGATGGTATTTGGTATTGCATGTTAAGTAGGAAGAACTTTTAGTTGGAAATAAGGCCCTTAGATTGATTGCATGTGAGAAATGTGGTTGGGATATGAAAGGATTGGTTAAAAGAACAAATGAGCATGTTGTAGCCTAAAAACTACTTTAAACTTGTTAAAATGAATTATTGTACCTTGTGGGGCAGAATTAGTTTGGGTGTGTAATCCCCTTTGCATTGTTGGATTGTTGAGCCTTGAATGTGGCATTTGGATGATAAATTCGGCCTTCAGAAAGGTGGCAAAGTATGTAGAAACAAAGGAAATGCTGCCTATTTTTCCGTAGAATTTAGTGGCTTTGAGTTAGATTATTCTACATTGAAATTAGAGGTTAA
Source organism: Przewalskia tangutica (assembly GCA_029844215.1). NCBI lineage: Eukaryota > Viridiplantae > Streptophyta > Magnoliopsida > Solanales > Solanaceae > Przewalskia > Przewalskia tangutica. The sequence goes on along the minus strand of CM056729.1, from coordinate 13,350,920 downwards.
TGAACATATCATGGTTATTATAGGTTGAAATATTACTTGCGGTAGTTGGACTCAAAGTGGATTGACCAAAGAGGTATGTGAAGTTTTCCTATCTCTTGAGCATGAATAGATTAAACTATGTAGTGCGGTGAGCGTCTGAGATTTGGTATTCTTACTCGTTTTAAGTATATAATGACTTGTTTCATTTTAAGAATGTATAATTCCCTTAGTTAGGGGAAAAGTATGATTTTACTAAAGTGTAGAGTTAATATAACAACTTTATGGGAAGTTGGTTTATTAGCTTCATAAAAGGTTAATGAGAAGAGATTTACTCTAAATAAGATAAGTATATGGAGAGGCAACTTGATTTTAAGGTATCAATTGCCCAAAAGGTTTTTTATGTATAAAGAAGAGTCATTTTCAAAAGAGTTGAAGTATATAGTACTTGGGTTAAACTCCCGGTATTCTTTTACTAAAGATATGGTTAAGTGCCTTAAGTAAACTAAAATGAGAGGGTATATGAACAAGACTAATAAGAAGTTATAAGTTTTCTTAACTTATTTATGATTATGATATGATGACAGTTTGAGTTAGGGTAAGAGTATATCTGAGGGGCAAACCCCAAGATCGTTATACCACCTTCTCCAGGGTAAGAGTATGTCTGAGGGGCAAGCCCCAAGATCGTCATACCACCTTCTCCAGTGTAAGAGTATATCTGAGGGGCAGATCCAAGATCGTTATACCATCTGCACCAGTATAAGAGTATATCTGAGGGGCAACCCCCAAGATCGTTATACCATCTGCTCGGTGTAAGAGTATATCGGTCTGACCCCAGATCGTTATACCATCCGCTTGGGGTAGAGTATATCGAGGAAAGTTGTTACACCGTATTCTGAGGGCGTGTTTTAGAACGTGCGTAAGAACTTCATGATGTTGAAAATTGAGACTTGTAAAAATTTATCGGAATTATGAAATTGTCGGAAAACGTATTATTATGACGAATGGGAGGGTGACACGTGTCACCCCCCTTAGATGATGCCTTGGACGATTTTTGCAAGGGCTAAAGGGGTCATTGGACCTTTGTTAGCAAGACAAGTCTTGCAACTTGAAAGCTTGACATGTTTGACTTAGTCAAGGGGACAATTAGTCTTGATATTTGTTAAGACCTCATCCTAGCCAACCATTTGTGCACACCTTGACCCTCCATGTCCCTATATAATACTAGTAGCAAGATAAGAGTTCCACACTTAGCTTAAATTCACAAAAAATTGAAGAACAAGAGAGGGAGGCTCACGGGTTGGGCATCCATAAGGGGGAAAAAAATTTGTTTGTTGTCCAATAATCTCCCCACTTTAAACCAAGGTTCCTAAGTGTATTGTGAGTATATCTCAATAGAAAAATCCCGGGAAAAAAGAGTTTTCGTATTAGTCTCAAGGTGAAAACCTAATGGCTTTTCTAGGTTTTGGTTGGAAGTTTGAAGGAAAATTGTTGGTATGGTTCTAAGGGTCTCAAGTAGCGGATTGAAGTATCTTGGAGAGTCTCTAAGTTGCTAAGAGCGACTTGGTTGAAGATTGGATTGAGATTCGTTGAGGTATAATTTTGTTCTTTGAAAGTGTTACAAGATTATTTATATTGTTGTTAGCCTTACTTGTTGCTAGCATGAAGAATATGTATTGAAGTTTATAAGGATTATGGATTGATTGTAGCCTTGAAAATCCGAAAAGTAATGTAAGCCATGTTAAGTTGGATTACAATTTGGTCGTTGATTAGAATCGTCGCATGTTATTAACTTGAAGATTGTAGTAGTTATAATTGGTTGCGACTTGATATCATGCTATACTAACATTTGGATTGAAATGGAAATTGGATAAGAATTGATGTTGTAGTACTTCAAAGTTAGCCGAATTGGCCTAGTAAGTTGTATTAATTTGATATCGTTTGTGGTGAGCCAATTGGGGCTGTTTGGTTATTTCATTTGTATTGGACCATCTTATAAATTGTGGTGAGCCAATTGGGGCTGTTTGGTTATTGTATTCGGCCTTGAAAAAGGTGGCAAAATAAGTAAAAACAAAGGAAGTGCTGTCCGATTTTCCGTAGAATTTAGTGACGTAGCACTTAGAATATTCTACGTGTGAAGTAAGAAGGTTAATGGACGTATTGTAACCATTATAGGTTGAAGTACTGAGTATAGCGTATCCTACTTGAAGGATGGATTAGCTATCAAGGTTGAAGAACTTTGGAGCATTTTGCTACTTGTCGATAATCGTCGCGAGGTATGTGAACCTCTTCCTTCCTTTGGCATGATTCTATGTACGGAATATACCTGTGGTATCATTTCATGTTTCCTTCTACTCTTAGAAGTTAAGAGGTAGTTGTGTGATTTACTATATGTAGAACTTTTCCTATCTTTGAGCATGACTAGTTGCACGTATGTAGTACGGTAGACGTACAACACCTTGATATCCTTTACTAATTTTGTGAATAGCCAAGTCGGGTGAGTTGGGAGATTAACTCACTTTCTTTGATAGTATAAAGGATGTCTTAAGTTTTATTAAGGTTAAGGGACTTGAAGAGTTTTAAAGTATGTGATACTTGTTCCGTTTTAAACGTATAAGTCTCTCGGATAGGAAATTGTTTATGGCTAAGGTATAAAATGAATATAACGGCTTTATGGGAAGTTAGTTATATTTGCTTTATGGAAAGATAAATGACTTGACTTTAGTGAAAAAGGCAACTTGATTTTAAGGCATCAATTGCCTAAGGTTTTATAATAAAAAGGAGTCACTTGCTTTCTAAAGGTTAAGAGACTAATTGTATATTTTTGAAAGTTAAGAGAATTGATTTGAAAGTATATATATACTTGGTTTCAAAAAGTAGAAGTCTCTTGGTTATAAAAGGAACGTGTTGGTCTAAACCATAAAGGGTTATAACGGCTTTATGGGAAGTTGGTTATAACGGCTTTATGGAAGGTTAAGAGAATGGTTTTCTCTAATAAAGTAATCACAGAAATAACTTGTATTAAGGAGGGGCAAATTGTTTTAAAGGTACCAATTGCTTAAGGTTTTTAATAAAGAAGTCACTTGATTTAGAAGCCGGTAATTGTATTTCTAAAAAGATAATGTGACTTGTCTTGAAAGGTGGATAGGACGTGATACTACGGTTGTTAGTATCTTGGAAGTTTTATTTGGAAAATAGTCTTTTGAAAAGAATGTACGTACGTAGTACTTAGGCTTGTTAAATGAGAATTATTCTATTTGTGCCCGGATAAGTACTTAGGCTTGTTAAATGAGAATTATTCTATTTGTGCCCGGATAAGTACTTAGGCTTGTTAAATGAGAATTATTCTATTTGTGCCCGGATAAGTACTTAGGCTTGTTAAATGAGAATTATTCTATTTGTGCCCGGATAAGTACTTAGGCTTGTTAAATGAGAATTATTCTATTTGTGCCCGGATAAGTACTTAGGCTTGTTAAATAAGAATTATTCTATTTGTGTCCGGATAAGTACTTAGGCTTGTTAAATGAGAATTATTCTATTTGTGCCTTGATAAGTACTTTGGCTTGGTTAATTGAGAATTAGCCTATGTGTGCTAGTGATAGCCTTTGAGTGCAAGTATTATGTTTTATTACGTTGCCGCGACTCTCAGTTGGAGGGCCGGCTGTCTTGTGGTAAGCTACTTGGACGTACCGACAGTGATGTGGGATTCCACGGGTATGCTTCCGTTATTTGTAGTACTTGGGTCAAATTCCCGGATTTTTATAAAAGACAGGGTAGTAAGGCACAGTAAAAGGTATTTTATTGTCTTTCATGACTCCAGCTTGCTTTTAGACTTATGATATCATATTACAGTATTTTTCCCAGCTTTACGTACTTGGTACATATTGTATCGACCCTTCCCGGGGCTGCGTTAAATCCGCGGTAGGGTAAGCAGATTGAGGATCCTCGTTCTTAGGATCACTATTCCGGTGTCAGAAGCTCCATTCCTCCGGAAGCTTATTTATTGGTACGGATATTTTCCACGATCTTATAGGTATTTTGTACATTCGGGGTATGGCGGCCGTGTCCATGATTGTTATCTTTAAGTGCAGGCCACTATGTGTTTTGGGCTATAAGAACGGTTGTATTATAAATACTTTGGTTAAGTATGTTATGGAAAGCGGCTGATCGGTGGCGGATATGTATTACCACTTTTATGATGTTATGTGTTGTGTTATGTTCATTGCTATTCTATTCTCGACATATACACGTGGTACTGATGAGGGTACTAGTCGCGGCCCCGGGGTCGGGTCGTGACAAAAACTGCACTGGATTGCTTTATGTTTACATTATGATCGATCTATATATCTATATTAGTATTTGTAGAAGAGAAAGAAACAGAAAGAAGAAGAAGAAGAATAGAGTTACAGATTGAGATTGAGAGAGAGATAAGTTAGAGATCGAGAGAGAGGGGTTAGGAGAAAGTCGATGAGAAGATGAAAGAAGATATTTATGATTAATTACCTCCACCACAGATTGTTAAGTGTATTTTGTATACACTTTTGAGTCCTTTTTAGTTAGTATTTTACTCTTTTATTTTGCGATTAGTATAGTGTTAGGTGTGTTTTTCTTTCATTTTGTGTCACAGCAATCATAAAGGAGGAAATACATAATCGAGGATGAAATGAGCTTAATTGAGATGGAGTTGCACACTAAAAAGGCCAAGAAATGAAGTCTAAGAAGTCCCGGGAAGTATAGAAGAAATCGTAAGTCAAACGAAAATGACAAAAAGAAAAAGCAGGTAGAGGCCGTCGTATCGGCCAGCAGCGCCATGGCGTAAAACACACGGGAGTCTGATTTGTTGCAATATTTTAGCGTCGTGGCGCCCGACTGCGAACCAGGCGAGATTTCTGATTTTTGGGCCGAATTTGACACGTTTTCAGGGTCCGAAAGGGCAACTTTTCCCAGCTATAAATCCCTAAAATCCTTCTCATTAAACCATAACCTAAAATCATTCTTTGGGAGCCAAGAAGGAGGCAAGACAATTGGAGACTCTTGTTCAAGTTATTTTCTTTCCCTTGTTTTATTTCAGTTATGTTGAATTGTAATTTAGTTCTTGACATGACAATGTTTAGGAGTTAATTACTTTAGTGGGGTTTCCATCGAATCTTCTTAAAACTCTTTCATATCGTTAGTGCATTGATTATTGATTTCTTCTTTATCATATTAAGATCTAGTCAATATTGTTATGATTGCTTGATAATTAACTAGCTATTAATTGTCATCACTTATATGATTTCGAATCAAAAGTCTAAAGGTGAGATTTGAATATGTTGTAGTTGTTTAGACATAGGTTAAAATTGTGGGCGAAAGTACCCCGATACTTGTGTAGTATTTAAAAGTTATTGTTCTTAATCCTCCTGTGTGGTAAAATTTGTGTAGTTTATTTTCTGCACTTAGTCATAATTCTTAGTTATAATTCTCAAATTAAAGAACGTCAACCAAATAGATATCATAGAATAGATAACCGGTAGTTAATAAACCAGTCTATGTGGACGATAAACTTGGTCTTACAAATCTTTATTACTTGAACGATACGTACAGTTGTGTAAGCATCTAGAAATATCGCAACACAGATATACACGACTATATATACACATATCCTCTTCAAGCTAGCTAGTCTAGAATATTTCTAAACACACTTAATTGTGTTGAACTAATTACAATTAAAGTCTAATCAAACTTGTAACTGATTATAACTACTTCACAACTAACTAACTAACTTGTATCTTTTACCTCACGAGTATTGAGTATGTGTAGAGACTAATACAAATAAGTCTCAAACCGCAAATTTGCCATTTTATTCTTTTCTAGTAATTATTTTGCCCTCATAATTAAAATATTGGATTGTTAACAACCAAATGTACGTAGTCCTTGGTGTGGTTCAGCGGATAGGGATGTTCCTCTCTTAATCAGAAAATTCAGTTCGAATCTTGAATATGAAAAAATTATTGGTAGATAGCGCTTCTCTCGAATTGGCCCTATCAGACCCCTAATACAAATACCGCATATCGGATGAGAAACCAAAAAAATGTCAAGAAAACGAGGTATACATGACAATATTAATATAAAAAAGTCAGCCGCCGCCCAGGTGTAAAATAAAATATTCTTCTGAATATTCAACCCCCTAAGTCTCTGGTATAATCTTGCTCTGTTGATTCACCAAATCCAAATATATCTTCAGCGAAGATGGAAGTCCAGAGCTTAATAAGACAGCTATGGTAAAACAATTCATGACAAGAAGGAACACAAAATGAATGAATATACGATTCATTCGATCTTTCCATTCTTACAAATAATATAAAAAGAACAAAAACATTAAACACCAAATGTTGTGAAAAAGATAATTTAAGTATCGACACACTAGTGAATTCTGGATAGGGTTATTTTGTAAAATTCTACGCAAATCTTTTTTCATATTCCACGTGTCTAGTGATTAATAGCATTAGTAATATCCCATCTCATATTAAACAAACTATAATATGGAAATTATGGAGTAACCTTTTTGAGTGAGACACCAAATATATATATATATATATACAATGGTAGTTGGATTAGGGGAAAAGATAATCGTTTTCTAATTTCTCAGCACTATCACATGATAAAGAAAGAAATTTGATTAGTGCTAATACCGATTAACTACTAATGAAGTGACAAATAAGAGTGCATGTATAGTTGCGTGGAGTTTTAAAATTCTTAATCAACAATCCTTTTTCTTTTCTTTTCAAATCTTAGCAAAGCTATTGGGCACTAGTCAAACAAATTGTATATAGAAAAACAAATTATATAGAGAAAATGGTTGCAACTAATGGAATGGAGGGCCATCTTTTGATACAAATACTTTCGGATGAGAAACCAAAAAATGTCAAGAAAACGAGGTATACATGACAATATTATTATTAAAAGTCAGCCGCCGCCCAGGTGTAAAATAAAATATTCTTCTGAATATTCAACCCCCTAAGTCTCTGGTATAATCTTGCTCTGTTGATTCACCAAATCCAAATATATCTTCAGCGAAGATGGAAGTCCAGAGCTTAATAAGACAGCTATGGTAAAACAATTCATGACAAGAAGGAACACAAAATGAATGAATAATCTAGAATATACGATTCATTCGATCTTTCCATTCTTACAAATAATATAAAAAGAACAAAAATATTAAACACCAAATGTCTGCAAACCACGTCAGTCAATTAACCACACTTGACAAGCCATGTGTGACAGACTCAACCAAAAAGATTGCTGCACCTTGTTTATACTTTAAGTTGTTGTGTTACGTACTTAGGTTTAGAAGATATTTGTAACTCCAAATGTCGTGTGATTTATCGATGGATTAGTACTATACTATCTCCTTCTAGAATTTTCCGACTTTTCTCCGACCAAGATTATAAATTCTGCAGCTTTGTCACCCCATAACATAAGTCAACAATCAATTACTATTTCTAAGATAGAAATTGCTAAGCTTATGAAAAGACCCTCAAACCTATCGATATGAGGATATATTGGTTGAATAGCCTTGAACGAGATAATGCTCCAATATTTAAAGTCATAAGATTAACTAACAAATAAAACCCTTAAGAAATTATGGGTCGTTTGATTGCAGACTAAGAGGTTATTTATTCATGTATAGTAAATCTTGTATAGTTTGTATACTATGTTGGTAGCATTTTTTGCTATTCAACACACTAGATATTATGTTCGGTTAGTAATTTAGAATCTCGCATAACTAATACATGTATAAATTATGAAAAAATCTATGTATACAAAATAAAAAATGAAATAATTAATACATAAATAATTAAATCATACCTAACTAATCCTTGTCGTTCTCATATATGCATAACATTAACCAGCAACCAAACTTAGGACATTAATTAGGTTGCTTTTAACATCACTAGCAAACATAGATGCGAAAAAGGGCCACTGAATTGCAAGAAAGGTAGAAACGGCATCTGATATTACTTAAATTACTTTTAATTATGGAACTTCACAAAAGTTGGGTCATTCAGTTGCTCGCCGCATCAACATATATATTCCCCGACACGTCGAAAATACCTACTAAAAATAAACAAAACGTAAAGAGTTGGTACCTCCAATTTAATTTGTTGATTGCGCCTCCATCCAATTAAAAATAAATAAAATAGTTACCGCTTGGATCTTACTGATATCCACCACTAGAGACATTCTTATAATCATGGCCAATTAGCTTTGATCTCACTAGAGTTGTTCTTGTCCCGATCAGTCATGGCAACTTGCTGTCACTATATCCTTATTGCTAATACAATGCTATCTTTGGTCCGTATTATGTGTATTTTAAACAACCCTTAATAAATATATGTAGAACTTTTAAGTATAAGCGTACTAGTCTAAATAACAGTGTCTACTCTGAAAAACTCAATCCATCAGATAACTTATGAAGTAAAATCATATAAGAAGCCGGAGCCAACTCCATAAAAAAGTCATTTGATTTAAAGTTTGAATATGGTATTCAGACATAACAGGTAGGAAGATCGTTTACAACCAGAATTCATCTGGACAAGGAATCAACTGGGAGTGACATGCTAAAATGTTCATATACTTTTCTCTCAGTTTTAAGAATAACGTTTGCAGCACTTGTTTTCTTCAACAGGTTCCGAGCTCTAACCAATGCTTTATTGTAATAAGAACAAATTTGAATTTTCTTTTCCAGGCACCAAAAAGAGCCATATAAATGTTGATTTGCAAATCCTGGAGGTCCACCAAATCTTCCTCTTTTCCTCATTGAAATTAGTCCAATTAACATATCTAAGGTAAAAACATGGTGAGACGTTTACCAGATGTGCATCATGAGATACACTCCTTGTTCAAAATGTAGTCGACTGCTTCTTCCACAGTGTCAACAACCTGCATCAAATGAAAATCACGTTAATGTGTCCTTAGTAAACATCGTTATATTTGCTTAATGGCGGTCCAGAAATGGACCATACTGTAAATATGTGAGTGTATACCATCTGTCCACTTATTAGCTCAACAAACTAATTTTCCAGGTCTACTGGCTGATTGCAGAGGGGATTAAAAGAAAATAGCTATGCATTAACGTATTAAGAAAAAAATAGATGCAGTCATAGGTCAAAGATGTCATTTACCCACCAAATCTGCTGGAATATCGTCATGATTTTCTTTCCCCTTGAAGACCCCAGTCCTTGTCAAAATAGAGAACCAAGGAATTCCAGCCTAAAAGGTAAGATTTAGACTTATATATAATTCGAGGTATAAAATAGCTGAGTAGCAGCTTAAATAAGTCAGAGAGTGAACCTGTCGAGCTCCTTTGATATCAACAGAGGGATTGTCACCAATCATGTATAAGGTTTTGAAAAACTGCTCTCCACCATCAACCTGATGGTTATTGTGACATGATTGTAAAACTTGCATCAATACTGACTCCGCATTTTTAAATACAAAAGGATTTGGCTTCCCATATGACGAATATTTCAGAGCAGCGGGGTGAACTCTGTAACAAGAACTGATATCAGAAGTGCATTACAGGAAGGTGCAGTTTCTTCACATCATCTCTATATCCATCTTACATATATTTCACGTATTATTAAGATTTATACTAATCGATAATCAGAGCAAGATAATGAAACTATATACAAGCTCTACATTCTCAATTGTCAGATATCATATCAAGATATTTGGGAATGAGCCTCACGCATTGAAGACGGATTCTAGTGCAATTCTGAAAGCACCCATGCCAAGTCGTTCAGATGGAAACAAGGCCTAGGAGTCAAAGTTAGATAGAAAATGTTACATTCTCTATGAATATGTTGAGGAAAACAAGGATAAGCAGATCTATTTAGCATCGGAAAACCTGATAGGCAAGGTCATCACTTGCAAAAAAGAGTGGTGGCTGGTGTGAAATCTCTTTTCCTGGCAGCCCTCCAGTCCTTAGAATATCACAGAGAACCTAAAATTGACTTCTCTAGTTAGAACTGCAAAACTTCAATAGGTCATAGGCGGAGTTAAAAAAAAATTGAGCACATTAATTCCATGTAGTAATACAAGGAGATGCAGGCAACAACAACATACCCAGTATATCCCACAAGTGGGGTCTGGGGAAGGAGATGCAGGCAACAACAACATACCCAGTATAATCCCACAAGTGGGGTCTGGGGAAGGAGATGCAGGCAAATGCACACCAAAATTCAAGAAAAAAGAGGAACAGACAAGATTGCTAGAAGTTGGATGAACCTGACTGGGACGCTAAAGCAGGACTTTGCAAATCAAAGGGAAATATAGATTATGATAAATGTAATATCAGAAAGCAGTTTATCACCCAAATAATGAAGGATACATCTGGTTCACAATTTTGTATCTGCAAATCACTAATTCCTTAATAGAAATCCGCGAAGCGAAATATACTTGCCATCTGGTTAAATTAGTCGAGAGATACATTCAACTAGCTTCAAAGTTATATGTCAAGTGCTATCTTGTATGAAAAAAATTCATCAACGAGTCTACCCCTGACCCCCACCCCAAACCAAAAAAAGAAAAGGAGACGAGAAAAAAAGGGAAAGCATGAAGAGCAAAATATTGCATGGAAGTGTCAATCAGTCTTTGTTTCTTCACGCATACCTTTAACTTCCAGGTAAATGCAAGCTAAGGCCATCAGATTATAACGAAGAATACCTGGATGTCCCTGCTCCAATCAACAGAATCACTAACAATAAAGACTGCCTGCACTCTCTGTGAGCACGGATCATCGCTCAAAGCTATATGCTTAGGCTTGCTATTCTGATTAGCATCCTGCTTGTCTGTCCATTTTTTGTATTGTGCCAATGGGTCAATGTTGTCAAAATAAGATGCATACTCATCTATCGAGAGAGCATTTCTGAAATTCAAAGTGTAAAACTACATCACTTTTGAAATTGATAAGTAGTTGAAGCATGCACTCTCAACCTACAATCATAAAGTGCAAAACCAGGAAGCTTACTTAAAACCATATTCAGACATCACTTCAGCAGGTTCTCCTTTTCCAACAGCAACAACAAGCTCATTCTCAAATCTGTTAACACAGATTTAACTTATTAAAGACAACCAAAGCAATTTTTGATCTTTCAGACTTGATTTCTAATTAATGTAAACTGCTTTAGTTCCAGCAGATCTTTCCCTTGTAACCCTGTTGTACCATCCTGCAAATCTATAGTACATAGATTGAACCCCACGTTTACACTCTGGGCTCTTAAGTTTGATTGTTGTATTTGAATCTAACACTTCTCTTTTCTCATACACGATGCATTGGCCAACACTCAGTGTACAGACAATAGGAACTTCAGCGCTTTTAGATTTAGCAAGTCACTAAAATTAATACATAAAACCAGAATTAATGAGATAAATATTTTCTGGTTAAGGCATTTACTTCATTCTCAAATTGAATGTCCATACTAAAACATTTCTGAACATCTGATTTGGGACATGTGAAATTTTTTAATGCACTTTCAGAGTCAGCTCTAGAAGATAAATTACATGGATAACCCCATTTCCTAAGCTTTTTTTCTTTCTTTTTCAAATATGATAGCCATTTTTTAAACTGTAGTAATATTGATTATTCGTAAGTGATGAATTTACTAAAGGCATGCTTGTACTTCAAGCAACTAAGCTATGCCTTACTTCTTTAAAATATGTGTTGTTTGCATACAGGTAATCATGCCACATGTTTTTAGCTGCTTCCAAATTTTATTGCTATTGATTCCAGTTCAGAAGGAGGCACATCCTTCACATTACATTTTCATAAAGTACGCCCGTGCAAAAGAAATAGAGACCTCTGTTTTCTAATGAGATCTAACAAACAAAAGTTTACCTTCTCATCAACTGTTTGAATGGTGTATGCCCCTGTATAACCTGCAGATCCATTCAAGTAAACAAAATGCATGAACCTAGGACTACCAACCAACTCATGCAAAGATCCAATTGTTGAAGATAAAGAGCAGATTATGATCAAGATAACCCTAATTTTAGATAATCAGAAAAAATGTCTGTCAGAAATTGTATACCTGTAAAGGTAGGATATTAACATCCAACAATCTGCCCAACTCCTTTGCTCTTTTAGATTCAGGAACACCACCTCCTATTGAATATAAAAGACCACATTGAGACCGTTTCTTCTGATAAGCAATAAGCTCTTTAGATGTCTACTACTCCAAAGTTCGGAGTTCAGACAGTAGGTTACAATAAAGTTCTCAATGAGTCACAGAAGGAAAAATAAATCACTAAGATAGGAGAACTAGTCTAGGATGGATGAATATTTACTGTGATTCTACTAAGTGAAAAAAGCCACTCCGCCTATTTGGCATTATTTCCTGATGCATAAAATGCATAAAAAGTCCATGTCAATTTGATATCACTCAATTCTGTTAGGTATAAAAGTTGAAACCCAAGACAAAATGAATGCAAATGCGAAACCAGCATGGAAGCTGATCGACTTCGGAATGTCCTGATGAAATTTCTGAAGCAAACCCTGCACTAATCTCCCTGTGAAACGAGGAACCGAATACTAACCGATGACACTGGGTTTTATTAATTCATATAACAGCCAAAATATTTTCATTGGGGAGAGAACTAACATCCTATGAATCATCAATGGTTTAAGGGATATTGGTATCCACTTCAACCATCTAAAATTCTCTTCTACCAAACTAATTTATCTCATTTCAACAGGGATTCTCACCATCCACATATTACTGTTAAGTATGAGAGTTTGGAAAAATAGGTCAGCGAAATCCCAGTTAACGTTACAGGCCACTACATGTTTATATACCCCAGTTCCATGCCTCTGACAACTGAGTTCTCTTCTGCTTTCATATTACTTCAGAAAAATGTTCAACCTCAGGCAACACTGAGGAATCACATAAAGATAGTACAGCACGTTCTCAGAGCAGATCACTTTCTGGCATGAAAGAGAGAATACAGACTGTAACGTGTTGAGATAGATATCTTCAAATGCCATGATCCATCCTATTCCAGAACTTGCAACGTATAACTTAGATGATTGCATTTGCGGAGCTGTTACTTTAAGTAGCTAAAGAACAAATGCACAAAAAGCAGTCTCAGTGTCACCAAATGGATGTTGGACAAGAACAGGTTACCTAAACCACTCACCATTGGTCAAGAATACGTAGGGAACCTTCAGAGTACCTGCACAAATCAAAAGTTACTAACGTTAACCTCCCTGAGCATTGTTACCAACAGAAAGTGCCTATAAATACTCCAAGCCTGTAAATGTATGAATCAACGGTAAGATGGCAACACTACAACATCACAAAGAAGAGGACAACTTCATATCATAAGGACTAAATCAGAATGAGTGCATGAAGTCCTTCAAGGACTACAGAAAACATTATGAAGTAAATATTTTCCATGTTTTCAAAGTAGGTGGAGAATTCAACAGATCAACATAGCGTCTGATATGAGTAAAATATTTCGGTGATGAAGTACTTTTTATCGGGTAATCATTTTCTGAATCTTTTTCCAGTGTTTAGTTGAGTCAAAAGGTTAACATATGATGATCATAAAGTAGAGAGCAACGTGTATGCTTAGTGATTTTGGTCCAAAATCAAAAAGAAAAAAGAGTGTTTTGGGTGATACTTTTTGAGTATTATATTGATGACATAGTCCAAATATTGTTAAAGCATATGATACCGGATATTTTGCATACAAAAATTACTTCAATGTGTATCACTTCCCCCTTTTGGTGGAAACTTTCCACAATTCTTGATAACCAAACATTGAAAATGATTTTACCAGGAATTATACTTTCTTCAAACATTTTCTGTCATGTCAAAGCTAATTATATTAAGTTCAGGAATAATAATTTATTCAATAAAAGGTTCAGGAGTAATAAATGAGTGAGTGGCTAGAGCTTATTCTGGAATATCATTCTCATTGTTCTTGAATCAACCCTGAGGCCTTATAAGATCATGGAAATTACAAAAAAAAATCTTCTAAAAGGAGCTAAAACAAAAACAAATGAACATTTATCCTTTATAATTGTTTGTTTTACAACATCCAGTACATATTTTAAATTATACATATAAATAGATTGTTGCCTCAGCCTTTGCAAAATAGGCAACTACAATTTCTAAGTTCTAGCATCTAAGATTCTTAAGTTTCAATTCTTATATTCTGGAATATCATTTTCGCTACCTCTAGTGACAAACCTTATACGATCACGAATATCAATAAAAATTTCTATTCGAAGAATAAGAACAGAACATAAACCATATGTGATAGAGCCATTTCCTCTTGCATCAACCCTGAGGCCGTATAAAATCATGACTATTACTAAGGTTTCTTCTAAAGGAGCTTTATACTTGTTTGTTATACCACATCCAGCACATATTTTACATTATACTTATAAATAAATTGTTAAACAGGCGACTACAATTCCTAATTTCTAGATTCTAAGATTCTTAATTTTCAATTCTAATATTCTGGAATATCATTTTCATTACCTCTTGTAACAAACCTTATAGATCATGAATATCAAAACGATAAACTGAATGTGATAGTCGAAACGATGTCGTACCGGAATCATCATAAAGGCGTTTGAGAGCTCGAGGAGAGCCGCCAATAGGATTGCTACCGCGGAGCAAAACGCCGTCAATGTCGAACGCAATGCCGAATGACGCTCTGCATCATCAAATAGATTATGAATTCTCATAAAACTATCGCAAAAAACACATACAGTAAAGAGATAGGGGAAGAAATTAATAAGTACGAGTTGGAAAAATTTGAAGATAGTGAAGGATATGTGCTTCGAATCTGCGAAGAAGAGAGCTTTCTGGTTAAGATCTGGAGAATTCTCATCTTCGAAAGCTAGGAGTGTTGGAGAAGATGCTCCGCAAGAACTAAAAAATGCAGTTCCCTCCGCTAAGCTGCGGTGCGCGGGGTTTGGGAAGAACAATCAAAATACACATTCGAGGCATCTTTTTGAATTCTAAAAAATACACATTCGTGGCATCTTTTTGAATTCCAAAGAATGTCTAATAAAATCGTTCCTATAAACTCAAATAACAAATCATTATTTACTACATTTACAAATTTTTCTCTTCACCGCTCACTCTAGCTAGTTCAGAAATTAAACTTTCTATTTTGTTTTCATCACCTTTATAAATGAGCTAAGAGTCTTCTCTTTTGTTTTCATCACATTTGTAGATGAGCTAAGAGCCTCTTTTAAATCTCTTATATCAATCTGAACTTCTCCGCTGATAGGAAGTCAAACAAAATTAAGAATTCAAAATCTTAGATCTTTAGCACTTTAAAGTTTCTCTGCCAGATATAGCTCTAAATCTAAATGATTTGTTTGTTTTATTTTTGCTCTCTATTTAATTTAAATTTTTGTTGTTGGATTTGTTGAAGGTTCATGAGCAGTATGTAACTAGATTACTAAGTTTTTTGTTGTTTAATAATAATATGGAATTTTATAGGTTTTTTGTTGTTCAATCAGGACCGCAATGATTTAAGTTTTTTTGTTGTTCAATCAGGACCGTAATTATGAGAAAATAATCGTCCAATGCTCAAAATAGACAGAAGAAAAAAGATAGAGATGAATTCACAAAAGAATATGCTAAAGGCGGTGGTATTTATAAGTTTGTGAATCCAATTAATAATGTTGAGGGCGGAGAAAATACTGAGGGGCAAGACACAAATATAGACCTTGAAAAGTTATCAGAAGATGTTGAAATAATGACTCATGTTGACACTAATGATGAGAATGTTAAGAATTAAATCATTGAAGCAGTAGAAGATCATGCTGACACCAATGATGAGAATGTTGAGAATGGACCTCCAAACATTAATGATCCTACGAATTGGGATTAGTTTGGAATCAATTTTCAAGAAGGTCCTATGAGGGAGAATATTGAAGATGACGATTATTCTCGTGATGATAATAATACACTTCTCAAACTCCTATTACACTCAAGTCGTATCTTCGTTCGACTATGTCACAAGAAAGGTTGAATGAACTAACTGATATCAATTGAGAAGGAAATGCTAGTGAATTCCAATTTTGAAAGCTTGATAAATGATTTTACTAAAAGGCGAGAAGGATAATGTTTCAATAGCAATGCCCGTATACTCATTAGGTAATATTCTTATTACTTAGCTATACAATTTTGGATAAGGTTGCAACCTCTATTTTTATTATAATAGGTTAATAATTATGTTAATTTTTTTTATTCATGTGTTTAATTCTAGTTAACTATTTTTAATGGGGGTCAAAAAAATTGTGATGGCTTAGGACATCCCAAATTTGAGGGCCCGCCCTGAACTTGATTTCATTCATGGTTAATAACAGAAATTTATCAATTACATGGATAAAATTTACTTCATATTTACGCATTATAAAAATCACTAAAATTAAGTACCAATTACAACGATTATAGATCTATCCATCTAAATGATTTGACTGCGATGGATAAACTTTTACGACTAAAAATTTGATAATTGATTTTTTTAAGTAAATAATTTTATTTACCAAGTAATATTTACAAAGCGCAGTATCAAAACTAGACATGACTAAACA
Organism: Przewalskia tangutica; assembly: GCA_029844215.1. Classification (NCBI taxonomy): domain Eukaryota; kingdom Viridiplantae; phylum Streptophyta; class Magnoliopsida; order Solanales; family Solanaceae; genus Przewalskia; species Przewalskia tangutica. The sequence continues at coordinate 13,334,341 of CM056729.1, read as the reverse complement.
GAGTCCCAGCCTTTATTGTTATGTACTAAAAAGTAATTTTATACTTTGATTATTATATAAGGTAAAATTTAATTAATTTAATAATTTTTTATTATAATAAATGAAACTCAATCTTATTTCATCCTAATTGAATTTCAGAATGAAAAGCGACCAAAATTGGTTGTCTCGGTCAATCATACCAAACATGAATCTAAGAGAGTGCGAAATTGACGGTCTAATCATTTCATATTAAATTAAGCAATCAAATTTGTAAAAGCTTGTTGAAAATTCAAGTTAATTTTTTACCTCTCCTCATTTCATTTCATATGATGATTAATTGAACATTAAAGTTGAAAATGTTCATTTGACTTTTATGTCATACTTGTAACAATGAAAAAAAAGAGGTAAACTTAGTAGTTTTTTTACGTAAATAACTAACAATTAAAATTAGTTTAAGATAAGGTGAAGCGAAAAAATGGCGTATGTGAAATTGGTAGAAAGCAAGGATGAGGTGGAGAAGTGAACGAATAAGGAATTGTATAAGATGGTGAGAAAGGAGGCAAAGCTAGTGATTACGGCGGAGTAAACGACGACTTTTGAACGTCTGTATGTAGAATTAGATGAGAAAGGCGGGGATAAGAAGTTGTACAGACTAGCCAAGACAAGGGAGAGGAGGACCCGTGACTTGGATCACGTGAGGTGGATCAAGGACGAGGACGACAAAGTACTGGTGGAGGAAGCACATATTAGGCGGAGGTGGCAGTCTTACTTTCACAAACTCTTGAACGAAAAAAGAGATGGAGACATTGTGCTGGGAGATCTGGAGAATTCTAGTAGGTACTGGGATTTTAGGTATTGTAGAAGCATTAAGGTTGAACAGGTTAAGGGTATTGTTCGCAGGATGTGCAGGGGACGAGCGACCAGACCTGATAAGATCTCAGTTGAATTTTGGAAGAGCACAGGCAGGGAAGGTTTGGAGTGGCTGACTGAGTTGTTTAACGTCATTTTTAAGTCGACATGAATGCCTCAAGAATGGAAGTGGGGTACAATGATTCTCTTGTACAAAAATAAATGTGATATCCAGAGTTGCAATAACTAAAGGGGTATCAAGCTGATGAATCACACTATTAAAGTTTGGGAAAGGGTCGTATAGATGAGGGTGAGGAGATGTGCGTCTATTTTCGAGAACCAGTTTGGATTCATGATGGGGCGTTCGATTACTGAAGTCATTCATCTTATTAGAAGGTTAGTGGAGCAGTATAAGGAGAAGAAGATAGACTTACATATAATTTAAATCAACTTCGAAAAAGCATACGACAAAGTCTCTAGGGAATGGTTGATTCCTAATTTATTTTAAAGAGTCGCCACCTAATTAGTCTAGTGAATTAGGACACTTCTAAATAAAATGAATGCTATAAATGATTTTCATTTAATGGTCTGCATAACTTAATGAGATTATAGGTAAAGATTCTTTATTATCCTAAAGGAAAGGAATTAGTGCATCCTTTAAGATCCGCTAACTTACGATTATCCGATCAAACTTAAGTCAATTATTTATGTTTAAAAATGTATGTGTTGGAAGGCTTTAGAGTTAAAAGGATGTATTTTCATAAGATTTTGCATGAATTTTATGTTAAAATGCATAAAAGTAGTTTGTTTGAAAATTATATGTTGTGTATGAAATTAAAGTTACATGAAAAATATGCACTTGTAGGACATTATTAAAAATGCACATTTTTAGAGATAAAAATAAATTTATTTTAAGCTACCATCCCCTTTAATCTATTGGTCTTAAGTTTACATATTCTACACATTTCAATATTCATGTAGGATTATATATAACAATAAGGAGAAAGTAAAAATGCAGAATTTAAAGGATAAAATAAAGGACTCTAGGGTGGATGATATTGTCAATCCGCCCTATTTGTTTTGAAATTTCTGAAGTCGGAAATGCAAGGTAGACGTGGATGCGGATCTTCATTTTCGTCGTAGTCGTGTTGAGTCTCATATCGAGACTCTTCATTTACTCCAATGCATTTCATGTAAAAATAAGAAAAGACAAGAATTAGTATACATCATATCAACGATGCAAGCAAATAAAATATTCATGTGGGTAATTAAAATGCTACACTAAATAATACAGATATAAGCACGAATCAGTCACCGACTAAAAGAGACGAAACAATTTGAAAGCTAAACTAGGAATAAGTAACAGCCCCCATATAAAACTGTGTCATACCGGGTCACGACAATTAATTATACATAAGGTATTCCAAATATATTAAAGATGTATAGGATATATGTATGCTAACTTTTGTATTTAGGCAATAGAAACAATGTTGGGATTATTTTTAAGTTAACCAATCTGTCAAATCTAATGTAATATGTAGGGTCAAGATGGAGAGATGACGACCTATCCTAATTAACAGTAGGTTCATGCCATTATTTTACCCTTAGTTCAACCGTATAAGGACGTAAAATATTTTCAGATTCAGGGTATACCAATCCAGAGAAGAGCAGGCATTAAAAACTCAAATTCCATTCAAGTAGTTGCTATATACTTCTTTAAAATCCGAAAATGGTCGAAATAAGTAACGAAATTGACCAAAATCAGTTCGAAAAAGTGGCTAAAAATCAACTAGAGATACCATCGTTAGGCATACAACTCATGACGAATACTACTTTAATCTAAGTAATCAATTCATAATTTAAAAAACATGTTCCAAATAATATGTGAAGCATCTTATATGACTAAATACACTATTTTAATATGTCATAATCATCATCCATTAACCAATAATGTTTCCCTTGAATTTGATCATTTTGGTTTTTCTTTTAATGACCTCCTGACAGGGATGCGATAATGAGATGTGATAGCACTGGGGACCTTTATCCTCTCACTACCACCATCGGTCATCCAACCTTCTCTCCATCAACCTTTACAACAATTTTGTTTGTTCTATGGCATAATAGATTAGGACATCCGGAAGACTCTGTTTTACGCTCTTTAGCAAAACTAAATTTATTAACTGCAAACATTTCTCTTGCCCTCATGTTTGTGAATCTTGTGTTTTTGGGAAACATATCAAGTTGTCGTCTTATTCTTTATCTTGTAGTACTTTAATGCCTTTTGATATCATAAATAGTAATTTACGAACTTCTCCTATTTTAAGCACGTTTGGGCATCAATATTATATGTTGTTTTTGGATGATTATTCTAACTTTCTGTGGACTTTTTCTATTGGCAATAAGTCCCGAGTCAATTCTATTTTTTCATCATTTAGTGCTTTAATTAAGACACAATTTGAAAAGAATATCAAATGTTTTTAATGTGATAATGGGAGGAAATTCGACAATAAACAATTCAAAAACTTTTACACCAAAAACGATCTTGTTTTTCGATTTTCATGCCCCCACACCTCCCACAAAATGGCAAAGCCGAACGCAAAATAAAAACCATAAATAACTTAGTTCGTACCCTCCTTGCTCACGCCTCCATCACTCCCCATTTTGGCATCACGATATATCAATGGCAACATATCTCTTGAACATTCTTTCAAACAAGTCCTTTAAACACAAGTCTCAGACTCAAGTTCTCTATCTTCGGGATCACTCGTATAAGCACTTACAAAATTTTGGGTGTATATGTTACCCCCTTCATCCCTCCACCAAAATTAATAAATTGCAACCTCATTCCTACCCGTGTGTCGTTCTTGGTTATATGTCCAATCATCGAGGTTATAACTGTTACGATTTGTCCAGCCGAAAATAATCATTTCCAGACATATCATATTCGATGAGTCCCAATTCCCCTTTGCGAAGCTCATTCTCCACCTCCGAAATTATATGACTTCCTAAATGATAACATCAATCCCTTTTTAATTCATCAATTGCAAAAATTAGTCGTTACCGTTATCGGCACCCAGCCCGATTCCCACTGTCCCGTGTTGGGTGGGCCAACAAACCCGAACACGAGAACCTCAGAACAACTCTCATATCGGTGTCCCGTATCCCACTGCCTCTTCTCATCCAGCGGCTCTACCTCGCCTTCCCAATCCCAGCTCGCACGGCTTCCCTCATAACCCATAGTCAGCACAACCACATCTCATCCAGCCCTACGAAAATCCTATAGACAATGGAAATCGTGCTATACACGACATTTTCAAACCCAAATGAAAATTTAATTTGTTGACTTCGGTTTCCCATTCACCTCATCCTCGCAACCCGAAACATGTCTTGTCCTATTCAAATTGGAAAACTGTTGACGAATATAATGCTCTTATTAAAAATAAGATGTGGGATCTAGTGTCCCATCCTCCTGATGTTAATTTTATTCGTTCTATGTGGATTTTTTGACATAAAAGAAATATGATGGTTCTTTTGAGAGGCACAAGGCTCGTATTTTAGGTGATGGCAGGTCTCAACAGGTGGATGTGGTTTGTGATTAAACTTTCAACCCGATAGTGAAACCGACAACTATTCAGACCATTCTCAGCATTGTTTTGTCCAAATCATGGCCTATTCATCAACTTGATGTCAAAAATGTCTTCTTGCATGAGACCTTCATGAAACCGTTTATATGCATCAACCTGTGAGATTCAGGAATATGGTTCATCCATATTATGTGTGTCGTTTAAAGAAATTAATAAATGGACTGAAATAGACTTCTCGTGCATGGTACCAACGATTTACTGATTTTGTATCATCTATTATTTTTTCACATATCAAATATGATCATTCACTTTCTATCTTTAGCAAGGGTAATGACATGATATATATTCTGGTATATGTTGTCGATATCATCCTAACTACCTCTTCTGATGCACTTCGTTGATCCATTATGTCATTTCTTGCTTCTGAGTTTGCTATGAAGGATTTGAGCCCCCTAAGCTATTTTTTGGACATTGTTGTTACGAGACATGCATGTGATCTTATTTCTTTGTCAAAGAAAGTATGCCGAATAAATTCTTGAACGAGCAGGCATGACATCTTGTAAACCAGCGATCACACAAACTCCAAACTTAGTGCCTCTTCGGGTTCTCTATATGCAGAATCGACTCACTATCGCAATTTAGTAGGAGTATTTCATTATCTCACTTTTACGAGACCATATATATCATATGTCGTGCAACAGATATGATTACATATGCACAGCCCGAAGGATGAACATATGAATGCCCTCAAACGTATTTTATGATATGTCAAAGGTATTCTCCACTTTGGCTTACATATGTACAAATCCTATGTCTCTGGTCTCACCTCTGACTCTGATGTTGACTGGGGTGGATGTCCTGACACTCGACGATCCACATCAGATTATTGTGTCTTCCTCGGAGATAACTTGCTTTCTTGGTCTTCTGAACGACAATATACTTTATCTCGATACAATGTTGAAGCTAAATACAGAGGAGTAGCGAATGTTGTTTCTGAGTCTTGTTGAATACACAACCTTCTGCTTGAACTCCACTTCTCAATCCGCAAGGCTACATTAGTTTACTGTGACAATGTAAGTGCGATATATCTTTTCGACAATTCCGTTCAACATCAGTGCACTAACATATTGAAATGAATATTCACTTTGAACGTGAGAAAGTTGCTCGTGGATAAGTTTGTGTCCTTCATGTTCCTTCTCGAGTATCAAATTGCTGACATATTTACTAAAGGACTTCCATGCATACTCTTTGATGATTTTCGAGTTAGTCTCAGCGTACGAGAACCCCCCGCTTCAACTGCGAGGGTGTGATAGAATATTATCATATCATTGTATATCTTTTTTATTTGGTTAGTTAATTTTCTCATTGTAATTAGTGAGATTAGTTACCTAGTTTGTAGCTTTGTCAATAACCATGTATTAATATATATTGTACACAATAATTAATGAAAAGTGAGATAACATATTCCTTTAAAAATAACTTTAAAAAAAGGAAATGGGCCATCTTCCTTTGGACGAAGTATATGTTAACTTTAAGTGTAAACCCATTGCACCTTAAGGGCACGTTTGGTACGCCGTATTAAACTGAATCAGATCGACAAAAATAATACGTTTGGTGGGCGTTTTCAAGATCGACTGCATTTATTTTTAGAAATAGTACCGTCCAACTGACATTTTTGAGACCCATCTAGCAGGTGGATCTCCCCTGAACTATACTAAAAATAAAAAAAATACAGTCCATTATATATTAAGTACCTGTTTGGCCAAGCTTCTGAAAGTGTTTTTGTTTCTTAGAAACACTTCTTAGGCCAAACATGTACTTTCGAGAAGTAGAAACATTTTTTTAAAAGAGCCAAAAAGTGTTTCTAGATAGGAAGAGAAGCAGAAACATCAATTTGATGCTTCTCGAGATTGAACTCATTTACCTTTTTCTTTTCACAAAATTCCTTTTAATCTCATATAATATTCTCATATAAAATAGAAATTTGGGAATGAGGTAGGGTGGGTGAGGGGATAAGAATTTTTTTTATATTTTTTAATATTTTTTTATAAAAGTATCAAAAAATATGAAATAGAAATTTAAGGATGGGGTATAGAAATGGAGTGGGGTGGGGAGTAAGAAAAAAAATCATATTTTTTATAAAAATAAAAAAAATATAAAATAAAAATTTAAGAATGTTGTAGGTGGACGGGGATAGGGGAAGGTAAAAATTTTTTTCATATTTTTAATCATTTTTTATAAAAGTAATAAAAAATATGAAATAGAAATTTAAGAATGTGGAGACTTAGTTTATCTTGGCGTTTCCGCTGCTCCTGTTTTTCTTGATTTTAACCAGAATTTCCCCTGCTTTTTGATAACATTGACCATATAGTCTCCCCCAAACTCAAATATTTGAGCTTTGATTTGGCCTCTTATTGGAGGAAAGCTTGTTATATGTCTCTTTGGGTTAGTTGGAGAGGAAGTCTCCATTAATTGAAATGTGATCTCTAACAATGAATGAGAATAGAAGGAAAACAAATAAATGAGAATATGAAAACCAAAAAAAGACAAGAGGGAGTTTATATAGAACCAAAAAGGTGCGGACCAACATTTAAATAAAGATATAGTTGAACCCCTTGTCAACTATATATTCTTTTTAGGGCCCTTGAGCCAATACATGATAGCCGACAGGGCCTCATCAGAAAGATGATAAACTTTCTCAGAAAATGCATATAGGATTTCATTTCTTGTTATAGTTGATTAGTCGTGGCTGAACTAGGGGTTCAACCGTGGGATCCATTTTGGTAAGTGTTATTAGAACCCGTTTGGATGGGCTTATCGTTTTTTATTTATAAGTCATAAGTTAGATTTATAGTTTATGACTTTTGACTTATTTTTGTTATTTTAATGTAAAAATAAGTGTTTAGAATCATTTTTTTTATCTTACATAAACTCTATAAAAGTACTTAAAAGCTATTAGGGCTTAAAAGTAATAAGCCAATCCAAACAACCTCTTACTCTTTCATTGGATTAGAGCACTTCTCGGCCTACTTACATATTGGACAGTGTAAATTGGACTATTTTTAGATCATAAGAGTCTTTAGTGGGCAAATACTTATCTGATTACAATAAGAATAATATACCCAATATAAATTCATAAACGGCATATGGGGAGGACGAAATGTATGCAGACCTTATCCTTATCCTTGAGAAATAGAGAGACTATTTCCGATAGATACTCAACTCGAAAATGAGTTTAAAAATGGATCTATATACACAAATTCAAAAAAATTATACAAATAGCTAAATTATTATACGTGTCCCCTTGATTAACTACTACTAACATGGAACTGATCTTAATGATTATGAAATTGCTTTGTTTGGAAAGCAAGTCGATAAAAGCACAATTGCACCATTTCCCAACAAATGGAAGTTTGAAATGAGATGAGAGTTAACTAAAAGAGGAACTTTTGGTATTGGAAGAACTTAAAGAAGACAGTTAATGTTTGTTGAAAAGGCTAATTAGCACAATAAAGTGATCTGAAATTGACCATATAACTAAGTAGGCTATTGGGTACGTTTAACAAATGGCATATAGTTCAGCACTCATGTGTCACATAAAAAAATATCAAATGCATTTCAACATAGATGGTCCCAAAGTACACAGGTTCATTTGCACTTCTGTCCTAATTTTGTGTTCGGTCTTTAATTATTGCCCTTCAAGATAAATAATTTTTTTTGGGCATAAGTTTATATTTTTCGTATCATAATATCACACAAGTTATGCCCGTGCCCTTATAGAACTTATCCTCTCCTAGGCATATATTCAATTTTAAAGGAAAAACCGTGCAATTTCTTCAAGTACACATCTGTTGCAGCTGATAGAAATGTGTCCGCCGGGGCAGAGCTAGAGTATATTTTATAGATTCGCCTCAACTCAGTAACTTTGATTCAAATCCTATATTTATTTTTAGAAATTTCATTAAATATGTACAAATTATTAATATAGAACCCAAAAATTTAAAAGAACTAGAATTCCAAACCCATAAATTTTAAATATTAGCTCCGCAACTAATGTCGGCTTACATATATCATGCTAATCATCTCAAGCCATTATTGGATATTTTAGCCATTAGCAAAATTTTGAATTACACTTACGTAATGTTTATACTCCTATATAATAATGTATTCGTACTATCTTGTCCAGCATTATCTATGTTGATAAGAAGTCAGTGAAATCTAACAATGGTCTGGACTATCTTGTGATGATTTTGTATGCATATTAGATCGAGAATTCTATTTTTTCATCATTTTCTTACCGATCATGAACTCATGTATCATTAAAACAGTCAGAACTACAAGTTAGTTTGGTTGCGGAGCTAGAGATTTGGTTAGTTCGGACGAACGCGATATATTTATCTTAAAGAATTTATTGAATAACTATAAATTATTAATTTAGAATCCAATAGCAAGGACTAGAATCTTTAACACATAAATTTTAAATCATGACTGCGCTTCTTGTGTTTGGACACTCCATAGTGGGTTCTCTAATATATCTTCCTGAAAAAATAACGTAATTAAGTCTTATAACAGGAGTCCTGCATCTAACTATTAATATAAAATTAGACACTCTTTAATAGAACTTATATATCTTTGAACTAGATAAAAAGTCTTAATGGGCTTCAACTTTCATTTCATGCCACCTGAACAACTTATCGATAATATTTTTCTTATACTGATTCATTTCACAATGGTGGGCTGGGTCTGTGGCCCATGTAGTTGGGCCTATATATAACGGGTTGATATTCGGCCTTCATTTAATTTTCTTTGGGCTTAATTTCTAAGTTGTCTTAGTTGAAGTTGTTGCCCAATTAATTGAGAAACCACTAGAACTCTTCTCTGCTACTCTATCTATTAAACGGTGTTTGACTAGATATGAAATTAATGATGCTGAAGATTGTCGATCGTAAATCAACTTCTAAAGATTGCTCCATTCAATTCTACTTCGCTAGGAAATAAACACTAATACCCACAAACAAATACTTGATACAACCTGTTAAAATACATGATAGAATAAAAAAATTGTACTGTCATATATCTTTGAATCCTAACGAAGTTTAAAGAGGATGATTTGAATCCCAGCAGAGGACGGTTACATACACATCTTTACACCTTTTAAGAGAGCATTAATGACATTTATGATCATCATAATTGTTCTATTATTGCACCATTTATGTAGTAATGTTAATAGGGGAATAATTTATGGAATGTACAAGAACAAAAGATACTTTTGACCAATCATTTCATTGTAAGATCATTGAAATACAGGAACAACTCATTCCGTTTCATAATAAGTGATATTTTTAACTTATGTAAACCCCTTAAGAAATTGTTCACTCCTAGAAAATTACGAGTCTTTTTACTAACTTACCCTTAGTTAGTACTAGAAAAGAAAATCTATTTAATGATCTTTGATTATGTAAATAAGAGAAATTTTGGAAGAATAAGGTCAACTTTTTCTTAAAATCCTAAAACACCACTTATTTTGAAACAACATGAAAAACCTAAAACATCACTTATTATGGAACGATTGGAGTATTATAATACATATTTATTTCTTACAATGTTTTTTAAGTTATTGTCTCAATTTAGCATTTCAACATTATTGTCAGTTGATTACCCGCAGATCATGATTCAAAGCTTCTCCAAGACTGATGCTATTTTAATTTTATTTTTCTCTTAAGTTTAATTATTAATTATCTTGGTCACTTGAGATTCACGTGTCTTTAATCATGTGTTTGAATTCAATTGTACCATGGTAAATAGAAGTAATTTGAGAACTAATTAGTGTTTCAATTGTTTTGTTCAAATTGATTGTTCTATTAGATTCTTCATGTCTCTTGAGGATAAAGTGCTGAGTTGTTGATTGGATTGGTTCTTTGTCAATTAACAAGAGCAAGTTTAATATAATTACCAGTTTACTGTATGACATGTGACAATCGACCTAGTTTTGATGCTTACTTTTTCTACGAATTATATGTTTAGGTAAATAAACATCCTTTTAATTTGCGTAAATTATTTGCTATTAGTATATAGTCAGAACTTTGGATGTTGGAACATGAATACCTTAACCTGCAGTCCTGCACTCTGTCCTCAAAGATTGGAAATCATTTCTCTCTCCAAATGGAAAATAGCTTTTGAATTTAATATATATGTTAAATATACATACAATATACACATGATATACATGTATATTGAGTATCTATAGCCCAAAGCCGAGAGGACTGTCCAGCCCAGTTTGGCCAGCCCAGCAGTCCGTGTAGATGATTTAGTTATGGTATATTTTATATATTACACTTGTATATTAATTAGTCTTGTAGTCTTTCCATAATTATATAATTAATCTCCAAATAGAATAGGGATTTAGATGTAGAATAGAAAAATGATTTTCCTATTGTAACTTGTATATATACACCTTTGTTTTTTGTAAATTGATCCCATTTTCATCACAAAACTTCCGAAACTTCCCATTGTCATACTTTGCCATTATCACATTTGAGTTATTTTTTGGGGATTGACGTCACTCGTCATGCAGATGGATTGTTCTTATCACAGAGGAAGTATGCAACTGAGATCATCGAGAGGACTGTGATGTCATCCTGTAAGTCCACTTTCACACCCAGTTGATACTAAACCCAAGTTGAGCGCTGCAGCTGGCTTCCCGTATGAGGATCCGAACCGTTATCTTAGTCTTGCAGGCCCTTCAGTATCTTACGTTCATGCGACCTGATATTACATATGTCGTACATCATGTGTGTTTGTTTATGCATGACCCTATGATTGAACATATGAATGCGCTCAAACACATTCTTAGGTACGTTCAGGGAACACTTGATTATGACTTGCATTTGTATCCTTCGTCGACGTTTACGCTTGTCACATATACAGATGCTGATTGGGGAGGTTATCCGGATACCGGGCGTTCGACGTATGGATATTGTATGTTTCTTGGTAATAACTTGGTCTCATGGTCTGCCAAACGTCAATCCACGCTTTCACGTTCAAGTGCAGATGCCGAGTATCGAGGGGTAACCAATGTGGTCTCTGAATCATGTTGGTTACGTAATCTTCTTTTAGAGCTCCATTGTCCTATTCAGAAAGTTAACTTAGTGTATTGTGATAATGTCTGTGTCATCTACCTTTCTGGTAATCCAGTTCAGCACCATCGCATTAAACATATAGAAATTGACATTCACTTTGTTCGAGAAAAGGTAGCTCGAGGACAAATACGCGTTTGTCATGTTCCTTCCAGATATCAAATTGCAGACATCAAATGGTCTTCCTTCGGTCCTTTTTGAAGATTTTAGAGGCCTCTCGTCACGGGCGTCGACGCTATGATCATAAAGTGTGTGTTAAATATACATACAATATACACATGATATACATGTATATTGAGTATCTATAGCCCAAAGTCGAAAGGATTGTCCAGCCTAACAGTCCGTGTAGATGATTTAGTTATGGTATATTTTGTATATTAATTAGTCTTGTAGTCTTTTCATAATTGTATGATTAGTCTCCAAATAGAATAGGGTATTAGATGTAGAATAGGAAAATGATTTTCTACTGTAACTTGTATATATACACTTTTAATCAATAAGAATAATCAAGAGATTATTTCTTTCAATATACACTCAATAAAGAAAATAACCTGTCAATTGTTTACTTTGTTCTCACCAATTGAAGATAATAAATGTAGTAGGCGTCACGTTTGTTTATGTAATTTGGATATAATGTTAATTTCAACTTCATGCCATGATTTGAGATTCCAAATCATCCAAAAATGTGTGATTTGAGATTCCAAATCATGATTTTAAATCTTTAAATATAAAACTTGACGCACAAGTTTATATTTTGTAAAATAAAAGATCTATAAATTAGTAGATATATACAAATTGATCGATTTTATATTATATACAAAGGTATAACTACAGTTATAATGCATTTAAAATGTCAATTGGATACAACGGTTCAAAGATATGACTCGAGTAAATAAAGGATAAAAAGACTTTGTCAACAACCCAAAAGCCATCTAAAATGTGTTAGCCGCCATTTTCATTAAATTAGTAGATATATACCAAATGATCAATTGATGTTGTATTTTTAAAAATATCTTCTAATCGCGTATTAATTTTAATATGAACTATGACTTGCTCATTTGGTAAGATTGCATAAGAATTAGGAAAGTTTTGATGATTTTCACAATTTGTAGTTTTTTATGTTAATGAAAAAAAATACAACTTATGAAACCCAAATTGCATGTGCAAATAAAACTTCAACTCTAAATCATATGATTTCCAAATTACTGATTTCAAATCACGAACTTTAAATCATATCCAAACGACTCTGTAAAGTACGTGGGTGACTACTTAAACAAATCAGAGAAAGTTTAAGGTGAATCTAAAATTTTGACTCATTTTTTTGGTATGGATGTTTAGTTCACCTTTTATTTCTATTACCATTTATGAATCTTTTAGATCATAATTTAAGAATTTCTTTTGAGAAAATTGGAATTTTCATGAGAAAAGTTAAATTGTGATCTAAAGTTTTAATCTAAGCTATTGCAAATATTAAACGATAATTTAATATTTTGTTTGTAGGGTTGAGTAATATACGAGCAAAGATTAATTCGAAAATTTACGCAATTTTAAAAAATAAGGGATAAAATCTTAATAATAATCTAAGAAAAAGACATTTGTATAAATCAGCCTTTCTAGTATCCAGGATCGAATATGTTGTTTTAGCGGTTTGTCCAAGGAGCCAAGTTTTCTTAGTATCTGTTTGGATTGGCAGAATTGATCATGGTGAATGATTGTGCTTTCATCTTCATAAAAATCAAAATCAATATCCATTTATGCATTCCTTTTGATAAAATTGTGTATAGTCATTGTTGCGACGACTATTTGAACATGTGTTTTAAAATTGAACCCGGGCATGCGACGTAAAATTGCAAATATGTTCATCCATACCCCAAAAGTTTTTTCTATTGTAGACCTTAAACTTGAGTGGTAATAATTGAATATTTCATTATGATTTGCATAACCGTTAGAACGCCTAAAATCAGGAAGGTGATAGCGTTCACATTTGTAGGGACCAATGTACCCAATTGGTAGGGCGTCGCGACGCTTAATTTCCAGTAGCTACTGGAGCCTAGGCGCCGCGGCCCTTCGGGAAGGAGCCGCGACGCCTAAGTTCCAGTGATTTTTCACGCCACAAGCGCCGCAACCCTTGGAGGGAGGCGTCGCGACTCTTCAGGCAATTCTTCAAAAATAATAAAACTTTTCGATACTTCAACTTGAGTATATTTATTTCTTGTTTGTTCAAAATATAATATATTATAGTAATAATATTCGGAGTATTTGAAAGAAGATATAGAAAAAGGAGAAGAATAATCCTCGTATAATCGGACAACGTTGGAATGTTTGAGGAGTTTAAAGTTTCAATCTGCAGTTACATATGAACAAATGTCAACTTTAGTAGTTTATTTGATTTTTTTAATTAAAACAGAACATGAATAGTATATTTGATTTATTTAGTAATTATTTCTAGATATTTAAAAAGGGTAATGAAAGTTGTATATTTGAATTTTTTTAGTAACTATTTGTAGATATTTAAAGAGTGTAATGAAAGTGGATAGAGTTGTTGATTAAAATTAAAGAGAGTAATAAAGAAAATGATAAAATTCAAATTGAAATAAATTGTATAATTGATTCTTACAAAAGTGACTTGAATGGATTGATAGACTGGACCCTTGCCTTCCGACTGAATCAATAGAAGTTATCTTGAGCTTGAATGAGCGTATCTTACAAAAAAAAGATACCATGCCTTTTTAGAATTGATTTTGGGTAACCAAAAGCCAATTCAAGCCAAGCTTTACTTTGGCATGTGACAAACATAGGAAACAGAAAAAGAAAAAGAAATATCAATTTTATAGTTTAAGTGAGCCCTCTGTGATGAATTGGCGTACCATTCATTATTATTTATTACTATTACTTTGTCATCTCGAAATTCTTTCTTTTCCTGGCTATTATTAATAAGAATAGTCGATTCATGTACAGTAGAACACAAAATAATTGCACATCCCATCAATAATTATTTTAAAAATTGTTATTAATATACATGAGTGACATTGTAAGCCGTGGACATCATGGCCTAGTTGACTTTATTCTACATTCCGTTCCCTATGACATGTCCACTTCCCTTTTACACTTATTTTAAAAATTCATAAATAAAAATATTTTTTTATATTATTATACTTATTTATCTTCAATAAATTACATATTAATGGATATTGTTGTTAAAGTGTATACGAGCCCTTTGGATTTTCTTTATATATTTGGTGAAGTTAAAGTGTATATGGGACCCTTTGGATTTTCTTTGTATATTTGATGAATATTAGACTTAGGTTTGTACCTTAATTAGTAGTGTAATATTACCATAATAAAGTTAATATTCTTATAGATAGAGATTCCTAGGTAGAATAGGAAGAAGATATTTCTTGTAACTTGTATATATATGTCTTTCATTAATAAGAATAATCAAGAGATTATTTCTTTCATGGTATCAAGAGTCTAGGTTCTCTTTACCCTGTTTCTGCTCCTCAAAATTTCTTCATCTTTTCTCGAAATTTTGCTCTATACTTTCGATTTTTTGTGTTCTTCCTCTTTCACAAAAATCGAGTATCTTCTCTTCCAAAAACCTTTCTCACAAATTCCATTCTCTGATTCTTGTTGTTCTATTCCCTATGACTGATAAGAACACTTTTCACCCTGCCCTCAAGGTTTCTAATATCAAGAGTGTTATTCCTATCGTTCTTGACCTAGAAAACGTTCAATATGGGATGTAGACGGAATTATTTAAGATTCATTCTTTGGCACATAAATTCCTCCACCAAATCATTCCTCCAACTCCTCCAAAGGAGGTGATATAACATCTACTTCTACGACGATTGTGCCCACTAAAGAGGTAGATCCAGAATTATGGGTCATGCTTGATGTAAAGGTTCTTTAGTGGATTTATGTCACTATATCCTTGGACCTTTTGCAGACAATTATGAAACCAAATTCCACAGCTATGGAGGCGTGGGATCGATTGCGCGACATATTCCAAGATAACAGTCATTCTCGAATTGTTATCCTTGAGCAGAAATTCTCTCAGGTGGCTATGACGAGTTTTCCCAACGTTTCTTCTTATTGCAAACACCTCGAGGACTTGGCAGACCAACTCAGCAACGTGGGTTCTCCGGTTTCTCAAAGTCGTCTAGTTCTTTGCGGTCGCAGTTCGTCAGAGGCCTATAGCGGTGTTGCTTCGGTGATTCGTCAGAGTAACCCCCTGCCAGGGTTTTATCAAGTCTGTTCTATGCTTACTTTGGAGGAAACCGGATTGGCTAAGAAAGTGGCCATTGGGGCCAGCACTGTCGTCATGATGACTGCTTCCAATTTTGCTCCTTCCAATCCAGTCAACATGACTCAAAATCACAACAACGGGGGTGGTAAGAAGGGCCAGAATCGGATGAATAATGGCAAGAATCGTGGCAGCAACAACGGAGACAACCGTCAGCAACAACAACAGTTCTGGAGCCCACAAGGAACCCCTGGACAGTGGCAGTGGGTCCCAGCGCTGCGGTTCCACCTTACAGCGCCACGACGCAGCCTTACAACGTCGCAGCTCAGCGTTACAGTGCCACGACGCCTCATTCGCGGCCCAGCTTCTTCCAGTTCAGACTCCAGGGTTCAGACCAGCTTATGGGTAGCCCAGTAGTCCAATATACTTGGGCTTCGCTCCCATCTAGCCCACCACGCAGTGGGGCCCACCCAGACCGATATTGAAGCAGCGATGCATACGCTTGACTTGACTCAACCGGATCCAATTGGTACATGGACACCGATGCCACTACCCACATGACATCCGATCAAGGTACTCTCTCGTCTTATTCCAATTTGAGCACTAATCGTGGTATAACTATTGGTAATGACAATTTTATTCCAATTAAGGGTTATGGTCATAAAACTTTATCCTCTCCTCATCCACCCCTTGTCCTGAAACATACCCTTCATGCCCCAAAATTAATTAAGAATTTGGTGTTTGTCCGTAAATTCACCACTGATAATTGAGTTTCTATTAATTTTGATTCGTTTGGAATTTTTGTGAAGGATTTAAAACGGGGAGTCATCTCATGAGATGTAACAGTAGGGGTGATCTTTATCCAATCACTCCAAGTCTCAGCATCTCACGTCAAGCTATGTCATCCACTTTTGCAGTTCTTGCTTCTTCCTTGTGGCATGCTCGTCTAGGTCATCCAGAGTCGTCTATTTTATCTTCTTTAGATAGACATAAGTTTATTTCTTGTAAGGGTACGCGTAGTACTCTATTTTGTCAATCCTGTGCTTTGGGAAAATTATTAAGTTATCATTTGTAGCGTCGAATTCTATTACTTCAATGTCATTTGATATTATTCATAGTGATTTGTGGACATCTCCGGTTCTCAGTTCTATGGGTCATCGTTATTATGTTTTATTCTTAGATGACTATTCTAAATATTTATGGACGTTTTCAATTACGAAAAAATCTCAAGTTTTTTTCATTTTCATAAAATTTAGAGCTTTCATCAGAACGCAATTTGAACGGAAAATAAAAAACATTCAATGTTATAATGGTAAAGAGTATGACAATGGAGAATTTAGGGAGCTTTGTGCTCAAAATGGGACAAATTTTTTCTTGTCCTCATACATCTTCAAAAAATGGAAAAGCTGAGCGAAAAATTCGTACCATTAATAATATTGTCCGTACTTTATTGGTTCATTCTTCCGTTCCTCCATTATTTTGGCATCATGCGCTATAAATGGCTACCGATCTACTCAATATTCTTCCTTTTAAATGTTTGACATATTCATCACCTCTCAAAGTCTTATATAATAAGTCTCCGTCATATTCTCATCTTAGGGTCTTCAGATGCTTATGTTATCCACTGTTTTCATCCACTACAATCAACAAACTTCAGACACGTTCTACTCTTTGTGTGTTTTTGGATTTCCATCAAATCACTGTGGTTATAAATGCTTTGATTTGTCCTCTAAATGAATCATCATTAGTCGTCATGTTATCTTTGATGAATCCCAATTTTTCTTTTCTAAAGTAGAAAAACCCGTGCCTAGTTCTTATGATTTTTTGGATGAGGATATCTCCCCTATGTTCTACGTCATTTTTCATATTTGCCCGAAAAAATGCCGCTGCACGCGCTAAAACTCTGTGAGACATTGCCGATCCTCGCACTTAGGCGCGCTTCGACGGTAATTCCAGAAATTCCAAAAATTTTCCAAAATTCACCCAATTCAGCCCAGAGTTTTGGTCCAGTCACTCGCAATCAACATGATATTTTTAAACCAAAGAGACATTTCAATTTGAATTCTAATGTTCTGAAATCCCTCTTACCCCGTAATTATGTGTCTGCCTTAAATGACCCTAATTGGAAAATTGTCATGACAGAGGAATATAATGCTCTTATTGATAATAAGACGTGGGAGTTGGTACCCCGTCTATCTGGTGTTAATATTATTCGGTGTATATGGATTTTTATTCATAAGGAAAATTCTGATGGTTCATTTGCAAGGCATAAGGCTAGACTTGTAGGTGATGGTAAGACTCAGCAGGTTGGTGTAGATTGTGGTGAGACATTTAGCCCGGTGGTCAAGTCGGCTACCATTCGCACTCTGCTCAGCTTGGCTCTTTCAAAATCATGGCTCATTCATCAGCTAGATGTGAAAATGTTTTTCTACATGGTGATCTTCAGGAGACAGTGTATATGCATCAGCCGTTGGGGTTCAGGGATACTAGATATCCTAATCATGTATGTCTATTGAAGAAGTCCGTGTATGAACTTAAGCAGTCTCCACGGGCATGGTATACAAGTTTTGCTAATTTTGTTTCGACTATGGGTTTTTCTCACAGTAGATCTGATACTTCATTGTTCATATATCATCGGGGTTCTTCCATAGCATATATATTGTTATATGTTGATGATATTATCTTGACTGCCTCTTCTGATGCTTTGAGAAAGTCTATTATGACAATGCTCAGTTCTAAGTTTGTCATGAAAGACTTGGGACCCTTGAGCTATTTTTTGGGAATTGCAGTCACTCGTCATGCAGACGGATTGTTCTTAACACAGAGGAAGTATGCAACAGAGATCATTGAGAGGGCTGAAATGTCATCCTATAAGTCCACTTATACTCCAGTTGATACTAAACCCAAGTTGGGTGCTGCAGCTGGCTCTCCGTATGAGGATCCGACCCACTATCGTAGTCTTGCAGGCGCCCTTCAGTATCTTATGTTACAAGACCAGACATTACATATGCAGTCCAGCAGGTGTGTTTATGCATGGTCCCAAAGTTGAACATATGAATGCGCTCAAACACATCCTTAGGTACATTCAGGGAGCACTTGATTATGGTTTGCATTTGTACCCTTCATCGACGTTTACACTTGTCTCATATACAGATGTTGTTGGGGTGGTTGTCCTGACACCAGACGGTCTACGTCTGGCTATTGTATGTTTTTGTGTAATAACTTGGTCTCATGATCTGTCAAGCGTCAATTTACGCTTTCACGTTCAAGTGCATAGGCCGAGTATCGAGGGGTAGCCAATGTGGTTTTCGAGTCATGTTGGTTACGAAATCTACTTTTAGAGCTTCATTGTCCTATTGAGAAAGCTACCTTGGTGTATTGTGATAATATAAGTGTCATCTACCTTTCTGGTAATCCAGTTCAGTACCAGTGCACTAAACACATAGAGATGAATATTCACTTTGTTCGAGAGAATGTAGCTAAAAGACAAGTACGCG
This sequence comes from Przewalskia tangutica, assembly GCA_029844215.1. Taxonomy (NCBI): domain Eukaryota; kingdom Viridiplantae; phylum Streptophyta; class Magnoliopsida; order Solanales; family Solanaceae; genus Przewalskia; species Przewalskia tangutica. The sequence continues at coordinate 13,315,053 of CM056729.1, read as the reverse complement.
TCTGTCATGTCCTTTTCAGATATCAGACTGCAGACATCTTTACCAAGGGGCTTCTCTCGGTACTTTTTGAAGATTTTAGAGACAGTCTCAGCGTACGAAGACCGCCCGCTATGACTGCGTGTGTGTGTTAAAGTGTATATGAGACCCTTTGGATTTTCTTTGTATATTTGGTGAATATTAGACTTTGGTTTTTACCTTAATTAGTGGTGTATATTACCATAATTGTAAAGTTAGTATTCTTATAGAATAGGGATTCTTAGGTAGAATATGAAGAGAATCTTCCTTGTAACTTGTATATATATGTCTTTCATTAATAAGAATAATTAATGAATTATTTTTTTCAATTGTCTACTTTTAAAATTAATTAATATTAAGTACAAAATAGAAAAACTCTGATTAATTCTATCTTGATTTTGTTTAAATTGACAAGTATTTAGGGACTAATTTATATTACATTAAAAGCACGAAGAGTTTTAGAAATGTTGATTGAACTTTTTTCTCTTCGTTAAAAGACTCTACAGTAGACAAAATAGTCATTTAGTAAAAACATTAATATTTAAAACTTAAAAATTAATTAAAATTTGATTATTTAACCTTTCCTTATTAGGATGTTAAAATTAATATTATTTTCCCCTTAGTTTAACCATGTTCGTTGAATACCTTTGCCTAATATTTTGAATCCGAAATCTACTAATTAGGTTTGCCATAAATGCAAAATCTGAATCTTAATTTCTGGTAAGTTAATATAAGCCGTCAATCTCTTCTCTCTCTCTGTTTGTTCTTTCTATTTAGTAATGCTTGATTTGATGTCATACCTCTACTTTTCCAGGCGTTACGTTTTGTAAGTATGTTCATTCTGCAATATGTATAGTTTTTGTAACCCCTTTGGTGGGAAGAATAAAAAAAGAGTGAATCCTATTAGAAGTCCAAAAACCACCGACAATTAATGTTGTTTAGGTTTAGGATCTTTTTTAACCAATAGGATACAAAGAAGATCCAACTACTAATATAACTATAGGAGTCTACCGTGCCCGGGAGTCATGGACCAAGGAACCAAGTTCACGGCTAATATTTGTTACGGATAAGTTTCGGATAGTAAATTTAGGAACCAATTTTTTACTGGGTAGAATTTGAGTAGTTAAAAAAATTAGAGTACCCGAACCTGCTCACCTATATCAATAAAGACCGCATTTGGCGATAGAATAAGTGATAACGCTAGGCTCTACTGGCAATCGGCTGCAGCCGGTGGTCATAAGTCGTAGCCAAAAGCGGGTGTGAGTCTCGTGGTAGTAGTAGTAATCCCTCACCTTTCAATTTATGTGATATTTTGGATGTACCGAATTTAAGAAAAAAAATTCAATTTAAAAATATAAAATATTTACATGACTATAAAGCTTCTCTTAAAACTTTTATAGTTATTTTCTTCGTTTCAATTTATATGACACTATTGACTTAACACAAAGTTTAAGAAAGAAAGATTGACTATTAAAATGTGTGGTCTAAAATAAATTTTATACAATTGTGTGTTGAAAATATTTATTAAACGTGAAATATAGTTAATCCTATTTAATTACGAATCGAACAATTAGGGGCCCACACGTCGGAAACATTGTTTCCACACACATGTACATACAATGTCAAAGATCATAATTTCCTTAAATGGAAGAGATATTGGTACGTATACGAATTGTTTGAGACGTAAGGTAATAGACGGTTGTTGGCCAACTGACGTTGATTTCACGTTGATAAATGAAGGAAGAAGTGTACAATGTGTTTAAAGATGAAACGAGTCATGAATATCGGGCCGCGGCGCCAAACTGCAGGGCTGCGACGCCAACTCTCTGAAGTTGGAGCGTTGCGGCGCCTCCCTGCAGGGCCGCGACGCTGGTAGTCCAGAGGCTGCGACGGGAGACGAAAAGACATGACTATTGGGCTGGTTTTGACTTTTGAGGCATTAAACCTCTATTACATCCCAAATGAATTTAGTCATTATTTGGCTGAATTAACACTCAATAATCAAGGTCATTACATAGTCATTCAAGGTTATTACATAGACAATTGGAAAGTCATCTTCTCAACACTATAAAATGAAGCATTTGGCTCATTTACAAGAACACACTTAACACATTCTCTAGACAATTTCCTGAAATTGTTTTTCCTCTTTAGCAATCAAACACTCTAAGATCTTTCTTCCTATAGCGAACTCTTGAGTTTCCTTTGCTCATTAGTTTGGTTGTTGTTTTATCTTGGGAGATAAGTTGTCATTACTCCGTTGAAAGGAGTATACGGGGCAATATTATCTTAAAGAAATATTGATCATCAATTGACTCAGCGAGACAAGTTTCCTTGTTCACATTGGTTGTTGTTGTGACTTTTTCCGTTCCTTGTTATTACCAATATATTCCAACTAGTTTAAGATAATATACACTGCTTTCAACAACAACAATGTATGCTGAAGATCAAATCAACGCTGAAAATTCGGACACTCCTCAAGTCAATGACTCTGCCTACTCCCCCACTAATCCAGGCATTTCAAATGTCTTCCAAACTGATGCGTTTGGCACAACTAGTTTGGAAGACACGGACTCTCAGCCAAATGATTTGGCAGGAGGGGGACGAGGTAACCATGTTGATGACGACATGAGGGTGGTTCGCGAAGCATTGAAACACAATGATTTCATGTGCAGTAACTACATTCTAAACAGTTTGTCTGATTCTCTCTACACGGTATATTATACCGTTGAAACTGTCAAGCAGTTGTGGGACAAACTTCAAAAGAAGTACGACACCCAAAATGCGGATAGCAAGAAGTTCATCATTGAAAAATTTTTAAAATTTCAAATGGTGGACAACAAAAGTGTGTCATCCCAAGTACAGGAATTTCAAATGATTCTACATCACCTAGACTTGGAAGGATTGAAGCCCACGAGCAATTCTTGGTAAGGGCATTTATCGAGAAGTTGCCTCCCTCGTGGAATGAGTTCATGAGTTACTTGAAACTCAAAACGAATGAGAAGAATTTAGACGAACTTATTGTCAAACTCCAGATTCAAGAGGACAATAAGAAGACCATATCAAAGGGGAAACAACCCGCTGAGGTTAAGGCAAATCTGACGGAAGTCAAAGGAAATCCAAGAAAAAAGCGGAAGTTCCAGAAGGATGGCCAGTCCCAAACAACTGAAAAGTTTAAGGGAACATGCTACTATTGGGGTAAAGTTGGTCATATGGCCAAAGAGTGTCGCAAGCAAAACACGATAAAGGCAAAGATAAGGTAAACATCGTTGATGACACACTCCTAGATGGTATGATTGAAGAATTCTCAGCAGTGGTGCTAGAAGCAAACCTTGTTGAGTATCCGACACAATGGTGGTTGGACACGGCTGCTACCCGTCACATTTGTTCCAATAAAGACGTTTTCTCCACGTATACACCAGTCACATATAAGAACTTGTTCATGGGCAATAACTCTTCTTCAGATGTGCTGGGGGTAGGAAAGGTAATCCTTAATATGACGTCCGGAAATGAGCTGATTCTCAAAGAAGTTATGCATGTCCCAAAAATTCGACGAAATCTAATTTCTGGAAATTTATTAGTGAATGTTGGTTTTAGACTAGTGCTAGAGGCTAATAAGTTTGTAATCACTAAAAACAGAACATTTGTAGGAAAGGGCATTACATGTGAAGGCCTCCTTAAGGTTAATGCTACACCTATAATGTCGTCTACTTAGAAAGGGGCTTCACCTGTGAATGCCTCTTTAAGGAAAATACAATACTTGTACTGCCTTCTATTATCAATAAAACTGAGCATTCCTTTTACCTGTTTGTGTTTTCTAATTTATGACACCATAAATTAGACGTGTTAACTATCAATCTATATTAAGATTGGTAAAGTTGGAATCACTGCTGTCTATCGACATAAACCCTCAACATAAGTGTGAGGTGGGAATAGAGGCAAAGACTCTCCAAGAAGTCCCCTTAGATCCTTCTAAAGGAAAACCGCTCCTCCAGAACTCACACATATCAACATATGTGTTTTAAAGTTCACTCAAGCTAGAGAGGGGAACAAGTACTTTGTGACTTTCTTGGATGATGACACAAGGTTGTGCTACATTTACTTACTTAAAAGTAAAGACGAAGCTTCTAAAAGCATCTAAGCGCCACAAAACAAAGTTGAGAACCAACAATGCCAACGGGTCTATAGACAAGTAAAAATCTAAGACATTCATACGTATGTTCACAACCATCGCCGCCTTGCGAGATCTTGAAATACATCAAATGAATATTAAGACAGTCTTCCTAAATGATGATTTGGAAGGAGAAATATACATAGACCAATTAGAGGGGTATGTGATTCCAGAACAAGAGACAAAGGTCTGTCTGCTTGTCAAATCATTGTACAGGCTGAAACAGGCCCAAATAATGGCACAAGAAATTTGATAGTACCCTACTATCGAAAGGGGTCTCTATTAACAAGTGTGACGAGTGTGTTTACATGAAGAGGAAATGACCGATTCATTAGGCATAAGTAATGACCGATTCATTAGACATAACATTCCTCTATGTAAACGACTTGTTGATCACTTGGTGTAGTCCTAGGGTAATCCTAGAGACTAAGAATGTGCTAAAAACAATGTTTTGACATGAAAGATATGAGAGTCATAAATGTTATCTTAGGGATCAAGATCTCTAAGACAACTAATGAATTGGTCTCGTCTCAATCTCACTACATCAAGGATGTGTTGAAGAAATTTGAGATGTTCGACAGTTCACCGGTAATGACACCATTGGATAAAAGTCAAAAGACGGACTAACATCTCGGTGTGTACGTACACCAGGAGCGATACGCAGGAGATTGGGAGTCCGATGTATATCACAAACTACACTCGACCTGATATCGCGTATGCAGTCAATAAATCGGCAAGACTCATCCGAAAGCTAAATGGCTTCATGGTTCTTAGAAAATGTTCCATGTTGGGATAAACCTGTGACTTCTGTAATGATTCACTGCAATAGTCAGTTAGTTCTAGGAAGGGCACAAAGCTCTATTTACAACGACAAGTCTCATCATATTCGACGGAGACATGAGTCTGTTAGGCAACTGATCACCTCGGGTGTTATTTCCATTGATTACATAATATCTAAGGAAAACTTAGAAGATCCCTTGACGAAGGGATTGCCCAGAGATCAGATGAACTGCATGTCTAAGGGAATGGGCTTAAAATCAAATTAATAAGAATCAATATAGTGGACACCCAACCTTACAGACTGGAGATCCTAGAGATAAGGTTCAATGGGAAAACTAAACTGTAAAAGTTCAATTGAGCACTTCGGTGGAAGCAAAAGCACTTCGGATAATGATTTCTTCTTAAGAAACATAATCCAAGGCCATTCCCGTGATTGAGGGGTAAATGATAAGTTTCCAAAACCTTTAATGATTCTCGATAATTGAGGTTAGGTTGGGGAAACTTTTAATGGTTCCTAACGCTCGTGCAAGCGAGGTATTGCAGGATATCTTGTAGCAGACCACCTATTTAAGTACGAGGACATGCCGCCTCAAATGAACGTACTTAAGAATCCAAGTGTGTCCACGACCCACGACGGACAAAACACTAGAAAGATTGAGTAGGAAAAGTGTTGTGTTGGTACCATTGTCTTGACATATACTAAACACTGACGGTTCAAGATATCACGTTCACCGCGCAGTAAATATGTCCGATGGTATTCTCCTATGGAAGGTTCAAAGCTCCGGCTACCTCTCCAGATGCAACATCGTTCCGTCGAGTGATTGCTAGAACGACACCATATGCGTGCACCAAAATCTCTTCCAAGAGGGGATTGTTGGAAACATTTATTAAACGTGAAATATAGTTAATCCTATTTAATTACGAATCGAACAATTAGGGGTCCCACACGTCGGAAATATTGTTTCCACATACGTGTACATACAATGCCAAAGATCATAATTTTCTTAAATGGAAGAGATATTGGTACGTATATGAATTGTTTGAGACATAAGGTAATAGACGGTTATTGGCCAAATGACGTTGATTTCACGTTGGTAAATGAAGGAAGAAGTGTACAATGTGTTTAAAGATGAAACGAGTCATGAATATCGGGCCGCGGCGCCAAACTGCAGGGCCGCAGTGCCTCCCTGCAGGGCCTCTGGACGCCAAATCTCTGAAGTTGGAGCACCGCGGCACCTCCCTGCAGGGCCGCGGCGCTGGTAGTCCAGAGGCTGCGATTGGAGACGAAAAGACATAACTCTTGGGCTGGTTTTGAGGCATTAAACCTCCATTACATCCCAAATGAATTTAGCCATTATTTGACTGAATTAACACTCCATAATCAAGACCATTACATGGTCATTCAAGGCCATTACATGGGCAATTGGAAAGTCATCTTCTCAACACTATAAAATGAGGCCTTTGGCACATTTGCAAGAACACATTCTCTAGACAATTTCCTGAAATTGGTCTTCCTCTTTAGCAATCAAACACTCTAAGATCTTTCTTCCTATAGCGAACTCTTGAGTTTCCTTTGCTCATTAGTTTTGTTGTTGTTTTATTTCGGGAGATAAGTTGTCATTACTCCGTTGAAAGGAGTATACGGGGCAATATTATCTTAAAGAAATATTGATCATCAATCGACTCAGCGAGACAAGTTTCCTTGTTCACATTGGTTGTTGTTGTGACTTTTTCCGTTCCTTGTTATTACCAATATATTCCAACATTGTGTAGCTACAAATCATTTCATTACGGGCAAAAGGGGGACTTTAAAGTTAAATTATTTTTTAATTATAAAAATATAATATTCTTTTTGGGAAAGATAAAAAAGAAAATGATGTCACATATATTGGGATAGAGAGAGTAGATTACTTTAAATATAAAAATATATCCCTCCGTCCCAAAATAAGTGTTTTACTTTTCTTGTTAGTTTGTCCCAAAAAAAATGTCTCTTTCTATATTTACTAAGTTTTACAATTTTAAGATAAGTTTAATAATACAAAATTTAAAAGACAACAGATATCTTTAATTTAGAATCATAAAATTCAAAAATCGATCTTTATTTTTTAAATTTCGTATCAAGTTAAACTAAAACATTTAAATTAAAACGGAGAAAGTACATTATTTTTTAAAAGGACCAAAAAATATCACATAAATTCAAAAAAAAAAAAAAGTAGAAGTAATGAGCTGTTGAAATTTGCCAGATTTGGAATATTGAATGGGAGGAAATGGACAATTTTGTGAAAGAATAGAGTATTACTATAACTGGAAAGGTCACAAGGAAAATCATGATGTGGTCTCGCTTTTTCAAATTTAAATTGATGTGAACAATTAGGTCCCACAATTAATAATTTTGATTTAACATAAAGGAGGATTTAGACATATACAAAACACTTGTCATGTTTGAGTTGGTACCATCACTATTTTCCAATATGACACAATTAAAACTTTTTGTGTGATGGTGAGAGGAGATGTCTCGTTTATTCATTGCTCACTCCGTACTAATTTAAATGTCTTAATTTAACTTGATATAAAAAAATTAAAATAAAAGAAGATTTTTAAATTTTATAGTCTTAAATTAAAAATTAATAGATTCTTCTAAATCTTATAGTCTTAAATTTGTCGTGGAATTGAAAAAATTACTAAATATAAAAAGACTCTTTTTTTGACAGATTAAAAAGAAAAGTAAGACACTTAATTTGAGACGAGAGAGTAAAATGTAGAAAATGTTTTCTTCACTTAATTATTTTGTAACGAAAATTTCACTTAATTTTGCCTCAATATTGTTGTAACAAAAAATTATTCAACATTATCTAAATTACAAAGAAAATGTTACATTAGTGAAAGAACTCAATGTTAGGGTTTTACTTTTTTTCTTGAAAGAAAGTTAAAGTATTATCATAATTTTTTTTACTGAAAGAAAAATATAATTATCTTTTATATTTGGCTATTTCTTATATTGGAGGAATTTTTTTGGACATTTATAAATTGAAGACCTCCTTCCACAATTAGAATATACATAAAAATATCCACGATGTAGTCGTTTAATAAGTCTTATTTAATGAGAGATTTTTTCTCAATAGTTTTTATGTCTTTTAATTAGTCATATGCACGACAATTGGTCAAATCATATTAAGTTTATTATGCATATTTTAATATACCTTTTTGTCGTCTGATTTATCGTCGTTCAAGATTTGCAAATGTTAGCTTCCACTTGACGCCCTGATTATTTCGACCCCAACAAGTGGTATCAGAGCCAATGATTAGTCGATGTTCGGACATATTCAAGGCAGGTTCAAATCAAGAGCAGCCAATTTGGCGATAACGAAGAATTTTGTCAAAAAATATATATGAAGTACTACACGTGGAGACAATTTTCAACTATATTATCAACAATATTGTTATTGCATCTAAAAGCAGTTTCAACTCATGCTTACTTTTAACGCATAGAACTCTAATTTTAAACTACACATATTTTTAACCATGACAAGCAGCAGTGATGGAAAATTAAATGAAAAATGAGGATGAAGATTATTTCATCAGAAAATTCAGGCAAAAAAGGAGAGATTTGTTAGGGTTTTTTATCATGATTTTCTTATCATATTTGAGTTTTACTTTTCTATTGAAGGAAAGTCAAAGTATTATCATTAATGCTTTTACTTTTCCTGAAAGAAAAATATAATTCTCTTTCATATTTGGTTTCCTTTTCGTGGAGGAATTTTTTTGGACATCTATAAATTGAAGACTTCCTTCCACAACTAGAATACTCAGAAAAATATCCACAATGTAGTCGTTTAAAGTGTCTTGTTTAGGGGAAGATTTTCTCTCAATAGTTTTTATGTCTTTTAATAAGTTTTGTCATATGTAGGCCATTGGCCAAATCATATTAAGTTTATTATGCATATTTTAGTATACCTTTTTGTTGTCCGATTTATCATCGTTCAAGATTTACAATTGTTATATTTCGCATGACGTCCTGGTTATTTCGGCCCCAACACTCACCAATATAAATTACTTAATATACGTAAAATAATCAACTACACTAACTTAAAAAAATTATGTAACTATCTGAATGATTTATATATGTATGTATATATATATCAGGTTCGAAAACCCCTGCCCATGACATCAGGGGATTTGCCTTCTGAATCGCGTTCATCGCATGAGACTCGCCTAGTGCAGTTATTTCTTCTGTGTGATTTGCTGGCTATTATACAGAAGTGAAGTTCACCCTGCGAGGATTGCGCCCTTGGCATAAAATATATCTATTAATGTTATTCTTATTCTTATTGTTAAGGTTGATGCATCATCTTTAGTATTATATTAATCTGACATAGTTATGATCAAGACAAAAGTTTGGATCACAGAAAGATTTCACAGGGACACATAATAGATTTTCATCTTAATTTTTTTATGGAGGGTTGATTTATACTCAGGAGAACTACAAAAGATATTTACTTTTCTTGTGGGGAAGCCTAGTTATAATTTAGTCGTGCATTATATTATTATACAGCACATAGACTTCTGGTACAAAAAAATAAAGAAGTTAGGTATCTTATTAATTGTTACATAGTAGGTTACCCAATATAGATATATGAGTTATTTTTATAGGTACACAAAATCAAAATTAGCACTACAATAAAACTCTGAAATAGAAGATATATATGAGCTAAATATTACATATAGTTATGTTATATGGTGCCAAAATATCAAGGCGAGGGGGGGGCGAGTCTGTGGCATTCCACACCAACAATGTTTATGTTGTTAGTCTTATAATTTAATATTAAAAGTTGCTCACTTGAATGCAGGGATATGAACTTATGAAGGCTGAGATATGTAAAGTGGCGTGTATGGTTGCATATAAAGATAGCACTTGTGATACGAATACGTTTGTAGATACATGTACATGACCTCAAATTAATATTATTACAATAATCCAATTCACAGTTAGATATTTATAAATATTTAATAAATTTCTTAATATATATTCTCGAGTATACAATATTTGAGCAAAGTTAATAAGTTCATGCGAAACAAATCAGCCGAATCCTAAATTTAATTTTAATGTGCTCAATCTTGAAATTTTCAATGTAGAACTCATTATGCTATTAACATTATGAGTTCAAATAATTTTTTGAGATTTTAGTAAGTATATATATGTATTATTTCAACACACAGAAAAATATTTTTCAATAATAGGCGTATTCTGTGTCCAGTGGCGGATTTACACAAAGCTGCACCACCAGAATTTATACAAAACGACGTCGTTTCGTACATTGCCTAGCAATTTTTTTTTTGCTACGTAAAAAAATATTTCTTCGTATGTTTGCACCACCATATTTTGTTGCCTGAATCCGCAACTGCATATGTCTGAAGGAAATTTTGGAGCAACGATAAAGTTATTTGCGTGTGACTTATAGGTCACGGATTCGAGCCGTGACATATTCTGTATCTACCAGAGTTTAAAACTTCATTTTTCCTTTTTTTTTGTTTAAGAGAAAGGTTCAAATCCAAAGAGAGATATGGTATCTGAATTTTTGCGGTATATTCTTCTCGGATAATATTCCTTAAAGGCTCAAGTATGTAATGTTTGGGGACAAGTATTGACATGTTAAAAATTTGTTTCTCCTTATCTAACAGCTAAGTATTTGATTAGTGTAATTGTGAAAGAGATAGACAAGTGCACTAAAGTACCATGAGGTTGTGAAAGATAGACAAATGCACTAAAGTATCATGATGTGTAGTACATGGTAGAATTATTATTGAGTTGGTTGAGTTAGTTGGGAGTTTGTTATGGTTGAGTTAGTTTGTTGAGACTTAGTTGAGTACAATTAATAGATATTTTAGATGAGTTGTAGTATGTATATATACAAGCATTGTAGAGCATTGTAAGGTACACACATATACAAGATATTTGATTTTTTTCAGCTTATTCTCGAGCACTACATCTCCTATGTTTTCTCTATTCTTCATCAATGACAGTCTTGCCATTTGACTGATTTCTTCTTCTACAAACAGTACAGGAATCTAACATGGTATCAGAGCAACCGACTGACATAGATCGAGGGAAATTGAATCACATGCAGTGAAGAATTCGAGAGATCTGTATCTGTGACTGAAGAAATCGAACATCAAAAATTGTAATTGAAACAAAAAACTGTTAATCGATTTTACAATTGAAGTCTGGAAACCACAATTGGACAACAATGAGAGCTAATGGAGAAGATATTGCAAGTGTAGTTGTAGTAAATGATGAACATCGATCATAATCATCATTTGTATTTTTTTCCATCTGATGCACCAGGTTCGTTGTCTGTTGGAATAATGCTGACTGGAATGGACAATTACACTTTGTGGAGTAGGGCAATGGAATTAGATATATTAGGAAAGATTAAGATAGGATTTATCGATGAAACATTGAAGAGAGAAACATTTCATGGTGATTTAGCTAAGCTTTGGGATTATATGTAATGCTATTGTGGTGTCATGGTTAATGGGGAATGTGAGCAAGAACATGCTAACTGTAATGTCTTTCATACATGGTATGGGATGATTTGAAGGATAGGTTTGATAAAATAAACAACTCAAGGGCATTTCAGCTACATAAGGAGATAGTCACATTGAGACAAGGAACACTATTAATGTCTATGTACTATTCTAGACTTAAGGATCTTTGGGATGAATATGACTCCATTATACCACCATTTTTGTTGTCCTAAGTCAAAAGAATTTGTAGATCATTCACAATATCAGAGAATGCTATAATTTCTAATGGGACTTAATGACAATTATAGCCAATCTAGAAGTCAAGTGATTATGATGCAACATATGCCAAACTTAAATCAAGTATATGCAATGATCAATCAAGATGAAAGCAAAAAAATGATGCAGAATGCAATGGAATCATCAGTCATGTTCACAACCAGAAATGGAAGTGGAGGTCCAAGACAGAAAAAACGTACAATCCTAGTGTAGTTTGTGACTTTTGCCATGGCAAAGGATATTTAAAAATAGATTGCTTTAAATTGATGAAGTGTGACTTCTGTCACAAAACTGGATATGTACAAGATGATTGTTAAAGGCTCAATGGATATCCTGAAAACTTTAAAGGAAAGACAAAGAAGACAAATATAGTGACATGAGGAAATTTGCCTTTTGAAGATACTGGACAAGGAGGTGAAGTACAATACCATCAACATGATACAAAACAGATTCAGAATCTGCAGTCTGGGAAGCATACACAACAACAACATGAGACATTTTCAAGTTCACATCTCTATAATCATCCACAAGTATCACATTTTATGCCAGGATATAATATATACCAGCATCATCAAGGCACATACATGACAACTAGTCAGTGTACACCTAGTTGACACCAACAATTCTCAGCATGCTTAACATTAAAGCTGCAGTTGGAGAGACTAATGCTAGTGCAAATATGACAGGTACACTTAATGTTGATACAAAAAGAACTATTAAAATAGACTGTGGACACAGGTTTAACTAATCACATTATTAGCAATCAGAAATACTTACATAACAAAAATTTAATAAAAATGCAGGGAAGATGCATCTGCCTACCGGAAATTCAGCTAAAATCTCATTTATTGGTGACTATCACTTAGGAGGAGGTGATGTTCTTAAGAATGTTTTATGTGTGCCAACATTCAAGTTTAATCTCACGTCTGTTTCAAAGGTGACAAAAGAACTGAATTGCAGTGTTACATTTTTTCAAAATGCTATGTGTTTCAGGATCTCTCATATGGGAAGGTTATGTCGATAGGTAATGAGGAAGAAGAGTTGTATATACTATGTCTGGACACACAAAATAAAGTAGGAGAGGTGACTAAGTGTTTAGAAACAACTCAGCATGTTGATGAAGTTATATGGCATCACAGGGTATGTCATGTACCTATGAATATTCTAAAGAAGATTCCATGCTTCAAGAATGATACTTCTTTTATTTTGAATAATTGTGAAGTGTGTCCTTTAGCAAGACAAACTAGAATATTCATTCCTATTAGTACTAGCAGGAAGACAAAACCATTTCAAATATTGCATATGGATGTACGAGGACTTTACAAAGTTGAAACATATAATGGAATGAGATATTTTTTTACTATTGTGGATGACTACTCTAGATGGACTTGAATTCTTCTAATGAGACTGAAATCAGATGTGATCACATTGCTTAAAAATTTATTTACTCAAGTTAATATTCAATTTGATGTGAAAATAAAAAGGGTTAGATCATACAATGAGATAAAATTCTTTAATCACAGTTGTAAGAAATTATTTCAACTGCATGTAGTACATGAGAGTTTATGTCCACATACACCTAAACAAAATGGTGTTGTAGAAAAGAAACATAGACACATACTGCTGATAGCTAGAGCTATAAAAATTCAGGCTAATTTACCAGACAGATTTTGAGATTTCTGTATGAAAGATGTTGTGTATTTAATGAACATAATACATTCTACTGTTATAGAGAATAAGTCACCTTATGAAATGTTGTATAATAAAGTGCCATCATTTCCTCATGTAAGAGTGATAAGTTGCTTGTGTTTTGCAACTACTTTAACCAAACAGGATAAGTTTAGTCCCAAGGTTGTGAGACTTGTTCTTCTAGGATATGATTCTGCACAGAAGGGATATAAACTCTATGATATAGAAAATAAAATATTTTTTATGAGCAGGAATGTAGTGTTCATGGAGACAATATTTCCTTTCAAAAATGATATAGATGACATGTCTGGTTTTATGAGACCACGTGAACATTTATGTTTTGATGATCTAGTTCATTCAGAGAATATAGAAATTGCATGTAATCATCCAGCAGTTTAAGATGCCTGCACAAATACATAAATTAAAAATGTTACTGTTGGAAGACATAGTCCTGGACAACAAGCTGCAAAATTGCTGGATAGAACATCACCACATGAACTTGATATTAGGAGGACTACAAGGTCTAGTAGACCCCAATATGACATAAAAATTATATTACTAAGCATGATTTCATTAATTACATGTATTCCATATCTAATGGAATAGACTACACAAGATTGTCATTCAGATATAAAAATTGTGTGGCTCAAGTTTCTGCTGACACTGAACCATACAACTATTCAGAAGCTATAAAAGATAAGAGGTAGATTGAAGCAATGAAAGCTGAGATCCATGCACTGGAAGATAATAAAATATGGGAGATAGTACATCTTCCTAAAGGGAAAAAAGTTATTGGATGTAGGTGGGTGTACAAAATCAAGTACAAAGCAATAGGAGAAGTAGAAAGATTCAAAACTGGACTGGTAGCAAAATGATACAACCAAAGAGAAGGTCTTGATTACCAAGGGACTTTCTCACCTATGGTCAAAATGACCCGGGTCAACGCAACCCGAATGGGAAGAAGAGGGTCAGCCAAACTACGGTCCACGTTGTACGTTTGCTCAGTGAGATCAATCATACCCATTGCAGCTATTGAATAATAGACAATTTCTCAAATGGATGTATACAATGCTTTCCTGCAAGAAGATCTTTATGAAAATATATATATGACACTACCAGAGAATTTTAATAACGTAGGGGGATAGAAACAAATTTGAAAATTGTTAAAATCCCTATATGGTTTAAAACAATCTTCAAGGTAATGGAATATTAAACCCACTTCAGCATTGACTTCATCTAATTTTCTTCAAAGTCACAGAGATTAGTCTCTGTTTACAAAACATAAATGTGATAAGATAGTTGTGGTGCTAGTGTATATAGATGATTTGCTTATTACTGGTAATGATCCAACTCTTATTCAGTTTACCAAAGAAATACTTTAGTCAACCTTCAAAATTAGATTTGGGGGAGCTTAGATATTTTCTTGGCTGAGTTTGTAAGGAGCTCTCAGAGTATTCTTATGCATCAAAGAAAATATGCTTTGAAACTCATATCTGATATGGAACTGGCAGGTGCTAAGACAACTTATTCATCCATGGAAATACACCAAAAGTTTACTACTGTGGAGTTTAATGAGTATGTTACTTCCCAATCTACTTCAGATAATGTAAAATCAAATTCATATTCTAGACATGACTTGCTATTACCAGATTCTGGCACTTATAGGAGGCTGATTGAGAGATTACTATATCTCACAAACATCAGACCAGATATAGCATTTGCTATACAATGCTTGAGTTAGTTCATGCAGGCTCCTAAAACCTCACACATGGAAGCTGGGCTTAGACTAGTCAGATATATCAAACATGCAGCATGATCATGTGTCCTTATGTCTAGTTCTGACAATTTTCGGTTTAAAGTATTTTGTGATGCAGATTGGGGGTATTGTGTCAACAACAGGAGATCTATTACAAGTTATCTGATAATGTTTGGTTCTTTACCTATATCCTGAAAATCTAAGAAACATATTATAGTTTTCAGAAGCTCAGCAGAGACTGAGTATAGAGCCCTGGCAGCTTCAGTAGCAGAAGTAGTTTGGCTCACTGGTTTGTACCAGGAGCTTGATATTCAGGTTCAATTACCAATTTTTGTATACACTAACAGTAAATCAGTACTTCAGATTGCTGCCAACCCAGTTTTTCATGAACGTACCAAACACATTGACATAGATTGTCATTTTATAAAGAAATGATTCAAGAAGGTCTCATCTATACAACTTATCTGCCTTCTGCTGATCAATCTGCAGATTTGCTTATCAAAGTTCTAAGCAGAATACAACATACTCATCTGATGTCCAAGCTAGGCATGAAGAACATCTTCATATCTCCTAGCTTGAGGGGAGAGTGTGAAAGAGATAGACAAGTGCACTAAAGTACCATGAGGTTGTGAAAAAGATAGACAAGTACACTAAAGTATCATGAGGTGTAGTACATGGTAGAATAATTATTGAGTGAGGTGTAGTACATGGTAGAATTATTATTGAGTTGGTTGAGTTTATTATGGTTGAGTTAGTTTGTTGAGACTTAGTTGAGTATAATTAATAGATATTTTAAATGTGTTGTAGTATGAATATATACAAGCATTGCAAGGTACACACATATGCAAGATATCTGATTTTTCTCAGCTCATACTCGAGCACTACATCTCGTCTGTTTTCTTTGTCGTTCTTTATCAATGACAGTCTTGCCATTTGACTGAAGGAATCTAACAGTAATATACATATATTAATCTTCTAATGACTCCAGATATTGGAGAATATAATACTAGTGGTATTTTAGTGATTGTTTCATGATCGACCCAAAAGTTGTTAGATTAGTTGAAGAAGAAATTATAAACTAGTGTGAGAAACGATTCCAAAAACACATCAACTTTCAACCAATATATATAACCAGAAAAATGATTCCAAAAACAGCATCTTTCAGCCAATTTAACTGATTAGTACTGAAAAAAGGTTGTGCCAAAAAAAACACCACATTGAAATCCTGTCACATTTCTTTTTGTGAAGGTCAAATATTTGAGATGTCATAATTCAATATTCTATTTCTTGGCCTCCATGAAATACGAATCCACTTCTCCACCTGGTTTTGTTTCCCCCTTTTCACAATTGGAATATAATGGACAGAATTCCTCTAAAATTAAAGGACAAAAAAGGTGAAGGCAACAATAATATCTTAGTCAAGATGAAATCAGAATTGAATGAGATATATACCTAATTCGCTTTGTGCAAATTATGTCTCTTCCGCCACATTGTACCGTTGGACGTTAATCTTTTTTATTTCTCATCCGGTGTTTGAAAATCGTATTAGAACTTTACTAAATTTAGAATATTTCTCCGGAAAGTATCAATATTGGGAGGTAAAACAATCCCTCACAAGGCAACTCTATTCACAAGGCTCAAACCCGAATTGTTTTTGGAAATCAATCTCAAAACGTGAGGCATACACCCCTTGGAATTAATTTTTCTTAATATATTTTCAAAATAAAATATATTTTCAAAATTTTAATTTTATTTAGGAATTTTCCAGATATGATGATTTTCTGAACAGAAGGGATGGAATTCTTTATACATATATAAAGTTATTGGCCTAGGATATACGGGCACTGAAATTTCCGAGGGGGCCACAATGTTTATGTACTTTCAATGTCAAGAAACGTGTAAGTTGTTGTCCTATGAAATACTATTATTTTCTTATGATAAAGTGGGAATAGGCCTCGTGCTCAATGTAGACTAGAGAGCTACGCATCCAACTGCTCATCTCACACTCCATTTATCAGTCACTATTTTAATATTATCTCACATGCATAGGTAACACTGTCACTCCATGTTAGGCAATGAAGGAAAATGTTGTCTCTCTCAATAAAATGAACACCGTTTATTATTTCTCTATTCGGATTTCATGTAAAACGTTTATAAAATAAGGTTCATTTGAAAATGGCATGTGCACGTGGGATTCTCTTGTAATTAATTAGTAATATTAATATTCCTAACATACAATAGTTATTTAGTATAATTGATCTATATACTATAAAAAAGGTTGTATCTATAATTGAGTTATGTTCAGTTTGCCGATCAAGTTATTTCGAGATTATAGTCATGTGATTATAATGTTTGGACTAATGTATCCACATCTCAGGTAGGATAAAATAGCACCAAGTAATTTGATGAAATAAGATGGATAATCTAGGATTAAATTTAGGATCAAATATAAATTACTTCTATATTTCTTCTACAGTTTTTGTGTATGTATTTGCTAGAAACAAATTCAAAACATTAGAGTTCAAACTATAGTTTGTAGTATCATTTGCATTATGCATTCTCATGGAGCGTAGAAGAGTACGTGTCCACAACTCTCCATGTCACCAATTTGTTATAGCTAGTTAAGTTGCACTAATAATGTGAAAATTATTTATATTATTATTGTATATAACTTAAATTAGCACAAGATCCTTGCTTAATTTTCGGGTTTCCTAAAGGAGATATGTAGAAGGACAGATGTTATGTGCTAATTTGGGAGTTTGTTAGTCTAATAGTGTAATCAGTTAATATAATCTAAACCTTGTGTTCACATAAAACCTTGGTGATCTTTTGCCACATCGTTATGCTTGTGAGTTGTGATTATCCACATGGTCAAAGGAACCTTTCATAAATAAAGGATTAAATAATTGATAACTTTGTCTTTAAAATTTTGGATAATTTTAGAAACCTTCCATTTCTAGTAGTTTACGATATTACTTAGGGTGTGTTTGGTACAAAGGAAAATATTTCCCTTGAAAACAAGTGAATTTCTTATTTATTTTCTAATGTTTGGTAAGTAAGCAAGAAAACATTATCACAATAGTATTTATATGAAACCTAGCAAAACACTAGGGGTAAATTGGGTGGGGAGTGGAGGTTAACGGGTGGCAGGGGTGGGATGGTCAACATGTGGGGGTGGGGGCATTTTGACTTTTGAGGAGGTGGAGAGGAGAAAATAAACTTGGAATATCACTTATGAAATTGTTTTCTTTACATCCATTGGAGAAGTCATTTTTAAGAAACTTGTTTTCCTAGATAAAATGTTTTTCAAAAGTTTTAGCCAACTAAAATGAGAAAATTGGAAAATATTTTCCGAAAATGTTTCCTTCATACCAAACACACACTCAGTACCTTCTTTATTATGAATTTTTTATACAATTGTTTGTATCTATTTAATGTAAATGAAATATAATTTCACAAGTCTGCCCTATTTTTCATTATTTTTTGGTCTCCAATTAATTAGCTAACACAATGTTATTTTTTTGTAAACTAGGAATCCACAATTATTATCTTTGGGTGCACTCGGGATAAACCATATATCAGTGCAATAGCTCATAAATTACAGTGAATAGGTAAATCATATTAAACAAGTTTCGTGCGATAAACTTGGCTAAAAAACAATTAAAAAATTGCGAACCTGCCACTTTTATTTGGGGATCTCCTCAACCAATGTGAACACCTTTGCGGGTGTCTTAACACAATGTTGTGAACACAAAAGCTATAAAATTAATAATTATACACACGCAGAGTAGACGACAAATGAAAGGCCTACTGGCCTAGGAGGAGAAGACCCCTTTTCTTTTTGGAAAAAGCAAGAAATAGAAATACTAGAAAAGAAAACAAAAGATTTTGTTACATTTCCATATTAACCCATAGTCTTTCCCAAAATAAGAGGAGCCAAAAGTACCCTCCCAAGAGTCACACAACTCAACTCAATTAAATGTTGTTGGAAATTTATTAAATATGAAATAAATTCTTATTAAATTATGACTTGAATAATTGGAGCTCCGCACGTCGGAAACTTGGTTTCCACACACGTGCACATAAAATGTCAAAGATCGAAATTTCCTTAAATAGAAGAGATGTTGGTACGCATACGAATTGTTTGAGACGTAAGATAATAGATGGTTATTGGCCAAATGACAAATGGTTTCATGTTGGTAAATGAAAGGAAGACGTGTATAAAGTGTAAAAGATGAAACGAGTCTGAAAAATACCGTGAGTCTTGCGGCAAGTGCTCTCCATCTGGATCGCGGTACTCTCAGTGTTTACGCGGCGCCACTCAGAGTTTGGCGCCACAGCGCCAGTATGTCACATACGCGACTGCTTTTTAGTCCGTTGGAAAAGAATAAAAACTGATGTTTGAGCTGACTTTGGAGGATTAACTCTTCATTATTTTGCTCTTGAATTCAGCCATTACTTGGCTGAATTGTAACTCCATACTAATGGTCATTACTTGGTCATTCAAAGCCATAAATTGGCTAGTTGGAGGGTCTTCTTCTCAACACTATAAAATGAGACATTTGGCTTATTTGCAAAAAACACTTGACATCTTACCCTCAACAATTCTCTGAAATTGTCTTCCTCTCTTGCAAGCACAAACACTCAAAGATCTTTCTTCCAAAGCAAACACTTGAGTCTCTTTGCTCATTTGTTTGATTGTTGTTTTATCTTGGGAGATAAGTTGTCATTACAACCGTTGAAAGAATATACGGGACAATATTATCTTAAGGATAGATCAAAAATTTGATCGACTCAGCAAGCCCCCATATTTGATCATTTTCAGATTTCTAACAAATAGTTATTGTTGTTATATTCTCATTTCCTTTATTTTCACACTTGGTCCAACAAATGTATTTGTTGCCTCACAAGTCACACCTCCCTTATTTCTTCTCCCCCACCCCCACCCCCACCCCACCCCTACCCCTACCTCTCCTCTCACACACATGGAGTTGCCCATATACTCCTTATATACAATAATAACAAATTCCACAACGTAGGAGAGGTAGAGCGTAAGACTTTACCTTTATCTGGGTAAAGAGTGTGAAATTTAAATAAGTATGAAAATGCGAATAACACTAAACAAGCTATATACTATAGTTATATAAGTAAATGAAATTCATCTCCATTAATCCAATCTTCACATGATCAACAATTTACTCTTCTTTGATCAGCTTTTTTGTTCAACTTCTCAAAACTACACTTAAATCCTTTATATAATGGAAAATTATAGTTTGTATGATTTCTGTTGCTGTTTTCATTGTTAGTTGAAGCAAAGTGTTAATACAAGTTGTTTGCAAACTTGTTTTGTATAACTGAGAAGTTTGTATATATACACACACATATAAATAGTTAACTGTGTTTGATTAGTTGAAGGTGAAGAGAAATGATGTTGGATCTCAATGTAAGCCTAATCTACAATGAGCTTCCAGAAGGTTCTGCAGCTGATGAATCAGGAACGTCCAATTCATCATCGTTAAGAAATGCGGAGGCTACAACCAGTGCCGGCGATGATGACGCGTGTTACACACGCGCCGGTGACTTGTTCGCTTTCAATTTCGGCATCCTCAGCGTTGCCGGAACTGAAACTAGCAGAGGCAGAAACAACGACGACACTCATTCGGAGTTCGTGACTCGGCAGTTGTTTCCGGTTGACGACGGTGAGTTGAACCTGAAACAGACCGATCGGGTCATTTTCTCGTCCGGTCAACCCGGTTCCTTCGGTTTTGGAGACGTGCGAATAGTACAACCACAACAACCACCGGAACAACCGAAACAGCAAGTGAAGAAGAGTAGGAGAGGGCCGAGGCCAAGAAGTTCACAGTATAGAGGCGTCACTTTTTACAGACGAACTGGTAGATGGGAATCACATATATGGTTAGTTCTCCACCTTTGATTTTTTTTTACTAGATCATGATTTACGTGACACGCCTGAAATTTCGAGGGTAAATCAAGTTTTTCACTCAATTTTTCTTATATGTTTTATAAATATTTTAATTATTAATTATTAATTTATTACGATATATAGTATTTTTACGTAGTTTCCAAATATATATATGAGTTAAACCTTATTTCAAACAATTTAAACCTTCTGTGTTCTATTCATTGTCAAAGTTTAGAAGTTTAAAGTTTAAACCGTGCCAATAAATTAGGACAGACGGAGTAAATGATAAATCGTCAATTTTGTTAATATAACTACTATTGGATGCAGGGACTGTGGGAAACAAGTATATTTAGGTATGGATATTGCTATTTTGATTATACGGTTTGGTTAATTTCGTTGTTCCTGTGGATTTTGGTGCTAAAGTTATATCTATAAATTTTTTCTGATTTTGGTAATTTTTGATTGGTTTTTGTTTTTGGTTTATATCAGGTGGTTTTGATACTGCTCATACAGCAGCAAGGTAAATAGAAGTCATAGTTCTCAAATCTCAGATATGTTAGATTTTTCAGCTTTACGTTATTTCCCATTGATTTGATTGTATTTGTTTTCTTGTCCATTGTATAGAGCTTATGACAGAGCTGCAATTAAGTTCCGGGGCGTTGATGCTGATATCAACTTTGGCTTAAGTGATTACGAGGAGGATATGAAACAGGTTAGAAATGCAATGATTCAATTTGGGAAAATATCTTAAGGTCACTGTTGAGCCCTTGTCTAGACCATGTTCTATGGATTCATCATTGTTTCTGTTTTAATTGGCACCAATTATATGAATCATATATATGTATTCTGAACTATATGGACATTTTCTTTTATTAACGCAGATGAAAAACCTCGGTAAAGAAGAATTTGTGCACATGCTGCGACGCCATAGCAATGGTTTCTCAAGAGGGAGCTCCAAATTCAGAGGAGTTACCCTACATAAATGTGGCAGATGGGAGGCTCGGATGGGACAGTTCCTCGGAAAAAAGTAAGTAACTAACTTATTGAAATTCTTGTAGAATTGGATTACAGTTTAGGATAGTAGTTGGTCCAAACTGTGTATTCATAGTGGGGATTGCACTGCTTATGTTGCAGGTACATGTATCTTGGGCTATTCGACAGTGAAGTAGAAGCTGCAAGGTCCTAATGATATTGAATTACCCTCTCTCTGATAATGAACTGTTATCCTAAATTCTCAACTTCAATCATGCGTCATTTCTGCAAATTAGGGCTTATGATAAGGCGGCAATTAAAACTAGCGGAAGGGAGGCTGTTACCAACTTTGAGCCAAGTGCATATGAAGGGGAAACAATCTCTGAACCTCAGACTGAAGGTTTGCTCATAAGTTCTTGCTCATTTTAAAACTAATGTAGCTAATTCCAAGCAACAATGCATTATCTATATCGGGATCTGTCTCATTTGTGATGCTTATGATGCAGGTGGCCAACACGATCTTGATCTGAACTTGGGGATATCGACCTCTTCTTCAAAGGAAAATGACAGGTTGGGAGGTCTTCGCTATCATCCTTATGATATGCAAGATGCGACAAAATCGAAGGTATTAGCGGAGTAGCTTATATGCTTCTGTTGGTGCAGATTGAATTTGATTAAAATGTTCTCTTTTCCGTTATAGCCTTCTATTATTACTTTTTTTTCAAAGTTCATATGCAAGAGAATCTATTACAGTAAATTCAAATCTGAAGTTTATATTATTGGTAATGAAACCTTCTTTTGTTATTTTATACGGCCTTTATCATTCATTCAAATTGTGATGAAACATGTCATGAACATCTTTAATCTTTCTTTCTTTTAAATTGTAATAATCTATTTATGCCCTTTAACTACAGATGGATAAACCTGGTCCAGTAATAGTTGGAAGTTCACATCTCAAGGGACTACCAATGACGTCCCAGCAAGCTCAGTTCTGGACTGGAATCTATTCAAATTTCTCTCCCAGCTACGAGGTAAGATACTAACTCTACCTTCACTCAGAAATTTGGGGCCAAATGCAGTGACGAAACTCTCAGTTATCTATGTTTAGTTTTCTTTTGCTCATTTATGGTCAAATTTGTAGGTCTTCAGTTGCCAAAACAGCCATCTTCATTGCCCCCCCTCAAGTACTGGGATCATTTTTTTTTGTATGAAACCTTTTTACTTCTGGTTCTTTGGGGGGATGAGAATCAGTGATATTATACTGGTTGTGGTGACTTAAGCCTAGCAACAAGAGAACATATATGCTCCATGAAAAAAATTATCTTTAACTTAACAATATTTAGTACTTGATCATTTATTTAAATAATGGCTATGTTATTCTTCTAGTGCATCTTGTCCCGTGGGGGTTGGGTTTTGATATTGGTGAATGGGAAATGATGGGATGAAAATTAAAGGGAGTAAAATGCTCTTTTGTCCCACATCGAAAAAAGAGAAGGAAAGAGAGGTGTATATATTACATTACACCTTCTCTAGTTGTTAAAAGGGTTGAGAGGGCAATGACCCCTCGCGCCGTCGTCGTCGTTCGCTCGACTTTGGATTTGGATTTGGATTTGAAAAACGATTGATTGATAATCTTTTTGGACAAACGTTTCCGGCTCTCCCTCTCTTTTTCGAATTTCCTTCCAAATATTAGGTGACTATTCTGAATGGTTGCAAACATTCAGAACCAGTACCTCCAAACCTATAAATTCTTGATTATTCCAAGAATTTATTCATTCAATCAATTATTCAATTCCTGAATTTCAGTCTTGAACTCAAAAAATATTTTGTCTTCATTACGTGATATCCGCTGAGTGGTTCATTGCCACGGAATTTGGAGTACTACTATTCTGGTAAGATAATCGTTCTATCCTGGGAGGCGATATTTCGTTAACCTCGAGTACTGTTAGGGGAATAATTTCCTTAAGGACACACTTTGAACTAAGTGAGCTCGATTACATTCTGAAATTATTTTTCAAAACAGATTCTGTTTTCGTTTATTGTTTCATGAACAATTTACTGTTAAGTAATGTTTATATCATGTAATCTGTTTCACTAAGTGATTAACAGATTGTGTTGAAATATTATTTAGCCATATACAGATTATTATACCAACAGTGGGATCATAGCCAGTTTTCACTGCAAGAGGTTATATAAAAGTAAAGGTAAACGAAGGTGACAGATCAATAAGGGCGCTCCAGCTTAATTCAAATTTCAGTGTCTTTGTTGTGCCACTTCTTAAGTTGAATGTGTTAAGAGTCCCACATCGGAAATTGAATGGTAACATGAACTCCTTATATGGACTTGGACAATACTCATCCTACAAGCTAATTTTTGGGGTTGAGTTAAACCCAAAATTCATTATTTATGATCCTCACCCTATGAGCTAGCTTTTGGGGTTGAGTTAGACCCAAAATTCATTTTTTACAGAATGCATCCCTTTTTTTAACCTTTCAAAACCCTCTCTCTTAACTAAGATTCATGATAAGCTAAATAATAAAAAGAATAATTAGGGAAAGAAAATCGGGGAAGAAGAAAAGCTTTTCACTTGCTTCATCCCATCTTCCACATCTCTCAGAGTTATCTTGCTTGATTCTTATATATTTAATACTTTTGTTTCGTTTTTTTGCCATCGATAATATAGATGGAAGAGGGAGATTCATAGAATTGAATTAGGAGATATATGGTAATGATAAGACTTTCTTACAAGACTAGATGTATAAAACGTTATGATTTTCTTTGCTTTTCTCTTTATATTCTTGGAGGTTTTTGAAGGCTGGATGATGTTAAAGAATCCTACTAGAAATACTAGTGTGAGTTTAAAGCATATTACCACAGTTGAAGCTTCAATCTTAAGTAAAATCATTTGGCAGGGAAGAACATCTGACAAGAGAAAGGATATAGGTTCATCACAAGGACCTCCAAATTGGGCAGTGCAAATGCCCAGTCAGGTTAATACAGCCCCATTGACAATGTTCTGCACTGCAGCATCATCAGGATTCTTCATTCCAGCTACTGCTTCGGCATCTGCATTGGCGCCCTCAACAAATGCCTCGCAGTGCTATTACCAGATCAGCCCCCGCCTACCACCTCCATAACATGTCTTCCTCGGTAACTAGTTATATAGGTGAAAACTTAATCATTGATTTGTTTTGTAAGATTTAAATTTTGTCAATTACATTTTTGTGGATTGGATTTCTTTAGCAGTGCTTCAGGATCTGAGAGGTAAAGATTCAAACTCTCCCCTTGCAGAGTGGCTATAGTATACATTTGTGCTATCCTTGCTTACCGTATTATTGCATTAGTGCAAAGTTGCATTCTTCCTCCAGCACTAGTATCCCCGTTAATGATTGAATATTGTGGGGACCTAAAGTCAAGGATTTTAATTGTCTCTAATTCATACCCATGGACTTTAGCACACTTCTGTTGGTTTTGACTCAGAGTCGGTACTACTGAGGATTAGGTTTTCTGGTTTGTGGTCGGTCGCCCTTCATATAGATCTATGGCTTTAAGTTATAAAGAAACATTAAATCTTAGGTACTAATTCAGACGCCCCATTTGATGAGGAAAAGGCTCGAAGTTGAGGAGTCTCCCTTTTTGGTTTCATATTCGTTGCTCTGCTTTAAAGAATTTTGGCAATCATTTGGTGGAGTTTTCCGCATATGCTTATTTTGTTTTTTCTGATGTCATTATTTGCTCTTGTTGACAAACGAAGACACTTCATTTGACACCTCTATAGGCCCAGTCCACGAGCGATCAGGATCCAATTTAAACTTTCCGCATTGTATTTACTTTGGTCCCTTTATTTTGTATTTGTAGCCTAGTACAAAAGACCTGAAAATATTCTGGAAAGTAATGTAATATTCATTCTCCTTTTTGATCAATAATATGTCACCGACACTCTCTCTCTTCTCTTTCTAGTTTTAGGGTTTCCTTCATTCTTTTTCTTCGATTATTCGTTCATCTATAATCTAACACGGTATCAGAGCGGGTCTTCATGTTCATCTGAGACTCCTCTATCAAATGAGTATACATTTGAAGGGTTTTGATGATTTTTCATAATTGCATTTGGGGTTTTTGATCAATTTTTGGGTCGTTGTTAATGTCAAAACTTCCATTGTTGTGGTTTACGGTTTATTTCGAGTTATCTCATACGCTAATCAACTCCGGTTCGAAGTTCGAGCAAAATCATAGATCTAGAGTTTCGTGATGGTCTTTCCTTTCAAATCTAAGGTCTCGTGGTGTTTTTCAATGCCTTACTTCTTCAGATTGCGAAGAAGGGCGGTAATATACATCATTTTCGTCCTTATATCTCTCATAATATCTACTCGTGGTTGATTTTGTTGCAATTCGGTTGTTTTCACTGTTTTCTTCACAAGTTCATCAATTTAGAACTATCGTATAGATCTAGTTGTATATCTTTTTGTTAATCATATAGTGATGACTACCTCAATCGCATCTGTGTTCAAGGTTTTGAGGAATTTACTATATCACCCTTTCACCCCTTCTGTGTCCATCCCTCTGATAGTTCAGGGATTAACCTTGTTTTTCCTAAATTTGATGGTAGTGGATTTGTAATTTGACGGAAGAATATGCTTACTGCTGTTTCTGCTAAAAACAAGTTAGGAATAGTCACTGGTACTGCTGCAAAACCTACATATAATTCACCATATTTTCCCTTTTGGGAGAGGTGTTGTCATGACCCAAATCGAAGGGTCGCGATGGGGACCCGGATCCCACTTGTTGGGTACCCCAATCACACCAACGTATAATTACAAATAATCACGGACGGAGCCGAGAAGACTATGAAAGCTGTTAACCAGAAAATTGACTTATACATATATACATACTCATGCCAAGACCGATTAGCCCATAGAAAACTATGTTGACACCCAATTTTGACCCTCCCGTCCAGCCATTAACTATAAAAGTACACTAATTTTGTAAAATAATTTTTTAGGATTTTTATAATAAAATGCAGCGAATAAAACATAAATACATGCATAAATTAATTTAATAATGGCGTCGCGTCTTACGTAGAGTCTTAAGCATTTAGAGTCCCGCGCCCGCACTTATTAACTCTAAGCTTTGTCGTAATTCTTAAATAATTAATAAATGCATAAAATAAATAATTTAGCGATAACGTCGTGTCAGGTAGCATAGCCGCATTAATTAGTAATCATTTGTAATTTAAAGTCAATTTTTTAATCTAATATATGCATTTAATAGCGTCGCATTTATAAGGCTTTAAACAATTCTTAAATATCGTACTTGCATTCGGCATTTAAGTAATTTAATATAAACTCAATTCAATGTTAATTTTGCAATAATGCATAATAATAAGATTTTAAATAAAAGCGTCGCATTCTAAACATTAAGCACTAATTAATTAGCACACCCGCATTTATTATTGTAATAGTTTTAAACTCAAAATTAGACTAACAAAGCACCTAAAATAATTTAAGCACAATTTGTTAATTTACTCTACCACTAATTAATTAATAATATACCTAAACTAATACAATTAAAACTCTACCCTTTTAAATCAGACGCGCCTCTTCGCCCAATTCCAATCGACCTACTAACTCACACTTATTTCCTACCGATCGTCCACAATAGAAGGAGAACCAACAAAACCTAAAAAAAATCTGCTGCATATCTTCCATCGCCGCCTTCGTCAAACCCGAGATTCTCGTCGGATTTTCGGCTGAAAATCCAGCTCCCTTGCCCTCTCCTTCTCCAACGATTTTCTTACCATAAGACACGCCCCAAATCTTGCCCAAATGGTCCCATTAATAGCGTCCGAATCAACACCAAATCCCGTCCAAAATCACGCCTTAAATACTACCTATTTTTGAAACCCAAAGGGGGGTATAAATATGGAGTTAACCGCATGAGTTGAAGCGAGGTGGAAATACCTTCAGGAGCACACGAAAACTGAGTAAAAGACCTCCGAAAAAAAAAATCAGAATCTTAGGCATGAAAACCTCCTGCTTCGAATCTTGAAATCTCCGGGTCCTTCACAAGTAAACCTTAACAATTTTAGGAAGCAAAATCGACCCAAAATCTTCATTCCCTTTCAATCGCAGAATAGCACAAAACCTCCGAGCGGATCGACGACTTGATATGCTGCTCCTGAGAAGGTAAAACCAAACTACTCTCGATCCGCGTGCCGCTTACGTGTTTATGTGTTTATACGCTGATTATAACCTACTATCATGTTTCTAGCATGTTCAACTCTGTTTAGATAAGATATGGGAGTATTTTATGAAGTAATCGAAATATGATTAGTAAATGTGGTTCTAAAAGCTACATGTTATACGGCATCAGATCTTCAGTTTGGTTAATATGTGTTCTAGATTAACTTGTTCTTTGGCTTACCAAAAATAAAAATAAAAGAAAGAGTTTTCTCCCCGATTCAAGTTTGGATGGTTAATGTGTTTATAAGATCTCGCCTTCGTCTAATATTGTGTTATGAGGAATTTTTGTACTATCTTATGGCAAATAATGTTTCTGTGGTGTCTGTTAATCTGTACCACTTAAGCACATTTCATTTTCACTTTATCCACCTCTGTGTGGAGTATATAAATGGTATATTTCAGGATATACAGGACATGCTATTCAGGTATGCGCTTAGGCGTATATCGGAGTTTACATCTCTGTGTTCCTAGGTATATCACTGTCCAATAAGTAATAGCCATGTCTTTCAAGGTCCCTCATCTGTCGTAGTTAAACTGATTTGTCTCGTTTCGATTAGCGATAGTTGAATGTACTGTTGACTTATTCAAATGCCTCCCTAATCAAATAAATATTATAAAGATTCGGCTGCCAATATACTCATAAATCTGTTCAGAATAGTCGATGTGTATAAGGAGTTACAGGAGTATTATGTTATTGTGGTCGTCCCTGTTAAATGTGTCTCATACCGCCGCGATTAGTTAGAGAGGAATATACCTTTTACCGTTGTTTGCATACTAAATGTGTCTCAATGCTCCTTGACATGGACTCATTAGCATACATGTTGATCATTTTGTATAACTAGGTGCTTGCTAGACCAGTTTTCCAGATAGCCTTAAGGTCTAAAAGGTCCATATTCTGTTATAAATCAGCATTGAAACGTTGTCGATATCTGATTAATGGATATTGAGGTTAGTTATGTACCTAAGACATATCACATATACATCATAATATATCGTACATATCCTGCTTTAAGTGGTGTATATGCTAAAATGTGGCTTCAAATGAATTTGAAATGTGCGATTAGCGGGGTCATGACCTCCCTTTCGTGAATCTCTGGTGGGCACGAGAGCCCACTACCCCGCTTATTCACTTCAAATGTCCGCATCGTTTAGCATGGATTGGGCCCAACGACGCCTCTTTGTTGTCAATGTGCACACATGTCGATATGAATACTTGTCACTAGGCTCATCACACTTAGGCTGATTTCTCCCTAAAAAATAATCTGAAAATCATTATTGAAACCTGTCCATTTGGTTTGGGCAGCCGAGTAGGAATATGTGTACATATCTCTTCCACTTTGTTCAACAAATATGTCATGTTCGCTTGCATTATTAATATAACTTGGATATATACTAATCCTTATCTTTCTTGTTTTTACATGGCACGCACCGGAGCAAAATAAAGAGTCTCACGGCGAGACTCATCGCAAGTCATTTCAAATGGCAACCCGCACCCGCATTTGCATTCCCGCTTCAGAAATTCCTAAGACAAAATAGGATAAGACGACGTCGCCGCGCATCTTGGAAGCTGCGATCATATCCACCTTCTATATTATTTGTTTGAAATTTGTTGTCTAATTATTTAATTTTGTAATTAATAGAATACTTAGAATAGTCAAACCTTGAATCAATAAATAGAAATTAATTTAATTTTGCTTCCCTTAAGTTAATTACTTTAGGCACGCCATACATTGTTTAGCATTTATAATAAACCACTCAATAATCTTAACTTGCATAATTAATCATATGTAGCTATGATATTATTTTCAAGATTCCTAACCCATTTGCTATAACATCCATATAGAAATCTTATTTTTATATACTAAGAAACCCCCTCAAGCATGTGATATACTAATCTAAGCAGGCAAATGTACACATTTAGTCAATTAATCTATATTTTTTTTTTTTTGCATTACATATTTTTAATACAAAGCATGCTTTAAACTTTACATGTGTTTTATAGCACTAATCTTATTAATCTTTGACTAAAAAATACTTTCTATTAAATATCTTTCAAACATGCATTTTTTAGCATAAATAATTAACCCTAGGTTTGAACGGACAACCGCAAGTTAGCGGATCCTTTAGGATGCCTAACCCCTTCCCTTTAGGATAATAAAGAACCCTTACCCCGGAATCTCACTAAGTTTAGTAGACCATAAAATGGAGTTAATGTTTTGCTTCAAACTAGTTAAACATTTAGGTGTCCTAATTCACCCAATTAATTAGGTGGCGACTCCGCGAACCCTTAGCATTCTAGCAACCCTTTAGCATTTTTCCTTTTCTTTTAGCACCCTTTTAAACTTTAGCCCTTTTGCACCTTTAGCACCTTTTAAGCTTTTAAACATCTTTTGCAATTTTAGCATCCTTTTAGCAATTTTAGCATTCTTTTAAACATTTTAGCTTTTTGTTATTTATTTTCTAACCTTTTATTTGAGCAGGAGTTTTTATTTAAAAAAATGCCGCGGCCGGAAATGGGCGCGACAAACTACTATACACAGGACACATGTCTACAAGCCTCTAAAGAGTGTACAACATCAACAGGTCGGGACAGGGCCTCGCCATGCCCATATAGACACGCAAAAATGCATCATACCAAAATTAGACTGACACTCTGGAAAGAGAGGAGTGCTTCCAAAAATCCTATTAGCGTATGTAAATATAACAAAATTATCCAATGAATTTCTTCAACAGACAAACATTATCTGGACGGGTATAATCTCGAAAAGCCAACGGCTGATGCATGTATATTGCTTCATGTAGGTGGTCATGTAAGAATGCATTTTTGACATCTAATTGATGAATGGACCAAGATTTGAAAAGTGCCAGACTGAGAACAATCCTGGTAGTTGCTGGCTTAACTACCAGACTGAATGTTTTACCACAATCTACGCTTACCTGATGAGACCTGCCATCACCAACAAGATGAGTTTTGTATTTCGCAAAAGACCCATTAGAATTCTTTTTATGATAAAAAATCCACATAGATCGAATTATGTTCACATTCGATGGACGTGGTACTAATTCCAATGTCTTATTTTTAATAAGAGCATTAAATTTGTCTAACATGACAGCTTTCAATTCGGAGATAACTTTTGATCTTGGTCTTCCAAAAGACAACCTACACTATCCCGATCCAGTGAAGAAGCAAAATATAGAGGTGTTGTCAACGTCGTCTCTGAATCTTGTTGGATATGTAACCTTCTACTTGAGCTTCACTGCCCAATTCAAAAGGCACCACTGGTCTACTACGATAGTATAAGTGTGATATATCTTTTCGACAATCCCGTCCAACATCAGACCACTAAACACATTGAGATGGACATTCATTTTGTTCGTGAAAAAAGTGGCTCGTGGTTAAGTCCGTGTCCTTCATGTTCCTTCCAGATATCAGATTGCCGACATCTTCACCAAAGGACTTCCACGCATACTATTTGATGATTTTTGAGCCAGTCTCAGTGTTCGAGAACCTCCCGCTTCGACTGTGGGGGTGTAATAGAATATTTTTCAATATTATTTCATTAATTATTTATCTCCTAATTTAGGTATAATTATAATCTTTTTTTAATTAGGTTAATTAGTTATCTAGTTTGTTTCAAAGTAAATATTATTGTAGTCTTATATATTTTGTAAATCATTCATCAATAAAATTAAGAAACATATTCCTTTAAAAGCAAATAATCACATATAGCTTAACAATTAAAAATTCGTTCATTATATAAAAATCTATTAGTGGTTGACAAAAAGCAAAATTTTCTACGTACTTGTTAAATGTTAAAATATATTTGGTTAAAAATCTCCTATACCAAGATTAGAATTTATAATTAATTGAGTAAACAAATACTTCATTGGTACCATATTCTTAATCGTCGGTTTAACTCTTTTCACAATCATTAAGAAAATAAGAAATATATTGTATAATTTACTAAGTTATTTTTATTTAGTAAAAGTAGATTGATTGTTGACTTTCAACCATTTATGTAATTATGTCTGAAGTCAGTGAAGGGGATTAAAGTCCAACAATTTTCCCTGAACTCCAGTAGAAATGCATGAATTTCACTCATTTGAAACTTCAGACATTATGTGTGAAATTTGGTTTCGTCAAACCTAACTTCAGACATGTGGTGTTTAAAGTGGATCTGTGTGGAAGTTTTTTTAAAACATGAGTACAAGATAAATGGCGGTTTTAGAACAGGTTGTCTCGCGAAATTATTATAAAATTTCTACACTTACAAAGTAATCCAACAAAGCTCACAACCAAAAATAACCATAATTGTTACTTTTTACAAATTTTAACTCGCAAGCCGTGTATACTAACTATATACTTTTTTATATGTCAACGATAACTACAAATTATTGACGATTAGGCGGATGGAATTCTTTTTAGCCGGCTAGCAAAAACATGATTAGAAAATGCCGAACGGGTCGTTGCTAGTTTATAGATGTTAAGAGTCACACATTGAAAATTGAATGGGAACATGAACTCCTTATATGGACTTGGACAATCCTCACCCTACAAACTAGTTTTTGAGGTTGAGTTAGGCCAAAAATCTATTCTTTACATGGTATTAGAGCCAGACTCATTTCAATTCTTTGTTCACCGATGTTGGACCCTCAAATTATATTATCCACGCTCCAGTTAACGTCGCCGCCCAAATTATATTGCTAATATGCAGCATATATGGCTGATTCAATACACTTTCTTTTTTGCTTTGGGCCGAAAAGTATGATGGCAGTGCAAGTGTTACTGTGTTAGATGAGATAACATGTGGCATTATATACACACATACCGCCATAGGAAGTCAGTGAGTGGTACTTTTATCCCATTTATATGAGATTGACAAAACGTTTCAAGTAGCTCTAGCTAAGTTGTTTGGTTGGTTTGTAGACTCCATCGTGTCATCGATGGCATGCAAGTGTTATATCAAACGCTGTCGATAAGATAACATGTCCCATTATAATATGTATCTCTTAATTTGTGACTGGTGGACTATAAAAAGAATGTGTCACTGTCATTTTAAGAGAATGGCAAAACGTTTTAATAAAAAAGATGGTTGATTTTATGGTGCAAAGAAGGTACCTGGCCTTTTGATTTTACTGGATGATAAGCGCTACTTTTGGAAAGTTTTCTAAGAGTTAAAGTTAATTTTATTAATAAATAATTAAATATTTTAATAAAAATAGTGAAACAAATAACATGGAGCGTTGTCGATGGGATAACATGTCCCATTTAATGTGTATCCTTTTAATTTAGTACCAGAATTATACTTCTTGTCATAAACCTTCTTGGTTGAAGCACACACTGGGCCAAGTGGCTATACATGGTGACGTGGTTTGCATGCGCCATCACACATCTGTATTTCGAAAGACTGAAAAGAAGCTGCATGCCTTCACAACAAAAAAAAGAATTATACTTCTTGTGTATGACATACTTCTGGGAGTTGAATTCCGTGTCGTAGGGAATAAACCTTAGTTCTGGCCAAACGGAGCTGAATTTCAATGCAATCAGATGAATTAAATTAATAAATTATTAAATGGACTAAATATTTTTTGGGAACCTACTAATTTTTAAGACAGAGAACTTATAAACCATTAACAAGAACTTTTTGAATATGAAAGAATATGTCACACATTCAATAATGCGTATGGAGATATTGTTTCAATATATTCGAAGGAGAAAGGACAAGTACTTTAATTTCTTTTAAATCTCTTTTTTCCCCCATGCATCCACCGTATTTCATTTCATTAGCGACTGAAATAAAATTGACTGCACAATCCTCCGCACAATAGAATTTTCAAAATGATTTATTAGGCGGTTGGATATGTGAGATGAAATCAGCGTTTGGACATGCGATTTCATTAATGATTTTATTTCATGAGATGAAATTCCAAATCATCCAAAAGTTGGTTGATATATTTACCAACTATTTACATCAAATATTAAGATGAGAGTTGCGGAGATGATGATGATGAGATGGATGTGTGGGCATACAAGGTGAGATA
Organism: Przewalskia tangutica; assembly: GCA_029844215.1. Taxonomy (NCBI): domain Eukaryota; kingdom Viridiplantae; phylum Streptophyta; class Magnoliopsida; order Solanales; family Solanaceae; genus Przewalskia; species Przewalskia tangutica. Next base: position 13,280,668 of record CM056729.1, on the reverse strand, counting down.
TGATTATGAATGATGATACTGTTGACACCCAATTTTGACCCTCCCGTCCAGTCATTAGCTATAAAATTACACTAATTTTGTAAAAATAATTTTTTAGGGATTTTTATAATAAAATGCAACAATAAAACATAAATACAGGCATAAATAAACAATTTACTAATGGCATCGCGTCTTACGTAGAGTTTTAAGCACTTAGAGTCCCGCGCCCGCATTTATTAACTTTAAGCTTTGTCGTAATTCTTAAATAATTAATAAATGCATAAAATAAATAATTTAGCGATAACGTCGTGTCAGGTAGCATAGCCGCATTTATTAGTAATCATTTGTAATTTAAAATCAATTTTAATCTGATATATGCATTTAATAGCACCGCATTTATAAAGCTTTAAACAATTCCTAAATATCATACTTGCAGTTAGCATTTAAATAATTTAATCTAAACTCAATTCAATTTTAATTTAACTTCGCAATAATACATAATAATAAGCATCTAAATAATAGCACCGCATTTCTAAAATATTAAGCATTAACTAAATAGCACACCCGCATGTATTATTATAATAATTTAAATTTAAACTTAGGCTAATAGAACACCTAAATAATTTAAGCACAATTCATTTAAGTTAATTTATCACTAATTTTAAATACCTAAAATTAACTCCTAGAATTAAATACTTAATTAACTAACCCTTAACTAATCTAATACCCTAGTTAATTAGCCCATCTCCTGGCCCAAACCCGTCGCCCCGCCCCACTACCTCAGCCTTTCTTTATCCTTACCCGAAGGCCCAACCCGCAAGCCTTACCTTTTCCCTATACCAGCAGCCCACAATACCCAGCCCTTTTATTTCATCCCCCTCCCACAAAATCAGAAGCCCACAAAAAGACTTCAGCCCTCTTCATCGTTTTCACAAGCAACGAAACCTAAACCCTAAGCCTAAGCTTCCAGTAGCCGCAACACCCACCTCACAGTCGCCGAGATTCTCGCCTGAGAATCCGGCGACTTTCCTTTTCCTTTACCCATGCACCCTCTTCCAACGATTTCTTACCATAATAACATCAAATCAGAACCCATTCGAATCAGTAGCAAATCAATACGAATCAGCACCAATCGCACTAAAATCTTACGAAATCTCGATCGATATTAGCCCAATCTCAAATTTCTAAAAGCTTACCATTATTGGAACTCAATGGGGCTATATAAGAACACGCAAAGGCATCGATAGAGGACCTCAAAGATTTAAGAAACACAGGGTGGAACATAATAAAGCAGAAGAACGACATACAAGCGATCGAACAAAGTGGCGCAGCGCAGAGCTCGTGACACAGAGCTCTCGGAGAATCGACAGCGCCGAGAGCTGTGGACTCAAGACATAGGCTACTAAGATCTCAAGAATAGGTAATCTGAATCCCTTCTCTCAATCTTAGCCAAAAAATCCGCAGACAGCTTTACCTTTTCATTCGCATCGCAAACCTAAAACCCGTCGAGTGAACCGACGACTTGATACGCTGCCTCGGGTCGCTGTCCGGAGAAGGTAAAACCAAAACTCTTCTCAGCTCTTTTGTGTCTCTTGGCGTGTTTATGTGTTTATATGTTTGATTATAGCCTGCTATCACGTTTTGAGTATGTTCTATTCTGTTTAGGAAAGATGTAGGAGTATTTCGTGAAGTAATTGAAATATTGATTAGCAAGTGTAGTTCTAAAAGCCACATGTTATAGGACACTAGTTCTCCAGTTTGGGTCAATACATGTTCTAAGTTGACCTGTTGATGGTTCAAATTGACATTGTTTATTTGCTGAAATCAGTGTTGAAAGTGCTTCGATGAATATCTGAAATGGATGGGAATTAAGTTGAATCATGCTTGTTGACCTAAGGGGTTAATTTGCTTGTTTGCATCTCTAACTAAAAAATGATCATTCAGTCTTTAGCCTAAGTTTGAAATTATGTCATCCATGCTATGATGGATCCCAGCCATATCCCTTAGATTCTACATTCATTTTTAACGGCATGATATCTTAAGTGTTAGTATGTTTGTAAAATGGCTTGAGATTAGGCTTTAATTTGAGTTTTATTCAGTAATTGACTTGTATGAACTTATTTTGTCAATATGATTAGACTTAGGCTACGACTGCAACCTACTATATGAAACATAGTACATGCCTTACTGTTTGAAGATACATGTGTTGATCCTGGATATAAATGGTGGACACAGTTTATCTAGATTATTCATAAATGAGTAAGAGTGTATCACAAATTGATTGTATGCCCGGAAATGCCTCCTAACACATCTTATATGCTTTGAATATCTTGCGTGCATCAGTCTTTGTTTTTCTACCTATTAGTTTCGTGAAGGCCCACCGCTTGTTTGTCGTCATGTGGAAACTATCGGCCAAACCGCCTTTAATAAACACGCATCGTGCGCAGCCTATTTTCTTTATCTTTCTACATGTTACCATATGTTAGGCCTAAAATTGTGTGTGGTCTGTGATATATGCTTTCACGCTGTGAGCCTTTGATCCATTACGCTAGCTTAAGTTGACTAAGCTCTTACATTGGCTTATTATGCATATCTAAATTGGCAATTAAATTGTGTGGTCTGTGATATATGCCTTGCTGCCAGGAGCCTTTGGATCCATTCTGCTAGCTTAAGTTGACTAAGCTCTTCTGTTTGCTTATTATGCATATCTAAATGGGCAATTAAATTGTGTGTGTTCTGTGATATATGTTTTGCTGCCAGGAGTCTTAGGGTCCATTCTGCTAGCTTTAAGTTGAATAAGCTCTTGTACTTGGACTGCCCAGCGCAATATTTCTGAATATAAATCTGCAATTAAATTCCTTCGCTTGCCGATCGTTGCAGATGGCCTCGCCATCGATCGATTTATACCTTTCAGGTATCGGTTGCGTATAAGCATGGATCATGTGTGTGTAGATTTTTATGATTCAAATAATTAAGATATATACTAATCTTATATCCTTTCTTTTACATGGCACGCCCGGAGCTAAACGAAGAGTCTCATTGCGAGACTCATCAGAATTATAATGCATAAGGACTTACATCCGTGCATCTTCATCTCCGCCTAAAAATCCAAATCGCAAGAAAGAGACATCGTCTTTTCTTCGAGTCATCCTTACTTATTCTTTATTCCGCCTCATTTATTTGTTGTAAATTAATTGTCTAACGCTATACTAATTAATTAGCACTTAGAATAGTTAAACCTTGAATCAATAGCTAGAAATTAGTTTGACTTATTTACTTTAGGCTTGCCTTGCCTTGTTTAATAGTTATAATAAATCACTTAACATCCTACACTTGCATAATAAGCTGGAATATTACTTGCCTAGACATTCTTAAAACCGTGGTACAATTTCCTATTAATACAGAATAAGAAACACTGCTTTTGCATAATAGACACGTCCTCTCTTATCACAATAATATTATATTCGCATGCTAAGCAATATATACCCCTTAGGTAAAGGAATACTTGCATACATTTTTACTCCTATTATACCTATAGCTAATATAGTATTTAGGCATCCTAATTGCACAGTTTTCAAAACTGACCTTGACTTTCATACGTAAACCTCGCAAAAATATTTTAGAAAGTATATCTTATACTCTTCCGCTTAAATGTTTTTTAAATACACCTTTTCTAGCATCTTTTATATTTTCAAAACAAGCATTTTAAAATATAATAATTACCCTAGGTTTGGCAGGACAACCGCAAGTTAGCGGATCTTGGAGGGTGCCTAACCCCTTCCCTCTAGATTAATAAAGAACCCTTACCTTAATCTCACTAAGTTTAGCAGACCATTAAAATGGAGTTAATGTTTTACTTCAAACTAGTTAAACATTTAGGTGTCCTAATTCACCCAATTAATTAGGTGGCGACTCCGCGAACCCTTAGCATTCTAGCAACCCTTTTAGCATTTTAGCACCCTTTTAAACTTTAGCATCTTTTGCAATTTTAGCATCCTTTTAGCATTTTTAAAACCTCTAAGCATCCTTTTAATATTTAGCATTTTATTATTTATTTTCTAACATTTGCATTTTGAGCAGGATTCGCTTTAAAAAAAATGTCGCGGTCGAAATCGGGCGCGACAGATACCCGGGATAAAGTGGGAGTAGCCTCGGTGGAGGATAAGATGCGGGAAGCGAGATTGAGATGGTTCGGTCATGTGCAAAGGAGAGGCACAGATGCCCCAGTGCGGAAATGTGAGAGGTTGGCTATGGATGAGTTCAGGAGGGGTAGAGGTAGGCCAAAGAAATATTGAGGAGAGGTGATTAGACGGGATATGACGCAGGTGCAATTTACCGAGGATATGACCTTAGATAGGGGTTGTGAAGGACACAGATTATGGTAGAAGGGTAGTAGTTTATCGAGCGCAGTACTCTTTACACCTACAAAGTGATAGTGTAGTGTTATTATTGTAGGTTCGATTAACCTGTCACACTTATAGGCGCATTATTGATCTTTTGTACTCTGTAGTTTGATTCATGCTGCTATGTGTTCTTTAATGTAATTTATTTATCTTATCTAGTTGTGTTAGCTACTGCTTCCTGTTGTTAGAATGCGCTACCATTGCGTATTTGATTTTTACTATCTGCATGTCCACATTGCTTTAATTTCTAGTCTGACCGTTTCTCATACTTTTTTTTGCTTTGCCTGATTATGCTTTGTCTTGAGCCGAGGGTCTCACGGAAACAGTCGCTCTACCTACTAAGGTGGAGGTGATGTCTGTGTACATTATACCCGCCCCAGACCCCAAATTGTGGATTTCACTGGGTATGTTGTTGTTGTTGTTGTTGTTGTTGTTGTTGTTGTTGTTGTTGTTATATCAAATATTAAAAGATCTACAAGTTGGTATAATATTTATAACAAATTTATTTTTACCAATCATGTGGGAAGATTATATTAAAGAGTAGTTACACTACAATTCATGTTCAATTTTTCATTTTGTTGAACTAAAGTTTGATCAATTGATGTTGTATTTTTTAGAATATTGGCCTTCTAGTATCATACTAATTTTGTTATGAACTATGACCTGCTCATTTGGTAAGATTGTATAAGAATTGAGAAAGTTTTGATGGTTTTCACAACTTGTGGGGTTTTTATGTCTATAAAAAACAACAACTTAAGAAATCAAAATTACATGTTCGAACAAAATTTCAACTTCAAATCATCATGATTTCATTTCATGTCCAAACGACTCCTTAGAAAAAGTATCAATATAAGGCCTAGATGTAACTTGTGCGGATCCAAGCCTACAATGTCAGTTAAATAGATCGTGTTTTAGAAACCAAATACGGAGGGGTGAATGCATTCTGAAGGAAATATTTTTCGTGATCATTTCATTCCTTGAATACAATATTATATACATCAATACAAGACTTAATCTAGGCTATAATTACGGTGGAATATACTAAGAATATACTACAAATATTTACAACCTAAATATACAATATTTGGTCTGCAGTCTTAGCGGGAGGCTCTCGTACGCTGAGATTGTTCCTGAAATCATCAAAGAGTATCCGCAGAAGACCTTTTGTGAATATATTAACAATTTGATATTGAGACAGGACATGGAGAACACAGACTTGTCCATGTGCAACATTTTTACGGACAAATAAAATATCTATCTCTATGTTGACACCCAATTTTGACCCTCCCGTCCAGCCATTAACTATAAAAGTACACTAATTTTGTAAAATAATTTTTTAGGATTTTTATAATAAAATGCAGCGAATAAAACATAAATACATGCATAAATAAATAATTTAATAATGACATCGCGTCTTACGTAGAGTTTTAAGCACTTAGAGTCTCGCGCCCACATTAATTAACTTTAAGCTTTGTCGTAATTCTTAAATAATTAATAAATGCATAAAATAAATAATTTAGCGATAACGTCGTGTCAGGTAGCATAGCCGCATTTATTAGTAATCATTTGTAATTTAAAAATCAATTTTAATCTAATATATGCATTTAATAGCACCGCATTTATAAAGCTTTAAACGATTCTTAAATATCATACTCGCATTTAGCATTTAAATAATTTAATCTAAACTCAATTCAATTTTAATTTAACTTCGCAATAATGCAATAATAAGATTTTAATAGCGCCGCATTCTAGAGCATTAAGCATTAATTAAATAGCACGCCCGCATTTATTTATTATAACAATTAGACTAATTTAGCACCTAAATAATTAGACTAATTTAGCACCTAAATAATTAGACTAATGTAGCACCTAGATAATTATAATAAAGCACCTAATTAATTTAATCACATTTGTTAATTAATTAATAATACACTTACCTAGAATTAACTAGCTAATTAATTAAAAGCCTAAAATTAATACCTAATTAAAACTAACCTAACACTAATAGCCCACCTAAATTAATACCTAATTAAATTTCTACCCAGCCCAAACCCGCGGCCCAAACCCGTCAGCCCAACACCCCAACTCGCCCTCTACCATATCAGCCCAGAAGCCCCACGCCTAAGCCTTATTCTTTCCCTTTCACTTCGTCTCTCCCACAAAAAAAAAAACATACATAACCCAGCAACCCTAAATGGCAGTTGCCGCCTTCGTCGCCGTGATTCTCGCCTGAGAATCCGGCGACCTTTCCCTCACCTTCCTTACCCATACTAACCTAGCCAACGATTTCTTACCATAAACCAGCTCCCAATTATCAACCGACCTACCCAAATCTCACAAGAATCGTTCGAATCAGTACCAAATCTCGTCCCAATCCGCCTTTATCACTTACCTTCCTTACCTGCACACACCCAGCCTTTATTTACTTACCATAAGCAAACTAGCAAAACTTTCCAGAATCAAAGCTTACCATAAGAATCAGCCTCAAATCAGTCCAAGTCACCCACGAAATCATACCAGTAGCTTACCTAATTTAGAACCCGAATTAGGGCTATAAATCTGGCTTATATGCATGCACAGGGATGAGTAGAGTAGAAAAGAGAGAAGCAGAGCTCAGTAGGCAGGCAGAGCGGAGCACAATAGGGCATACCCATAGCATCGGCACCCTTGGCAGCAGTGTAGAGCATAGGAGAGGGAAATTCAGAGCGGAGTCGAGGGCAACCACATAGCAATTTAGGGATCGATTAAGGGTGTTGACACCCAATTTTGACCCTCCCGTCCAGCCATTAACCATAAAATTACACTAATTTTGTAAAATAATTTTTTACAAGGATTTTTATAATAAAATACAACAATAAAGCATAAATACAGGCATAAATAAATAATTTAATAATGGCATCGCGTCTTACGTAGAGTTTTAAGCATTTAGAGTCCCGCGCCCGCACTTATTAACTTTAAGCTTTGTCGTAATTCTTAAATAATTAATAAATGCATAAAATAAATAATTTAGCGATAACGTCGTGTCAGGTAGCATAGCCGCATTTATTAGTAATCATTTGTAATTTAAAATCAATTTTAATCTAATACATGCATTTAATAACGTCGCATTCTAAAGTATTAAGCATTAGTTAAATAACGCGCCCGCATTTAGCACCTAAATAATTAGACTAATGTAGCACCTAGATAATTATAATAAAGCACCTAATTAATTTAATCACATTTGTTAAATAATTAATAATACACTTACCTAGAATTAACTAGCTAATTAATTAAGCACCTAAAATTAATACCTAGAATTAATTAACATTAATTAACTAGCCTAAAACTAACACTTAATTAAACCCCTAATTGATTCTACCTAGCCCAACACCCTTAAAAATTCGCCAAATTTCAAACCCAATCTAAATTACCCGCAAGCCCAATCCCCATTATTTTCCCTTATCACCCACGAGCCCACTCATCCCTTCTACCTTACCCATCGTTCTCAACAAAAACCTAAAAGCCAGCAGCCCTAGAAACTCCTTCCATCGCCGCCAAGACACCAAAGACGAGATTCTCGCCGAGAATCTGAGCCTTCCTTACCCACGCACTAGCCGCCTCCTCTTTCCATAACCAAACGAATCTCTCCAAATCGCTTACCTTATCATATCAAGTACTAAATCGCACGAATCAAGCACCCTTCAAAGACGAATCAGAACCTTACCATAAGTCGTCCAGTACGAAATCTTGCCCTAATCGTGTCAATCGCAACTTACCAACATTAGAATCCCAAAATCAGGGCTATAAAGAGAGGTTTACACACATGCATAGGATCGGAAGAATCGGGAGAGAAAACCTAGCGGATATCGCAGGCATCGAGGAGAGGACTTTCTTCTCAAAGCGATAAACCCGGTGAAAAACTCTTTAAGTCAAGAATACCCAAAGTTTCTTTCCATTTAATTTACATAACAAAACCTCCGAGTGAGCGACGACTTGATACGCCGCTTCTGTCGTCCTAGAAGGTAAAAACTATGATTTCTCTCAAATTTCTAATTATCGTGTTCTGCATCGCAAATCAAGTATTTTTATGGTCGAGTGTTTGGTTTCACGATTGGTTGTTAACTGAAATCAGAATAATGAATATGGTTTCCCAGTTAGTATGATTAGATATGCATTAAGGTTTGGGCATGTTTTTTTTGGCATCATTGATCTGTTTAGCGATTCACATATTATCAATGTGTTATTGTCGAGAGTCATATTCCCTCTTATACGATGGTGTGTTTGTTTAAGAATAAATGACACAGAACTAGCAGGCTAAATTTCTTATAAGATCATGTCGCACTCGACTTAAGCCCTTATATGTCTTATCTAATCGTAAACCGTCTGAAAGCTTGTCCAGTAACTTATCGAGGTAATAAGTTTTGTTATGAATCACACTTCATCCTGCTCATATAAATATAAAAGGGGTTTGTTGAGTTAACACATCTGTGATGTGTAAATTGCTGCACGAATTGGTTCTTTGCATAAGTACAAGGTTGTCTACTGTTTATAACCACAATGAGGTATATAGGTACATGTCTTCATTTGTTCAGATCATTCATGGATTAATTGCGCTTGTCTGTTAGGATCTTGTTGGGTAATTTGATGTTTAATGGCCATTGACATACCCCTATTGTGACTCTGTCTTATATGTTCATACCATCTCTCAAATCAAAATTCAATCACATTTTACTGTTTGGAGGCCTATTCTTTCCTTCTAAAGCTGTTATTTTGTTAAAATAGTCATATATTTGCAGATACAATCTAAATCTTGGCCATATTGAGTTCGTAGGTTTTCCAGTTTGACCACATCATCTGTTCTCAATTAATCCAAGTGGCATATTATTGAACTAGTTAGCATGAAGGAGGTCCTATATGTTCAGTTTAACTGATAGTCCCGCACCCTCCTAAAAAATCCATGTTTGATATAAAGACTTGTAAACCAATTAAATTAAGACATCCACATGTAAAACTGATTGCTAGAATGAATGTCCGTATAAACCGCCTTTTGAGCATGTAGTCGTATGTTTGATTTCTAACCAAGTCTTATGCATGAGCCTATCACTGATATCTACTTGGTTTAATTCCAAGATATTTATGCCTTTCCTTCTTGCAATAATGTCTGCTCTCTTTCTCTCTGTTCTATCTTGCAATCGAGGTTTTCATTTTGTTTGTCTTATGCAAGCTATACAAGTGATATACTCTCAAATATACAAGGCGTAGAGCTCCAAATGTATATCCAAATGTGTCGGAGTTATATACCCTTGTATATCTCGGGTATACCATATAGTGAATATTTTGTATCTCATCATGACAATTGAACTTATCTGTTAAGTATTGAACCGGATGTTAACTGAAATTCATTTATATTTGGACATGTTCGTCGCTTATTTTCTGGTTTCTCTCTGATTTATGGCTTGGGGGGGTTTGATATATTTTGAAATTATGCACAGTGCACCAGATATATTATGAATTTTAAGCTTATATCAGCCTTTGTGTGGGTCTATATGTATGAAACAATGTATCTCAGTATATATCAGATATGGACTTATATATTTATGTATGCGAGCATTCATTTGTTCGGGCTTAGGATGTATTGGGCTCTGTTTGTTTTGTAGTCTTATGCTTAAAGCATTTATTGGGCTTACTGCACATATGGGGTGATTGTCCCTTTATTTAAGAAATATGAAAAATCTATATTTTCGGGCCTAATCACGTTTTGCCTGGATCTGTTGTTTTTGTTTTGTTCTCGATATAATTAAAGCATATGCGTGTTTGAGTTTATATGGCTATTTTTGTCTATTTTTCTTATTTGATAGGTTTGGGATATGTTCTAATCCTTTTCTTCTTATATTTTGCATGAAATACATCGGAGCTAAACGAAGAGTCTCATGGCGAGACTCATCACAAGCTACAGCAAATGAAGACCCGCATCTATGTGCATTTTTCTATCCGCGTTGGAATCCCAAAACCACCGGCGAAAAGACATCGCCTTCATCGAGTCATTTATTAATTTATGTCTGCCTATTCATTATTTGTAAATTAATTGCCTAACATCACCCTACTAGAAGAACCTTTAGGACATTCAAGCTTCGGGTTGCCATTGAGAGGTAGTTTGGTACTAGAAACTCGTTTCTTCTAACTTAATTATTTTATGCTAGTTATACATTGCTTAAAGTTGCATTAAATAACCTAACCCGCATAACTCTTCACGTAATTAAAATATCATTCTATAAACTCAATCATTAAACACCCATATAGGAAAATTAGTTCCATTTATTATATAGATACCTTGCATGCTAGGGCCACTTCATAAACACATAAATCATCTTTGCACATATAATAATAATACATATTTTAGCTAGAACTAGCTTTATATATTTTAAAACAAATCTCACATTTTTAGGTTAGCAAAAATACTTCCTACATCTTTTACTCGAACACTTTTCAAACATACATGCTTAGCAATAATAACCCTAGGTTTGGCAGGACAACCGCAAGTTAGCGGATCTTAGAGGGTGCCTAACCCCTTCCCTCTAGATTAATAAAGAACCCTTACCCAGAATCTCACATAGCTTTTGCAGACCTTAAAATGGAGTTAATGTTTTACTTCAAACTAGTTAAACATTTAGGTGTCCTAATTCACCCAATTAATTAGGTGGCGACTCCGCGAACCCTTAGCATTTTAGCACCCTTTTAAACTTTAACTTCTTAGCATTTTGCACCTTTAGCACCTTTTAAGCTTTTAAACATCTTTTGCAATTTTAAAACCTTTAAAGCCTCTTAAACTTTATTAGCAATTTATTTTTATTTTCTAACCTTTGTATTTTGAGCAGGAGTTTAGAAAATAAATGTCGCGGCCGAAAAAGGGCGCGACAAAGGGCTTAGGGAGCAGAGCCCACACCCTTAGCCATAGTCAGCAACTCGGAAGGCAGTGAATGACCCTTGGCAGCAGTGTCGAACATAGGAGAGTCAGAGCATCGATTCAGAGCTCAGAGGGAGGAACTACATAGCAATTTAGGGAACCGATAGCATCGAAACCCTTAGCAGCAGTGGAACACAGAGCAGAAAACCTCGCCCTTTCATTCGCGTCGCAAACCCCAAAACCAGCAGAGAACCTCGCCCTTTCATTCGCATCGCAAAACCCAAAACCCGTCGATTGGACCGACGACTTGATACGCTGCCCCGGGTCGCTGCCCGGAGAAGGTAAAATCATTATCCTTTCAGTCTTAAATTCGATATCAGTGTGCACACTGTGTCTCTATGTACGACTGATTAAACATGTACTAAGTCAATATTAATAGCTGTTTATGCTTATCAAATTAATTGCCAACTCGCTTTAGTTAGTACTAGTTGCTATTAATAGTCGCGATCGTGTTTGTTAATGTTTTGTTAAGTATTTCTTTGTGGTCTGAATAGAATAGTTTTTTGTGTTTGAATATTATGGATCGATCGAGTCGTGTTACTTATATTCATCTAGTCCATGGTCATTGCAAGTATTATAGCAATCGCTCTTGTATATTAAATGCTCATCATGTTAAAACAGTAAACATGAATCGATTATTGAAGTTAAAAAGCGGTTTAATGTATTCATAGGTTTTTTATAATGTATTAGGTCGCATACATTGTCTAACGCTAGTCTTAACTAAATGAGATTTTGGATACTTGCCGATTATGTTAGAGTCACTAATACGGAATCATGTCTTATTCATTACTCTTCTTAAATTGTTCACTTTAGTAAAAATGTTGGTATTTTCTGTTGATATTTGAGCCAGCAGCAGCATGAATAGTATCTTAGGGGGCAGATTTAAGTCCAAATGCCTCCTTTACGCTCTTAAAATATTGTCCTGGACTGGATTTGATCACCTTGGCTGATTATCATACTTAAGAACCTAATATGTCACATGTTTCCTCAATTGCTTGGCTTAGATCCGCCCTTGTTTGTTGTCCCATCCTGCTTTTGTCTCTGCTTTAGCAAAATTGAGTCATAAACCATGTTTGGTGATCTCAGAAAATATAATGTGCATTTAATCATGTTCAAAGATAGGTGGAGAAGAGGTGTTTTCATTTATGATACATGTATGAGTGGTTGTTAAATGGAAATCCATATTTTGCACCTACTTTTGTGTTTAGTTTAAAACAAATCTAGATCTGACATATTTGACAGGATTATAAATTTGTGTCGAATTGATTCTAAGAGTAATAATTAAATGCTAGATAGTTAAATGACTAGTTAAAACTTCACGATGAACTTTTGAACTCCTAAGATGTCACCACATATGCTCTTTGTAAATAGTTAAGCCTTGTTTGCTTCGTTGCTTATCGCCATCGCCATCGTCTTTTCTGCTTCATCGCTCGCATACATTCTGTTTGATGCGCTATCTATATGTTTTCTCTGTATTTTGCCTCTCCTGATAATTACTACAATCGAGCCAGCATATTTGTTTCCCTCTGTTTGCCTTACTGTTTGCCTTATGTCCTGCATAAATCTCTGAGCCCCCACCGCCTCCTTTTCCTTTCCTCTCTCGTAGGTTGCCTTAGGTCTTATTTTGCATTCTTGCCTGCTCGCTTTCGCTTGCTTTCTGTTTCTGCCTAAATCTAGCAGGAAGTAATTTGCTCATCCTCTGTAGTTTGCCTATTGCCAAATAAAGTGTAGTCAGCATGTTTGTCACTTCATCTTTTTATACAACAAAAAGGCAAATTTAGTTTGTCTTCTGCCTATATTTGGCATGAAGTAATTTGTCACTTCATCTTTTATACACTCTTGACTGCCAGGTTTACTTGTGCTTTTCCATCCGTTCTCCATGTGTGTTATGCTTATTGTCTCGCCTATTGTTTCGCTTTCGCCATCGCATATTGCTCCGCCACCGCTCGCTAGTGTCTTTGCCATCGTTTACTTGCTGTTTGCATACTGCCTTTACTTGGAATTGTCAGGGGCTATGTACAATACTACCTGCTGGCTGCATCCTTATCTGATATTGCTTTTGTTTAGGTATTTGAATATGTCCATTAGGCTCACTTCGGCTTGATGATTATTTGGACAGTGTTTCGGCCTTCACTGCTTTCATTCGTTATATCTTTGATTTAATATAATGCAATTAAATCATATGCATGCTTGAATATGTGATTATTTGTCTATTTAATTGTTGACAAAGTTTGGAGTGCATACTAATCCTTTTCTTTTCTTTCTTTTACATGAAACGCATCGGAGCAACAAAGAGTCTCATGGCGAGACTCATCGTAGTAAACGCGAAAACCCACATATATGTGCATCTATGTTTGTGCCAGAAATTCCAAGTCGCCGGCGAAAGGACATCGCCATTCTTCGAGTCATCCTTATTTAATTCATATCCTTTCCTCATTCATTTGTTGTAATTATTTATCTAACATTTACTCTAACATTAGTATATTTAGAATAGTTCGAGCTTGGGTCGTCCTTAGTAGGGAGTTTAACACTAGAAATTTACGTGCCTCTCTAGGTAAATCATTTTAACTTAAGTTATAATTAAACCATTTAGTCGCATAATTATTCATGTAGTCTAGATCTTATTTTGTCATTTAATCTTAACTTGCATAATTAATCATATAGCTACGACATTATTCTTAACCCATTTGCTACAAAATCTATATAGAAATCTTATTACACTAAGAAACCCCCTTAAGCATGTGGTATATTAATCAAGGCAGGCGAATGTATACATTTAGTCAATTAATCTATTTTGCATTTTTATAAGGCATGCTTTAAACTTTACATGTATTTTTATAACACTAATCTTATTAAATCCTTGAATGAAAATACCTCTTATTAAACATCTTTCAAACATGCATTTTTCACAGCATAAATAATTACCCTAGGTTTGGCAGGACAACCGCAAGTTAGCGGATCTTAGAGGGTGTCTAACCCCTTCCCTCTGGATTAATAAAGAACCCTTACCCAGAATCTCACTAAGTTTAGCAGACCATAAAATGGAGTTAATGTTTTACTTTAAACTAGTTAAACATTTAGGTGTCCTAATTCACCCAATTAATTAGGTGGCGACTCCGCGAACCCTTAGCATTCTAGCAACCCTTTAGCATTTTAGCACCCTTTTAAACTTTAGCATCTTTTGCAATTTTAGCATCCTTTTAGCATTTTTAAAACCTTTAAGCCTCTTAAAACCTTTTAGCATTTTATTATTTATTCTCTAACATTTTTGCATTTTTTACTTAAGCAGGGCTCGCTATTTTTAGAATGCCGCGGCCGAAAAGGGGCGCGACAGAAATGGCGACTCTGCTGAGGATTTTAGGTTCTTAACCACAACAGACCTAGGGTTATTACTTGGCAATTTTTGCATTTAATTTTTGTGTGTTGTATTTTGTTTATTTTTTGCTACTTGCTTTACTGCTTTCCTTAAACTGGCATTCCGCTCATATTTCTTCCATTCTGGAAAATTCACACAATCACACACTCACGCTACCGGTGTGCTCAAGACCCGCAAATTTCTTTCAAAAAATATCCAAATTTTAGGAGAGTTGGCGCTGCGAAAGTTAGATCGGTTCGTGCGATCACCGCGTAATTTCTCACTCGAGTTGTCCGCCTGAACTCAAGGCCCGTAAAAGCCAAATCTTAGAAACTTAAGATAGAGCTATACCACCCTTTATTTTAGGCACGTGCATTTACCTTAGGTGGGTTGGTCCTGGCATCGACACCACAATTAGGAAGACACCAAACTTGTCGACGGGTTTCTCAACCCAAACGACCAACCAAAGATATTATGTAGCGTGGCAATGATGGACAAATCCAAACCCAATCATGACATGTCAAATTGGGAAAAGTGCACCGTCATTTGGTCGCCATTTCCAACAAAGGCATTATAGTTGGACGACTTGGACAAATCCGTCATAATCTCGCATAAGTGACGTTTAGGCTTCCTCCGCATAAAGAGGTTCCCGCATGTTAGGAAACGTTTGAATGTGCTATATATACAATATATCCGCTACATACCCAAATTATGTGCTTTATGCTAACACCGCTTGTTGCATTTTTAGAAAGATTTATCATCTTCCCCAAGGGTCGATTTGTATCGACTAAGCAATGACAGAGCAAAGAATATTTCGCAAGATCAAAGGCACGGTCCCAAATGACATTACCGATTCAAGGGCATCCGAATTAACGAGCCTGAACTCGCTCGTTCCTATAGCAAAGCAGGGGTCTCAGAAAAGAAGAGCAGCATGACACCTTCTCAAAACTGGACAATGTAGGAAACTGCATGTGGTCAGTAAGTCCAAACAAGCCAGCGCACAGATATCAAGGAACAAGGCGTAAGTCAAATGCGAATCGACTTCCCAAAACTCACAAATTTTCGAGCGCAGTGTTTTTTTCATATTAATGTAGAAAGTGCAATAGCCGGTAAAATACGACAAAGTTTCTTCAGATAGCGTATAAAGAAAAGCAGCAAAGGCAGAGGATGACAATAATCCAAAGTCTGCAGAAGCAAAGCAGCAGCAGAAAGGAGCATCAACAATCGCAATCAAAGTTCAAAGTTCCGCGAACAAAACCTAGCGCACAACTCTGGCATAAAGTCAAACTTGCAACCCGCATCGCACACAACAGAGGCATCATGGCAATTCGTCACAAAGATTTAGCATGTCCACGCAAGGACGACATCTCGATTCATCCGCGTAGCAGGACAACATCTCTACCCATAAAATTGACTTCTCAGATGTGTTTATCATTTCATTTAAACAGTATACACTAATGTTTTCTCAAGCTTGCGAGCATCTATCCTATAGAGCAAAGAAAGAACACGCCCAGTGCAACGACGTTATCAAGATTATGTACGTGCGATTTACATATATCCGACTGGCCATACCAAATCGACAATCTTATGACTTCGCCACGAAAGGACACCGACAAATATGATTCCATACGCCGAGAGATAGAGGCACCGATAATCAGCGATAATTCAAAAGTCCGCAATAAATTATAGCGCATCGCCGCTCAGAGTCAAGTCAGAACTCATGCAAAGCGCACAAACGCACAACAAAGACATCACGACAATCCACATGGTTCACGAACGATCACAACAAAGGCATCATGGCAATTCGCCGCTGGCAAAGATCTAGCGTGTCCGCCCGACAACATCTCAAAGATTCACAACACCCACATATCATACGCGAAGACATCCTTATTCACATAATTGCATTTCATATATTTATCATTTTGTTTTACCGCTTATGCACTAATTTTTCTCAAGCTCACTGGCAGGAGCATTTATTATACAGCGAGCAAAGAAGAACGCCCGTGCAACGACGTTATCAAGACAAAGAAGTCTACGCAACGACGCCAAAGAACAACACGCCCAGTAACGACGTTATCAAGACAAAGAAGTCTACGCAACGACGCCAAAGAAGAACATCGCCCAGTAACGACGTTATCAAGACAAAGAAGTCTACGCAACGACGCCAAGAAAGAACACGCCCAGTAACGACGTTATCAAGACAAAGAAGTTCACGCAACGACGCCAAAGAAGAACACGCCCAGTAACGACGTTATCAAGACAAAGAAGTCTACGCAACGACGCCAAAGAAGAACATCGCCCAGTAACGACGCGATCAAGACAAAGAAGTCTACGAATGACGACAAAGATCAACACGCCCAGTAACGACGCGATCGCGACATCAAGTCTACGCAACGACGCCAAAGAAGAACGCCCGTGCAACGACGCGATCAAGACAAAGAAGTCTACGCAACGACGCCAAGAAAGAATATCGCCCAGTAACGACGCTATCAAGACAAAGAAGTCTACGAATGACGGCAGCAAAGAACACGCCCAGTAACGACGTTATCAAAGACAAAGAAGTTCACGCAACGACGCCAAAGAAGAACGCCTGTGCAACGACGTTATCAAGACAAAGAAGTCTACGAACGACGCCAAAGAAGAACATCGCCCAGTAACGACGTTATTAGCACAAAGAAGTCCAAAACGACGCCATCATCAAGATATCACATCCACGCAGGACGATTTCTATACTCAAATTGCATTTCTTACTCATGCTTTATTATTCTGCCTTAGCGCTTATGCACTAACTCTTTCGAGCTTTAGTCTACAGTGGACAATTGCGCAGTGACAACATATCCGCATTCACAATCGCAACACGCCCGCAAGCGGCGAAATCACAAGATTTGCAAAAGATCGCATCAACACAAAGCAGCATCATATTTTTGCAGATAACCTTTTCTACTCACAACAGCATTACTTTAAAATTACGATCATCATTTTGCCTTAACAGCTATGCACTAACCGTCTGCTCAAGTCTTAGTACGCAGAGCAGGAGCACAACGTGGATTTTCTTACAAATAACCGGCAACTGGGCCAACCTTCCCAACGACGCGTAGCGCCTGCCGCTTGGCCCACTCGCCCACATCACCATAACCCAAAGACCACAAGCCATAGCAAAGACACCCTGTGTTCAAGCCGCTTATTTTCTTTTACTTTTTAGACCATAACCCAGTTGTCATCATAACTCGACATCGACAAATTTAAGCCCGCTAGCCTCGCTCGTGTTTGATCTACGGTGACCCAGTTGTCGCCATAACTCGACACCGACACTTTCAGTCCGCATTAGCCCGCCGTGTTTAGATACGGTAACTCAAAGGTCGCCATAACTCGACATCGGGATGCTTTTTTATTTCATACACTTTGCCTACCGCCAAAGATTTTTGCAATTCTCAAGATCGAGACAAAATCAAGCATGAGTCAACGCTTTGTCCGAAGATTCTTCCATCATCTCCATACAAAGAGGGACATCCGCTGACACCCAATTTTGACCTCCCGCCCACCATTAACTATAAAAGTACACTAATTTTGTAAAATAATTTTTTAGGATTTTTATAATAAAATGCAGCGAATAAAACATAAATACATGCATAAATAAATAATTTAATAATGACATCGCGTCTTACGTAGAGTTTTAAGCACTTAGAGTCTCGCGCCCGCATTAATTAACTTTAAGCTTTGTCGTAATTCTTAAATAATTAATAAATGCATAAAATAAATAATTTAGCGATAACGTCGTGTCAGGTAGCATAGCCGCATTTATTAGTAATCATTTGTAATTTAAAAATCAATTTTAATCTAATATATGCATTTAATAGCACCGCATTTATAAAGCTTTAAACGATTCTTAAATATCATACTCGCATTTAGCATTTAAATAATTTAATCTAAACTCAATTCAATTTTAATTTAACTTCGCAATAATGCAATAATAAGATTTTAATAGCGCCGCATTCTAGAGCATTAAGCATTAATTAAATAGCACGCCCACATTTATTTATTATAACAATTAGACTAATTTAGCACCTAAATAATTAGACTAATTTAGCACCTAAATAATTAGACTAATGTAGCACCTAGATAATTATAATAAAGCACCTAATTAATTTAATCACATTTGTTAATTAATTAATAATACACTTATCTAGAATTAACTAGCTAATTAATTAAAAGCCTAAAATTAATACCTAATTAAAACTAACCTAACACTAATAGCCCACCTAAATTAATACCTAATTAAATTTCTACCCAGCCCAAACCCGCTACCAAACCCACACTTCAACACCCCAACTCGCCCTCTACCATATCAGCCCAGAAGCCCCACGCCTAAGCCTTATTCTTTCCCTTTCACTTCGTCTCTCCCACAAAAAAACATAACCCAAAGAACCCTAAACGGCGCTTGCCGCTGTCGCCGTGATTCTCGCCTGAGAATCCGGCGACCTTTCCCTCACCTTCCTTACCCATACTAACCTAGCCAACGATTTCTTACCATAAACCAGCTCCCAATTATCAACCGACCTACCCAAATCTCACAAGAAATCGCTCGAATCAAGACTAAATCTCGGCCCCAATCCGCCTTTATCACTTACCTTCCTTACCTGCACACACCCAGCCTTTATTTACTTACCATAAGCAAACTAGCAAAACTTTTCAGAATCAAAGCTTACCATAAGAATCACCTTCAATCACCCAAGTCACCCACGAAATCATACCAGTAGCTTACCTAATTTAGAACCCGAATTAGGGCTATAAATACAGAAGCTATATGCATGCAATAGGGGACAGAGAGTAGAGTAGAAAAGAGAGAAGCAGAGCTCAAGAGGTGCAGCAGAGCGAGCACACAGTGGCATACCCATAAAGCATCGCACTCGCAAAGCAGGTAGAGCATAGGAGAGGGAAATTCAGAGCGGAGTCGAGGGCAACCACATAGCAATTTAGGGATCGATTAAGGGCTTAGGGAGCAGAGCCCACACCCTTAGCCATAGTCAGCAACTCGGAAGGCAGTGAATGACCCTTGGCAGCAGTGTCGAACATAGGAGAGTCAGAGCATCGATTCAGAGCTCAGAGGGAGGAACTACATAGCAATTTAGGGAACCGAGCAAGATCGAAACCCTTAGCAAAGTGGAACACAGAGCGTAAAACCTCGCCTTTCATTCGCCGCAAACCCCAAAACCAGCAGAGAACCTCGCCTTTCATTCGCATCGAAAACCCAAAACCCGCCGATTGGACCGACGACTTGATACGCCGCCGTCACGCCTCGAGAAGGTAAAATCATTATCCTTTCGCCTTAAATTCGATATCGCTGCACATTGCGCTCTATGTACGCATCGATTAAACATGTACTAAGTCAATATTAATAGTTGTTTATGCTTATCAAATTAATCACGAACTGCTTAGTTAGTACTAGTTGCTATTAATAGTCGCGATCGTGTTTGTTAATGTGTTTTGTTAAGTATTTCACGCCGTGGTGAATAGAATAGTTTTTTTTGTGTTTGAATATTATGGGATCGACTGAGTCGTGTTACTTATATTCATCTAGTCCATGGTCATTGCAAGTATTATAGCAATCGCTCGTGTATATTAAATGCTCATCATGTTAAAACAGCTTAAACATGAATCGATTATTGAAGTTAAAAATCGGTTTAATGTATTCATAGGTTTTTATAATGTATTAGGTCGACACATCATTGTCTAACGCTAGTCTTAACTAAATGAGATTTTGGATACTTGCCGATTATGTTAGAGTCGCCTAATACTGGAATCATGTCTTATTCTCATACCCTTCTTAAATTGGTTCACCCTAGTAAAAATGTTGGTATTTTCGTTGATATTTGAGCCAAGAAGAAGCATGAATAGTATCTTAGGGCGATTTAAGTCCAAATGCCTCCATTACGCTCTTAAAATATTGTCTCGATCGGATTTGATCACCTTGGTCGATTATCATTCTTATGCACCTAATATGTCCTGTGTTTCTCAATTGCTCGGCTTAGATCCGCCCTTGTTTGTTGTCCCTTCCTCTGCTTTGTCATCGCTTTAGCAAAATTGAGTCATAAACCATGTTCGTGATCTCAGAAAATATAATGTGCATTTAATCATGTTCAAAGATAGCGGAGAAGAGGTGTTTTCATTTATGATACATGTATGAGTGGTTGTTAAATGGAAATCCATATTTTGCACCTACTTTTGTGTTTAGTTTAAAACAAATCTAGATCTGACATATTTGACAGGATTATAAATTTGTGTCGAATTGATTCTAAGAGTAATAATTAAATGCTAGATAGTTAAACAGCTAGTTAAAACTTCATGATGAACTTTTGAACTCCTAAGATGTCACCACATATGCTCTTTGTAAATAGTTGCCTTGTTTGCTTCTCGTTGCTTACCGCCATCGCCATCGCCTTCTGCCTTCTCATCGCCTCGCATACATTCCGCTTGCCGCGCTATCTATATGTTTTCTCTGTATTTTGCCTCTCCCGATAATTACTACAATCGAGCCAAAGATATTTGTTTCCTCTGCTTTGCCTTATCGCTTGCCTTATGTCTCGCATAAATCTCTGAGCCCCCATCGCCTCCTTTTCCTTTCCTCTCTCGTAGGTTGCCTTAGGTCTTATTTTGCATTCTCGCCTGCTCGCTGCATCGCTTGCTTTCTGCTTTCGCCTAAATCTAGCATGAAGTAATTTGATCATCCTCTGTAGTTTGCCTATTGCCAAATAAAGTGTAGTCAGCATGTTTGTCACTTCATCTTTTATACAACAAAAAGGCAAATTTAGTTTGCCTTCGCTATATTTGCATGAAGTAATTTGTCACTTCATCTTTTATACACTCTTGATCGCCAGTTTACTTGTGCTTTTCCATCCGGTTCTCCATGTGTTATGCTTCATCGTCTCGCCTATTGTTTCGCTTGTCGCCATCGCATATATCGCTCGCTTCACCGCTTAGTGTCTTTGCCATCGCTTTACTTGTCGCTTGCATACCGCTTTACTTGGAATTGTCGTGGCTATGTACAATACTACCGCCGCCGCATCCTTATCCGATATTGCTTTTGTTTAGGTATTTGAATATGTCCATTAGGCTCACTTCGCTTGATGATTATTTGACAAGATGTTTCGCCTTTCATCGCTTTCATTCGTTATATCTTTGATTTAATATAATGCAATTAAATCATATGCATGCTTGAATATGTGATTATTTGTCTATTTAATTGTTGACAAAGTTTGGAGTGCATACTAATCCTTTTCTTTTCTTTCTTTTACATGAAACGCATCGGAGCAACAAAGAGTCTCATGGCGAGACTCATCGTAGTAAACGCGAAAACCCACATATATGTGCATCTATGTTTGTGCCAGAAATTCCAAGTCGCCGGCGAAAGGACATCGCCATTCTTCGAGTCATCCTTATTTAATTCATATCCTTTCCTCATTCATTTGTTGTAATTATTTATCTAACATTTACTCTAACATTAGTATATTTAGAATAGTTCGAGCTTGGGTCGTCCTTAGTAGGGAGTTTAACACTAGAAATTTACGTGCCTCTCTAGGTAAATCATTTTAACTTAAGTTATAATTAAACCATTTAGTCGCATAATTATTCATGTAGTCTAGATCTTATTTTGTCATTTAATCTTAACTTGCATAATTAATCATATAGCTACGACATTATTCTTAACCCATTTGCTACAAAATCTATATAGAAATCTTATTACACTAAGAAACCCCCTTAAGCATGTGGTATATTAATCAAGGCAAAGTAATGTATACATTTAGTCAATTAATCTATTTTGCATTTTTATAAGGCATGCTTTAAACTTTACATGTATTTTTATAACACTAATCTTATTAAATCCTTGAATGAAAATACCTCTTATTAAACATCTTTCAAACATGCATTTTTCACAAAGATAAATAATTACCCTAGGTTTGGCGTGACAACCGCAAGTTACGGATCTTAGAGGTGCCTAACCCCTTCCCTCTGGATTAATAAAGAACCCTTACCCAGAATCTCACTAAGTTTAGCAGACCATAAAATGGAGTTAATATTTTACTTTAAACTAGTTAAACATTTAGGTGTCCTAATTCACCCAATTAATTAGGTGGCGACTCCGCGAACCCTTAGCATTCTAGCAACCCTTTAGCATTTTAGCACCCTTTTAAACTTTAGCATCTTTTGCAATTTTAGCATCCTTTTAGCATTTTTAAAACCTTTAAGCCTCTTAAAACCTTTTAGCATTTTATTATTTATTCTCTAACATTTTTGCATTTTATTAAGCGGGGCTCGCTATTATTTATTTTAGAATGCCGCGGCCGAAAAAGGGCGCGACACTCTATATGTTTAGTGCGTTGATTTTGTTCGGGGTTCCCCTGACAGATATATTGCACTAACATTATCACAATAAACTACGGTTGCCTTTTTTATTGGACTATAGAGATCCAATAACAGATTACGAAGCCAACATGATTCAGAGACAACATTCACTACTCATTTATATTCAGATTCAGCACTAGACCAAGATAGTGTGGGTTGACGCTTTGACGACCACGAGATCAAATTGCCTCCCCGAGAAATACACAATAACCAGAGGTGGAGCGTCTGGTATCCAGGCATCCACCCCAATCAACATCAGTATAAGATGTGAGACTGGAAACATATAGGGTTGTTATCGGTCCGGTCCGGGTATCGACATATCCGGACAGGACCGATAAGATTACCGGTCCGGATCGAGAACCGGACCGATAAGGTTTCGGTCCTGAGTCGAGATTCGGGACCGGACCGAAACCTTATCGGTCTGGTTCTCGGTCCGGACCGGTAAGATTTTTTCGGGTCGGGTCCGGGCCCCGATTTTTTTTTAAATTGAATTTCCATTATTGAAATTGACATTCTCTGACACAATACCACGAAATTTGAACGTTGAAATATATTGTATATCGCAAGATATTTAGCTTTGAAAAAGGGAAAAAACGTAATAATTTGGGGGGAATTGAAATTGATTGCCAAGACTGATGTTTTTTTAGAAATCGGCTGCTCCAAACCACCTTTTCTCGGCCCCGTCTCGAAAAAATAAGCAAAATCAAAAAAAAATTAGGTCAAATGGACGTCCGAGCGCAGAGTTATGACCATTTAAAGTTTCACTAATTTACAACTACTTTACTTTCTTCTCTCCCTAGCTATATTTAATATGTCAAAGCTTCAAATTAAAACATTAAAGTCTACATCACATATATTTAAAACATGTAAAATAGTCCAACATTAGGGAATATTGCATTTAAATACTATTGGGGAAATTTGGGAGAGGTGTTCAAGCGCACGTATTTTATCGTTATCGATCCGCCCTTATCGATCTGGGTAATTTTTTGGTACTCGTATCCGGACCGTTAACTTTTCGATCTGAGTATCGGTCCGGATTTACCGGTCCGGTTCTAGGGTAATGGTCGGTGTATTTTATATACACTTTTTGATTCATTTTTAGTTAGTATTTTATCCATTTTGTTGATGTTCAGTGTAGTATTAGGGTCGTTTTTCTTCCTTTTGTGTCACAACGGTCAAAAATGGAGAAATAGAGAAAAGAAGACGAAGTGAGCATAATTGAGATGGAATTGCACACTAAAATGACCAATAAATGAAGTCTAAGAAGTCCCGGGAAGTATAGAGGAGATCAGACGAAGTCCGGACGAAAAAAGGACGACGAAACGAAAATCCGCCAGAAACCACTTCCTTTTTAAGACTCTATGTACTTCAAGTAAAACACTTTCACTTTTGAAAATCCAAACTTCATCAAGGTAATGGATTATAACAACTTTCAATTTAAACATCCAAAGTACAATCTAGGAAGTATATAGAACAACTTCTCTATTAGACAATCCAAGTACAATCAAGGAGTGGATCATTTAAGGAGTAGGATTTACTGACTTTACCTTAAGGAATCATGCTAGAAGAAGAGGAGATGGTTCACATACCTTTCCTTAATCCACAAGCTAAGTCAAATACGCCGCACGTAGAATTGTCAACCTATAATGGCCACAACACGATTATCAACTTCTAGTTTCTAACGTAGAATAATACTAAGTATACGGTCTCTTATTCTACGAAAAATCGGGCAGCACCTCCTTTGTTTCTACATACTTTTCCACCTTTTTCAAGGCCCGATAATCAATAACCAACATGCCACATTTAAGGCTCAACATACCAACCAATCAAAGGGGATTATACGCCTTACAGGACGTATAAAATTCTGCCCCCACAATTCATATAAAACAGTCCAATATTAAATATCATTTCGACTACAAGGTACAACCGCATAAAATCTTTTCCAATTCCTTTTTAATCCATATAATCGTTCTCACATGTTATATAGTCGCAACCAATCTCAACAACTATAATCACTTATTTTAGACAACATGCGACGATTATAACTATCGACCAATTTGTATTTCAATTTCAAGGGCTAACAAGGTCATTTTCGAATTTAGGCTTCCAACATCCATAACACTTATAAAACTCCAATATAGAATTCACATGATCAATATCAACTATTTCATGCATATTAATTTACTTCCAAGAGGAGAGGGAATTTTACCTTTAGGATTTCGCCCACTATAGCCCTTTTTCTGCAACTCATTTTCTTGTCAAAATCATCCACACGAACCCTCTACAAGTTTATCAACACTTTATCTTCTTGCCGCCTCACCAAAAATTTCAATAGGCTTAGGGTTCTTAAAATTTTTAGGGAGGAGAGAAGAGGAATTCCTTTAGGATGAATCTTTGCAAATGACCAAGTCTTGCAAGACTTGGTCAATAAATAAGACCTTTCTTGGTCCACAAGATGGGAGGGACACTTGTCGCCCTCCCATGGGCCTTTACACAAATATCTTCTGATTTTTCCCCATTTTTCGCGAAAAATCCCGCCTCGGCCGCTTCGCACTGCGCCGTGGCGCCGATCGAAACGTTTTCCTGTTCATCTGCCCACTGAACTTGTAACGTCCATAACTTTCTATTACGATGTCCTATCGACGAGCGGTTGATTGCGTTGGAAACAAGACTCACCGAACCTCATATTAGGCCTTTGAAACACCCAAAAACTCTTAATATACCTTTATATATACTGCTCCAAAGTTGACTAAAAATTTGTCCAAAATATTCCGCCAACTTATCTTCCCAGATTCAAATCTTATTTCCTTCGTAAGTTCTTAAATACATGCCCTGAAATTTCGGGGTGTAACAAGGTCGTCTCCTTGTCCATGTACCACGTGTCATCGGGAACATTGAGATACATGGTGTGCATGACTTGCTCGATGTCCGTTGAATCATAACTTGAAGACTATGGTCCATGAGCTGCAAATGCCTGTTGAGGACGGCTGCCAAGAAGTCCGGACTGCCGAGTGGGTGGTGGTGGCCTGGCCCAAGATGTCGTAGGGTACGGGCATGGAGGGGCTGCCTACTGTTGCAGGGCCTAACCCCACGGTGGGTACTTCCACCACTATTGGGCATATGGTAGCCACTGACTGGGCTTGGACTACCCTTGCTACCGGTTAGTTCCGCCGCTGAATGCCTAATTTCTGCTGCCACGACGGCGTCCCCTTCCACTATTATTTTTCCCTTTATTATTGTTGTGATTTTGTTCTCGTATGTGTCCACTGTTGTTGCTGCACATCGCTCAACCAGAATTTTGAGGATCAAAATCCTCGATACGACGTTGTGGAAAGCGAGCGGTGCAAGATTGCTTGTCGTCGCCACTGTTTTAGTTTTTGGATTTTTTCAAGAATCAATCTCGAACGGGCCTCATAAAATGGTGGTAACGGGCTACTTTGTTGAATGGACGTAGCAACACCATCATATTGTTCATTCAAACCCACAATTAATTGGAGAACTAACCTTTGATTCGTCACCGGAGCACCCATATTGGATAGTTGATCGGCAAACATTTTTATTTCCTGACAATATGCGAAGACGTTTGGAAAATGATTCATCTTGACATTGGTGAATTGATTTTCAAGATAAACCGCACGAGAAATCTTGTTATCTTGAAAAATATTTTGCAAACGTTCCCATGCTTGTTGATCCGTCGAATCCGGCTTCAATATGGTGTGTAAAAGGTTGGTGTCGTAAATCCATTGAAGGACTATAACATTCAAGCGAGGCCAAAGGGTCATGTCAATATCGGTGGATTTTTCCATGACACCCGATTGAGGCTTTAGAGGAAGAATATGGTCAATGACTTGGTATACGCGACAATGGATTTTTAATAACTCCGCCCAAGATGAATATTGTTATTTTTCCATCTCGAGAATCATAGGGATGAAGTTCTTGACGTTGTTAACTGCAAGAGCGGGATGAAATGGTAGTCAATTAAGAGAGAAAGAAAGAAAAAAATGAGAAGAAGGGTCGAGGAAGATAACGAATTAGGGTTTTGGAAGGTGGAACCCTAGTGGTGTCGGCAGTTGTTTTAAGGTTAGGGCTAGGGAGTTAATTTTTTCTTTTGATACCTGAAGGAAATATTTTCCGTGTCATTAAATACAATATTATAAACATCAATACAAGACTTAATCTAGGTTATACTTATGGTAGAATATACTACAAATATTTACAACCTAAATATACAATATTCGATTTGATCACTTTCCGTTCACTCAATTAATTTCATAGAATTATGTATAACATGTTTCATGACAGTTTTGATTAAGTAGGATTTTGCAGCTTAGAGCAGGTTTATTATTACTCTGGTAATTAGTTCTTACCTATCATATGATGTAGCTTGTCGTAACATGTTTGTTTTATCTTTCAGGTAACTGATTTCACGTACTTCTTATCAACATTACTTGTAATTATCTATAAGTGACCTGATTGTGCATAAAAATTAAACTAATCTAATATACCACATACTATTTTGTTTTTCAAATCGGCTTGTAGGGAGTGTTGCTTCTCACTTTCATAGCAGCCATTGATACATTGAGACCTCCAAAATGCTTTGATGGTTCCAATAACTGCAGAAATGCATCAACATTCCATATTACAATCTTATATGCAGCTCTAGCGTTAGCATATTTGGGAAACGGAGGAATGCGTTTCGCCATCGGATCAATGGGAGCAAGCCAATTCAATAAGCCAAATCATCAAGCAATTTTCTTCAACTGGTATACTTTCGCGCTCTACACATCCAATGTCATTGGTAGCACAGTCCTTTTGTATATTGAGGACAACGTTAGTTGGGTAATAGGGCTCGCCATATGTGTCGCCTTCAACATCTTTGGCTTGCTTATTTTCTTGTTGGGCCAACGTTTGTACCGTCATATCGAGGCACAACAAGAAAGCCCTTTCATGAGTTTGGCTCGGGTCGTCGTTGCTGCTATTAGGAAACATAGAGAACCATTGTCATTAGGAGGTGAAGATTATTACCATGGCATGAAACAGCAGGACAGTGCAACAATTACAAATCCTAGCAAATTCTTCAGGTAACAACACTTCCTACACTAAATAATGGTTCAAGGTATATATATTAGTAGCAGGAGGAGCTAACATGCTCCCATAAACGGTCCAATTTGAGTTCCTTTCTCGAAAAATTATAGTACGCAAATAGGTAAAAGAAAAGTTCATATTCATAAATTGTTTAATTTCCTTGACTTTAGGGGAAATTGTGTAGCGGCAACGTTATTGCTTTAGGTCACAAGATTAAATCCTAAGTGTAACATTTCTGCATTAGAATTTAACCCCCTCGCTAATCAAAATTTACTAAAAAAACTGGAATTAACTATGAAATTTTTCACTAAATAGCCCCATTGTTAACAAGTTTTTTTATATTATCCATCGGTAGTACGTCTTTCGATAGGATTAGCGACGGAATCTGTGTAGCGACAAAAGTCGTCTGTCTAATTCCTGTTATTTAAGTGATTTATAGTCCGGGCTCTTAAGATTCTAACAGGTTCTCCGTTTTAATAGGTTCCTGAACCATGCAGCTTTGATCACCTAAGGAGAAAAGAAAACAGACGCCGTAATTGCAGAGCCTTGGAAACTATGTACAGTGCAACAAGTGGAAGATCTGAAAATCTTGATAAAGCTTTTTCCAATATGGACTACTGGTTTGCTTCTATACACCCCACTAGTCATACAATCCAGTTTAGCAATCCTCCAGGCCCTAAATATGGACCGGCATTTAGGATCAAATTTCAAAATCCCAGCTGGTTCTGTTATAGTCTTTACGTTGATCTCCACGTGCATAACAATAACCTTCACGGACCGAGTTCTATTCCCCTTGTTGGCTAGATGCATTCGTACTTCTCTGACACCGCTCCAACGTGTTGGAGTAGGACACGTGTTGACGTTCGTCAGCATGGCCTTATCCGCCCTGGTTGACTCAAAGAGGATAAAAATGTCAAAATCACACTATCTAAATAGCTCTGTGGTGCCAATGTCAGTCTTCTGGCTGGCACCACAGCTAGCTATTACAGGCATCGGGTTAGCTTTTCAGGGTACGTCAGATTTTATTACCAAGAGTTCCCGGGGTCGTTGAAAAGTACGTCTACGGCTGTTGTGGCAGTCTTTATGGGCGTGGCGTTTTATCTAGGGAATGGGATGATGGATTTGGTACAAAGAGTGACAGGATGGTTGCCGGAGAATATAGATAATGGTAGGTCCAGAAACAGCCGAGAGGAGAGTTAAAAAACTTAAGCTACGCTGGGAGAAGACTTAGGCTTCACATTAGCCTCCTTCTACAAAGAGAGTGTAGCCAAAAAGTGGTGTTCTTTGCTGTGGAAGATTTAAAAATAGATGATTTTTGGGAAAGCAGTGGAAAAAGGTTCCAAATTAAAAAAACTAGTTTATTCAAAATTTCAGGCAAATTGGTGAACCTTACTTTCAGCGGAAACAAATGAACAATTATACAAACAAAAAAAACTTTATTTAAAGCAAAGCCTACTTATTAGGGTAAAAAAGAATAAGCATCTGGAAGAATAAATTTTTCACAAAGCGGCGGTCATGTAAACATTCTTTTGAATGCAAAAAAAAATTTGAGTGAAAAAGCAGCGGTTTTGTAAACATTCTTTTTAAAAAAATTACAATTTCAAAAAAAAAAAACCGAAGACTTCTTTTTGCCGAATTCAAAAAAAAAGGAATTTCAATCTTTTCAAAAGGTGGCCTCAAACCGGAAATAAGAGGCGCCATCCTATCATCCTCTTCCTGCTTGCGATCCTCTCAGAAGGGACAAAAAAAGATAAGAAAAAGAAAAAGAAAGCAAAAAAGAAAATAAAAATTAATTATTTAAAATTTAAAAATTAAAAGATTTTAAGCTAATAGGTATTGCTTTTTTAGGCTCTCGCCAAGAAAGTCTAGGAGCAGGGAATGTGTTTGGAGAGTGTTATATGATTATTATTAGTATTTATTATCATGGCATTTTATTCGCCAATTTCAATAAATTCATTCCATTTTCATTTCATTGTCTTCCGCTCCAGCGCAACCGCTGTACGTTGCCACTGGGCGCTTGAGCTGCCAGCGCATACTCATACAGCTGTCCCAGTCAAGCCACTCGACTATAAGGAGATTATGCTAAGAGGAAATGAAATGGAATGAAACTTAGAAGCTCGGAAGAGCTCACTCGACACTCACTAGCTCTACTAAGTAGTGCTCTTCTTTTCTTCTTCTTTCGTTCTAGAAGCCCAGAGGGGCGCGCGCGCTAGAGGCTGGCATACAAGGCTTCGGCCTACGCCAGGAATGAGGATGGGAAGAGGAATGAGACTTTCCTACTTTCACTTTCATCTTCTACTTCTATCTCACAGCATGTGTCATCATCCTGCCTGGAACCGTCATTGAAGACATTGAACCATCATTGAAGGGCATAATATAGACTGATCAAGCGCGTAAAGACATAGGATAGAGAA
This sequence comes from Przewalskia tangutica, assembly GCA_029844215.1. Taxonomy (NCBI): domain Eukaryota; kingdom Viridiplantae; phylum Streptophyta; class Magnoliopsida; order Solanales; family Solanaceae; genus Przewalskia; species Przewalskia tangutica. The sequence goes on along the minus strand of CM056729.1, from coordinate 13,250,089 downwards.
GGGTGCCCATGCCCATTCCCACCGCCATCGGGGCGGCGACTGATCTGATCGGATCTGCCGTAGACACCCGAGAGATCACAGGCAGTATAGGAGTGCTTTCTCTGATCGGTGGTGAAAGAAAGGACTGAACTGAGACTCCGAGAGAAAGAAGAAGAATAATTTAAGTCCCGCGCTCGGGACGGCTTTCGCGCTAGTGCGCTCATCCGCTGCTTGTTGCAAGAAAACCGCGTTAGTGTTAGTAACGCGCATCCGTTTTCTTGCTGCATCCGTTCGAGTCCTTTTCTGAGTCGTGAATCTCCTCGCTTTCCACTGCTGGTTTAGATTATGTTTTCTGGGTGATTTGTGTTTTAGGAGCTTTAAACTTTGTGTATTACCTTGTATGTACTTCATTGTACGAGTATAAAAATGTTGACCAGGAACTAAATGGTTCTGTCGACAAAATAGACAGAAATTAGCGCAAATGAAATAGGCCTGGATTCATGTAAAATTCAACAAGCAATGATTCTCAATTCATAGCTCTTTAAGATTAAAAAAAAATTGCTGACAGTGTTACCACTATTCAGAACAATTTCTTTTGTTGACGAGCTTGCTGACTTTTCGCAAGAAACAGATGTTTACTTCCCCATTTATTAATGAACAGCAGATGCATTAAGCAAACAGTCCATTTTGTTCCACAAAATAGACAAGAACAATCAAGATAAGATTTACCTCAAAATGTCCATTTCCTCTAGTCAACGGTATATTGGCAGGTGAATTTTGCATGGAGAACGAACTGTCTCAGTCGCTAGGAAGAACAGCACAAAATGCCCACTATAGGACAACTATTTACAGGAAAATGTCCCTCTATAAACTAATTTCCTGGCTACCCACTAAGCCGAAACTATTTACCCTAGTACCCCACCTCTTCCAAACTATTCCTCTATGATATCATCACAGTATATAAGTTATAATGTGATGGTATCATGGAGGACTGAGGAGCGTCTCATTGAAGGACTGAAGCAGTCCTTCATTAAATTATCTCAGTATATAACATGATGGTATCATGGAGATTTTCTTAAGGAAAGTGTCTTTTGAATGAATGAACATGGTCATCTATGATACCTTGTCATTATATATAATATAGGTATCATAGAGGGTTGATGAGTGTTGTTGAAGAAATGAAGGAAGTTCTCTATGATGTCATGGTATATAAGAGATATTATGTTGGTATCATAATTTTGGGGACATCGGGTAAATAGTTTTGGGGTATGAAAGTAAGGGGCCATGGCCAGGTAATTATTTTGTGTGCAGTCGGCATTTGTGTTCTTTCCCCGGCCATTACTCATATGGGCCGGGTTGATTTTTGTCATTTGTGTAGGCCAATGAGTGATATGGAGCCGTAGTTAAGGCATCTGGGTTGGCAGGGCCCTAGCGGGGTCCAGGCCAAGCCTCAACATTCTTGAATTGGCCTCGCAGATTAACAAACCTGGGATAGGCCATGCATTAACTTAGCATTGGGATAGGCCATGTATTAATGAACCTTAGCATGGCCATCTCCGCCGTGGTGGAGTCAAGTGGTTGAGACTTGAGGCTCGTGAGATCCTCCCATCTTCAAGGCCAATGTGATACCACTGTTCCAATGTCAGCCCTCTGGCCAGTGCCACAGCTAGCTTATAATGGTATTGGAGAAGCATTTCATATTCCAGGACATTTGGAGTTTTACTACCAGGAATTTCCCGCATCCTTGAAAAGCACCTCAAGTGCAGTGGTTGCGATGGACACTGGTGCCGGGTACTACATGGGGAACACTTTGATTAATCTGGTTCAGAGAACGACATGGCTGCCAGACAATATCAATGATGGAAGAATTGATAACGTCTTCTGGCTCTGTTGTATCTTGGGATCAGCAAATTTCATGTATTACCTTGCATTTTCCTCGTACAACTAAAAGAATATGGACGAAAAACCAACTGATGCACCCAGTGAAAGATAAATATCTTACTAGTACAATTCAAAAAGCATGGATAGAATAAGTTCCGCAAGAGATTTCCAGGCTACACTCAGGGTTTGGAATAAAGATACAAGCTTCCATGAATGTATTGCACAGGAAAGGGAAATAAAAAAGAATCCTTTAAATTGGATGTAAAAGAATTACATATAAAAGGATATAAACCGTGTGCCTTTGGAGAAATGTATCAGTTAGCAGCTTTTCTTGCAAAGCAGTGTCAATCTACATCAGGAACATGTTAGGAGGTGAAAAAAGAATTTGAACGAGACCAAGTGTAGTCAACAAGAATCAGGACTCAGGAGGCCCATTGTGGTGGAACTTTGTACAGTCATAAGGTCCAAGTTGATTGTTTTTCTTCTTCACCTGTAAAAAAGAAATAACACAGCTTAAGAAATTGATATGAAAGTAGCATAAACCAGTCAAGATAAATATATGCAACAGCACGCTATTTTCCCATTTCTCCCAGTTAAGGAGCCCAACGACTATCCCAAGCAATAAACTGTTATAAATTGAAATATAAACATAGTTGAAAAATCCTAGTGAAAGCTACCGTCCTTTACTAATGGTACTTCAAGTGGTGAATGTAGGACATAAATTATGATAGTTTCTAGTGTACGCTATACCTACCAAAAGTTCTACTCTTGAAACATCTAGAGTATTAATGGGGCTTTAACATTTTTACAAGATTAAAAGACTAAATGCCACCTAAAAGATCTATCTAACAGGATCACAAGTTAAACAAGAAATCCCACGGATCCTGATGTCTTCCCCGTATGAATGTTTTTTCTTTTATTGATATATCTGCAACACGTTTATTGCAAACCCCAGTATTTTTATTAGTACAGAAACAATTTAGACAAGATTATAGCACATAACTGGTTGCAAATTCACCCTATCTATTTTTCTAATAATTTGTTCATTTTAGTTTTGCCAATCATTTTAAAGGCGAATGGTGCAGTTCTTTTTTTTTGGTTTTGGCATTGACTCTCAAAAGATATGTGGACTTCAAATGAAACTTGTATATACTAATACATTACATCAAACTTTAGTTGGTCATGTTTTCTCTTGAGCCGAGGTTTTTCGGAAACAGCCTCGCTAGCTTCCAAGGTAGGGATAAGGTCTGCGTACACTCCCCACCATGTGGATTACACTGGGTATGTTGTTGTTGTTGTAATGTGTTTTTATTATTTTGTTGTTACTTTAACAAATCTCTCATAGGAGGACTACTACATCATGTGGAGGCTTGGTTTATAGTATTACATTCATCTATTAGTCTATCAGTTATCACAATACTTTTAGTGACAAGTGTTATGAAAGGTTAGCCATAGTTTTCAAGATCCTACAATCCTATGAGCAAGTCCAAAAAGGTTAAGGAACTGGGTAATTTTTTTTATTAAGGTATTCTTCAATTACAAAAGAATAAGAGAAAAAAATGTTTGCATAATAACATTCGCTTTCACTTACATGAAAATATACTGAAATAACATGCACTTCAGTTATAGAACACTTGCCTAACAGCAAGCTAACACTATTCATCACTTTTCGATCAAGAATTCTAGTTAAAGAAGTGAGGTAAGAACTCCTCCAAAAAAATACAAAAAGGTATTGTGAGAGATAATATGGTGTACTAAGCTCCCGTTAAGCGTGAGGTATAGGGAAGGACCGAACCACATAGGTTTGTTTTTTGCAGCCTTACCAAAAGGCGTTTCTGATTTTGCAAAACGATACCAGCACCATGATCAATGAAAAAAGTTAAAATGAACTAAAATGAATCAATGCTCACCCTAATTTGTAGCATATGCCAGAGAAAACCTGTTTATCAATATAAGACAGAATAAAATTGAACGCATTCTCATCCTAGCTTGTGCCAACATGTTAGATATGACATTGGCTACCTCAAACAAAAGAAGAATCTATATAGTGACATACCGGAGACCATGGGCTTGGCTCAGGCAAGGATTTCTCTTGGGGTGAATTTTGTACAGCACCACCTTTCATGGTTAGTATGTCCTGTAAAATCAGAACACAAGAGTCAGTTACACAAACCTGCAGACATTTAATCATCAAACATTGTTCATTATCTTTCGGATAAATCATGCTCCAACAAGATATTTAGAGCAGTGAGCTTGACACTCGAGCCAAGTTAGTCTCACTGCCTAACCTGAGGTATTCTTTTCACCGACTGCCTAACCTAAGGTTCAGAACACAACTTTTAGGGAGGTCAAGCTTGTTGACTGTTCTGGACGTATTACTGGATCATTCAGGCTTCTTTCATTTTACGAATAGAGAGGTATGCCCACTAAAGGAAATATGATGAACAACTAATATTTCATCAGTTGTTCTTTAACACCAGCTGCTATAAGTGAAGGTTCTGGATAAAGGTGTGGAAGCAAACTGCTCTTAGGAAACTGAAGATGAGTCCTAGAACTATAAAAGTGTGCTTTAAAGCTTAATTATATTAGCCTTCATTCAGACAGATCACAATATACAGCTCAATATCCAAAAAGAAATCACCTCTCCAGCAGCTTCCATTGCTGCCAACCATTCCTCAGAAAATGGAACTGCATCCCGTGGGGGTAATATCGAAAGATTGCCTTTCTTCATACAGTTCTCTGTATTCTTGCTGCCATCAACAAAATGTATTTTAGAAATTCTCTACATCTACAAAAACCAATGGAGTCCTTTGGGATGAGAAAAGTCTATGCAATACTTACACTGGCGAAATTGTGTTATCATTTGTGCACTGCTCGGTATCTTCCAGCCCACGGCAAAGTTCATTGTGAGAACTCTCACTTCCACTAGGTTTTTCAGATTCCTTCACCACAATATCTTCATTCAATATGTCATCTACCTTCCTTTTGATTCTTGATGAGGTCTGATCCCCTTCAACAAGTTCTAGGCAATCAGTTGTCACACTTGCTGTATGGTGTTTACTTCTCCCATGAGATGAATCAAGTTCCAAAGATAAAGATTCAATTGCCGCCGGATATGATAGTCGATCCTCAACACAGTGGATAAAATCCAACTCATCAGCAGAATTGCCACTCCCATGAATCAACGGTGACTCCTGATTCAGCAACTTGGGCTTTCTAATCCACCTTCATCAACACTCATTGGTGCTGAAAGAGCATCTCGAAAATTCTCAAAGGTATTGCTGCTTTCACATTCTTCAACCACAGTGCTAGGGCCTTTTCCAGGCAACAATTGAGAATCATTGTCATATGACTCCACATGTGCATCCTCCATCTGTAAGATGTTTGTGAGGACATTTCTTGTCTTTCCAACTTCATTTGTTTGTCTTGTATCTCCGAGTTGTTGAGGAGTATGAAGACTCTCTAATACAACCTTATGATACCCCAGATGTGTCGGACTGGAAGGAGGCAAATCCGCATGGCTACACATTTGTGACTCTTCAACTGTCAAGCTTTCCGGAGACGGCGTACCAAGATTCACCTTGATTATCTGATTACCATCACTAGGATTGTTTGATGAATCTCGAATTTCAAATTCATCCATTCTTTTGAAGAGAAACACGTCTTTGATCTGTTTGTAAGCTTCGCCCATTGGACCAAGTGTACCATATCCAATTACAGCTTGTGTTCTCCTGGAAGTGAACCGAATTCCATAGATGAAGTTAAATTACCCTCATTCTGACAGTTAGATGAATCACGACTTTCAGCTTCATCCACCACTTCCAAGACAGACTCTATAATCGGTTTGCTACATTCGTTTGTTGAACCAGGTGAATCTAAGACAGTCTATAATTGGTTTTCTACATTTGCCAATTGAACCAGGTACATCTGATACCATTTTGTCTCTTGTTCCACTAGTCGATGAACCAAAGTCCAGAGAGGTAGTTGACTTTGCAAGAATCTCTTCATCTTTTGAATGATTACATTTTTCAGCAAGAGTAATTTTGACAGGGCTAGAACATATGACATATCTGCAGGATCGTCTCCTGCCACTATTATTCTATTACTCTCCAATTCTGTCTGTGCACTTGTTACATCAAAACTATCAAAACCACATTCTTCTGATCTATATGGAAGAGCAGATAAACTCGTTTCAGCAATATGTTCATCTTGCCTTTGATCTATACAAACATGCTTACTCAGGGACCGCTCACTTGAATGCAATACGCTACCACCCTGGGACTTGTATTCGGAGTAAATTGAAGGCCCACCAGGATTAGTCTCACAGTTTTCATCAAATAAAGTTTCAGCTGAGACATCTGCTAGTAAACCTCCTGTTTGTGCTCTATCAGTGATTTGCTTGCTGGTAAAAGCTTCATTCAGATTATGAGAATCTTCATGCTGAGACGCAACTTCTGGCTTTTCCATCTTTTCTTCACTAAGGTCTGAACCTGCGAGATTCAAGGACTCACAATTCCCAGCTCCATTATTCCTAAGTTCTCTGAGGGCTTTGCTCTTAATCTTCATAATGTGCTTATCATTATCAAAGATCCCGCCATCTTCAACTGCAAAGGACTTGACCATTTCAAATTCTCTACCAGGTAAATTATTGCAGCCACCAACATAACCTTCCTCCATCACCTCCTCGCTAAAATTAATCGTGTTCTGGTACTCCGAGTTACAAATCGAACCATCAATTACTGAACAAATGCCAGATTCTTCTGCTTCATTTGGATTGCCAATGGCACCTTCCAATCCACATAGAACTAGAGATTCCGTACTAGCTTGTGGAAACTGATCATCTCTAAAATCTGATCCAGCAGAGCCTTTATTTTCTGTAAAACCGGGGATGGTGTTCATAGAATCACCATCTTTGTTTGTATGTTCATGTTTTCCAGCTTGTGGTGGATGTTGCTTGCCATTCATCAGCAATTCTGCATCCTGAAGCTTCTTTTCTTCGTGCTTGATGTGATCCAGTACTTTTTCATCAAAACTACCCGCAGGATTTCTGAGCTTCTCACTAACTGGATCAAGATTCTTAATAATGCTTCGAATATTCAATTTTTCTACACCGTTTCCTTCCAAGCCTGTTTTGATTACTTTGCAAGATGCTGTTGAGCTTTCTGATTCCAATCCTAGTATCCTACAGTTTAGATTTGTCAAGTTGACCTTGCCTTCTTGCCGTGCTAATGCCTCTGGTGGTCTCAGATCACCAAACCTTTTCAGCGGGCACATACTAGACTCGCCTTTCAACAAGCGACGTGTGTCTGAAGTTTTTGTCTGCAATCACCATATTGTTTGTCATGACTCTTGAAAGGGGATTATCGTACTTAAACTATGGAATAAATAATTTCAGCACAGAAGAACAGAGGTAAACTTAAAGACAGTAAGTAATGTTCCCAAAAATGTTCTGTGACATGAACTGGAACATTAACAAAAACGCAGAACTAAAAACTGAGTTTAAGATGCAGCGGAAATAAATCAAGGACACCAAAGATTGTTTTTCATAAGTTATATAATTGTATATAACTTATAGTGGTCTCATGACCAAAAATTTATTGTATAAAACTTATACAATCTTACAAATCCCTTGAGAATGAATAGTAATCCGTAAAACAAAAAGGGATTAAAAAGAAGTTAAATCCTAACTTCTAAGCCTGAAAAAAACTATCTAAAATAGAAGTGAAAAACACCCTATTACAATTGCTTTGAGTTGAAAGAACACTTATAGATCTAAGAAAACAATTCGTAATTTTGAACAAGTGTAATCACAAAAACAGGCTGCTCGATCCAGCTGTGTTTGAGGCAATATTTGAGACGTCTCAGATCTGAATTTTGTTCTGCAAAAACTGGATATCAAAACCTTGGAGTGAACACTCTATTTATAGTGGAGAGTCCACCCGAGAGGCTCCTTGATTCTCGGTGGAGGTTGAGCAGAATAGGGTTGGTTGGAGCTATTCTTTAGCCTTAAAACTCTCACCAGATTTGACTTTGTCTTCCTGAGAATGCTCCTTCCGTTATGCACTCTCCTCGACTTGGTCTTGTCAAGTACTATCGTGTTTCCCTTAGCTCCTAACCAAGCCAAACATTCACGTGATAAAATCTTCTCAGCTTCAGAATCTGCTCCGTGAAGATAGGCAAAACTTTTGCCAGAAATGTCCTCCCAGATGTCACGACATTTGGGATGACATTTTCCTGTTTTTACTTAACACCAAAAAGAGAAATGTTACGGAAAATGTTAGGACACAGAACCTAACACTAACAATCTCCCCCTTTTTGCCTTTCTTCACAAAACTAAATAGTTTAATGATTTTATCACGTGCAAATATCTCAACCTTCAACTCGCAATGCTTATAAAGCACGATATATACACTATGTGCCAGTGAGTTACTCGAATCAGAGTATGATGCAAATGCGAGTATACATCTAAAAGATTAATGCACTGAAACCATCAATATACACATAAACAGTATAAATAGCAATATATAAACAGAATTAAAATGTCTCAAATCACAAGCCAAATAACTACAAATCACAACTAAAAGCATTCAACAATCGCTACTTAGCAAATTTAAACACAAGAACACAACCTCGTAGCTATTTCATTTCGATGTCTTCGGTTTCATCTCCTCGCATCAAGATCCTCTGGTTTGAACATTCACCGCTTGCTCCCCGACTGCACTCCATAACCATCTCCTTTGGGAAGAAGCAAAAATAGTAACGCCCCTAGCTTCCACCGTGGCTTTGCACTGTCCACTCTCGCGATCCGGGCATTGAGCTTTGCAATCTCGCACCACCAAGCCAGTAAAGACGATCGTGAGATGTTACCGAGATGTTGGGACATTTCTGTAACACTAGCACTTCCACCGTATTCGCCCATGGAAGATCAATGACTCGCTTCGCTTCTTCGGATCGTCCGATTAACGACGATACTTCGAGTTCTTTCCAGAGCAGATCCTCGCCAGGGCTTGAAATCCTGTGAGGTTAGTACCTTAAAGATCAATGAGGAAAGGGAAGGATGATACCTGTGTCCTTTTCGCCATATTTACAACTGTTGAAAGATTGTTTTTCCTATATCAACATTTAAACCTTTTCCTATTTTGTATGTGAGCAATGCTTGTTCAATTGTTACAATTGATTTGTTCAAAGAACACAACCAACAGTGTATCATTAACTTGTGCAAAACAAAGAAATAAGGCAATGAGTCCGATGTTGGACACCTTGAAACCCATTTCTTCACAACTCCACGGTGAGGTATGAAATCACTTCATCCCTATCATTTATCACTTCGCTCGCCTCTCATCATCATTCACTCTATTCAAACATTGGTTAATTGTAGTCTGTGAAGTCATAGAATTTGTTATGAGAAACACTTTCCCAAAGTTTTTCGACTGGGTTTCTCTGTTTGCTTGTTAGATTTGCATAAAATAACTTCACTACCTTGTCTACATAAGGACATTTGTTATTTACGGAATCTAGTAGATTTCTTGAAGTGAAGAAATCCACCGCATCGTGGCTACTACAAGACGCAATGTCCAATACCTTCGGTTCGAATGGCTCGACTTGAACCAAGACCAATGTTTTGAGTGATCGTCATTAAAAATTCGAGAGAAAGGGTTACCTCGTGACGCAGATTGAGCTACCGCTTGTTAGACCTCGGAATCGGAATCAAGATGATTCGTAAGATGTCATAACATTTTCTCGTGACATCTCGGCGGGTTGATGATGATTTTGTTTCCGCGAAGTATGACCATTTCTTGCAATAAAACCTCTTCGCAGGGTGTCGTCTGGAATCTCATCTTCTCACCGGATTCTCGCATTTGTGACGGAAGGTGAAACAGTGATTCCGGTTGGGACTCACCCGAAAGCGGTCTTTTCAATCACAGAATCGAGCTTGAAGAGGAGGAGTTCACGACTTCTTCCTTTTGGTAGAGGATTCACCACCGCCAAAGACCTTTCTCAAAGTTTCGGACCGATCTGCGAGTGGGAAAAGTTGCTGATTTGTCCTTTTGGTAGGACGGAAACATCCGGGGTTTCCTCTAGGTTGATAGGATTATTTGTCTCCCCTGGATAGGCGATTTCTAGAGGTTCTTGGAAAGCACTTATCACCAAATCTGTGCACAATGGTGGACTTGTGCTCATTGGAGAGTGTTCTGGGACTGGTGACATTTTGGTGATATGGGTGAGACATCCATCGAGAGAGGGTGAAGAAGAGAAGGAGAATTTAGGGTTTTCGGTTTACTAAATGGGAGTAGTTTGTGAGGTCGGTGACTTGAAAGAGGGATTCATCGTGGGTAATGTACGAAAATTTCGTTCCCACCTTTTCTTTTTTTTTTCTTTTCTTTTCCGGAAAGTTGCTTTGGAAGTGAGAATTAGTATTTAGTGAATGGGTATTTATACACTTGGCAAAAACTATCTACATAAGTGTTTAAATTCTATACAAAGACTAGTTCCTAAGGTTTAGAGATTGTTTCAAAATAGACATCAAAACCAAGAGAAATTTTTCAACAAAACCAACTCAACATTAATCGACAAAAACTGGAAACTGAGTGTTATCGAAATGTTAGTACATTTTGTGTAACACGAGTCATTTTCTCATAGAATGCTAGCTTTAGAACTAAACAAGACACTTTATGAGTTTTGTCTCTAAATTAGTGGAACAATGTATATTGAGTCCAAATAGATAAGATTGTGCCTATCATTATAAGTATGTTGATACTCCTATGTAATAGAAGCAGATCAATTTTGTGGGCTTTGCCCAACATTTTACAATTGCCGAGGAATTTAAGGCTTTGCCTTATTTTTGATACTCCTTTTATGATTTTTATATCATCGCAGATAACTATCATTTTAAAAAGGTGTTCTTTGAGAAGTCATGACTGTTAGAAACACAAAACAACTTTAACATTTACCGAAAAGTTAGCTCAGATTTTACATCGGATGAATGTTACCACAAATGTCGTGACATTTGGATAACACACCCCAAAGAGTTGTTGATTTTTATATTGAGAGAGGCAGAGTTTTTCAAGTTTGAAAACCTCTCACGATCTAAAGCTTTGTAAAAATATCGCTAGTTGATGAGAAGTGTCAACATAATCGATTCTAACTATTGCTTTTTCAACCAAGTCTCAAGAAAGTGATGTCTTATATCTATATGTTTTGCAGAGTCTTGAACCGGATTTTTAGATATATTGACGGCACTCATATTATCACAAGACAAAACTAAGATATTTTTGAAACACCATAATCGTCTAACACGTGTCTTAGCCATATTAATTGAGAGCAACAACTCCTCCGCTACATATTGATTCAGAAATGAGAGTGAGACACAATTTTGTTTACGATCGCACGTGAAACTAAGTTATTGCCAAGGTAAAACATCCTCCACTAGTACTTTTTCTATCTTCCACATCCTCACTTAATCCGAGTCACTATATCCTATTAGATTAGGATTAGTGTCTTTGGAATACCAAATTCCCAACTCACGTGTCTTGCAACATATCTTATGACACGCTTGTGGCGTTTAAGTGGGAAATTTTAGTGGCATGCTTGGAATCGTGCACACACAAACACTAAACATAAGATCCGACGACTCGCGGTGAGATACAAAAGACTACCTATCATAGATCCGTATAAAGTCAGTCAACATTCTCCCAACATCATCTTTGGATATAGTCCGGTTGATCCCATCTGAGTCTTCATATGTTTGGCATTCTCCAATCCAAACTTTTAACCGTGTTCTTGGCATATTTGCTTTGTGAAACGAAGATACCCTCCTCATTTTGTTTTATCCGCAAGCCTAAGAAAAGGTTAGTTCCTATCATGCTCATTTCGAATGTTGAGGACATAGCTTCGACAAAAGTCTTAAGATGAGACATCAAGTCGAACAAAAACTATGTCATCTACATAGATTCGAGCAATAACCATATCCGATCCATGGTGTTTTATAAATAAAGTACAATCAGCTACACCACGTTGGAAGCCAAATTCGAAGAAATTGAGTTAAACGACCATACCATGCACGTGGAGCTTGTTTTAGTCCATACAAGGCCTTTTTAACTCAGTATACATGTTGTGGATGGTGAGGATCTTCAAATCCTTTGGGTTTTTCAACATATACCTCCTTATCAATATATCCGTTAAAAAAGGCACCTTTCACATCCATTTGGTGAAGAGTAATCTTTAAACAACAAGCTATGGCAAGTAATAATCTAATTGATTCAATTAGCTCTGGAGCAAAGGTTTCATCATAGTCGATACCTTCGACTTGAGAGTATCCTCGAGCCACTAGTCTATCTTTATTTCTAATAATGATTCAGTTAAATCGGATTTATTCTTAAAGATCCATTTAGTTCCTATTACATTAGTCTCATCAGGGCGAGGAACTAGATCCCAAACCTCATTTCTGGTGAACTGTTCTAGTTCTTCTTGCATGGCTTGTATCCACCAACTGTCTTTTAGTGCTTCATTAAAGTTTTTAGGTTCCAAAGTAGAAACATAGCACAATTGACTTACCTTGTGATGTATGGTGGACATACACGCATACTTCACCATGTCTCGGTAATTTTTTGGCTCTTTTCTCCTCGTTTTTATTCCTTCGAACACTTCTCCTATTACCTGTTCAGTGGGATGGTTTCTTCTGATTACGGATGAGGATCCTTCGTCTTGAATCACGGTTCGATTTAATCCTCATCGAGCTGCGGTGTTCATCTTGATTCTGAGTGTTGCTGCAGATGTTGTGACATTTTGTGTAACATCTGTATTTTCTGTGGTCCGCCCTCCGTATTATTACGACAAAGATTCTATGGTGTATTTCTGCATAACTGCATTATCATCAAAAACAATGTTAATGATTCTTGTACGGATTTGGTTCAAGATTGTACACTCATTAGCATGACTATTTTGAGAATAGCCTATGAAAATTTCCTTATCACTCTTAGAGTCAAACTTTGCTCGATTATCTCTATCATTTAGAACATAGCATACACACCCAAAAACATGAAAATAACGTAGATTTGGTTTCTTTCCATTCAAGATCTCATAGGGTGTCATTTTTGTTCCTGGTCTAAGATAGACTTATTGTAGATGTGACTTGCAGTGTTTAGGGCTTCGCCACAAACGTTTTGACAGCTTTTTAGAACTTAGCATGACTACAGCCATTTCTTGTAGGGTTCTATTCTTCCTCTCTCACACCATTTTGTTGGGGGGTTTTGGGAGCAGAAAATTCATGGAAAATACCTTTTTTCTCACAAAATGTAGAAAATTGATTATTTTCAAACTCCTTTCCATGATCAGATCTTATCCGAAAAATAGAGGAATGATATAGATTTCTAATTCTAGAGTACAATATTCTAAACATGTCAAACGTTTGAGACTTTTCTTTCAAAAAGAATATCCAAGTATCTTGAAAAGTCATCTACAATCACAGCGAGTACCTACGCCTCCAGGCTATCTACCTCGATTGGACCCATAAGATCCATATGTAAAGTTGAAAGCAATGAGACGTGCACGAGAAATGTCCATCAATCTGAACAACTTTGTGAGGACACGGGTTTGCTTACCTTTGAGACAATCTTCACACCACGGTTTCACTCATGGACTTAGTTTAGGAATGCCTTTTCACTCATAAGATATCAATTTTCTAAGGTTGCGATAATTGACATGTCTAGTTTTTGATGCCACAATGTTGTGTCATCACCCTAACACTATTACATACTTTATGTTCTCCGACAAGATAACAATTATCACTTGTTCTTGTACTGCCATTACATTTGTTAGTTTCATCACCATCGCATGCATGTTTATCAAGCTTACCTCTAAGTTGTCATCACACGGTTGGCTTATACTAATTAGGTTAGCCATCGCACCATCAACGCAAGACATTATTCATCTTTGGAATTCCGTGACATTAACGATTCTCTTCCTATTATCTTACTCTTTCCACCTCCTCCATATGTAACATTTCCTCCATTTAGAGCTTCGTAGTTCTTTAGATGCTTTTGTTCTCATTATATATGGAACAGCCATCACAAAGTACCGATCGAGAGATATTGATCCTTAGATGCGATTGTGGCTACATTACAACTTGTTTTCTTGATGGGAACCCATACCTTTTTGTTACCTTACGATGTTTGTAGATAGATGAGTCTTTTAGAGTCTTGTCAAGTTCTTGTGACAAGATTCGGAAGACCTTTTCTTCCGAGTTTTAGTAACTTAAAGCAAAAGGTTTTAAATGTCCAGATTTATTACAATAATTGCACACATATTTGCTACCCTTCTTACGGTTCATTTCCCATTTTAACAAACAAGTTGGAGCATAATGTATTGATAGATTCTCAGAGCCCAAACCAAGACATCGAGGTTGACTAATACTAAGGATTTCATCTAATTTGGAGGTGCGTGTTAAGCTTTTTGAAGGTTGCTTGGCGGATCCAACTTTGCACTTATCTTTCCGAATTCAAGATCTTTTTGGTAAGAGTCACTTCATCGGGTAATGGTACTTATCAAATCTGATTCTCACGAGTTAGAGTTTTCACCTTTGATTCAAGTTGATTAGATTCAATGATTAAGTCCTTGCAAAGCGGCTTGCAATTCCTTAATCATATCATCCTTAGAGTCTTCGAGTCTCGTGTTTAGAATCATTTTTGAAATAAAGCCATAAGCAATCGACATCCAAGAATTTAAAAACTCATACACGTCTGTTGTTCTTGTATCTGCAGATGTTATGGTGATGTTCGGAAATGTCATGACATTTAGTGTATCACGATCGGCTAAACCTTCATCATCCGAGAGAATGTTCAAAAATGGCAGCGTTGCTTGTGACTCTATTTACGTATTCTCTTCCTTCACCTTCATCATCACTTAGTGGAAATCCATAGACTTTTGCCAACCTTTCTTAGAGTGTTTGCACACTCGTTGGCATAATGGCCCCATCCCGAGCATGACATTGAATCTTTGTCAGTTTGGAATCGAACCCGTTCGGCCGAATTTATTCTCTAAGATGATTGCCTTTTTGTCGTGGGAAAATTCTTGGTAATTAGTGGATTGAATCCTTGGTTTTGGTGCTCTTTAGACTTAGTTTTATTCTTATCTTCGTTGAATCTTCTTAACATCGTATTGAACCTACGAGTAAGAAGAGCAACGTTGACACCATCCCCAATTTCTTCAAGTGTTCCATCCTCTTCATCGACTTCCGCCTCTAAGGATTTTGCTTGAAGGCAACATCCTTGCCTTTGTATAAAGACCTTTGATTTTCCATGCTCATCTCATATGTTTTGAGAATGCTCATTAAGGTATGTAGGTCCATTGTGGCAAGGTTGTGTGCTTCTTCAATCGCACAAATCTTAATGTTGAACTTTTCAGGAAGAGATCGAAGGGCTTTTTCAACAAGTTGATTGTTGGTCAATGGAGAACCAAGAACTTGACATTCATTAGAGATATCAATCAACTTTTCAAAATAGGTTTTAATATCCTCCGATTCCTCCATCCTTAAACGCTCATACTTACTCACGAGCACGCGTTCGTCATTTAACACGAGCTACCTTCACAATGAGTTTGTAAAGTATCCCAAGATCTCGCAAGAGCAATTTTGGATGAGTTTGAACATATAAAGATCAACCCATCCGAAAATAGCATTTAGTGCCTTTTCGTTGCTCGCACTATTAGTTTCTTCGAAAGTCCATTCGGCCTCAGGCTTGACCAAAATGTCGCCTTCCTCGTCCGGTGGAAGCATAGGAACAATGTATCCATTTGTAATAGATCTCCATGCTCTAACATCAATGGATTTGATGTGAGAACGTGGCGAATCTTCCAATAAGGATAGTTTGATCCATCTAAAATAGGAAGTCTACCAATATTTGGATTACCCGATCCATAGTTAAGTAAAAGGACCGTAGCACTTATTATGTCGTGTCGGCTCGATACCAATTGAAAGGGATTATCGCATTTAAACTATGGAATAAATAATTTCAAAGAAGAACAGAGGTAAACTTAAAGACGATAAGTAATGTTCCCAAAAATGTTCGTGATACGAATCGAACATTAACAAAAACGCAGAACTAAAAACGAGTTTAAGATGCGTGAAATAAATCAAGGACACCAAAGATTGTTTTTCATAAGTTATATAATTGTATATAACTTATAGTGGTCTCATGACCAAAAATTTATTGTATAAAACTTATACAATCTTACAAATCCCTTGAGAATGAATAGTAATCCGTAAAACAAAAAGGGATTAAAAAGAAGTTAAATCATAACTTCTAAGCCTGAAAAATCTATCTAAAATAGAAGTGAAAAACACCCTATTACAATTGCTTTGAGTTGAAAGAACACTTATAGATCTAAGAAAACAATTCGTAATTTTGAACAAGTGTAATCACAAAACAGTCGCTCGATCCAAATTGTGTTTGAGGCAATATTTGAGACGCTCAGATCTGAATTTTGTTCGCAAAACTGGATATCAAAACCTTGGAGTGAACACTCTATTTATAGTGGAGAGTCCACCCGAGAGGCTCCTTGATTCTCGGTGGAGCTTGAGCAGAATAGGGTTGGTTAGAGCTATTCTTTAGCCTTAAAACTCTCACCAGATTTGACTTTGTCTTCCTGAGAATGCTCCTTCCGTTATGCACTCTCCTTGGACTTGGTCTTGTCAAGTACTATCGTGTTTCCCTTAGCTCCTAACCAAGCCAAACATTCACGTGATAAAATCTTCTCAGCTTCAGAATCTGCTCCGTGAAGATAGGCAAAACTTTTGCCAGAAATGTCCTCCCAGATGTCACGACATTTGGGATGACATTTTCCTGTTTTTACTTAACACCAAAAAGAGACATGTTACGGAAAATGTTAGGACACAGAACCTAACACTAACAACTCTAAAATAAAATCCTATGGCGTGAGCATTATACAGCCTATGCACCTTAAATAAAAGAACCTAATGATTTGCCAGAATATTGCTGGTAATACCTGACGAAAAAATCCTAATGAAGGTGAAGGCATCCGCAAACCCGATGGTTTCATGGCTTGTGGAGGCAGGTATTGCATACTGCTAACAGCAGTATGGGTGCTGTGAGGAAGACGAAGTGCAAATGGTGTACATACATCATGACATTCAGATGAATGTGCTTGGCTAGATGGAAGTGTGGCATCTGGATTCATCTCCACACCAGTATTGCTAGCTTTATTAACTGGAGAAGATTCAGTTGATACCTGTAATCTCGACGTTGATTTCTCTTGCACAAATTAGAATTTAGCAAAAAGGAGGGGGTATGATTTTGTTGGTTAACTACCAAATATACTGAATGTACCCAGGCAAAATTCTTGAGTGTTTTGTTCTTGAACTTTGAACTGTACTTTTGAGTTCTTAATCACACTGAATTCTTCTAACATATTGAGCTCAAAACTTCAATTAATTCTTACGTCATTTCTCCTTAAAAGACAACAAAAAAAACAACATACCTAGTGAAATCCCACAACGTGGGGTCTAGGGAGTAGAGTGTACGCAGACCTTACCTCTACCTTGATAGGTAGATCGGTTGTTTCCGGGAGACCCTCGGCTCAATACAAAGCATAATCACAAGCAAAGCAAGCAAAGGAAAGCAAGAGAAACAAAGACAAGAAATTAAAGCAGTATGAACAGATAACAAAATCGAATACGCTATGGTAGCGCATTCTGACAAAAGGAAGCAGTAGCTAACGTAGATAAATAGGATAAACAAAGTACACTAAATAACACAGAATTTCTCCTTAAAAGACATGATAAAAAATTTGTCCTTGAACTTTAAAAGTTCTTAACCACACAGAACTTTTCCAGAACATTGAAGTCAAACTTGCACTGAAGCTTACATCATTTCCTCTCAAAATGAATGATGAAGATTTATCCTTTGAAGGTTCAGCATCAGCTTTTGCTTTCTCTTGGCTATTTCTCACTTTTCTTGAGGAGCTCCTTAATCCCAAATTCTTTTGAATACTAACAGCTGCATGAGAAAGGAAATGAGAATATAAATGGCGTACTCTCTTATCTGTGATGCCAATACGAGTAATTTCACATAATATGTACTTATGCCTTCTAAAAGTTTGAGGATGGATATAACCTGTGTGAGTTATTACGACACATTTTGAATCATCCATTTCTATCTGGAAACAATCACACTCAGCAGAAGCCAGATGGATAGATAACAGATACTAAAGAGATTACCAGAATCAGTTTCTTGATGCTTCAAGTGACTTGCTCTTGGTATAGTACTTTTAGAGCTAACGAACAAGAACTTGGCTTTGAAACTTGAAACTTTGATAACTTGAAATCCTTGGTGGCAGATTTTCCATGATTCATGTTTGCAGGCCTTTTCAGTCTAAAATGATATTAAGGCTCGTCATTTGTAAAACCTCCATATATAATAAAATAAAAACTAACCACTTCTTAGAAATAGTTGAATATCAAATATATCTGAAAACGAGAATTGTCGAACTTAAACTATGGAATAAACAATTTCAGCAAAGAAGAACAGAGGTAAACTTAAAGACAGTAAGGAATGTTCCCAAAAATGTTCTGTGACATGAACTGGAACATTAACAATAACGCAGAACTAAAAATTGAGTTAAGATGCAGCGGAAATAAATCAAGGACACCCAAGATTATTTTTCATAAGTTATATAATTGTATATAACTTATTGTGGTCTCATGACCAAAAATTTATTGTATAAAAATTATACAATCTTACAAATCCCTTGAGAATGAACGATGTCAAGTAAAACAAGAAAGGGATTAAAAAGAAGTTAAATCCTAACTTCTAAGCGTGAAAAATCTATCTAAAATAGAAGTGAAAAACACCCTATTACAATTGCTTGAATTGAAAGAACAAGTATAGATCTAAGAAAGCAATTAGCAATTTTGAACAAGTGTAATCACAAAATCAGGCTGCTCGATCCAGCTGTGTTTGAGGCAATATTTGAGACGTCTCAGATCTGAATTTTCTTCTGCAAAAACTGGATATAAAACCTTGGAGTGAACCCTCTATTTATAGTGGAGAGTTCACCCGAGACGCTCCTTGATTCTCGGTGGAGGTTGAGCAGAATAGGGTTGGCTGGGGCTATTCTTCAGCCTTAAAATTCTCAACAGATTTGACTTTGTCTTCCTGAGAATGCTCCTTCCGTTATGCACTCTCCTTGGACTTGGTCTTGTTAAGTATTATCGTGTTTTCCTTAGCTCCTAACCAAGCCAAACATTCACGTGATAAAATCTTCTCACCGTAAATCAGTGAAGATAGGCAAAACTCTTGCCGAATGTCCTCCTGGATGTCACGACATTTGGGATGACATTTTCTGCTTTTACTTAACACCAAAAAGAGACATGTTACGGAAAATGTTAGGACACAGAACCTAACACTAACAATCTCCCCCTTTTTGCCTTTCTTCACAAAACTAAATAGTTTAATGATTTTATCACAGGCAAATATCTCAACCTTCAACCTGAACCAGTTATAAAGCACGATATATACACTATGTGCGGTAAGTTACTCGAATCGAGTATGATGCAAATGCGAGTATACATCTAAAAGATTAATGCTCAAACCATCAATATACACATAAACAAAGATAGAATAAATAGCAATATATAAACAGAATTAAAATGTCTCAAATTGTCAAGCCAAATAACTACAGCCCACAACTAATAAGCATTCAACAACTGCTACTTAGCGGTTCTAAACACAAAGAACCTCGAGTTGTTTCCAATTTCACCGCCACCTCCGATTGTCCTCTGGTTTCATCTCCCTCAGACAAGATCCTCTGGTTTGAGCATTCACCGCAGCCGCTCCCCGGACTGCACTCCATCTCCCTTTTGGGAAGAAAGCAAAAATAGGTAACGTTCTAGCTTCCACCGTGGCTCGTGCACTGGTCCACTCGCGATCCGGGCATTGAGCTTTGCAATCTCGCACCAGCCAGCGATTGTCAAGACGATCGCGTGAGATATTCTGGAGATGTCGGGACATTTACGTAACACTAGCAATTCCACCGTATTCGCCCATGGAAGATCAATGACTCGCTTCGCTTCTTCAGATCGTCGATTAACGACGATACTTCAAAGTTCTTTCCAGCAGATCCTTCTGTGGCTTGGAATCCTGTGAGGTTAGTACCTTAAAGATCAATGAGGAAAGAAGGATGATACACGTGTCCTTTTACGCCATATTTACAATCTGTTGAAAGATTGTTTTTCCTATATCAACACTAAAACCTTTTCCTATTTTGTATAGGAACAATGCTTGTTCAATTGTTACAATTGATTTGTTCAAAGAACACAACCAATTGTGTATCATTAACTTGTGCAAAACAAAGAAATAAGTGATGAGTTTGGAGGTTGGACACCTCGAAACCCATTTCTTCACAACTCCACGTGAGATATGAAATCACCTCATCCCTGTCATTTATCACTTCCCATTCTCGCCTCTCATCATCATTCACTCTATTCAAACATTGGTTAATTGTAGTCGGTGTGAAGTCATAAAATTTGTTATAGAGAAACACTTTCCCAAAGTGTTTCGACTTGGGGTTTTCTATTTTACTTGTTAGATTTGCATAAAATAACTTCACTACCTTTTCTTCATAAGGACATTTGTTATTTTCGAGTCTAGTAGATTTCTTGAAGTGAAGAAATCCACTAGACCGTGGCTACTACAAGACGCAATGTCCAACACCTTCTCGGTTCGAATGGCTCGACCGTTGAACCAAGACCAATGTTTTGAGTGATTGGCTGTTAAAAACTTGGGAGAGAAAGGGGTTACCTCATACGCAGATTCGAGCTACCGCCATGAGACCTCGGACACTAGAATCTGAAGTTTTGTGGATAGATGATCCAGAAGATGTCATAACATTTTCTGTGACATCTTGAGGGGTTGATGATGATTTTGTTTCCCCTGAGACATGACCAGATTTCTTGACATAAAACTTCTTCAGCGGGGTGTCGTCTGGAATTTCATCTTCCTCACTGGATTCTGGCAGATTTGTGAAGGAAGGTGAAGCAGGAGATTCAGGTTGAGATTCAACCGAAAGAGTCTTCTCTGAATCAGCAGAACTGGAGCTTGAAGAGGGAGGAGTCGCTGACTTCTTCCTTTTGGTGGAGGATTCACCACTGCCAAAGGCCTTCTCAAAGTTTCGGACCGATCTGCGAGTGGGAAAAGTTGCTTGATTTGTCCTCTTTGGGAGGACGGAAACATCCGGGGTTTCTAAGTTGATAGGATTGTTTGTCTCCCCGGATGGCGATTTCCAGAGGTTCTTGGAAGTCACTTATCGCCAAATCTGGTACAATGGTGGACTTGTGCTCGTTAGAGTGTTCGACCGTGGTGACATTTTCGGTGACATGGGTGAGACATCCATTGGAGAGAAAGGGGAAGAAGAGAAGGAGAAGTTAGGGTTTTCGGAGGTTACGGGAATGGGAGAAGTTTGTGAGGGGGATGTGTTGTGTGAGGGATGCATCGTGGGTAATGTGCGAAAATTTCGTTCCCGCCCTTTTTTTTTTTTTTTTTTTTTTTTGTTGTTGTTTCTTGGAGGAATTTTCTTTGGAAGTGAGAATTAGTATTTTAGTGAATGGGTATTTATACACTTGGCAAAAACTTATCTACATAAGTGTTTAAATTCTATACAAAGACTAGTTCCTAAGGTTTAGAGGTTGTTTCAAAATAGACATCAAAACCAAGAGAAATTTTTCAACAAAACCAACTCAACATTAATCGACACACGCCTTTTGAAAAATCTGGAAATGAGTGTTATCGAAATGTTTAGCACATTTTGTGTAACACGAGTCATTTTCTCATAGGATGCAGCTTTGAACTAAACAAGACACTTTATAGAGTTTTGTCTCTAAATTAGTGGAACAATGTATATTGAGTCCAAATAGATAAGATCTTGTGTATCATGATATAAATTATAAGTATGTTGATACTCCTATAGAATAGGAGCAGATCAATTTTGTGGGCTTTGCCAACATTTTACAATTGCTGAGGAATTTAAGGCTTTGCCTTATTTTTTTATACTCCTTTTATGATTTTTATATCATCGCAGAACGGTATCATTTTAAAAAGGTGTTCCTTTCGAGAAGTCATGACGTTAGAAACACAAAACAACTTTAACATTTACCGAAAGATGCAGTTCAGATTTTACATCGATGAATGTTACCACAAATGTCGTGGACATTTGGATAACACACCCAGTGATGTTAATTTTTATATTGAGCAGAGGAGAGAGTTTTTCAAGTTTGAAAACCTCTCATGATCTAAAGCTTTTGTAAAAGTATCGGCTAGTTGATGAAAGTGTCAACATAATCGATTCTAACTATTTGTTTTCAACCAAGTCTCAAGAAAGTGATGTCTTATATCTATATGTTTAATGCAGAGTCTTGAACCGGATTTTTAGATATATTGACGGCACTCATATTATCACAAAGACAAAACTAAGATATTTTTGAAACACCATAATCGTCTAACATGTGTCTTAGCCATAATAATTGAGAAGCAACTCCTCGCCGCTACATATTCGATTCAATTGAGAGTGAGACACAATTTTGTTTACGATCGCATCAGAAACTAAGTTATTGCCAAGGTAAAAACATCCTCCACTAGTACTTTTTCTGTCTTCCACACCCCCAGCCCAATCCGAGTCACTATATCCTATAAGATTAGGATTAGTGTCTTTGGAATACCAAATTTCCAACTCACGTATGCGTGACATATCTTATGACACGTTTGACAAAGATTTAAGTGGGAAATTTTAGGGCATGCTTGGAATCGTGCACACACAAACACTAAACATAAGATCCGGGCGACTCGCGGTGAGATACAAAGACTACCTATCATAGATTCGTATAAAGTTGGGTCAACATTTTCCCAACACCATCTTCGATATAGTCCAGGTTGATCCCATCGTCTTCATATGTTTGGCATTCTCCAATCCAAATTTTTAACCGTGTTCTTGGCATATTTGCTTTGTGAAATGAAGATACCCTCCTCATTTTGTTTTATCCGCAAGCCTAAGAAAAAGTTAGTTCCTATCATGCTCATTTCGAATGTTGAGGACATAAACGACAAAAGTCTTAAGATGAGACATTGAAGTCGAACCAAAAACTATGTCATCTACATAGATTTGAGCAATAACCATATGTGATCCATGGTGTTTTATAAATAAAGTACAATCAGCTACACCACGTTGGAAACCAAATTCAAGAAGGAATTGAGTTAAACGACCATACCATGCACGTGGAGCTTGTTTTAGTCCATACAAGGCCTTTTTTAACGTGTATACATGTTGTGGATGGTGAGGATCTTCAAATCCTTTGGGTTGTTCAACATATACCTCCTTATCAATATATCCGTTCAAAAAGGCACCTTTCACATCCATTTGGTGAAGAGTTATCTTTAAACAACAAGTTATGGCAAGTAATAATCTAATTGATTCAATTCTAGCTACTGGAGCAAAGGTTTCATCATAGTCGATACCTTTGACTTGAGAGTATCCTTGAGCCACTAGTCTAGCTTTATTTCTAATAATAGTTCCAGATTCGTCAGATTTATTCTTAAAGATCCATTTAGTTCCTATTACATTAGTCTCATCAGGACGAGGAACTAGATCCCAAACCTCATTTCTGGTGAACTGTTCTAGTTCTTCTTGCATGGCTTATATCCACCAACTGTCTTTTAGTGCTTCATTAATGTTTTTAGGTTCCAAAGTAGAAACATAGCAAGATTGACTTACCTTGTGATGTATGGTGGACATACACGCATACTTCACCATGTCTCGGTAATTTTTTGGCTCTTTTCTCCTTGTTTTTATTCCTTCGAATACTTCTCCTATTACATGTTCAGTGGGATGGTTTCTTCTGATTCTGGATGAGGGATCCTGCGTCTTGAATCACAAAGTTCGATTGAATCCTCATCGAACTCGCAGTGTTCTCATCTTGATTCTACAGTGTTCTGCAGATGTTGTGACATTTGGTGTAACATCTGCATTTTCTGTGGTCTGCCCCTCCTGTATTGTTACGACAGCATCTGTTACTGGTGTATTTCCTGCATAATCTGCATTATCATCAAAAACAATGTTAACAGATTCTTGTACGGATTTGGTTCGAAGATTGTACACTTTCGGTAGCGACTATTTTGAGAATAGCCTATGAAAATTCCCTTATCACTCTTAGAGTCAAACTTTGCTCGATTATCTCTATCATTTAGAACATAGCATACACACCCAAAAATATGAAAGTAACGTAGATTTGGTTTCTTTCCATTCAAGATCTCATAGGGTGTCATTTTTGTTCCTGGTCTAAGATAGACTCTATTAGAGATGTGACTTGCAGTGTTTAGGGCTTCTGCCCAAAAACGCTTTGATGCTTTTTAGAACTTAGCATGACTCTAGCCATTTCTTGTAGGGTTCTATTCTTCCTCTCTCTACACCATTTTGTTGGGGTTTTGGGAGCAGAAAATTCATGGAAAATACCTTTTTCTCACAAAATGTAGAAAATTGATTATTTTCAAACTCCTTTCCATGATCGATCTTATCCAGAAAAATAGAGGAATGATATAGATTTCTAATTCTAGAGTACAATATTCTAAACATGTCAAACGTTTGAGACTTTTCTTTCAAAAGAATATCCAAGAGTATCTTGAAAAGTCATCTACAATCACAAAGGAGTACTTCACGCCCTAGGCTATCTACCTCGATTGGACCCATAAGATCCATATGTAAAAGTTGAAAGCAATGAGGCGTGCACGAGAAATGTCCATCACTCAACAACTTTGTGAGGACACGGGTTTGCTTACCTTCGAGGCAATCTTCACACCACGGTTTCACTCATAGGACTTAGTTTAGGAACGCCTTTACGCCTCATAAGATATCAATTTTCTAAGGTTGCGGTAATTGACATGTCTAGTTTTTGATGCCACAATGTTGTGTCATCACCCTAACACTATTACATACCTTATGTTCTCCGACAAGATAACAATTATCACTTGTTCTTGCACTGCCATTATGCATTTGTTAGTTTCATCACCACATGCATACGCATGTTTATTGAATCTTACCTAAGTTGTCATCACACGGTTGGCTTATACTAATTAGGTTAGCCATCGCACCATCAACGCAAGACATTATTTAGTCTGGAATTCGGGGACATTACGATTCCTCTTCCTATTATCTTACTCTTTCCACCTCCTCCATATGTAACATTTCCTCCATTTAGAGCTTCGTAGTTCTTTAGATGATCTTTTGTTCTGTCATATGGCGGGAACGACCATCAAAGTACCACGATCCAGATATATTGGTCCTTGATGCGGTTATGGCTACATTACAACTTGTTTTCTTGATGGGAACCCAAACCTTTTTGTTACCTTACGATTTTTGTAGATAGAGTGAGTCTCTAGAGTGTTGTCAAGTTCTTGTGACAAGATTCGGAAGACCTTTTCTTTCCGAGTTTTAGTAACTTAAAGCAAAAAGGTTTTAAATGTCCAGATTTATTACAATAATTGCACATAGTTCTACCCTTCTACTGTTCATTTCCCATTTTTAACAAACAAGTTGGAGCATAATGTATTGATGGGATTCTTGTAGCCCAAACAAGACATCGAGGTTGACTAACACTAAGGATTTCATCTAATTTGGAGGTGCACGTGTTAAGCTTTTTGAAGGTTGCTTGGCGATCCAACTTAGCACTTATCTTTCCGAATTCAAGATCTTTTTTGTAAGAGTCACTTCCAATCGGGTAACGGTACTTATCAAATCTGATTCTCACGAGTTAGAGTTTTCACCTTTGATTCAAGTTGATTAGATTCAATGATTAAGTCCTTGCAAAGGGCTTGCAATTCCTTAATCATATCATCCTTGTAGTCTTCGAGTCTCGTGTTTAGAATCATTTTTGAAATAAAACCACGTAAGCAATCGACATCCAAGAATTAAAGAACTCATACACATGCTCATTCTTGTATCTGCAGATGTTACGGTGATGTTCGGAAATGTCATGACATTTAGTGTATCACAATACTAAACCTTCATCATCCGACAGAATGTTCAAAAATGGCGGCATTGCTTGTGACTCTATTTACGTATTCTCTTCCCGTCACCTTCATCATCACTTAGGAAATCCATAGACTTTTGCCAACCTTTCTTAGAGTGTTTGCACACTCGTTGGCATAACGCCCATCCGGCGAGCGTGACATTGAATCTTTGTCGAGTCAGGATCGAACTCGGTTCGGTCGTAATTTATTCTCCTAAGTTGATTGCCTTTTTGTGCGGTGGGAAAATTCTTGGTAATTCGTGGATCGAGTCCTTGGTTTTGGTGCTCTTTAGACTTAGATTTATTCTTATCTTCGTTGAATCTTCTTAACATCGTATTGAACCTACGAGTAAGAAGAGCAACGCTGACACCATCCCCAATTTCTTCAAGTGTTTCATCCTCTTCATCGACTTCCGTCTAAGGATTTTGCTTGAAGGCAACATCCTCGCCTTTGTATAAAGACCTTTGATTTTCCATGTTCATCTCATATGTTTTGAGAATGCTCATTAAAGTATGTAGGTCCATTGTGGCAGGTTGTGTGCTTCTTCAATCGCACAAATCTTAATGTTGAACTTTTCGGAAGAGATCGAAGGGCTTTTTCAACAAGTTGATTGTTGGTCAATGGAGAACCAAGAACTTGACATTCATTAGAGATATCAATCAACTTTTCAAAATAGGTTTTAATATCCTCCGATTCCTCCATCCTTAAACGCTCATACTTACTCACGAGTACGCGAAGCTTCGTTCGTTGAACACTCGAGCTACCTTCACAATGAGTTTGTAAAGTATCCCAAGCATCTCGACAAGAGCAATTTTGGATGAGTTTGAACATATAAAGATCAACCCATCCGAAAATAGCATTTAGTGCCTTTTCGTTGAAGCTCGCACTATTAGTTTCTTCAAAAGTCCATTCGCCTCGAGCTTGACCAAAATGTCGCCTTCCGTCCGGTGGAAGATAGGAACAGATGTATCCATTAGTAATAGATCTCCATGCTCTAACATCAATGGATTTGATGTGAACGTGGCGAATCTTCCAATACGGATAGTTTGATCCATCTAAAATAGGAAGTCTACCAATATTTGGATTAGCTTGATCCATAGTTAAGTAAAAGGACCTTAGCACTTATTATGTCAAGTGTCGGCTCACGATACCACTTGAAAACGAATTGTCGAACTTAAACTATGGAATAAACAATTTCAAAGAAGAAACGAGGTAAACTTAAAGATGAAGGAATGTTCCCAAAAATGTTCTGTGATACGAATCGAACATTAACAATAACGCAGTAACTAAAAATTGAGTTAAGACGCTGTGAAATAAATCAAGGACACCTAAGATTGTTTTTCATAAGTTATATAATTGTATATAACTTATTGTGGTCTCATGACAAAAATTTATTGTATAAAAATTATACAATCTTACAAATCCTCGAGAATGAACAATGTCAAGTAAAACAAGAAAGTGGATTAAAAAGAAGTTAAATCCTAACTTCTAAGCTGAAAAATCTATCTAAAATAGAATTGAAAAACACCCTATTACAATTGCTTGAATTGAAAGAACAAGTATATATCTAAGAAAGCAATTAGCAATTTTGAACAAGTGTTATCACAAAACCAGGCTGCTCGATCCAATGTGTTTGAGGCAATATTTGAGACGCCTCGGATCTGAATTTTCTTCGCAAAATCGGATATAAAACCTTGGAGTGAACCTCTATTTATAGTGGAGAGTTCACCAGACGCCCTTGATTCTCGGTGGAGGTTGAGCGAGAATAGGGTTGGTGAGGTCGTTTTTCTTGACCTTAAAATTCTCAATCGACTTTGTCTTCCGAGAATGCTCCTTCCGTTATGCACTCTCGACTTGGTCTTGTTAAGTATTATCGTGTTTTCCTTAGCTCTAACCAAGCCAAACATTCACGTGATAAAATCTTCTCACGTAAATCGCCGTGAAGATAGGCAAAACTCTTGCCAGAAATGTCCTCCCAGATGTCACGACATTTGGGATGACATTTTCCTGTTTTTACTTAACACCAAAAAGAGACATGTTACGGAAAATGTTAGGACACAGAACCTAACACTAACAATATCTAACATGTGCAAGGATATGAAGCTGAAGATGGAGGTCGAGAACAACCAATAGATTTGGAGATAGTTCTACCATTGTGAGACGCTAACACTTTACTTGAGGCCTGAAACCATGCAAAACACCAAGTAAAAAACAAACCAAAATAAGAGTATCATCAGAAGTCATGGCCATATTTTATCAGCTGAAAAGTCATTGCTAGTCTTAAGCTTACATCTGACCTTCCGCTTATCTTCTTTTAAAGCAACGGCTCGAATTTCTTTAAGCCTCCTCTTTTTGTTCGAGTTCAAATAAGCTGAACTAGCATCATGTAGAGAGTCATTTGAAGTTGCATTTCGCTCTTCTTCATTGATGGTAAACCGTGAACAAGGCCTCTCCGCATGTGTTAACTAATGTTCCACTACGCAGAGAAAGTTCTATTGGATCCAAAACACCTAAACAGAAAGAATAAAGTATGTTTTTCCCGTAATCAATCTCCTGCAGTATTTAACAACTTTATACATAGAGATATTGTACTGGAATAGATACCTTCTTCAGTTGAAAAGGCTCTATCCCATTCTAAACTTTTCCGCAAATTACAACCACCGCCCCATTTCTTCCTCTTCATGTGCAGCGGCTCCACACTCAGTTTAGGCATTTCTGCTTTGTCTGTATTAATATTTTCTTTATTGCTGGAACCTCTACGAGAGGAACATCCGGATTTTACTGGACCTACACGACCCTCCAGCCCTCCACATAAAACAAAAAATCTAAACAAGATGAAGCTTCCGTAACTTCCAGTGGGAACATTTTAGGGAATCTCAACGCTTCTACATTGAATCCCGGAATTGCAGTGCCAGTGAAACGATATTTGAAAATTGAAGAGAAAAAACGCACAAGAACTGACTCATTGGGGAAATTAAATTTGAACATTGACTACAAGGAGGCGTAGATCCGATTCCATTTGATTGGATCGTGGAACAAATATAATTTGTTTGGTTAAGGGGAGATTGAAATCAGGCCAAGCGGGAAAGGGTAGGAGTGGGACAGGACAAAACAAGAGGCCCTCACGTGCCAAATCTTTTTATTCAAAATTTGACTCCTATGACACTGGAATAGATTAAGGCTATGTTTCGCCAAACTTCCAGATTTTTTATTTATTTTTTAGAAGTAATTACGCAAAAGTTGTTTATAGAGAATCTGTTAGGGTGTTTGGTCTATAATTATAGAAGTACTTCTGAATAACATAAACAGTTTTTTATTTGGCCCATATTTATACAAATTTACTATAATATTTTTTTAATAGAAAATAATATTATATTGTACATAAGAAACGTAACGACAATATGATAGTCAATGACTCAAATATGTCCAAACCTACCACCCGTCCTACCCACACTATCCTCAAATTTCTATTTCATATTTTTTGTTACTTTTATAAAAAAATGATTGAAAATATGAATTTTTTTCTTACCTCCCGTACCCATCCCCCCATTTCCCCACCCCATTTCCCTACCCCATCCTCAAATTTCTATTTCATATTTTTTGTTACTTTTATAAAAAATGATTGAAAATATGAAATTTTTTCTTACCTCCCCCCTCCCATCCACCTACCTCATTCTCAAATTTCTATTTTATATTTTTTTTACTTTTATAAACAATTTATAAAAAATATGAATTTTTTTCTTACCCCGCCCTACTCCCTACCCCCAACCCCACCCCATTGCCCTACCCCATACTCAAATTTATATTTCATATTTTTTGTTACTTTTATAAAAAATTATTAAAAAATAGGAATTTTTTAATAACCCCCCGCGCTACCCACACCTACCCCCTCCCTCCGCCCTATCTCATTCTCAAATTTCTATTTTATATGGGGATATTATATGTGATTAAAAGGAATTTTGTAAAAAGAAAAGGGTAAATAGGTCCAGAAAAAAATTCATTTAATGTGCAAAAAGGGCTTCTCGATAAGTTTTCGTGAAGCACCAAATTGGTGTTTCCGCTTCTCTTCCTATCTAGAAACACTTTTTGGCTTTTTTAAAAAAGTGTTTCTATTTTTGGATAAGTACCTGTTTGGCCTAAGAAGTGTTTCTCAAGTTGAGAAACACTTCCAAAAACTTGGCCAAACTGGTACTAAAACTTATCGTATGGAGCACTAGACAAATGATAGCATGATAGTGCCTTGCTCTTTTGTCACCTAAATATTCTTAGAGAGAAAGTTTAAATATGTCATTAAACTATCGAAAATATGATTTATTTATGTCAATCGTTAATAGTTTGGTTCATTTATGACATTGTCGTTATCAAAATGGTCCATCCTTGTCATTGTTCATTAACGTCGACGTTATTGAAAAATGATACTATTGTAAAAACGACGTTAATGAAAAATGGCATGAATGAACCATTTTGGAAACGAAGATGACATAAATGAGTCAAACTATGAACGAGTGACATAAATGAGTCATTTCTGATACTTCGATAGAGAATAACCACACTCTAGGAAGAGTTTTTCTTTTTCTTTTTTTTACCTACAAATAGGGTTGGCAATGGATCGGAGGTGGATCAGGTGGAGCTCAATCCGCCTCCACCCGTCAACCATACATCCACCACCCGACCCATCTATCACCCTATTTTTCTTCATCCACATCCGATCCACCCATCATCCACGGGTGGATCGGGTACTTCGCGAATTTATGAATTTTGATTCCTAATCTAATACGTAATTAATCAAAGAGTCTTCAATCCGCTATCACTTCAAAATGGATTAGAATTTGTAACAAATAGTCAAAAAAATTGTGCTTGCCAAAATTATCAAAGTCTTTTCATAAGCATTAGAATTTGTAACAAAGCAGAATGGATTATTGAGCTTTCTTCCTGAAATGATGTCACTTTTATTGTCCACTTCTTATTTTGGTAACTAAGTATTTATGATATCCACCTTGCACCATATATAGATTGTATCGCCCAAGGAGTTTGCACTGTTATGGCCTCCTACTCCAGCTGGAATGGAGAAAAAATGCACTATCACTGTTATGACTTCTCTTTTGTTGTCGTGGCGATTGGTGAGGGTCCATATTGTGAAACTGGTGGTGATGATCCAGAGCTAAAAATTCCATTTAATGGAACATAAATCACAACCTTTGTTGCTGACAGACTTCCCAGTGACAAATTCATATAAATAAATATGATCTAATTGGATGTTCAAATAATACCTCTTTAAGTTCACTGAATTCATATACCTCTTTAAAATGTAAGATTTGAAATCTTGAAATAAGATATTTATATGCTATAACATATAAATATGTTCTAATTGTGTAAAAATTATTTACACTAATAATTATACAATATACTCATATATATATAAAAAACAAATTATAAATGGGTCGGGTGGTGGGTTGGATGTATGTCCATCCGAATCCGACCCGATTCGTCACCCGATTAAAATCTGTGTTTTGTCGAATTTTCGTTCATATAATCGGGTCGGGTGGATCGAATATCCATCAGGTCAGTGTGAAATTGTCAGCCCTACCTACAAACGCAATGTGTTCGTGCAAACTTCTATATAGCGACACATTTAACCCAAAGTATAATAGCTATTGCATGCTATACTTTGTATTGGCCTTGCCCAGATCCGAACATTTTTTTTTTTTCATCTTCAATTTGTTCTTTTTTCTTTTTCTTAGACCCTTTGTAAATTTTATTTTCGATGTCTTTGCTAAGCGAAAGAGGAGATGAAATGAAAGAAAGAGGAGCGGAGCAACTCGTGATGTCTCCTGGAAGTCAGTATCGACGCTTGACGCTACGTTCACGATGATCAGATGATTTCTGGGTTGTTCGTACTGGTAAGCACGACATATGCTGATAGACTACTAATATGTCTGATTTTTATACATTCTATTTTAACTAGAAACAGACTTCTACTCAGTGCCTAGTTTGTTCATCTATTTCACAAATTTGAGATGTCGCTTTTTGCATTTTGCATTATTGTTAATTTATGTTTGCATTATGTGTATGGCTGGACAGTGGGCCGGGACGGTCCGATCCCGGCCCCGTTATAAAAAAAATAAAAAAATTATGATATTGGGACATGGCCTCGTCCCCCTCGGTTCCGGCCCGCCCCAACCCGCCAGTCCCACCCGATTCCGGTCCCACTCCGATCCCGCCCGAAACCCTTTTGCACAAAATACTAACCGAAATCACTCTCAAAGCCTAATTTATTCAAGTCAATTAATCACGTAGATATAGCCTCAAAATCATGAATCGACAATCAAACTTCGAAATCCTTCAACAACAAAAATTAAATTCATACATCACGGAATTGAACAAGTCCGAGTTGGCCAAGGTAAGTGACGGCACGATGAGCGGACTCAGCCGGTATAATAAGCTGAACGAAAATCATCTTCTCAGAGCGCATCAGATCCATTGGCGGCATCATGTCTATTTTCGAACAGAGAGCAAAACGCTCTTTCACACTTGTCAAGTTTGTAATGTAACTTTTTAAGTTATATCTATAATTATGTTAAGTTCCCAAAGTGAAAAATGTTGCGTCATACGCACGAATGCCCTTATCTTGGGTGGTTTTAAAGTTTGTCCTAACTGTACGATCAAATTCACTCTTAGATTAACATAAAAAATGATAAAACCAATGGACCCATCAATAGAGAGTTCTACAAACGTGTTGAGGCAAAGGTTCCTCACTTTTCTATATTTTTCTTTCAAAGGCAAAGCTTACTTTAAGTGATCGAAAACATTTCTGACATAAAAAAACTCGACATCCACTTACTAATGACCTAATTTCGCAAGTAGGGTAAAGTTTCATACAGAATTTTGTCTTGTCCTGCATAAGTTCCGTAGGAATTAAGTTATCGAGCATAACTTCATTTCAACAGAGCTTATGTCGGACAAGGCATAACTTATGCATATGACATTTTAACTTGTGAATTAGTTACTACACAACTTATGCTGGATAACTTCATTTCTACAGAACTTATGTCGGACAAGGCAGAACTTATGCATTTGAAATTTTGTTATGCGAATTAGTTACTACACAACTTATGCCGGATAACTTCATTTCTACAAATTATATTAGGGGTGAGCAGGTCCGGTACCCTACATTTTTTGAACTACCCAGACCGTACCCAGTAAACGATCGATTTCTAAATCTACTATCCGGAACCTACCTATAACAGTCATTACCCGGAATCTACTCGGACTCTGCGGTCCCGGGTAGATTCCCGGGTACCCAGTAAACCATTTATATGTCATAAATACTACTCTGAATAATCCAAAAAGTCTACATAATCTGGAAATTTGGATCTGGTTTTGAGCTTAAAATGGAGAAAAATCAGTGACGGAAAATCTGAAATGTGTCTTCTGTGACTGAAATAGAGGAACAGGATACACCACAAACACTAAATGAAGAATGCATTACAAAACAACTTTGCATAATCCAAAAAGTTAGCATAATCTGAAAATTTGGATCTGCTTTTGAGCTTAAAATAGAGAAAATCAGTGACTGAAAATCTGAAATGGGTCTCAATCAGTGACTGAAATGGAGGAACAGAATCCAACACAATCACAAAATGAAGACTACATTACAAAACTCCAAATAAACATAAAATAAAAATACATCTTCTAAAAACACAAGAGAGAAGATGTGGAGCAAGAGCAGAGTGTCGATTTGCTTTGGGCGTAATGGAAAGTGGAAAATGGTTAGTGGCTACTGGCTATGCTAGGGCTTCTGCAGTTCTGTTGGCTGTTGCGATGTGGGTAATGAAAAAATAAAAAATGATGAAGATGTTAAATGGAAGTAGTTAGGGGCTTAGGGTGTCTGTTTCTTTTTACTTTTAGTAAGAGAAGTGTTGAAGTGGGCTTACGGCAGGGAACAAGACTGGGCCAAAAAATAAGAAATGCCCAAAGCCCAAACTTAATAATTAAAACATAAAATTTAAAAGGGGTGTGGGTTCATAGGGTTCGGGTACCCTGTCTCGATTTTTCGAAACCGGGTCCGATATTGATCGATTCCTAATTTTAATACCCGAACTTTACCCGTTATTATAATATATCTACCTGGAATCTATCCGTTATTGTCGGTTTCGGTCGGATATTTGGGTACCCTGTACCCGTGCTCACCCTTAGATTTTATGTCGGAAAAAAACAAAAATTCTCGACTCTGCTAGTGATCGAACCCATAATCTCTGGTTTCATCGAATAAGGGTACTTTAATCTATATATTTTCATTAAATGAGAAGCATATGCAAAAATTAAAGATCAGCTAAAAATATCAAAATAGGGACAATTCGCACAAAAAATTGTTAATCTACTAACTCTTACTCTCTTTGTCTCAATTTATGTGACACTATTTGGCTTGACACGAAATTTAAAAAAGAAAATAAGACTTTTGAAATATGTGGTCCAAAACAGGTCTTAGATAAATGTGTGGCTATAAATTATTTCATAAAGTTAAATTATTTCTAAATATAGAAATATAACATTCTTTTTGGGACAGATAAAAAAAATGATACCACATAAATTGGAATAGAGGTAGTATATTATTTCCCTTTATTCAAATTTCCAAGTAAGGCATGCACTTCGATGTTAGATGGATCTGGTCCAGCCCATTCGCCATGCCTAGGCCGAAATTTATTTTAGTTCTTGGATTTCCATACTTATTGTTGGACTAGTCCATGATGTTCGCTGCTGGAAAGAAATCCATGGCCTGTGTTGGTGTTGTCTTCATCAACAAGATTATACGGTCAGATTAGTCCATAAGGTAGTTATTAGATAAAAATTTCACAGATATCTTGTTTTGACACCGCCATTTAACTTGCGCTCAATTTATTATAATTTTTACACGCCTATCCTATATTTGAAGTTATTTCGAAGTCCATAGACGCACAAAAACTTTAAAAAAAATAAACACACATTAAATGACCGTGTCAAAATCAGGTATATGTGCACCTCAGCCTAGTTATTAGGCCATATTGTTAACCAAATTGTGAACACTAATCCAAAAAAAAAAAGTAGGAAAACGCTAGAAGGAGGGCTTGAACCTCCGACCTTGTGGTTAACAGCCACACGCTCTAACCAACTGAGCTATTCCAGCTTGTTGATGATAGCATATGAACAGTAGTATACATTATCTAAAGAAAGATATAAAATCCTTATTTCCTTCTTTTCTTTATGATTTGAATTATAAAACATTTTAGCTGCATAAAAACACATCTGCACCACTAGAATTTATTTGATGGTTCACCAGACCACCACTGGTTCTAGTTTGACAAGTTTTAATGGCTAAAACAAAACATAAATACATTTATGACAAAATAAAAAAAAACTCATTTCTTTTTCTTTGTTTTTTCTATATATACACACGAGGTAAGAATGAAGGCATCACGTGTTGCACGTGGTCGTCCATTATGGTTATATTCATGAAACAAACCCAAAGAAGTCTGTCCATGATGAACGAATAACAATGGGCCGGGTCACAGAAAACGTTGGTGTAATGACATGTACAATTCGTTTTAAGTTGGAGATGGGATTTTATGACAGTGCTGGAAAAAAAAATCCTCAAGCTACAATTTGGGTTAACAGCATTTAAATGTTTTTAATTTTGGAAAACTCTATAGTTTTTGACATTTTAAGTGCTCAAGTTCGAATCACTGAATTAATTTCTAGTACATCCAAAATGTTTTCTAATTTAAATCATAAAGAAAAGAAGGAAATAAGGCTTTTATATCTTCCTTCAGATAATGTATATTCATGTCCATATGCTATCATCACGAAGCTGGAATAGCTCAGTTGGTTAGAGCGTGTGGCTGTTAACCACAAAGTCGGTGGTTCAAGCCCTCCTTCTAGTGGTGCTGGCCTATTATATTCAAAAACATGTTCTGGTTAATAACAATTTTATTCAGGAATTACAGTATATTTGTGTGATAGAACGTTATGAGTAGACATGTACCGTACGGCAAGTTCCAATATTGCCACCTATAATATTCTTAGGTGCTAGGTATGTGACCAAGAATACTTATTTTCCAATTTGCTATTGTGCTTTAGTAGGCCAAGCTTCTGGCTTCTTAGGCTAAACAAATACTTTTTAGAAGTAGAAACATTTTTTTAAAAAAGTAAAAAAGTGTTTCTAAATAGGAAGAGAAGCAGAAACATCAATTTGGTGCTTCTTGAGAAGTCTTTTTTGCCCATTAAATGAATTCTTTTGGACCCATTTACCATTTTCTTTTCACAAAATTTCTTTTAATTTCATATAATATCCCCATATAAAATAGAAATTTGGGAATGGGGTAGGGTGGGAGTAGGGCGGGGGGGTAAGAAAAAAAAAATCATATTTATAATATTTTTTTTATAAAAGTAACAAAAAATATGAAATAGAAATTTGAGGATGGGATAGGGCAATGGGGGGTAGGGGTAGGGACGGGCGGGGAGGGTAAGAAAAATTCATATTTTTTAATATTTTTTTTATAAAAGTAACACAAAATATGAAATGGAAATTTGAGGATGGGTAGGGCAATGGGGTCGGGGGTAAGAAAAGTATTCATATTTTTTATAAATTATTTATAAAAGTAAAAAAAATATAAAATAGAAATTTGAGAATGTGGTAGGTGGACGGGGATAAGGGGAGGTAAGAAAAAATTTCATATTTTCAATCATTTTTTATAAAAGTAACAAAAAATATGAAATAGAAATTTGAGGATGGGGTATGACAATGGGGTTGGGGTGGGAAGAAAAAATTCATATTTTTTATAAAAGTAAAAAAAATATGACATAGAAATTTGAGGATGGGGCGGGGGTAGTTTGGACATATTTGAGTCATTGACTATCATATTATCGTTACATTTTTATGTACAATATAATATTATTTTTTTATTAAATGTTGTAATTAATTAATTTTAATTTTTTTTATTAAATTGTAAATATATACTAATTTTTAGAAACATATGATAGAAAATAATATTTTAAATAGTTTTAAATCTATTAAAAAGAATATTCTAGTAAATTTGCATAAATGTGGGTCAAACAGAAAACTGTTTCTGTTTTTCAGAAATACTTCTCTAATTATAGGTCAAACACCCTAACAGATTCTCTAGAAACACTGCAGAACTAATTCTAAGAAATTAAGAAACATTTTTTCAGAAGCTTGACCAGACCCTTAATCTCCAACCAGGTGATTGATTAGCTATAAAGTACTTATCCAATAAGAACATAGTTTAATAATCAATTTTCAATTAATTAAAGAAAGGTGCAGCAAAACAGAAAATTTGAAAGTTAAAACATCTATTTTGACTTTTTATGTGAAAGAAAATATTAAACGGTAAAAAGGTATCATGCATTATCTTAAACTTGAATAGTTGAATTAATGTTCAATGATTCAAATTGTTAAACTTATGATATCATAGACAACGACAACAACAATAATAATATTAATATATTCAGTATAATTTCATAACTGGGTAGGATATAATATATGCAGACCTTATATTTATCTTTGTGAGGACGG
This sequence comes from Przewalskia tangutica, assembly GCA_029844215.1. NCBI lineage: Eukaryota > Viridiplantae > Streptophyta > Magnoliopsida > Solanales > Solanaceae > Przewalskia > Przewalskia tangutica. The sequence continues at coordinate 13,212,595 of CM056729.1, read as the reverse complement.
AGAGGTTGTTTCCGAAAAAAACTCGACTCGAAAGGAAAAAAAAAGTAAAGTAAAGAAAATAAATTCGTCACAAACACAAAAAAATAGGATACCAAGATACAAATCACGCGATAAATAAGTGATACACATTAAAGAATAATCAATTACACGGTTACTACATAATACTACTACTAAGGATATGTGTAGAGGGGGCTGGCCCATACCTCTCCTACCTATGGTGCAACATGACGACATCACTCGACTACATATTACCCTCCTACCCTAATCCTCGACATCCACACTTTTCTATCTAGGGTCATGTCCTTAGTAAGTTGAAGTTGTGTCATGTCTTGTCTAATCAGCTTCTCTCAATTCTTCTTCGGCCTACCTGTGCCTCTCATAACTCTTGTGATAGTCAACCTCTCACACCTTCTTACAAACACATCCTCACACCTTCTATTCACATGCCCAAACCATCTCAGTCTCATTTCCTTCATTTTGTCTACATCGGAGGTCACTTCCACCTTTCCCGAATAGCTAAAAGTATTTATGTCCTAGAGACAATATTTATTAGGGACAAAAATATACTTGAACACATTTGTATTATTAATGAGATTAAAATTTATGGCATTTGCAATTATTGAATTATTGTTTGATTGTTTGCAGTTATTCATATATGTGCATCCATTGAGCTTACGTTGTCATCAATAGAGTGAGATATTAATGATAGATGTAACTCTCAAAATGGTCTCGACTGATGATCATCGAGAATGGGATATCGATGATATGCTATAAGTCGACATGTGGTCAGCACATTCTTGGAGAATGTAGTATGTCTCACAACTACTAGTAATGGTTACGCGTGATGGACACATGTATACTTTGGAAAAGTATTGATATACCCTGCCGATAAATTATTTGTTATACATGTCTATGGTGTTATCGACGTGTGGAATATAAAGGTCATTTGACTTGAGGTCAATACACACTTTATTTATAGAATTATGTACTTTGACCAAGTTCTAAGCTTAAACTCCTTCTGAATAAGATATGACTTGTGTTGGGTGCATCAAGATGTAAATCAAGCTGCTAGTTGAGCCAAGAATATGATTCATTCCATGATTGGAAATTCGAGAGAGCACTCAACTTGTCAATGTTATTAGGTTGACTAAAGTCATTGGCCAGTGCAAGAGACATATTTAGAATATGATCTAGTTGTCAACTAATAAATGTGAGATAAAGTGATTAAGTTATTTGGATAGACACTTGGCAAATCCTAGGCTTAATCGAGTATGTCGTGAATGAAAGGGGTTTATAGTTTCGCAAAAAGATTAAGTTTGCTGGATTCATGTAAACGTACTTCACATATTGAGTTCGTCATATGACGCAGTCTAGGAGTTTCATATGGACTTTAATTAGATTAATGTCGATATGTGAAGGCATATAGGGTCATACTATATGCGACTGTATCTTCGATCTAAAAGTGTATTGAGAAAGTATTAAATATTCGATTGAGAATCGAGATATTTAATTTATAATAATTATGGATTATTTTTGTGAAATCCGGAAAAAAAAAATATAGTTGTGGTTGAGTTATTAAAAAAATATATATATAAGAAAACAAAGAATAAATTGCATGGGATAGAGTTAGTGTTAAAGTTGGATAAATAGATAGATGAAATGGAAATAAGAAAACAAAAAAAACAAAAAAAAACAAAAAAAAAACAAAAAAAAAACAAAAGAAAAACAAAAACAAAAAAACAAAAATTTCAGCATGCACGACGTACGTACTCCACCCCTTCCCTTCACCCCTTTTCATTTCCCCTCCAACTCTTGTCATTCCACCTCCCATAGGTTATAGAAAACCCTCCACTTATACATTGTATTTACACACAAACAAAGTACATAACATAAAGGTTAGAAAATCAGAAAAAAACAAGTGAAAAGAAGAGGAAAAAAATACCAAGAGGGCAAGAAGAACAAGAAGCAAAATACTAAAGAGTAAGGATAATTTTAGCAACCACACAACAATAATCTTCACACTTACAAGGTGAGTTTTCTCACTCAGAAATTCTTGGTAACATCCTTTATTTTAAGTTCAATACATGTTAGAATAAGAATTGAGTGTTGAAAAGAAATATTGAACTTTTGATTGTTTAGACAACTAGTTGCGTCATGAACTTTACGAACTGTTCTCACTAAGTTATAATTGTTAGAATTTGATGAAATTCGGAAGAATTGTACACCTCTCTAATATGATCATATAGAACCAAAAATGAGGTAAAATGGACGTACGGTTTGAAAGTTATCATAGTTCAAAGTTCCTGCCTTAGATTTGGTCGAAATTCGGAAAGACATAATTACAGACTGTTTTTATTGAGTTTTACTTATTAGAATTATATGAAAATTTACATGGTTGTAAATCTCTCTGTTACGGACAGATATATATAAATATTTATTAAAACGGACTTACGAGATGAGAGTTATTGTAGTTTGAAGTTGCTGCCTCGGATTCGTCGGAATCCAGAAGGGCAGGACGTTGAAACGTAAAACTGTACTAATCTGTGGGGAATATGAACATTGTTTCTAAATGAAAGTTCTATATCTATTTGTTATGGACAATTTGAGACCTTACGGGGGTCTATCCGACTTACGGATTGAGAGTTATCGCTGTTTAAAGTTTCTGCCTCGGATCTATCGAGATCCAGGAAGGGCAGCGAATAGAAGTGTAAAACTGTACCAAATGGTACAGAATATGAAAGGATGGTTCACATGGAGACGTGTAGCCCTCTGTTCTCGTCGTTTTGAGATTTTATGGGGCTTGAACGGGTTTACAGATTAGGAGTTATGACTATTCTAAGATTGGGTACTGTTTAATAAAAATTCTGCCGAAACAATTTTATGGGGCTGTTTTGAGGATAAATTTGTGTTAGTTACCCAAAGTAGTTTTAAATGAAATTTGGTACAGTAAAAGATCCCCGTCTTACCTTAGTTTCCGCTTGAGAAACACCTTAGTTGGAGTTATGGTTAAAACGTTATAGCGTTACAAGTATGAATGACAGAATGTTGGGAAAGAAAATATTATTTATTCGATCTTATGAAAAATATGAAAAGTGAATACGTGTTCACATAAATATATAAATATATAATGGATCGGGTTGCACGCCGCAATAAAACGTAAAGTGAATACGCGTTCACAAATACGTAAACATAATGGATCGGGTTGCGCGCAACAAAACGTAAAGTGAATACGCGTTCACAAATACGTAAATATAATGGATCGGGTTGCGCGCAACAAAACGTAAAGTGAATACACGTTCACAAATACGTAAATATAATGGATCGGGTTGCGCGCAACAAAACGTAAAGTGAATACGCGTTCACAAATACGTAAACATAATGGATCGGGTTGCGCGCAACAAAACGTAAAGTGAATACGGCGTTCACAAATACGTAAACATAATGGATCGGGTTGCGCCGCAACAAAACGTAAAGTGAATACGTGTTCACAAATACGTAAATATAATGGATCGGGTTGCACGCAACAAATATGAAAGATGAATACATGTTCACCTATATATAAATATGAAGAGTGAATACGTTCACAAATATATAAATGTAATAAACATGTGAAAATGCAGGGAATGTCTTAACGTATAATACGAGATAAAATGAAGTGTTAGTTAAACGAGAATTTCCTATGAGGAGTTTTGCATATTTAAAAATGTTGTAACTCGATATGTTTTACAATATGCTTATTACGTTATAATGTGATTGCGCTTGGAATATTGTGGTGTTACTTTGAATTGCAGGGTAAGGTTCACCTCATTGAGATGGTAGGTGACTCTTTATTTAACATGTTTCAGGAAAGCGTGATAGAGGAAAGGCTCCACGCCAAGGCTAGCGATCGTCCCGCAGCCTCTTGTCATACCAAGTCCATTGTTTCGGGCTTGGTACTCGTCAGGTTCAGAATGGCAGTTCCAATGTCTCGGGAAATGCCCGTGTAAAATGGTCTCCCTTCCAACTTAGAATAATATTTGTCAGTATGTCTATGTAGAAACAATATTTGCACGAGCATGGGCTCGCGTCATATTTTCAATAAAGTCATAAACAAATTTCTTTATTGTTATTTTTATTAATAGCTCCGTATGTGAATATAAGTTTAAATTTCTAAATAAAGAGAATTAAATGGTGCTCCTGATGGAAAATAATTGTCCAGGTGCCATCACGCCCTAAGTAAAGACTTAGGAAAATTTGGGGCGTGACAATTTTTATTTAATAGAAATTATTTAATTAAGTCGAATTAGATTTCAGATTTAATTAAATGTGTTGAATATATTATATGGGTACTCGAATAAATACAAGGAAGCAATTGGGCCAGAAATTACTGGCCCAAAATGATAGCTTGACCTCCACTGTGGGGCGTGTGAAGTGGACCAACTGGGCTGGTCCATTGAACATTAATATGGGCCCAAGTTTTCTTGTTTTATATTTGTGTAGGTTTTGTACTAAACTCATATATATACATCACATACCTCATAATTATAAGGTTACAGAAAATAACTTCTCGATTCCTAAAGTAAGATTTTCTAGTTTTCTTGATTAGATCTTGCAATCGAGGAAACTAATTGTGTGGATACCTTAGTGTTGAATACCTCTCTCGAAAACCTGTAAGTTTTCTTTTATTATGTTTTGAATATAAACATGATTATCGTATAAGCCATGTCAGGATTGTTGTTGGGTAAAAAAAAATTAAATTTCCGCTGTGCTTACTACTTGTTTACGAACCCAACAAATCCCTACAATAGTTCGTTCTTAATCATATATTTTCTAGTATGCTCACATATCTGTCTGAGCATGATCTGCTACATTCATCTTTTTGACGTGGACGTTATTGACTGGCCATCATTCTGTTTCATACAATAAATCTAGTCTAACTACCACTCTGTAGAACTTACCTTTAATTTGGGAGACACATTTTTATTGCACAAAACTCGAAAGCGAGTCTTCATTTTCACTCATCCCGCTTCAATACGATGTGTGACGTATTCAAATAATTTAACTTAAATTTTTTGTTTTACCCTTAATGAAATGATTTACAAATACATACATATATATAACTTATTTTAGACTAGAAATTTTAAAAGTCTTTTTTTATTTTTTAAATTTCATATAAAGTCAAATTACATGGATGAAGATAGTGATAATAAATCGTTTTTTGGACTAGTAGACTTAGGGATGTTATCGGTCCGGTTCGGGTATCGACATATCGGAACTGGACCAATAAGAATTCGATCCTGAAAAGATATTCGGGACCGGACCGTTAAGGTTACCGGTCCGATTCTGGATATTGTTTCCGGTCCGAAACCGGCCCGAAATATTAAAATCCCTGTTTTACTTAAAAATATCTGCTTTACTTATATATTTTTTTTTTAGAAATCTCTGTTTTACTGCCTTTACTAACAAACTTAAAGTAATATATAATAACAATATTTCAAGGATTGATAAGATAGTTACCGAGTATCGGACCGGGACTGATAATATATTAGTTATCGGGTAATTAGACAGGGTTGTCAGATCAGATTCTTATCGATCCTGATCTTTATGTCTGATACTCATATTCAGACTATTAATTATTCGATCCGAGTATCAGTCCGGATATTTCAGTTCGATTGTCGAGTGATTTTCGGATGTATCCGGACCAATAACAGCCCCGAGCAGAATCATATATCGTATAGAGTAATAATATTTGTCAACAACCTATATTCTCGATAGGAGGGGATTATTCTTTACTTGAATAGAGAGAAGTATTAGTGGGGTCCTCAATCCACTAAGCTGATTGTGATTATGATGTGTCTGATATAACAGTATGGTTCTTTACTTCTTTATCTACTGGGCCCTTTATTCCACCGACCAAAGCCACTCAGCCCATGTTTTCTCTTGGCCCCCTTTCCCACTATTCACACATTTCTTCTAATAATTTTTTTATTTTAGTTTTTTCGTTAATTATTTAGTTGTAGTACTATTTATTAGTAAAGAGACAACATATTTACGCCCTTCGTTATTTTTTTATAAACAGTATTTGAATAAGTATAAAATATAAACTGCTAAATATATTTATTTAATATATTAATAATAATGAAAGGGAAAACAAAAGCTAAACAGACGATGCAAATTAATGATAATTATAGTTTAATCATATATATGTGAGTATTACCGTGGATGTAGAGAATAGTGTACAACTATCACTAGTGCTTAAAAAGGATAATCAATTACAATTACAATATAATAGGCTTGAAGCATAACATCAGTTGTGTCAACATCAATAAGTGTTGATGATCTTGATCTTCGGTATTTGCTCCTCCTTGAAATCTTGAGATCATTGTTGAAACTGCAACAAGTCCCTTGAGAATAATAACAATAATATGTTTAGAATTTGGAAATATAACAAGATAATTGGTTTGCTGAGTCGACCAAATTCTTGATCTATCTTTAAGATAATATTGCCCCGTATATTCTTTCAACGGTGTAATGCCAACTCATCTCTCAAGATAAAACAGCCATCAAACAAATGAGCAAAGAGAACTCAAATGTTTGCTAGATTAGAAGGATCTTTGAGTGTGTAAGATTGCAAGAAAGGAAGAGATTTCATCAAGTCTGAAATCATCCAAGTGTAGAGAGTATTTCTCTTATGTTCATTGTGTATATAGTGTATATCATGTCTCCTCTCAAATCTGAAATAAGGTCTTGTTATATAGTTTAAGGATGAGGGGAGGTGTTAATTGAGTGTAATGACTATTAAGAGGGTTGTTTAAGAGGCTCAATGAAGAGCCAAAACGTTCAGGAATAAGTGCCCAACGTTTCAAACCCCTTAATGACATTAAACTCTAACTTTACCTTTGTTGGGAGCTCACTGGACATTTAGCGCCGCGGCTCCGGAAGAAATTGTCTTCCAGAAATTTCAGGGACCAAACTGTAAATATAATAAAGTCTGGGGTTCAAAAAGATAATGTCAGAATAAACCCACTGCCCACGACCCGACCCGACCCGACCGGGCGGGCGGGTGGGCCTAGTCTCGAACCCAACACACCTAGGTCCTCCCTCCTTCAAAAAAATGGGTTACCCCTTGGGTCTCAATCCCTTATTCAGTTTAGAGACTTATAACATGAACAATTCTTCCTTTTTCTACCGATGTGGTAGATTTGTCCACACCACCCTTCCATATCTCAAACACCTTACTTCGCGGATCAATATCTCTTCCATTTTTCAATAGAATTTGATGATTCTTGGCCCTACGGTCATCTACTCACTTAGTAGATTAAGCACGTGTAAAGAACCAGGTTATCCAACATGTGGAACCATGATATTTAAGTCATTGAAGATGGGCGGACCCAACCTCCATTAAAGGCAAATTTCCAACAATTAATATGTTAATTTTTGGTCTAATATTTGTCAAGTCTTTTATTTTAATTAGAGATTTATTTTCTAGAAGGAAATTTGGACAACTTATAATGTTAGAGAAACTAAAATTTAATAAATATTATATTGAGACACGTTTTAATGGAGTATAGACTATCCCAACTTGGTGGGATTGAGAGATTGTTATTGTCCTTGTGGTCATCGTAGATTAATGATAATAAAATTTATTAAATCAATTATTAAAAATTTAGTTCAATAAAAGAATATAAAATCAAAAATTAAGATAACAATAATTTAAGAATTTGAATTCTTCAAAATTGTAAAAGTTGTATAAAAATCGAATGACATCAAACATTTTGGATGTAGAATAAAACATCTCCATATAATCAGTGTTATAGCCAATCTAGTATCATCAATGAATAAACACAATAATAGAATAATAACTCTATTGAAATTCAAATCAGCAATGAAATTGTCCTCAAAAGGACTTAAGGGAATGAGATCACTCTTAAAAGAGATGATACATGTCCTAACCTTGGTTTCAAGGACGCTGCTAGACAATATGGCTTGAGTTTTTCGCCTCATGTTCCGCATGTCGATAATAACCAAAAGCAGTACAGTAAAACTGTAGCCAAGTGGATGATATATTTGTAATCCGCGCTTCTATGCCATCATAGATTAAGACACGTTAAATAGAAAGTCATTAAAAGGCCAACGAAGTTGACAAGTGGATGATATGTTTATAATCCGTGCATCTATGCCATCATAGATTAAGACACGTTAAATAGAACGTCATTCAAAAACCAACAAAATTGAGATTGTTTCGTCTGTCGACATAAACCCTCAAATGAATGTGAGGTAGGCGAAGAGACAAAATCACCTTTCTGTTCCGTCGAAGGAATAAAGAAAGAAGTACCGCTCCCCTATAACTTAGTAACACCTACATGGGTGAGCTAATGTTTGCACAAATAAAGGGTGGGAGACAAGTACGTTGTGAACTTTATTGATGAGAGTACAACGCATTGTATCCTTTGTTGTAGAACAAAGATGAAACGAGTCAGAAACGCCGAGGAGCCATGAAGGGCCACGACGCCTCCTGCCAGAGCCGCGGCGCCCCTTTACAGGGCCGCAACTCTAAATGTTGTCTGTGTTCCAGTAGCTTACTGGATGGGAAGCGTCGCGACGCCTCTCAGGCAGGGCCGCAAAGCTTTGGAAACAGAAGTTGAAAATTCTACGGATTGAGAAATTCATAGTGATAGAGGGGGAGAATGAGAAGCATCGTTGATCAAATGACTGCTCCTTACTCACCTCAGACTAACGGTGTTAGCCAAGCGCAGATCCGTACGCCCAAGACATGTGGGGAAAGACGATCTTTACTGCTAATGTGGTTCTTAATAAAACTCCGCGTAAGGATAAAAATAACCCTCCATGTGAAACATGAAAAGAATCTCATATACAAATATTGTGATATTGGATAATGTGGCAAATGGTTTAAACACCTAAGCCAAAATAGTTCAAGTTGGACCTAAGAATGTAGATTGCATATCCACTAGATCTGCAAATAACAGTAGTGCGTGTCACATCTTGGTGTCAAAGAATGTTGAATTCTTTGAAGTCATCTTTCCTTGAAGAGGAAAAAAACGTAATTGTTCGAGGTTAACAAGAATCCGTGAGGTCCTGATTATACGGAATGAGACGTTCCAAATCTACAGAACTTAGAAGTTGCTGACTATCCAGAACTTAAAGTTTCAGATCTACAGAACTCAGGGATTCTAGATGTTGAACCAAACCAGAGAAAAAGAGGGGACAAAGACTTGTTCCAGGCATTCTAGCTTGTATGGTTGAAATGTACCATGGACAATTAACAAGAATTGTCAACTCCAAAAGCATCGCTTTGGAAAGAAGCTAAAAACAGAGAAATAGATTCCGTCAGATAAAACCATACTTATGTTATGGTTGATTTTCCTCCGGGAAAAGAAGCTTTGGGTTGTAAAAGAGGATACTCAAGTTGAGTATACTTTAGATGAATCTATTGTCAAGTATAAGGCCTCGGCTACCAGGACATGTGTTCCTATGTGAATAGCTTAATATTCAGGACCATCGCAGTCCTACATGACATGGATGTTAAGACAACCTTCCTAATAGGAGAGTTGGGTTTGAGGACTATTGGGCTTATTCCTGAAATTCCTTATGGTCCCGGAAATGTCTGCATTTTTTGTCCTAGAAGTTTCAGATAAATCCGAAACATTGACTCTGATGTTAGAAATCCAACAGTTGGAAAACCAAAAAGTCCGAAAGTGGAAGAAGTAAGTAATACAGAATAACCTGAGGGGTTTGAAGTTCCAGGAAAGAGAAGAAAGTCTGTCAGCTTGTCAAATATCTGTGCGAACTAAAACAAGCCCAAAATATTGGCACTAAAACATTTGATCGTATTCTACTATCGAATGGTATCTCCTCAAATGTATGTTTCAACATAAAAGGATATGGGTACTACAGATGACATCTTAGGAGTTGGAATCCCTAAGACATCTAACAGACTGGTCTAATTCCAACTCCTCTATGAGGAGTATGACAGTCTCGTTGAAGTCACCAATGGATTTAAATCACAGTATTGATTGGAATCATAGTGCACCCATATGCCAGAAGGGATATGCTCGGGTCACACTGTAATTGACCTAGTATCGGTTCATAATAGAAGATCAGTTGAACTAAGGTTCACTCGTGATTCTGGAAATGATCAACAGAAGGCGTTAAATAAGATGTGACGACATCAGAATTATTCACTTATCTATGAATTATGACAGTCTGTATGTCCAGTGGCTCTGGGTGAACAAATGATGCAAACTGGACATAAGACCTGAAGAACACCAATGTGTATGGTGTGTCTTAGGAAAATCCTCTAAGAAAATCTTGCATCGGACGATTCATGATGGAATCCATGGCTTTGCACAAAGCATGATAAGAAGTTGGGTAACTTCAAGACCTCTTAGAGGATTCCCCTTCTTGGGAGTAACCCGTGTCTGCTCTAGTTTGACACTATGAGAGCACGAATGACGGTGTTTGGACATACATGTCGCAGACATAAAACCGTATGACAGTTGATCGGGTGACACATCCTTGATTACAAATCGAAGGATATAACAGACCCTTTAACGATAAAGGGTTACCCACAGATCAATATGCATGCCTGTCTAGGGGAATTGGCTTAAAACCCAATAAATAAGAATCGATATAGTTGACACCAAACCTTACATATTGGAGATCCCAGGGATAAGGTTCAATGGAAAAATTAAACTGTAAAGGTTCAGTTGAGCGCGTCGGTGAAAGCAAGAGCACTTCGGACAATGATTTCTCCTTAAGAAACATAATCCAAGGCCATTCCTGTGCTAGACAAAAAGTGTTACCTGCAATAGGGGTAAAATAATAAGTTTCCAAAACCTTTAATGATCCTCCAAAGTTGAGGTTAGGTTGAGGAATTTTTTTAATGGTTCCTAACGCTTGTGTCGCTAGGTTTTGCAGGATACCGTGTAGGAGACCACCTATTTAAGTGCGAGGACAGACCACCTCAAATGAACGCACTTAAGAATCCAAGGGTGTCCATGGCCGACGACGGACAAAACATAAAGAATGATTGAGTAGGAAAAATGTTGTGTTGATACTATTGTCTTGGCATATACTAAACACAGACGGTTCAAGACATCACGTTCACCGCGCAGTAAATATGTCTGATGGTATTCTACTATAAAAGGTTCAAAGCTACGACTACCTCTCCAGATGCAACATTGATCCGGAAAAAATATTGCTGAAAAAAGGCACCATGTGTGTGCACCAAAATCTCTTCCAAGCGGAGATTATTGGAAATTTGTCTTTGGTGGAGGTTGAGTCCGCCCATCTTCAATGACTTAAATATCATGGTTCCACATGTTGGAGAACCTGGTTCTTTACACGTGCTTAATCTCACTAAATGAGTAGATGACCGTAGTGCCAAGAATCGTCAAATTCCATTGAGAAATGGAAGAAATATTGGTCCGCGAAGTAAGGTGTTTGAGACATGGAAGGGTGGTGTGGGACAAATCTACCACATCAGTAGGAAAATGAAGAATTGTTTATGTTATAAGTCTCTAAACTGAATAAGGGATTGGGACCCCAAGGGGTAACCCATGTGTTTGAAGGAGGGAAGACCTAGGTGTGCTTGGGTTCGAGACTAAGCCCACACGCGCGCCATCACCACCCGCCCGGGTCGTGGGCAGTGGGCTTATTCTGACATTATCTTTTTGAACTCCAGGCTTTATTATATTTACAGTTTGGTTTCTGAAATTTCTGGAAGGCAATTTCTTCCGGAGCCCGGTCATGCATGACCAGCGCCGCGACGCTAAATGTCCAGTGAGCTCCCAGCAACGGTAAAGTCAGAGTTTAATGTCATTAAGGGGTTGGAAACGTTGGACACTTATTCCTGAACGTTTTGGCTCTTCATTGAGCCTCTTAAACAACCCTCTTAATAGTCATTACACCCAATTAACACCTCCCATCATCCTTAAACTATATAACAAGACCTTATTTCAGATTTGAGAGGAGACATGATATACACTATATACACAATGAACATAAGAGAAATACTCTCTACACTTGAATGATTTCTTGATGAAATCTCTTCATTTCTTGCAATCTTACACACCCAAAGATCCTTCTAATCTAGCAAACACTTGAGTTCCCCTTGCTCATTTGTTTGATTGTTGTTTTATCTTGGGAGATAAGTTGCCATTACACCGTTGAAAGGATATACGGGCAATATTATCTTAAGAATAAATCAAAAATTTGTCGGCTTAACAAGCCAATTATCTTGTTATATTTCCAGATTCTAAACATATTATTGTTATTGTTCTCAAGGGGCTTGCTGCAGTTTCAACAAGGATCTCAAGATTTCAATGAGGAGCAAATACCGAAGATCAAGATGATCAACACTTATTGATGTTGACACAACTGATGTTAGGTTTCAAGTCTATTATATTGTAATTATAATTAATTATCATTTCTAAACACTAGTGATAATTGTATAATATTCCCTACATCCACTGTAATACTCACATTATTTGGCATATGTGAAATCATATTATTAAATCTTACTTCGAATAATATGGTTTTACTTTAATCCAATAAAATCAATTAATTAATTAAGTAATCAATCAATTAAAGATGATATGATGGTGTAGTTGGTAGGCAAGGGCACTTGTAAAATTCGTGGGATCCCATTGGCTTAATCAATTTCAAGTCAATCTTTGTACCTAATGTTGGGATATAAATGAGAAAACTTCGAGTTGAAGAAATCCACCGAAAATTACTCATTCCTTCAACTAACTTGACCACATAAATCACTATGCCATGGGTGAAATTTTACGTGAACCGGAATTTTAATTAAATCAATAAATATATAACATATATTTATATATAAATATTTATTATTTAATTATAATTAATCAATTCATATTTATTTTATTAAATGTTTTAGCTATGAAAAGTTGAATTGATTTAGTATAATGTATAAATATTTTGTGCGGCGAGTCCTCCCCCTCCCCTCCCGAAGAGGGTAAGGAAATATAAAGTTATTCCATAAGTTTCTCTGTTATTAGAAAAGAGAAAATATATAATTATCCTCTTGAACTTGTACCTTATTTTTAAAAAGACACTTTAACTTTGCGGGGTCCTATTACCCTCCTCAACCTATTAGAAAATAGAATATATATAATCTACGTAGCACGGACACGTGAGAGGTGTCCGATAGAACACGGACACGGACACGCAGAAACGACAATTTTGAAAAATAGGGGACACGTCACGGCAGAGACACGGTTGTAAAAAAATATTAAAAATATTTATATATATATATATATATATATATATATAAAATACTAAAATTAATATTATTAAAGCTTCACATTCATAAATAAATTATAAATTTAATTCAAATTTGTTATATACCAAATAACCAAATAATCAAAATACCAAATTATATGTACCAAATTAAAAAGAAACATTCATAACAAATTGACAATCAATCAAATATTCAATACATAATTCATAAGACCGTAGTCCATAAACTAATACATAAGTATGTCCCAAGACTCAAATTCAAATAAATATAAATTTACTTAAAATAAATCAAATAAAATTAAAACTAAACTTTTTCTAAAAAAAAATAAAAATTGTCCATGCCGTGTCCCCCTTTCCCGTGTCCGATTTTTTTTTTTGCTGGGCCCATTCGGAAACGTCCCGGACACGTGTCCGAGACGTTTCGTGTCCGAAACGGTGTCCGACACGGACACCTCACCCTAAATGAGGTGTCCGTGCTTCATAATATATAATTAATGTCTTGAGAAGTAGGATTCTACGTGCATGCTATAGATGTTGGGCTACGTTGTTATGCTTGTATTTTAGGTTAATTTTTGTACATTTCCCTTTTGAATTTTATGCAAATTTTCATACTTCCGTTTTAACTATATGAAGTGTTAGAAAATTAATTACAAGGCTTGCATCATGTGCCGGTAGCTAACATCTCGTTGCCTAATAGATAAGAATCTTATATATGTTCCTTCCTGTTACTACTGCAACAATAATATATTCAAAATCTCACGACGTTGGGTTTGGAGAGGATAAAATGTACGCAAATTTTATCTCTATCTTAGTAGATAAAACAGTATGACAATAATGATAATAAAAGCGAATAAGCCATGATAAATCATTCTGAAAAAAGAAGCAATAACTAACGCAAGTAGATAAGATAAACAAAATATACTAAAGAACACACAACAACAAGAATCAAATGACAAAAGACTATAAAACAATATTACGCCTACTAGTACGATAGACTAAGCAGGTCTACAAAAGGCGAAATTCCTTTGGTTCCTGTTTCATTGTCGTTTGTTACCGATAAAGTGAACACAGCACCAACGTTCCCAATGAGCATCGCACAAAGCACAAGGCAAATCTTGTATTTGATTTCATCATCTGATTAGAACGTTCTCTTCAATCTGAAATGAAAAAAATATACTAATTTCTTGCATACAGACGCATGCAGATTCTTTTCTTCACTAGAAATGCTAAAGTTGAACTACAGATAAGAGTATTTGCTAGCATTATTGTATTAATATGACAAATGGAGGCTCTACTTTCTACACATTCCACAACAGTTCCCTACTTTCACTTTTGAGTCAGATGTTTTATTTGAATGAAGCCAAAATTTTGACCAGTCAACTAACTTGACTGATCCCCATGTCATGTTCAATTCTTCATCATCAACCCTAGCCCCACATTGTTCCCACTATACTAGAGGATCTCAATTTCTTTCTTTTTGCTGGATAATATATTTCTAAAGATATTGGATGATAAAATATTTAGAGGCCTCATATGTTTGTTCTAAATTGAGATGATTTACTAATTTTTAACACGGTTTTGAACTATTTCATCTTCGCTAGCTAGCATTCTTGTCCTTAAATTGTTGAGCTCCTACGAAGCTGTAAATTGTGCTCTAGCTCCGCCACTGATATGTTCGTCATTATAGTACAAAAAATTGGTTCAATAATTCATTAATAAAAGAATTTAATTGCTTTTTTCATTCACTTTTATTGCTCCTAAAAGACATATATAGATATTACTATAATTAGTTATTTATGAAATATATGAATAAAGTAGTCAAAGTCCTTTAGAACAATGCTATTAAATGATATTTGTATTGTGTGTGATAAAGAAATAGAGGCAAATTAAATATACGCATACATCTTCTGGTGGGAGTATGAAATGAAGGAAGCAAAATACATTTTCTTCATAGGATCCGAAGATAATCAATGAGTGGTAAGGTAAGATCAATGATTGATTGATAGTTTTTTTCCTTAAATGCTATACTACTGACAAATGATGACATGTTAGAATATTTGCTGTTGGTGTTGGGTTACTTTGGAGACAAATATTACTGCTTCCTTGAATCTTTATTGGTTCTTAATTTGGAAATTTTGGGAAAGAGAAGCTACATATGTTCTTAGCCTCTTCATCTTCTTTTGATTGAGCACTTATCAATAGTTATCATCCCTTAGTGGGTTGCATGTGCTCTCCATTTGCTAACTTAGTAATTAAGGTCGGACCAATATAAAAAGAATTTACTCCTTGATCTTAATTTATATAATATTTTTTATTTCTAGAAATTCAAAATACATCAATTTTGATTAATATTTTAATATGTATTTTTTATTAAATTTATATGAAAAAAATTGTAACTTATAACACTTTTATGTACTTTTCAATATAAATTTAATCTTAAAATATACGTTAATCTAATTCAATATAGCTTTAAAAATTAGTCAAATTAATTATCGAAAAACGAAAAATATCACGTTAATTGAAACGGAGGGAGTAGAAAATAATT
This sequence comes from Przewalskia tangutica, assembly GCA_029844215.1. NCBI lineage: Eukaryota > Viridiplantae > Streptophyta > Magnoliopsida > Solanales > Solanaceae > Przewalskia > Przewalskia tangutica. The sequence continues at coordinate 13,196,784 of CM056729.1, read as the reverse complement.
AAGGAAGTTGCTCATCCTAATCCCTATCACATCTTTGTCATAAAATATATTGTTAGATAGACCGTTAAGAGTAAAAATTGTTGACATGCTAATTAAGGTCTTGTTAGACCCTATCACATCTTGATATTGATAGAGTTTATACAGAGTCAGTACAATGTACAAAGTGTTCCGCATTCACAAAAAAAATGTAAAATTGATATATAAATTTTATTATTTATGTTGCTTTATTTAAACTCGTCTCATAGTTAATGGAAAAAAAAAAAGCAATCTTAAAGAAAAAGGAAGGTTGACGAGACAGTATTATATGATGAACAAGAACTGCTTATGGAAGACGACGATGAACAGTAGTTGTCAGACAGTACTGATTTTAGTTCGACAAATACAGCTACTTGTCATTCTTAGATTCGCCATGGTTGTTTACACATGAGTATGAATGAAATCTGGAGAAATAGGAGTATATTTGTGTCAACACATTTCTTCAAGCACAAATTAGCTCACACCTATATACTAACACTTGGGAGCAATCTGTCACCCTAGAACCAACTGAGCTATACCCATGCGGGTACCTATATACTAGCACTGACTCACAACTTACAGGAGGATACGTGCCATTCATATAACGCAAACTTCATGTGTAAAAATTTAACTGAGAGAAGCATAAAATTAAAGAAGAATGGAAAATGATGGATAGAGGAACTAGCAGGGCCGTCTTTGGACCCGTGCGAGGTGTGCTACCGCACAGGGCCCTCGAAAAATAAAATTTTTTAGGGCTCATTTTTTTATTTTTTATTTAGTATTAGTCAGAATTTACTGTAAAAATACATAATTCACATGTCTTAGCCCAATTAAAGACTCACTTTTATGAATTAGAACAGGACCCCAAAATGTTTGAGACAGCCCCAAAAACTAGCTTATACTTATAATGAGTACACTTATCATGATATTTTACATTTTTCAAGTGATATTAGTCTATTTTGCGCGCGCACATATATATATATAACCATACACTTGAACAATTATTATATGTGTCTTTTAATGAAAATGAATATTTCTAGAGAAACGATATCATTTGAACCACTAGTACAAGGGTGTCTAATTTTCCTCTAGATTAGTCATGTTGTTCGGTGATTTTTTTTTACAATGTCCAACAGTATATGGGCCAAAGTCTGCCATAAAAAGTGCCGGGCTAACATAATTTGGTATTAAAATTATGAAATTATTAAAAAGATTGAATAAATTGCAGTACTATAGTACTGTCTGAAAAAAGCATACAAAATCCAGCTTTCCTGTTAGAGGTAATACTACCTTGAGATGGAGATCCAAGATAAGAAATCCTAAGGCTTAATCAGAGATGGATGACCTAATAAATGAGCTTCATAATAGTTCTAGCTAGTGTAATGATGTGTATCTAATATAAACTAGTTTAACCGAATTCAAAATTTAAAGTCATTAAATTCATAGAACTATGCATCAATTTATAATATGTATATATATTTTATGTCTAAAAAGTATATATAATTCAAGTCACTCAGTTGAATTCACAATTCAGCGAAAAACCACATTCTGAACAAATCTAATAGTTTCGGTGTATTTTATTGACATTTCTTATTTAATATGTATAAATATTTAATTGTGAACACTATAACTAAGATAATTTATGAATTATATGACAAATTCAGAACCCATAAACTTCAAATCTGATTCCGCCTATGTCACGTCAAAACAAATTGCAATTAGGGTGATAAAGACAAGTCACTTGTAACCAGAGTACTTTGTGGTTGTGTGGAGTACTTGGTGGACTGATCTTTGGTGGCAAGTGGTTAAAGTTAAGCATGCAAAATAAAGGTGCAGTACTCTACCTGATCCAAGTGACCACTTTTGCCTCTTCGTATGATCATCATTCATCACTTGTCCATTTCAATTAACCTTTCACTTCTAGCCACTCGACATATATCCACGGTTTCTGTTGCTGTTGGGTCCATATTTATGCTGCCAACATTCTCTTCATCTTCCCCATCTTCAAATTGCCGATACCCATCAAAAGATTCCGATTTATGCTCATTTTATATTTGGTTTCTTTGAACTATTAAGCGGAGTCAGGATTTAAACTAAAACTTATAAATTCTGATTCTAATATTTTAAAGTTAATGAATTCTAATTTAATAAAATGTACATATTTAATAAATTTATAAGATAAATATAAGATTTGAACAAAAATAACTGATCGAAACCCTTAGCTAAGCTCCTAACTATTGGGGTCCATAACTTTTATTCCGTTTTTTGTGGGGATATTGGAGTCAAGTTTAGTTTGATCATTCAATTGTGTACATGGAAATGACTAAAATGAAAAGAAAATTTTAAGAGTTTAGAAACAAACTGCACTCCAATTATTTTTTCATTTTAATCAATTTCCTAATCAGGGTTGTCTTTGGACCCGTGCGAGGTGTGCTACCGCACAGGGTCTCCCCGAAAAACGAAAAAATTTAGGGCCCCTTTTTCATTTTTTATTAAATAGTATACAGTAATGACCCATAATTCGCAGGTTTTAGCCCAATTAAGGATTCATTTTTACGAATTAGAACAAGACTGTTGAGGATCGCACAATTTGTGAAGTAGAAGGAGAAAAGATGTAGAAGAAGAGAAGAAGAACAAGTTTGTGAGCAGAAGAGGAAGAAGGAGTCTGTGCGAGAAGAAGAAGAAGAGAGCGTGAGAGAAGACGAGAGGAGAGAGAATGGAAGAAAAATGTATTGAATGAGAAAATCAGTTACAATATTGTGTGTATACTCAGTTATATACAACTACAACTCAAAACTACCAACTATAGTTAACCTTTCTACTAACCATATTGACTACTAACTATAGTTAATTATAAAGTGTATATTTCTATACTTTAACACCCCCTTCAAGCTAGGATGTATGAAGATGTTCTTCAATCCTATAAATGAGAATGTTGTTGTCGACTAAAGCCTTCGTTAAAATGTCAGCTGGTTGCTCCTTAGAGGACAGAAAATGAGTGTTGATCAGCCCAATCTGTATTTTCTCCCTAATAAAGTGACAATCGATATCTATGTGCTTGGTTCTCTCATGAAAAACTGGATTGCCAACAATTTATATAGCGAATTTACTGTCTGTGAACATGGTCACTGGTTGTAATACTTCAACTCCTAGTTCTTGAAATAGCCCAACTAACCATACAACCTCAGCTGCAGCAGAAGCCAGGGATCTGTATTCTGCTTCTGCAGAACTTCTAGAAATTGTATCTTACTTCTTAGATTTCCAGGATATAGGTGAAGAACCATACATTGCCAAGTATCCAGTGACTGACCTTCTAGTGTTTACACACTCTCCCCAATCAGCATCACAATGCATCTTGAGTTGAGGAATGTAATCAGATGAACTTTACATCAGAATACCCATCCCTGGTGTCTGCTTAACATATTTTACAAGCCTAAGACCTGCCTCCATATGCGACATCTTAGGTGTCTGCATGAATTGGCTGAGGGAATGGACTGCAAAGGTGATATCTGATCGTGTAGTGGTAAGGTATAACAACCTCCCAATCAGTCTTCTGTATACAGAAGGATCACTCAGAAAGCAGTCTGAACCTAGTGATGATCTAGATTCAGAGGCTATAAGTTTTTCCAGTTCAATATTAGTGAGTTTCTGATTTGGCTCAATAGGAAAACAAACAGGTTTGGCTCCTGCCAACCTCATGTTTGATATAAGCTCTAATGCATACTTTCTTTGGTGCATTAGAATTCCTTGCAAACTCAATTCCAAGAAAGTACCTCAATTCCCCCAAATCTTTGATTTTGAAAGCTGGCTGCAGTGCCTCCTTTGTAGATTGAATGAGAACTAAATCATTACCAGTTAGTAGCAAATCATCTACATAAACCAATACCACTACAATTTTCTCCTCTTCATGTTTGGTGAACAAAGAATAATCCATATGACTTTGTGTGAACCCTGATGTCAATAAGGCAGTAGTCAACTTAATGTTCCAATGCCGAGAAGCTTGATTCAATCCATATAAGGACTTGAGTAATCTGCACACATGTTTCTTCCTGTATTGAGTATCAAAACCTTCAGGAACTACCATGAATATTTCTTCTAATAAGTCACCCTGAAGAAATGCATTATAGACATCCATTTGATAAATCACCCAATTCTTCACTGCTGCAATAGATACCACTATCCTAACTGTGGTCATCTTAACCACAGGTAAGAAAGTCTCCTGGTAATCAATACCTTCATTTTGATTGTATCCCTTGGCTATAAGTCTTGTCTTGAACGTCTCAATTTCTCATGTTGCTTTGTATTTGATTTTGTAGACCCATCTACAACCAATTGCTTTCTTTCCTTCAGGTAGTTGAACAAGTTACCATGTACCATTATCCTCTAGAGCTTTGATTTCTGATTCTATAGCTGCAACTGTTAGGCATATTTCATATATCTATTTTGAGTCATTTTCGATTAGTATTTTACCCATTTTCGTTGCGTTTAGTACAATTTTAGGGTTATTTTTATTTCTTTTGAGTCACAGCGGTTCAAAAAGGCAAAATGGCAAAAAGGAGCAAAAAATGGGCATAAAAGGAGGTCCCGAGGTAGAAAAAGGTCAAAAATCGAAGACTCGGACAAACCACAAAGAAGATCATGCAAAACAATGAAACCCGCAGACTTTTAGCACGGGGTGTATTCGCATGCAATCCGCTGCATATTTATTGAGCATCGAACATGCTGCATCATGAGCACTTGGCTTCTTGCATGGTTGTAACTCTCATTAAGCCCCATCAGGAACTGCAGCAGTCTCTGATATTGTAGATTATTAGTAAACTCCTTTGACCTAGGACAACACGATGGTGGAGGTATAATATAATCGTACTCATCTCAGAGATCCTTCAGCTTCGAATAATACCCTGAGACAGACATTGTTCCTTGTCTCAATGTGAAAATTTCTTTATGGAGTTGGAAGGCTCTTGAACTATTTACTTTGTCGAATCTTTCTTTCAACTCTTCCCATATGTTGTGCGAGTCAGCATTATACAACATCCCCGTCAACAGACTCTTGCTAACATTCCCCATTAACCAAGATACCACGATGGCATTGCATCTGTCCCATACCCTTGCCAAATCTTCATTATAATGTTCTCGTCTAATTGTTCCATCAATGAACCCTATCTTGTTCTTTTCTAATAGTGTCAACTTCATGTCCCTACTCCACAATGTATAATTGTACATCCCACTCAAAATAATTCCAACAGAAAAGGAACCAGGTGCATTCGATGGAAACGGATACAAAGGATGATTATGATCCACACTATTTCGTGAATTAGTGGTATCTCCCACAACATTCATTCCTCCATCTTCAATAGTTTCTGATGTAGTCATATTTATACTAATTCCAGAAAATAAAATTTTCGACTGAAAAACTGAAAGTTTTCAACTCCTTTAATTCTGTAAACTACTCCTCCAGATCTACAATATTCAGTTTGTCCTTAATCGACAACAGACAACAACTCTTTGATGTAACAGTAAGCAATTCCTCCAAATTTGTAATTCTCCAAAAAATCTATATATTCATGTAACTTGATTACCTTAATCATGACAGAATTTAACATCTTCCGTCACTCGCAATCAACATTACCTTCAATCTTCATTTATTGATCGATTGTCACCGATCTACATAATGCAGTCTGAGATCCTGGAAAACTTGTCTTGCATGTCATCATAACCTTGAGGTTTATGCCTCGATTCATCATCTGTTTTGATTTGTTTAGAATATCAACTGAATCATAGTTTCTGATTGTGCGATCGTGTCGTTCACGAAACCGAATTTGATACCATGTTGAGGATCGCACAATTTGTGAAGTAGAAGGAGAAAAGATGTAGAAGAAGAGAAGAAGAACAAGTTTGTGAGCAGAAGAGGAAGAAGGAGTCTGTGCAAGAAGAAGAAGAAGAAAGCGTGAGAGAAGACGAGAGGGGAGAGAATGGAAGAGAATTGTATTGAATGAGAAAATCAGTTACAATATTGTGTATATACTCAGTTATATACAACTACAACTCAAAACTACTAACTATAGTTAACCTTTCTGCTAACCATATTGACTACTAACTATAATTAATTACAAAGTGTATGTTTCTATACTTTAACAAAGATAAAATATTTGAGACGGTCCTATTCCTAATATAACCCAAATGACATGAGCAGGTGCAGGACAAGGTGAGCTTGCATAATGGGACAAAGAATGAGATCTACATCAGTCATGCCCTTTTATCTTCTTTATTTTTTTCTAATCTTTTAATATTTTCTAAAACTCTTCAAGACATCTAAAAGTTGCTACTCCATATGTATTGCATAGTACCACAAGAAGAAGAAAACTAGCTAGCATTGGCGACTGACAATGGACAGAAGGGAGGAAACATAATACGTATTTTTTACATATACACTTCCTTTATTTAATCTTAGTTAAACTAATAAAATATATTTTCTACCATAAAGTTTGATAATACCCTTTGGCCATTAATATGATTCAGATATGTGAAGATCATTCCAAATATGTGTTTGTTTATCCATTCATTATGTCCACTTCAAACTTAAAATAGAGAATTTAAAAATTGAAAAATAAGTTAATTCACGTAAAATAATAGTTTCTGCCCACAAAATTTAAACTTTTTAAAAGTGAAATTCATATCCAAATATCCCGAGGCCAATCAAGAGAATCGGTTATGGGTTCACGAGAAATTTTGCCCAACCCTCTATATCTGTTTAAAAATTCACTATATATATATATATATAATTTTAAATTCAATTATTTCGTAAATTTAAATTTTGAATCTGTCTCTGTAAATGTCGGTTTTTTTAACTTCAACAATGGGATAATACTTAAAATACACTTCAACCTTTGCCCGAATTTGATGTAATACACATAACATTTACGGTGGTCCTATTATTCCATGGATATATATATTAAAGTCTTTTTGGCATTTTTCTGGAAAAATCGAACGCGACACAAGCCAAAACTCGAATATGAAATAATATAGTGATTCACAAGATAAAATTTCAAGAAAATCAACTTCTTTCTCCATAAGAAAATTAAGAGTATAGAAGAGAATTCTAATTCTTTATTTTGTTCAAAGAGTGAATGACCTGAAATTGACCAGACTTCTTTGTCTTTTGACTGTTTGTTCAGCACATGTTTGAATTGTTATTCAGTTCACTCGATAAATGTCAAAGAAATTTCTTTAAAATATATCCAAGAGTAATAGAATCCCGTAAAGCTAGGTGTGTTATAGCAAATTTAGAAAAAAGTCTGTGTTGTATATTAGGTTTTTTTCCTTTCAACAATAATAGTTACTTTCAAAAGAATCCAACCAAATAACGTCCAAAACCTCAAGGTAAAATTGGAGACCATAGGTATGTGGAAAAAAGGAAAAAGAGAGAAATGATAGAATTGGGAAACTTGAAGCAAGAAGGGACTCATATACAGTTAGATTTTCCACTCCATTGTGTCCCAATAAGCCTTGCACGTATTTCCTTATATATTTCTCAATTTTGCTTTATCTTCCATTTCTTTCTCACTGTAAGACATGTACTGAAGCAACAACCCCCCCGGGCTCTTCCTTTGTTCCCTATCTACAATTATATATATTGAGCTTTTAGAAAGAAGCACTCACAAGTTGTTTGCATCATTTCCTCTACCTTTTCTTTGCAATTCAAATTTCCTTTGTGCTTTTGCTTCTTGTCTTTCTGAAGCACAACAAAAATTTCCACCATCTTGGAGGATTAAGTTTTAAGCTCTAAGATTTATATTGTTTGTAGTTGTCAGTGATGGATCCCTCTAGTGCGCAGCATCATCATCAGGTAAAAATTAGTAAAAGAAATGCAAATAGAAAGTAGTACTAATTGTTTAATTTCTTTCTTTTTTATGTCAATTAATTTTCTTGGATCTTCTCCTTTACTTTGTTGTATCACTTGGCTGTGACATATTTTTTTTTTTCATTTTCTATTTCCTTTCTAATTTGAGATGATTTTGAAATTTCTTTTCTTGTGAAGCTAGAACTACCAATATGATTTAAGTTCTTTGGTTCACATTAGGAGTAGTGTCATTCTCCTAGTTCTTATTATTCCTTGGACTTGAATGAGTTTGGAGGTGTTATTTGGGGGGCTTTTAATTTCTTCAGAAACCACTTAAATTGAAAATGATAATACATTTTTCACTTACCCTTTAAGGAAAATTATAAATCTCACTTTCCAAGTCTTCATTCCTCAACTTATATTTTCCTTAACAATTAACCTTGCCAGCTTTAGCAAATTAAGTTTTATCTTTAACTATACAGACGATATCTATTTACCCCCAAAAAAGTACTCAATGAATTAAAATTACCACCCCCAAAAAAAGGACCTATTCTATGTGCCTAACTCCGAGGAGATAGTGCATACTCTTACACTTTTGCTAATTTTTGTAAATCTCTTCTTTTTCACGACTGTAGCTATATAGCCTAAGAACAAATTGATACTAGCTGCCCTTTAAGATTTAAAGTGACTCGTCTTAAGAAGATTATGTTGCTTTCAAGTTAAAGATTAGATTATACATAAGGTAGAAAAATAATTAAGTTTTGTTTGTTGCTACTTCATCGGAATGTTGACCTAAATAACCGTCCACTCAACCGCTTAAATTAATCCACATATGATATGTGTCTAATCGTGTATATAAGTGTATAATATATATATGTATACCTGCCAGGAACAGTAAACAGTAAATCTAGCAGGAAATTTGCCTAAATTTACAATATTTTGCAATCTTATTTTAGTTATATCAAATTCTGATCTTTAAAGTTACTGTCTTGTTCAGGAATTGTCTTCTCAAACCCTAGAAAGCATGTTGGTGAGCACAAAGCCACAACAAGACAAGAAGCCAAAGCCACCAGAGCAAGCAATAAAATGTCCAAGATGTGACTCCTCCAACACCAAATTTTGCTACTACAACAACTACAGTCTCTCTCAACCTAGATACTTTTGCAAATCATGTAGAAGATATTGGACTAAAGGAGGAACATTAAGAAATGTTCCAGTAGGAGGAGGCTGCAGGAAAAACAAAAGGTCATCATCAAGAAGTAGTAGCCAAGATCATTCTATCAACACTAATAGCCCAAATAATCCAATTAGTACACCATTTTCCTATGATTCTCGTGATTTGAGCTTAGCATTTGCTAGGCTACAAGAACAAGGAAGTGGGCATTTGGGATTTGAAAATCATAATAATATTTCCATGTTGTGCAATGAAAATCCAAGTGGTTTTCTTGATGCACTTAGGTGTACTACTGGATTTCTTGAAAATAATCCAAATGGATTTCATCACCAAAATTTGTACTGTGGTGTTGGGAATATTATTAATGGGGACATGAATGGTGGAATGGGGATGAATAATGTGAGTGAAGAAATGGGAATGCATAATTATGATCAAGAAATAAGCAGTGGTGTAACAACAACAACAGCTACTACAATGACAACAGTAAAACAAGAAATGTGCAACATGGCTAGAGATCAAGGTGACAACAAAGTTTTGTGGGGATTTCCATGGCAAATTAATGGAGAAGCAAATAATATGGGTGAATTTGATTCAACAAGGAGAATGTGGAATGGTGTTGGTGGTTCTTCTTGGCATGGACTTCTCAATAGCCCTCTCATGTAGATGGTACAATCTTTTTCTTGATTTTCTAGCCGATTAATTTAGATTCATGCTGGCAAAAACAAAAAAAGAACGCTCTTTATTAGGAATTTCTCTATTTTTAGGGTTGGTGTTTATTAGGGAGAAAAAGAAAGAACTTTGTTCTTAGATCAGAGTTGAAGCTTAACTTAATGATCTTGTGTTGTGTAAAGAGATTTGGTTCACTTGAATCATCTCTCTCTCTGATATTTTTCTTTCTTGGGATGTCTTTTTTAGGTCTCTTCCTTATGGATTGACAAACTAATGAAGTTGATCTATTTTTATTTAATTTAGCAGTGCTGACAGACAAGTAGTGATATTTGAAAATTTTGTTGGTTAGTTCAATGAAAGTGACTGTGATTGATAGAATCCGACATTATATCTAGTATCGAGTAAATTGTCATAATAGTAATTTTCAGAATACTACTATTTCAATATTAATTCTCATTTTATTATTATCGTGTCACATGAATTGTTAAGTGGATACTATTATCGTGTCACATGAATTGTCAAGTGGATAATAATATATTAGTTAATATTTAATCAATATTCTACATGTCATATATCGTAGGAATGTAAATTTATAAGTTTATATTGTACATTTATTCTATTAGAAAAGTTAATATATATATTGTTTATTAATCATATTCTTCTTATACAAGTCAATTAAACTTGTCCAAAGTTCTATATAATCGAACAATATACTCACTGCCAGTTCAAGAATAAATTTAACGTCATTCTTAAATTATACCTAATTTCACCGTGACGTCTCATGCAATACTCAAAATTTTAATGTACAGTCAATAAATAAAATAAGAATACAAAAAATCATCAGTATAAAAAGTGAAAACAGTCTCACAACATATATTATGGGCACATCTTATATATACAATCATAAGCCTCTTAATCAATAAAATGATACAATATCAAAAGAACAGAACAAATTAATTGAAATGATCAAATCAATATAGTTTCATTATGAAAAATCTCGAACAAAGATAATGCTATTTCAACAAAAGATATTGTGATTCAAACATGAATAAACAGTGCATTCATTCCTACAGTATCTAAAAACACCACAAATAGAATCACTTTCTCACTTTTCTATTCTCCTTCTTGGTATATGACATCCGGGTCCTAAATTTGGAGACATATAAAGTAATCAACTTCAAAAAGTAAGATTTAATGAAAAGAAAAAAAATGTGAAATAAAGCATGTTACCGTAGAGCCCGATACAATCTTTCCGTTCCAATAGCACAATATCGTTATGTTGTCTTTAACCATTCTAATCAAAGAATAAAAGATATTGAAAGTTAATAATCTATTTCAATCTAAGACATCAAATTAGTGTATTTGTGTGTGCATGGGTTACAGTAATGTTTAATTGAAAGAAATAATTTATATTAAAATAAATTTAAAAAAATTACCTGATATTCCGTAAAGTAATTATGCCGTCATCCGATGAATTGAATTGGTAATATAAATAGGGTTGAAAAGATAGAAGAGTTTATTTAGTTGTTGGTGTTTATGACTTAAAAAATAAAATAATGACAAATAAAATTATATATATGGTGTGACAAAATGAAAATTAATTTTAGAAAAATAATATTGTGTGAATAATTTCAGAGAGTACTATTTTGACAAATTACCCCTCACGGTAGTTGATTAATGAAGTTTGAACTCTTTTATGAGAAGGTGGGTACTATACTTTTTTGTCTGCACATAACATTAGTTTATTAGTAATTAAAATGTGTAGCCTGTTTTCAAGATATGCTATCATGATTGCTTCTTATTTTTAGGTTGATCTTATTACTTATTAGTTATAATAACTTGAAAATATACTAGTATGATGGAATAATTAAATAATAATGAGATTTACTGGACTATTATCTTCTTTCTAAGCAATCGAATTTTAGTGAAGCATGAGCACTAATCTCGGGATAGATTGAGATTTTCTCTCTTGTCAGACCAAAATCCATCCTGAGATTTCGGCATGACAAAGATTTGCAATATTTTAATATTGTTGTAAATCTAAACGACCAAGATTTTGCGGCCAAATTTAACAGTGTGTCAAGAAGCATTTCCCAATTAAATATTTCATAGCATACTATATTTTCCTACATGAATTCCCATATAGTACTCCGACAATTTTCCATCTGTGAGAAGTGCATATAGGAGATACATTTTTGTTGTAATCTTCATTCTGGCTGGGTTAAATAAGTGGAGCTCAAATCAGCTAAATCTACTTGAGTTGATTATTTGAGGCTTGAAAAAGAATAGTATTCGAAATTGAAGTTTAAAAAGGACGTTGAAAATCATGTTGGTATATATTGAAAGAATTAACCCCTTAATTATTTGTATTGATGAAACACATATATATATAAGTTGCAATAGGAGAATCATATTTCTACTTTACATCTAAAATTATATTCTATAAGGAGACTAACTATACAATTATGATAATATTACAATAGTAATTAAGGTACAAGACTAATTCTAATATGTAGCAAATATACATAAAATCCGGAGCACTGTTCACGGGCAAGGGCCACATATATGTTTATACTTGTCTTTTTCAATATACAATATTTATACATTCCATTTTATGAGACTGAACAGAAAGGACTGAGGGAAGCCCTTTTGTAAAGATGTCTGCAATCTAATATCTGGAAGGGACATGACAGACGCGTACTTGTCCTTTAGCTACCTTCTCTCGAACAAAGTGAATATTCATCTCTATGTGTTTAGTACGCTGGTGCTGAACTGGATTTCCAGAAAGGTAGATGACACTTATATTATCACAATAAACCAAGGTAGCCTTTTCAATAGGACAATAAAGCTCTATCAGTAGATTTCGTAACCAACATGATTCAGAAACCACATCGTTACCCTCTATACTCTACCGTGACTTGAACGTGAAAGCGTGGATTGACGCTTGGCAGACCATGAGACCAAATTATTACCTAAAAACATGCAATAGCCAGACGTAGACCGTTTGGTGTCAGGACAACCACCCCAATCAACATCTGTATAGGAGACTAGTGTATACATCGACCAAAGATACAAATGCAAACCATACTCAAGTGTTCCCTAAATGTACCTAAGAATGCGTTTGAGTGCATTCATATGTTTAACTCGAGGATCATGCATAAATAAACACACATGTTGTACGGCATATTGATGCGCGATTTATGCACACACTAAACGCAAGTGCACATATCGTGATAAGTAATATAGTCTAGGTAAGACCGAATATCGTCCTCAGGGACTGGTTTTCAAGTACCGATTATCTATCATTTAGTTTCTATTTGGTTAACGTTAATTTAGTTGGAATTCTAAACTAATAATGCAAGAAATAAACTAATTATAAAAATACTTTGATTTAACTCAGTTATGATGGAGAATTAGGGCTTCCAAGATCATTAACTATCCACTTTATTCAATCTTTAATATAATTAGACTAACTTCTTCTTCTACGTTAAGATAGCAGATTAACTAGACCGTTTTATACTCCTGTTAAGGTAATATAAACACTCAACCCCAATGGAGAACCCTTCTATCTTTCGGTGACAAGATTGACTACAAAGGAGGATTAAGAGCAATAACCTATTAAGCTACACAAGTATCGGGGTACTTTCATCCACGATTTAAACCTATGTTTATTCAACTATAGCATATTCACAATCTCCGCTTTCGGCTTTCGATTAGAAATCATATAAGTTATGATAATTAGTGATCAATTAATTACCAAGCAAGCAAAACAACTATTGAATAAATCTTAAATAAGTGAAGAAGAAACCAAACGAATATATTAATTCATGAATATAGTTTCAAGTGAATCACAAGGAAATCCCTAATAAAGTAATTAGCTCCTAGCCATAGTCACGCTAAGAACTAATATAATCTCCATACATGAACTGAAATAAACAAAGCAAAAGAAAGAAAAGAAAATACTCAAGAACGAGTCTCCAAGCCTTCTAGCATCCAAGGATTGTGTTGTGGAATATTTACAAGATGGAATGGAATGGAATGGTGGATGGAGAATGGAATGAGTGATGGAATGAGTTGTGGAATTGGATGTAGAATGGAGGATGTAGAATGTAGAATGAATTCTTCTAATGATGTAGAGACTATTTATAGACCAAGAATCATTTAGGTAAAGGGTTAGGGATTATGTAGGTAGGAAATGTTATGGAATCCTTTTAGGTAAAGGTTTTAGGAAAAGTTATGGAAAAGGGTTAAGGAATATGTAGGTAGGAAAAATTATCCCTTTTGAAAATGTGTCACCCGCCCAAAACTTCGAAATTCCGGCGCATGCGCAGATCGAGCCGCGCTCGAGGCGTTTACAGCGGATTTTCGTTTCGTCGTCCTTTGTTCGTCCGGTCTTCGTCTGATTTCTTCTATATTTTCCGGAACTTCTTAGACTTCATTTCTTGGCCCTTTTAGTGTGCAATTCCATCTCATTTATGCTCATTTCACCTCCTTTTCGCCATTTCTGACCGCTGTGACACAAAAGAAAGGAAAACAACCCTAATACTATACTAAACATAAATGAAATGAGTAAAATACTAACTAAAAATGACTCAAGAGGTGTATATAAAATACACCGATCACATATGTAATATCAAGTCGCGTGAACATCAGATACTGAAGGGCGTCTGCAAGACTACAATAGCGGGTCGGATCCTCATAGGGAGAGCCATTTGCATCACCCAACTTGGGTTTAGTATCAACTGGAGTAGAAATGGACTTACAGGATGACATCTCAGCCCTCTCAATGATCTCTGTTGCATACTTCCTCTGTGATAAGAACAATCCACTTGCATGACGAGTTACAACAATCTCCAAAAAGTAACTCAATGGGCCCAAGTCCTTCATGGCAAACTCAGAACTGAGCATTGTCATAATAGACTTGCGCAAAGCCTCAGAAGAGGCAGTCAAGATAATATCATCAACATATAATAGTATATAAGCCATGGAAGATCCTCGACGATATATGAATAATGAATTATCAGACATGCTGTGAGAGAAACCCATAGTCGAAACATAATCAACAAACCTCTTATACCAAGCCCGTGGAGACTGCTTAAGCCCATATAAAGACTTCTTCAATAGACATACATGATTAGGATATCTAGTATCCCTAAACGCTAAGGGCTGATGCATATACACTGTCTCATGAAGATCACTATGTAGGAAAATATTCTTCGTATCTAGCTGATGAATGAGCCATGATTTCGAAAGAGCCAAGCTGAGCACAGTACGAATAGTCTCCGGCTTGACCACTGGGCTAAAAGTCTCACCACAATCCACACCAACCTGCTGAGTCTTACCATCACCTACAAGACGAGCCTTATGCCTTGCAAACGAACCATCAGAATTCTCTTTATGAGCAAAAATCCACATAGACCGAATAATATTAACACCAGATGGACGAGGCACCAACTCCCACGTCATATTATCAATAAGAGCATTATATTCATCGGTCATGACAATTTTCCAATTAGGGTCATTTAGGGCAGACACAGGATTACGAGGTAAGGGTGATTTAAGAACATTAGAATTCAAATTAAAATGTCTTTTTTGGTTTAAAAATACCCCGTTGACGTTGAGTGATTGTACCTTGACTCTAGGCTGGAGGGATGAATTTTGGGAAGTTTGTGAAGTGTCGAATATTTTCGTCGGAGGCGCCGCACAGTAGAACGGGCGGTCGCGGCTTGAAGAACTACTGAGCTCTGAAGTTTTATACACGCGACGCTTCCCTGGCGGTCGCGCCTAATGACGTTTAAAATTGATCGCTCATCGGATAGCAGGCGCGCACGATTTAATGCATTTTGTGAAAAATCTTAAACATGACGGAGAACATAGGGGGAGATATCATCATCCAAAAAATCATAAGAACTACACAGATTTTTCTACTTTAGAAAATGGAAATTGAGATTCATCAAAAAGAACATGACGACTAATGATGATTCATTTAGAGGACAAATCAAAATATTTATAACCACAGTGATTTGACGGATAACTCAAAAACACACATGGGGTAGAGCGCGCCTGAAGTTTATTGATTGTGGTGGATGGAAACAGTGGATAACATAAGCATCCAAAGACCCTAAGATGAGAATACGTAGGAGTCTTATTGTATAAAACTTGAAGAGGAGAGGAATATATCAAACCTTTAGAGGGAATAATATTAAGTAGATCGATAGCCATTTGTAGCGCATGATGTCAAAACAATGGGGGGACAGAAGAATGAACCATATGAGGACAAGAAAAATGAAAATTTATCCCATTTTGAGCACAAAACTCCCTAAACTCCCCATTGTCATACTCTTTACAATTATCACATTGGATGTTCTATATTTTCCGTTCGAATTGGGTTCTTATGAAAGCTCTAAATTTTACAAAGATGGAAAAAACTTGTGATTTTTTTGCAATTGGAGATGTTCATAAAAATTTAGAGTAATCATCCAAGAATAAAACATAATATCGATGACCCATAGAAGTGAGAACCAGAGATGTCCATAAATCGCTATGAATAATGTCAAATGGCATTGAAGTATGAGAATTCGAAGCTACAAATGGTAACTTAATAATTTTTCCTATCGAACAAGATTGACAATTTGGAGTACTACACGTTCCCTTACAAGAAATAAACTTATTCTTATCTAACACATATAAAATTGACGATGGATGACCTAGACGAACATGTCACAGGGAAGGAGCAAGAGCTGCAAAAGTGGATGACATAGCTTGACGCGAGATGCTGAGACTCGGTGTGTTTGGATAAAGATTCTCCCGACTGTCACACCTCATGAGATGACTCTCCATCTTGAAATCCTTCACAGAAAACCCAAACGGATCAAAATTAATAGAAACTCAATTATCAGTGGTGAATTTACGGACATACACCAAAATTTTAATCAATTTTGGGGCATGAAGGGTATTTTTCAGGACAAGTGGTGGATGTGGAGGGGACAAAGTTTTATTACCATAACCCTTAATTGGAATAGAATTGTCATTACCAACAGTTATACCACGATTAGTGCTCAAATTGGAATAAGACGAGAGAGTACTTTGGTCGGATGTCATGTAGGTAGTGGCGCCGGTGTCCATGTATCAATTAGGGCCCGGTTGAGTCAGGCCAATCGTGTACATCGTTGCTTCAATGTCGGTCTGAGTGGGGCCCATTGTGTGGTGGGCCTGATGAGGGCGAGGCCCAAGTATACTGGACTACTGGGCTGCCTATACGCTGGTCTGAACCCTGGAGTCTGACTTGGGGAAGAAGCTGGACTACGACGCTTGCACTGGGACCCATCGCATCGCCTGCGGGCCCTCGCGACCCTAAATGTTGTTCGCCGATCTGTTGCCCCCGTTGTTACCTCCGTGATTCTTGCCATTATTCTTCCGATTTTGGCCCTTCATACCACCCCCATTGTTGTGATTTTGGGTCACGTTGGTTCGATTGGAAGGGGAAAAATTGGAAGCAGTCATCATGACGACGTGATTTGCTCCGATCGATGCCCTTTTAGCCAAACCCACTTCTTCCAAAGTGAGCATGGAGCGTGCTTGATAGAACTACGGCAGGGGGTTGCTTTGACGAATAACCGACGCAACCCCTGTATAGGCCTCAGATAGACCGACAACCATCTGAAGAACTAGATGACTATTAGAAACAGGAGAACCCACGTTGCGAAGTTCGTCTGCAAAGTTCTTGAGGCGTTTGCAATAGGAAGAAACATTTGGAAAATTCGCCATAGAAACCTGAGAAAATTCTTGCTTAAGGATAACAATGCGAGAATGACTGTTATCTTGGAAGATGTCACGCAATCGATTCCATTCCGCCATAGCTGTGGAGTTGGGTTCCATAATTTTCTGTAAAAGATCCAAGGATATAGTGGCATAAACCCACTGGAGAACCTTGGCATCAAGCATACCCTATAAGTCGGGATCTGCTGCTTTAGTGGGCACAATCGTTGTAGACGTAGACGTCATATCACACCCCCGTAGGAGTAGTGAGAAGGATGATATGGTGAAGAACTTTATGTGTCATAGCATGAATCTTGAATAATTCTGCCCACATCCCAAATTGGACGTTCTCTAGATCAAGAACGATAGGAAGAACGCTCTTGATGTTAGAAACGGTGAGGGCAGGATGAAAAGTTTTCTTATCAGCCATAGGGAATAGAACAACAAGATTCGGAGAAGGAAATTTGCGAGAGAGAGGATTTTTTTGAAGGAGAAGGGTCGCGGCTTTGGGTAAAACCGAGAGGTAGGCACCGCGACTGTTAGGCTAAAAAATCCGAGAAAAAGAAAGAAAAATTTAGGAGCGGAAGCAAGGTAAAGAGAACCTAGACTCTTGATACCATGAAAGAATTAATCTCTTGATTATTCTTATTGATGAAAGACATATATATACAAGTTACAATAGGAGAATCATATTCCTACTTTACATCTAAAACCCTATTCTATAAGGAGACTAACTATACAATTATGATAATATTACAATAGTAATTAAGGCACAAAATTAATTCTAATATATATTAAATATACACAAAACCCGGAACACTGTTTACGGGCAAGGGCCGCGGCGCTACTGACTGTTCTGAACACTGTTTAACATATATGTTTATATTTGTCTTTTTCAATATACAATATT
This sequence comes from Przewalskia tangutica, assembly GCA_029844215.1. Lineage (NCBI taxonomy): Eukaryota > Viridiplantae > Streptophyta > Magnoliopsida > Solanales > Solanaceae > Przewalskia > Przewalskia tangutica. The sequence goes on along the minus strand of CM056729.1, from coordinate 13,178,418 downwards.
TATACATTCCATTTTATGATACATAACAGAGAGAAATATATTGTAGAGTATTATATTTATAATAACACTTACTCGTATTGGGTATTATCAGAAAATAAATAGATGCATATCTTGTTTATACACACTTCTATGATTCTATCATCTCACCATGATTTATTAATGCATATTTTCTTTCACTACATTAAATCATTAACCATGATAAACTGAATTGGTTGGTGTAAATACGTGGTAACATTTATAGTATATTGACATTATGTGACAATCTCATTGCTATCAATCATTAGGTCAGCCATTTTTTCTGGATCTGGGGTTCATCATTTGACCATACATACTTCACCAAGTCGAATCTTGCAATCGTTTCATTTCTGACAGTAATTTAGACGCATGATATCTAACAGTTTCATTTACCTAGCTAAAATTTCATACATGTCAATTTCGACTTCAACAGTGTCTATAGAGAGAAACTTCCTGCTCATCCAGCATTTTTTTTCATATTTCCACGTGCTATATATTTTGGAGACGTGGAAAGAGGCATTCGTCAACATAGGAAGGAAGGTCATATTGTCACTTGACTGAATGAATGAATTGAATGCTACCCAATACATTGCTTCTGCCATTTGTTTTGAGGCATAGACAATTCAATTGTTGATTTATTCTGATGTGGTAGGAGGAAAATATGTCCCAGCAAACCACCGCCCAGTTGAATTTGATTCAAGAATGTTGTAATCTTAAACAGTAATAAATCTGTGAAATGTCATGATGGCTTTCACATCAGTTGAATGTAAGGCTGTCCAACGGGGGTTGGCGGGTCGGGGTCGGGGTCTGGCGAGGCTGGGTAGGGCAAAGTCTGGGGCTGGCGGGGTCGAGGCTGGCGGGATCTGCCGCCGCCCCGTCCCGATCTAGAGGGGGTCGGGGTGGGGTCATTTTTTTATTTGCCTTTAAATTAAATAAATAAATAACACACACACAACAAGATAGTTTAATAAAAACATTCCAATGCTATTTTTGTGCCTTTTATATTATTCGACTAGAATTTTTTTTGGTAATACAATTTCAAAATTGCAACTTCGTGATATTGAAAGTTGCAAATAAATAACATAGTAAAATTACAATTAAATGAATTACATTTTAAGAAACACATTTTCTAGTTTCTTTATAATTTCTTGTGGTTCTTCGGTTGAAATTGGTATATCTTGGTCAAATTGGACGACGTCGCTTGCACATCCGTCAGATAAGATTTCGTTGTAGTTGTAGTCTTCTTCTTCGTTGATCTCTGGTTGGCCGCACCTCCTACGCTCCACACGAATTCAGTCTCTGAATAGAACTGCAATCTCTAATGAGTCTCTTTCCAATGAATGTCTGTGCTCCCCTATTTGAAATCTTTCCACAGAAAATGTGCTTTCGGACGCTGTTGATGACGCTTGAATGTTCAACACATCTCGGACAATCTTTGCTAGTGTTGAAAAATTCTTCTCATTCTCCCTTCAGTATGTTAGCAAGTCTTCACGTCCCTCTTCATTTTCAATTGCTTCGTACGGTACAATACCATGCAAAACAAAAACATCAAACTCGCTAACTTGGTTAGAAACGGTACCACTAACATTCTGTATATGAAACTTTGAATACTAGTCGCAGAAACAACATGTCATTTTTAAGGTTGTGTTGAAGAAGAAGAAGATGACATGTAAGCCGGTTGGTTGCTAGCACTTTCTTGTTGGTAATGCATATATATTTTTTACATTCATCTTGAATGCTAGACAACACTTCTTCTCTACTTTTTTCAACAGGTGGTGGGTCATTTGAATTTTTAGGAGTTGGAGGTGAAAGTGTATTTATGCAATCGTATATAGTTTCAACAAATTTTTTATAACCGTCTATTTTAATAGACGAATTTAATACAGCACTAATCAAAATATTGGGGAAATACGAATAAAATATTTTTTTATTTTTATAAATATTTTTTTAATACGTGTCTTATAAGCTGGTTTTGCCATATATTCACGAAGTAATATAAATATTAGAGCTATATAAAATAATATTGATGCAATAGTAGGATAATAAATACCGAAAAATTCTTTAGTAGCTAGATAAAATTTCTCTAAAAATGTATTAAGTTCTAAAATTGTATCCCAATCGGAATCTATAAGCCTATCATTAGGATTTCGATTACGGGCGTTAAAAAATTGAGTTATAGATTATCTATACTCATAAGCAACACATAATTAGTTGTATAAAGAGTTACATCTAGTGCATACTTCTTCGAGAACTTTTCTGTAAGGTAGACCACAATCGTGATAAGTTTTTTTATATTCTTTTAGTCGTTGTATTCTATTATTTTTAAAAATATAGTTTATAGCAAATTGATTTTTTTCAAGAATTTCTTCAAAAAGTGATATACTATCCTTTACAACTAAGTTATAAATATGACATGCACATTTTATATGAAAATGATCTGGAAAGATGGAGTTTTAAGAATTTTTTTAATAATCTAACAGCAGAAATATTAGAAGAAGCGTTATCTAATGTAATAGTCATGACTTTATCAGTTATGCCATAATAATCGCAAACAGAAGAAATATTTTCTTGAATAAAAATACTAGTGTGCCTACTATCTATATATCTATATGCTAAAATACGTTTTTGCATAGATCATTTATAGTCTATCCAATGACATGTTACAGTTAAATAATCATGACCGTTAGTACTACGACCTATATCAGATGTGATAGATACTTTTTCAGGGTAATGATATAAATAATAACATAAATATTGTTGATATTCGTGTGCAAATTTAAAAACATCTCTCCTAACCGTTGATCTAGGAAAACCGTTATAAACAGGATTGTACATTGATCTTATATAATGAATAAAACCAGGAGAATCAGAAAATGAAAAAGGCAAACCCTCCACTGCAACTAATTTTGATAATTCTTTCATATATTTCATTTTATCGTATTTAGGGCCTATAATTGCCCCCGTCATTGGGTCAATTTGACCTTGTATCTGGTGCGAGACAGTATATGAAGCTTGTCCCGACTGAGAGGGCATTGTTGACTCACCTGTCACTTGAGCCTTATATTCATCCCACCTAGCTTTGTGTTTGGTATTCAAATGCGTAGTTAAATCTCCCGTCCCGCTCTGACCTTTTCCCATTTTAAATTTATAAACAATTTTACAAATCTTGCATGTAACAACTTGATTTTGTACGTCTCTATCAAAAAAAGCCCATATATGTGATTTTAATTTTCGTTTTGGTGGGCCTCGTCTCATACTAGGGGGAATATGAGGCGTTCCAGTTTGAGGTGCATTAGTTGGCGTGTCATCTAGATTAGTTGGTGTGTCATCTAGATGTTCTTCTAAATTAAACTTTTGGTGATTTTCAGAAAACAGCTCATCGTCTAAATCTAATGGTACTTTAGGAAAATGTCCAGTATCAATAAAATCATCCTGTCTAGGAGGAATAGGATGACTAGAAGAAGGACCTTTGCCCTTGTCACCCCTACTAGAACCAGACATACCCAACATACCTCTTATTCCTTTCATTTTAATTTATGCTAATAAATACTTAAATAGTTAAAGATAATGAAATTAAGTGCGCTAATTAAAATAAAGAAACAATAATAATTTAATAAAGGAACGAATGTACCAAACGCCAACGTAACGTCGACGTGTAATCGAGAGATGTTGAAAATTGAAACTTTGCTCAACGGATGATCCTCAAGCTAGTTGCCAACTTCACTCCCAATTTCTAAATGAATAAATTAAATTGAATATTTAGAAGACAATGTAAAGAGAATGAGAGATAGATTGAGAGATTATTAGAGAGATTGTAATTGTAGGAAGATTTGTGAGAAAAAATGAAGTATTTATAGTTGAAACATTAGGTTAAAGTGTAAATATAATAACTTAAGGGTTAAAAATAAATATTAGGGGTAGGGGATGGGGAGTGGAGGGGTATTTGGTCGCCTGACAACGACCAAATTGACAAAGTCCGTCGCAACCGCCAGCAGTGGCCTGATGGGAAGCGGCCTGGCCTACCGGACTCAAAGTAGTCGGTGTAGGTTTTTTTTCTTTGTCCCAGCACTGCATCGATACCACACCGATATACCGATATCGTACCGTGCAAGTGGCCTGAGCTGGTCAGATGGCCCGCCTGGTCGATATACCCCGCACCGTTGGACAACCTTAGTTGAATGTGTAATTTATTCTTGTTCCATTTTTCTTTTCTTTTTTTCTTCATATCCAGCTTCCTGACTTATGTCAGACTGATCCTGGAGATAGTAGTATCGGTCTTTAACACTACTACTAGTAAATCGCGGGATGTGCCTAAATGACCAGAGTTTGAGAACAGAGCAACTGATATTACCTACAAGATCCTATCTCAGAAGAGAGCAAAGTGCTCCCACCAAGATTTGAACCCACGCTACAGGCCTCCAGCTGAATTTTAAGTTCACATCCTTTGTCATTCAGCTATGTCCGGGGGACTTATTCCTGTTTTATTTCTCACACACATGGATGGTGGATTACACAAATATATTCAATCCTCAGATTCTGAACAAACAGAACTAAAAGAATAAATTTTGACAAAAAGTTCAAGGCCTACGCTCGGTTTTTGCCTTCGGTATGCCAAAAGATAAATTTTACTAATATGTTATTCGAGATGAAATTTTCACACAAAATTCAGACTTCTAAAATAGGATTTTTGGGTTTTGGGCCCAAACATAATCTTTGGGTTACCAAGCCCGTATTCTAACTCTTCTTCCGCTACTTTATCTTTATGATTGGGTTATTCCAGTGCCATATCCATGACTGTACATCGGGCAATTCGTAGGAATATTCTTATTTTGGGATGGTCTTTAGTTTTTGCTCTATCTAAAAAATTTGGGTTCCTGGTTCGAACTCCCGCTCAGACAAAAGTTTAAAATAAATTCACTTCGCAGAATTTCAAACTTTACCTTAAGGCAAAGTAAGACATGATAGAATTCATAAAAGTCTTTTATTCATAACATGAATTCTTACAAAGAAATAACAAGATAATAGAATAATACTATTCTTTAAAGCTAAAAATGCAAGTGAAAGAGAAGCAATTAGATCCCTTTATATATGGTCTAATACATAAGACATAAGAGTGATTTTTCAATGTGGGACATTTGACATTTTATGCCAAAATAACAAATGCTAACATCCCCTCTCAAACTCGCGATGGTGTAGACAGAAGCATCGAGAGTTTGCCAAGAAAGAAACGGTGACGCTTTAAGGTATGCGCCTTTGTGAAGAAATCTGCAAGTTGCATCGAGGATGAGACAAATGGCAATGATAGAGTGCCCTGCTGAAGATGATATCGAATAATATGACAATCAATCTCAATATGCTTGGTACGTTCATGAAAGACTGTGTTGTGCGCAATCTGAATAGAACTCTTCTTATTACAGTACATCGGTGTTGGTGAGGAAAGAGAGACACCCCTATCAACCAATAACCGACGTAACCATACAATTTCATACGTAGTAGAAGCCATAGCACGATACTCTGCCTCAGTTGAAGAGCGTGAAACAACATCTTGTTTCTTACTTTTCCATGAGATGAGTGAATCTCCTAAAAATACATAATAACCAGTAGTTGTTTTCTGATCAGTTAGGTCACCATCCCAATCTGCATCAGAAAATGCACGAAGCTCCAATGATGAGGTCGATGGAAACAAAAGACTCTGATAAATCGTTCCTCGAAAATAGCGAAGAATACGCATAACTGCAGCCTAATGTACAGATGTAGGAGAGCAAACAAACTGACTGACAATGTGAACAACATATGCAATGTCAGGGCGAGTAATAGTGAGGTACACCAGACTTTCCACAACTGAACGATATAAAGTGGAATCAGGAAGAGGATCTCCGTCAGTAGGTGTATATCGAACATTAACCTCAAAAGGAGAGTCAGCTATACGAGTATCTGTGAGACGGGCCCGCTCAAGAATATCTATAGTGTACTTAGACTGAGAGAGAAGATATCCCTTCTCAGAATAAGCTACTTCAATGCCTAAAAAGTAACATAGATGACCTAAATCTTTCATCTCAAAACGGCGAGACAAAGTAGATTTTAGGTTTGCAATACCATCAATATCATCACCTGTAATGATCATGTCATCAACATACAACAAAAACAAAATATGACATGTAGGGGATGATTTAACAAATAACGCTGAGTCATGAAAGCTGGAAATAAACTCAAGAGATGATACTACAGTGGAGAACTTGTCGAACCAAGCTCTTGGAGCTTGTTTATGTTATCAGTATTTAAAAAATATGTTCCTATCTAACGGAACGCTATTGGATCAAATGACAAATACATTGTTGAGAAAAAGATGGCTTTTCCCGGATGAAATGAAAATTGGATTCATGTAACAGGAGAAAGATTTCCCATTCCTTAGCCGGAAAGATATGTGGCCATGAAAGAGGGATTAAGTGGAACAAAATTGACTGGGTGGTAGAGTCGTGGAAACGCTTGTTTCTTCCATATTTTGGACCTTAGCTCCATGGAAGAATATGTTATCATTAAACACTAAGAATTTCAATCAACGATCAAAACACTATGTATGGATGGTATGAACTGCCTAAACAAGAATTCTTGAACAGCAAACAACCAGTTCAGATATTCACGACCAAGAAGTACTGGATTCTCTTTCGGATATACAAAGCTTTCTTAAGCCTGCACACCTGTCCTGGACTATGTGAAACACCAGGTGAAAGGACCATGCATACTTCTTCTTGAAGATCTCCATTCAAAAAAATATTTTTAACATTCATTTGTGAAGTATGCCAATGACGAACAGAGGCCACTGTAATAAGAACCCGGACATATGTCATATTTGCAACATGTGCAAAAGTATCTTCATAATCCATATCATATTCTTGAGCAAAACCCTTTGCAACCAAACGAGCTTTATATCGCTCAATAGAACCATTAGACTTGGTCTTAATCTTGTACACCCATCGAGAACCAACAATTTTTTTACCATTCGGTAGAGAAATCAAATCCCAAGTACCAGTTTTATTCAAAGCAGCCAGTTCTTCATTCATAGCCTCTTGCCAAAGAGGATCGTGAGCTGCCTCCGAGTAGGAGGTAGTCTCACAAAGAGAATTAATAGAAACTAGAAAGGAAGCGAATGATGAAGCATAACAAGAATAATCAAAATTGGATACCTGAGTAGATCACAGAGTGCGTTTAGGATAGCGAAGTAGATTTGGATCTGCAACCACAAGAGGTTTTGAAATAGGCATAGGAGGGGGCTGAGTATCAATGTCATGGGTGTTGCGATATTTCTAAGTGCTTACACAAGTGTACGTATCGTTCAAGTAATAAAGATTTGTAAGACCGAGTTTATCGTCCACAGAGACTGGTTTATTAAGTACCAAATATCTATTCTATGGTATCTATCTGGTTGACGTTCTTTAGTTTGAGAATTATAACTACGAATTATGACTAATTGCAGGAAATAAACTAAAGATTATAATACGTTGGATTTATAACAGTTATGAAGGGAATAAGATTCCAATCTCCTCAACTATCCACTCTTTCATGTGTTAATGCAATGCTAATGACTCTTCTTCTTATTAAGACAACAGGTTAACTAATCTGTCATCATATTCCGGTTAAGACATACAAGAGCTCAACCTTGTGCTGAAACCTTCTATATTTCTATGATAGATTTTACCACACAGGAGGATTAAAAACAATAACCTTAATTACTACACAAGTATTGGGTACTTTCGTCCACGATTTTAACCTATTTCTAGACAATTACAACATATTCAAATCTCACTTTTCAGACTTTTGATTCAAAATCATATAAGTGATGACAATTAATAGCTAGTTAATTATCAAGCAATCATAAGAATATTGAATAAATCTTAATATGCTGAAAATGAATCAATAACTATGCATTAACTATATGAAAGAGTTTCAAAAAGATTCGACGGAAAACCCTACTAAAGTAATTAGATCCTAAACATTGTCATGTCAAGAGCTAAATTACAATACAACATAAGCTGAAATAAAATAAGGGAAAGAAAATAACTTGAACAAGAAGATGTCTATAATCTTGCTTCTAGCCGTCGTTCCCTTCTCCAAAGTAGAATGCTTAATAATGACAGGGTTTAGGTTATTTATATCTGAGAATAATCTTTCTTTGGGCCCTTTACTCGCCCTCGAGTAAAGCACTAAACAAAAACAAAATAAAATAAAAGACTCAATGAAATGGATCAAGTAGTTATAGCAATGCTTCTTCAAATCATGGATGAAAGTTAGGATAATATGTTAGAACATATATAGCATGAATTATTAACAATCTAGAATTTCAAGTTAGATATTTCGCAAATTCACTTAGATCACAATTACTGAAAATACCAGCATATAACCTATGCATGTCAATTTCATTTCATCTTGCCCAAAATGATATAGATCTGTTTACTTGCTATTTGATGCGCGATTTATGCACACACTAAACGCAAGTGCAAATGTCGTGACAAGTAATATAGTCTAGAAGACCGAGTTATCGTCCTCAGGGATTAGTGTCCAATTATCAACCTCTATTCTGTGGTATCTATTTGGTAACCGATAATTTGATGAATTGTTTATAGCTATGATTATAGATGCTAACTAAATTACTTTACTTTACTTCAGATATAGTGGAAATAAGGCTTCCAAATCTCCTCAACTATCCGCTCGCTTTACTCGTTAATGCAAATAATTATGGTTCTTCTTCTATTTTGAGATAGCAGGTTAACTAAGCCGTTTTATACTCTTGTTAAGGTAATATAAACACTCAACCCCAATGTAGAACCCTTCTATCTTTCGATGACAAGATTGACTACAAATGAGGATTAAGAGAAATAACTTATTAAGCTACACAAGTATCGGGGTACTTTCATCCACGATTTAAACCTATGTTTATTCAACTATAACATATTCACAATCTTCCCTTTCGGATTTCGCTTAGAAATCATATAAGTTATGATAATTAGTGATCAATTAATTACCAAGCAATCAAAACAATTATTGAATAAATCTCAACAGTAATAAGAAGAAACCAAAACATTCATTAATTCATAAGAACGCGGTTCAAGCGATTCGACATGGAAAGCCCTAAATTAAGTTAATTCTTAGCCATAGACATGCCAAAAACTAAACTAATATCCAACATATACAAAAAGAAATAAAATAAAGAATAAGAAATTAATCAAAAGTAAGTCTCCAATCTTGATCTCCAAGTTGTGATGAATTGTAAGGTGTTCTCCTCCTCAAAATCTGACCTAAAGGTCCTTTTTATATCACAAAAAACGTCCAAAACCTTTTCATTCTTGGCCTTGGCCCATTCCTATTCGGATTTGGCTGATTTCCCGCCGCGCTGCGTTCTCGCAATCGGCGCCGTGGCGCCAAACTTCGCGACTCATTGGTTGGTTGGCGCTACTGCTTTCGTCCGGTTGCCAATTTTTAGCTTTTGAGCTCTGGAACCTCTGTTCGCCTCTCTTTCGCTCCTTCTCGCCAATGTGCCACTTTAAACCACTGTGACTCAAAAGAAAGAAAATTTATCCTAACACGACACATATTTGTACAAAAATGGGCAAAAGACTAACTAAAAATGACTCAAAAATAAAAAAAAATACACCGATCACTATTCTCCACTAATCATAGACATACATATTAGAGATCATCAGGACTTTCAAGGATTATAATGTAGGCTTAGACAGTGGTAGGTAAAAGTAGACATTTAGACTCAATTTACGTACCATAAACATTTTTCATTCAACTTTGTTTTCCTTTTTTTGACTTTCTTTTTAATCTCAGACATATTTGTCCCCTCTTTTCTTTTGTGAGAATGATATGTATTATAAATAACAAGCACCCTCAAACTTAGGCTTTTGCATATTTTTCATCGGGGTGCATCAAATTTTCACTCTCTTCTTGTTTATTTTTCAACACTTTTCATCCTACTAACTTTCAATTATTACTTATGGCACAAACAGAGTATCATAGGGTGTTAAAGAAAGATCTTATTTTAGGCTCAAAGGGGCTGACTAGTGATACAATTTATGTCAGGATAGATAATGAATGGTCAGAAGGGCTATCAAAGAAATGCCTGAATCATCTCCCTAAACATGTACATCTTAACTATTTCGCCTCAAATAACACGCAAACAGATTTTCTAGACATTTTTTTCAACATTTTTTTCCATAACTGACACACTTAGGCTAAACACAAATATCTCAAATAATTAGATATCATGAATTTTTGGCATATCCAACTTAAGCACACATATTTTTGCTTTCAATTTCATTACATTATCTCACTTTATCCACTCAATATTGTTAGCAACTACAACATGCATGATCCATTAAAAAAAATTATGACTCAAAAACACATAAAGCAACACAAAGACAAATCCAAAAAAAAATCAAAAACAATAAGACAAAATAAGACACCCTCAAACTTAATTGACACATTGCCCCAATGTGTGAAGACTAGAAATAAAGGGACAAGTTACTGACACAACGGTCATACGGAGGTCTGGGAGGAAGGACAAATTACTGTGCACACTGCCGAAGGAGGAACCACGGTCCCTTGACCCTGCACCACGGTGCTAATTCCAAAAAAATTCCAGTGTCCTCCAGTTTTCTACATTGTGAAGACTTCGCCCTTCGGAGTGAGTCTCTGCCTTTATCTGTCATCCAAAAACACTAACATATCAGATCGTGAGACTGTTCAAGACAAAATAAATAAACTAAAACAACAATTGAAATAAAATAATTAAAAATATTGGGTTGCCTCCCAAGTAACGTTATCTTTAACGTCTTTTAGCTGGACGCATGTTACTTACTTGATCAAGGGGGTAGAGTGTTCCCTCCGCATATCCACTTTAGCACCATTTTCCTCCTCCTTCCCCTTTTCTTTTTCACATGGCTCATTTTAGGAGGGTTCATTCCCTTGTTCTCATCCACAACATCATTTACGGGTGCAGAATTCTTACCATCAAGGGAATCAGTACCCTTGGAACTTTCATGATGAGCCTTTTTATCAACTACACCAATAACAAATCATCTATCAATGTCTTGAGATTCAGGCGATGACTTGAACACTTTGAAGGCCATCTCTTCATCTTGCACTATAAGCGTCAACTCTCATTTTTCAACTTCATAAAGTGCCCTCCCTGTGGCTAGAAATAGTCTCCCAAGGATGATGAACATATTTTCATCTTCATCCATGTCTAAAATGAGGAAATCAGCAGGAAAGATGAATTTACCTACTTGTACCAACACATCTTCAATTATTCCTTCGGGATGCACAACTGAGTGATCAGCTAGTTGCAAGCGATCAGAGTGGCCTTGCCTCTCCTAACCCAAGTCTTTTGAACACAGAGAGGGGCATCAGATTGACACTTTCCCCCAAATCACATAAAGCCCTTTTACATGTAACATTCCATATGGTGCAAAGTAAGGTGAAACTCCCTGGATCATTCAACTTTGGAGGAAGTTTCTTTTGCAATATAACACTGCACTCCTCTGTCAGCACCACTTGTTCATAATCTGTCAGTTTCCTTTTCTTAAAAAGGATATCTTTCATGAACTTCACATACGCTGACATTTGCTCCAAGGCTTCAATGAATGGAATGTTAATGTATAGTTTTTTAAATACCTCCAAAAATTTCGAAAAATGTTTATCCACAGTCTTCTTCTCCAGTCTTTGAGGGTAAAGAATTTTGTCTGTATACTTCTTCATCACTGCGGGTGGAGCCTTATCTAAAGTGGGGAGGTCATCAGTAACCCCCTCATTTTCTACCTCAACTGTCTTCCCCACATCCTTTTCTTTTTTCAACCACTGGTCGGGGTGCCCTCTGCTCTAACTACTTCCCACTCCTCAAGCTAATTGTCTGACACTTCTCCCTTGGGTTCATCACTGTGTTGCTAGGGAGGTTTCCTTGCGCTCATCGTTTCAGTGTGTGCCACCGTCCCCATTATGCTTTCAAATTTACGATAAGACCTAGTCTCTCGCTATGAAGCTGGTCTCTGTCATAAATTTTGTCTGAGTATTGGCTAATGATGAAATTGAGGACCTGGTTTCTGCCATGAATTGAGTTTGAGAGTTGGCTAAGGTCAACAGTGCTGCTTTTATGTCATCTGGCTTCTCTTTTGGATCTGATGGGCTGAACTTCTGTGAGGATGATGCCTGAAATTGTGGTTGCTGCCCTTGTTCATTCTTCCATGAAAAATTTGGGTGATTTCTCCACCCCGGATTGTATGTGTTAGAGTAGGGGTTGTTGTAGGGCCTCTGAAAATTTTCCACTGCTTGAACCTTCTCCGTGGGCACATTATTCGGGTCCACTTCTGTACACTTATCAAAAGTATGGAGACCCCCACAAATTTCGCAACTCACAGGTGTCTGAACCGCTTTAACTGACATGGTATTCTGTTGCATCTGCTTTGACAAAGTGGCTACATGTGCAGTCAATGTTGTGATAGCATCCAACTCATGAATCCCTGTCACTTTTCTGTTATTCAATGCTCTCTCATCTGCCCCCTGATGGTTGTTTATGGTCATGTCATCTAACAGATCATGTGCCTCATTGACACTCTTTCTCATGAATATTCGCCCTGCTGCAACATCAATAATGGTACGAGTTGTACCACACATCCCATTGTAAAATATGTGTACTAGCATCCACTTCTCAATCCCATGATGTGGGCACTTTCTCTACAAGTCTTTAAACCTCTCCCATGCATCATATAGTGATTCTCCCTCTAGCTGATAGAAGTTATTCAACTCACCTCTGAGCTTTGCTGCCTTTGCTGGAGGGAAGAACTTGGTAAGAAACTTCTGGGCTAAGTCTTGCCATGTGGTAATGGAGTTCGCCTGTAATGAGTTCAGCCAACACTTTGCTCTATCCCTGAGTGAGAATGGGAAGAGTCTCAACCGAATGACATCATCAGTAACACCATTGTATTTGAAGGTTGCACACAACTCCAGAAAATTTGCTAGGTGCAAATGGGGATCTTCAAATGGTAATCCCCCAAACTGAACTGAACTTTGAATCATGTGCAATATGGCTGGTTTGATTTCAAAATTGTTGGCTTCAACAGCTGGAAGCCTGATGCAAGTCTTCACCCCTATAATTGTAGGCATCACATAGTTCCCCAAGCTCCTTTATTCAGGGACTTATCTTAAAACAGTCGGTAACTCATCATTCTCCAAATTATTATTTCGCTGATCTCCCATTGCTAACAAATCAGCTGCTCTTTTTTTTCCTGTTCTGTTTGCACAATCTCTCGATCTCAGGATTAAGAGGAATAAGAGTGTCTGCTCCTCTCCTACTTCGCATAAACTAAGTACCTGAGACTAAAAAAAAACAGCAAACAGATCACAACAGAGTGTTCTAAAATAAAAATACTAAAAAATAGAAAATAAAAAAAACCCAAATTAGAAATAAGAATAGATAAATCGATATTAACAGTACGTCAGTCCCCGGCAACGGCGCCAAACACTTATTGCGATATTTTTAAGTGCTTACGCAAGTGTACGTATCGTTCAAGTAATAAAGATCTGTAAGACCGAGTTTATCGTCCACAGAGACTGGTTTATTAAGTATCGAATATTTATTCTATGGTATATATCTGGTTGACGTTCTTTAGTTTGAGAATTATAACTACGAATTATGACTAATTGCAGGAAATAAATTAAAGATTATAATACTTTGGATTTATAATAGTTATGAAGGGAATAGGGTTCCAATCTCCTCAACTATCCACTCTTTCACGTGTTAATGCAATGCTAATGACTCTTCTTCTTATTAAGATAACATGTTAACTAATCTGTTATCATATTCCGGTTAGGAATTACAAGAGCTCAACCTTGTGCAGAAACCTTCTATATTTCTATGATAGATTTTACCACATAGGAGGATTAAGAACAATAACCTTAATTACTACACAAGTATCGGGATACTTTCGTCCACGATTTTAACCTATGTCTAGACAATTACAGCATATTCAAATCTCACCTTTCAGACTTTTGATTCGAAATCATATAAGTGATGACAATTAATAACTAGTTAATTATCAAGCAATCATAACAATATTGAATAGATCTTAATATGCTGAAGAAGAATCAATAATTATGCATTAACTATATGAAAGAGTTTCAAGAAGATTCGACGTAAAATCCTACTAAAGTAATTAGCTCCTAAACATTGTCATGTCAAGAACTAAATTACAATCCAACATAAGCTGAAATAAAATAAGGGAAAGAAAATAACTTGAACAAGAAGATGTCTCTAATCTTGCTTTTAGCCGTCGTTCCCTTCTCCAAAGTAGAATGCTTAATAATGACAGGGTTTAGAGTATTTATATCTGAGAAAACACCTTGCTTCGGACCCTTTTACCCTTGTCAAAAATCGACTCGGATTATGATTTTTGTTGCCAAAGACCGCGTTCATTGTCCAGATCGCGGTGCTAATGGGCTGAAATCACCGCGACTATCGAAATATGGCACCGCGTTCCTCTTGCTCGATCATGGCTTTCTCGACTGTTTCAATTTCGAACTTTCTAGAAATTTTACGCCTCGGTGCTAATTTTATTGATCGCGGTTCTATGGAACCGCTGGTTATCGGGCCGACCGCGGTTCTCTCGATTGGCCCGTAATTTGCCATATTTCTTCTATTCTTTTTGGCACTTCTTAGGCTTCATTCTTTTGGGCTGTGCTTGTGCAATTTCATCTTCGAAAGTAGTATTTTCTCATTTATGCTCGTTGTGACACAAACGAAAGAAAAACACATCTAACACTATACTAAACGCAAAATAAAAGATTAGAATACTAACTAAAAAGGACTCAAAAGAGTGTATAAAATACACTCAATAATGGGACCTGCCAGAAGACTGAGAAAGAAAATATGATATAGATGTAGAATCAGATGGACAATAAGCATCAAAGGGATCAATATCAATAATGTCTGATTTTGTCATGCCATGTGAGGTAGGTGAGATGGAAAAGAAAGGAACATGCTCAATAAAGAAAATATTACGAGACACATACAATTTTCCAGAAACTGGATCATGACAACGATAACCTTTCTGCCCAATCCCATATCCAAGAAAAACAAAAATGGCAACATAGTACGCTCTACATGTGGACGTAGAACAAAACATATAGAACCAAAAACTCTCAAATGGGAACATAGTGGGGTGTGACCAAATAGTCTAGTTTCCAGAATTATGAGAGGTAGGGATCCTATTAATAAGATAAACATATGTAAGGACAGCTTCTCCCCAAAATTCACTAGGTACACTAGCGGACAAAAGCATAGATCTAGCGGTCTCAACAATATGCCTGTGCTTTCTCTCGGCTACCCTATTTTGTTGTGGTGTATCAGTACAAGAAGACTGATGTATTGTACCATCAGCTTTGAAAATACCAGAAAGATCCCCACTAGTATATTCACCTCCTAAATCAGCCCGAAAACATTTTATAATGGCAGAATGTTGAGTTTTCACATAGGCTTGAAACTCAACATAAGTATGAACAAAATCAGAACGTTTCTTCAATAAATAAACCCAACAATAACGAGTATAATCATCAATAAAAGAAACATAATATCTGGAGCCTCTCTTAGTAGGGATATGTGCTGGCCCCCAAACATCTGAATGAACTAGATAAAATGGTGCAGAAGAAGTAGAAGTACTAAGATTAAAAGACAAAGCAGCAAATTTTCCAAGTTACATCTACTACAATCAGAAATATCATCGGATTGTAAATCAACAAGAACACCAGTACTGCACATAAAACGCAGACGAGAGGCTGATACATGACCAAGTATAGAGTGCCACAAATAAAACTTCGAAGAAGAAAATATTAAATGAAAAGAAGACAAATTAACAGGCATAATTGCTGCATGAGTAGGAAGATGCATCTCATCCAAAACATAGAGACCTCTCCTCTTTCTACGCCCTGTCCCAATCACTCTTTTGGATTTTAGATCCTGCACATAACAAGAATTAGGGAAAAGTCCAATAAAACATCTAGAGTCACATATTTGACCAGCAGAAGCAAGATTTATATGTAATTTTGAAATGCAGTAAACATCAGGTAATGATATAGTAGATGTATGAATGGTGCCAATGCCTGTCAATGACATAGGTGTGCCATCAACAGGGGTGTTAGAAGACATAGATACAAAGACAGAAGAATCAGAAGACATGTAATTTCCAGCTCCAGAGTCCAAGATCCAAGAAGACGAAATGATACCTGAACCAATAGATGGTGATGAGCCGGAAGGAGTAGAAAGAGCATAAGACTGAGAATTCTTTTGAAACTGTTGGAAGGCGAGGAACTTCTGAAATTGATCAGCTACAAAATCAATATTGTGACTCATAGAGGCTTCTGAAGCTATGTGATCAAGAGGGGCACAAAGTGAGCATGAGTCGGTGGATACGAGTTCTGGAATTGACCCCAGAATATGGCTTCTGTTGAGAAAGCTTTTGTCCTTGCCCTGTCTTCCGTAGCTCAGGACATTGATTCTTCCAATGTCCTAGTTTCTTGCAATAATTACAATTACCAGTGATAGATGTTCTATATTGTGTGTAGGGGCCACCATTATGAATTAAAAAAAAATCTCAAATAACAAGCAACAATCCCAAATAACAAGCAACAATAATAAGGGGATAATTTCACCAATCAGATGTGGAAGCGAAGAAGACGAAAACCCAGATGCGGAAGCCAAAATTAGAACGAGCACGAATAGCCAAAATGAGCACGAGCTTCCAAAACAAGCCAAAAAAATTTAACTGATACCAGGGGCGTGCTGCATGCGAACCCCCAACTAAGTCACAGCGAAGTTGGATCCGCGATCGAGCTAAAAATATTAATTTGCGCTCTTGGCTCTGATACCATGTTAGAATTAATAAAAGTCTTTTATTCATAACATGAATTCTTACAAAACAATAACACGATAATAGAATTCTTGAGAGCTAAAAATGCAAGTGAAAGAGAAGCAATTAGATCCCTTTATATAGAGTCTAATACATAAGACATAAGAGTGATTTTTCAATGTGGAGCATTTGACTTTTTATGCCAAAATAACAAATGCTAACAAGGCAAACACTGTCTTGCGAATTCAAACTCAACCTTGCGATTTTTTTTTAAATTTTTTACTGAGCAGAGGTTCGAATAAAAAACCTTGGGATATTTTTGAGCGACGGGAAAAATTAAATATTTCAAATTTAAGAGGCAAAAATTAAAGATCACTACCTTTGAAAGGAAATCCGCAAAAAAAAGTTGTACATCCCACATCGACTTCGCTAAAATAAATAATGTCTTGTCTTGTCCCCCGGGGCATAGACCAGTGGTAAAGCCTGAGCGCTATAAGGTGCACGGGCCTGCGCAGTGTGGGTTCGATCTCCGACAAGCACATAGAGGGGATTAACCTTGTGTCAGTGATCCGTTGTACGCTCCCAGACACTGGTCACTGGAGCACATCCAACGATTTACCTGGTAATAGTGTTGAGGGACCGGTGTTATTACCCCCAGGAGCCTAGTATCAATACTTGTACCAGTACTAGCGATAGAGAGGCGCAAACCTCCAGACCTGGGCATAAAAAAAAGTCTTGTCTTTAAATCTTCACCGGTTTGTAGCAGATCTTGGCCCACATTTGATCGGGGAATGTACGACATCTTTCCTGAATAGGGATATAGATATTCATATCTCCGGTCTAATCTTTTATTCCTATTTATATTTCTTTTGGACCATATGAGTATGATCATTTTCTTAATAGGCGTATTACACACACTTCTATTTTTACTCGCTAAATTTTGTTAAAAGAACTCCATGTATATTTAGATTTTATCTTTTGAAATAAAAATGTAATTTTTTTTATGAGAAGTGAGAAGTATTATCTGCATTCTTTTACTTTCGTCTCTATTAATCGTTGGGATTTTCCCTGCTCCCTTGTTGACCATGTGAAAAGAATTAGGATATATAAAAAAACATTTGGACATAGCGCTAAAGCTTTGACATGGTTAGACATTGAAATAAATAATCACTTGATTATTTTCATTAATGAAGAAGTATATATACAAATATATAATATCTAAATATGAAAAATAACTTTACCTTTTCCTACACCACTGCATTAACTCTATAACATTGATCCCACAGTCCTTCCCATAGTTTTCTTTCTTACATTTTTCATTTACAAAACCAATTTTAATCCTATCAAGTAAGCCTATTTTCATAGATTTGTTGCAGAGTGCATAATTTTCTGATCCAAGAAGTTGAAATGAAATCAGTGACACTCCACTAACATCAGAGGATTGCAGAAACAAGAGATGGTTATGATCAAGAATTGTAGTGATAGTAGTGACTCTTGCAGCTTCTCTTGGTGGTGGTGGACTATTTCTATCAGTATCCATTAATGATTTAGATTGTATTCAACTAGAGTAATAGGAAGACAAAAGATGAAGAACTTGAACAATTCTTGCAAGTAAAAATTTCAGTTCTTGGCTATGAAGTTTTATCAGTAACTCAGAATCTTGCCTGTTGTTTTTTCAAGACTAAATCTTTGAATTTTAAAACCAGATTCAGATTTCAGAGTAAGAAACAAGAAGAAGAGAGGGCTACTGCCATTGGCAGAACTTGCCCAAAAATATCAAGGGAGGCCGTAGAAACTGGAAGAGTTAAGATAAGACGGATTATCCGGTCAATCAAGTAATATGTATTCGCTTTTCCTGCTTTTTTCAACTTGACATAGGGACCCCAATTGAGATAAGCTCTTCGAACTTCATCTTTTCGATTCACGGGATATTCCCAAATTTGGGGACGCTTTTCGGGGTCACATTATAAACAATTGACATCAAATTCATCCATGGTGACTATTTGAATCTTGCAAGGTTGCTCATCCAGTTGAACCGTTTGATCATCGAAATGATATTTTTCAAGTGTCGATGTTGAAGCTCTACAATTTTCATCTTTGTTGGAAGCTTTCCTCTTGAAAATGCATCATTTTTCTTAAGTTGGACCATCGTACCACTCCTAAAAATACATAAATTAATTATCAAAGATAACATCTAAATCTTAAAACAGAACTAAATCAGAGAAATTCAGCTTTTAAAGCCTTAATCTGTTAATTCCACTCCCATAAGCCCAAAATAGCCTCGTATATGATGAAACAAACATAAAGTTCCCCCAAATATCATGAACTCTGCCACATAGAAAAAGAAAATTTTAGACTAGAGAAACCTTGGAAAAATAAAAGAATAGTTAGGATTTTGGCAAAAGATAAATTCGAGATCGTAATTTCAAAATTTAGGATTTCTGTGCTCGAAAACGAGACTTGTAAGGTTCTTGAATTAGTAAAAAATATAGAACTCCAAAACCTCATAATAGCAAAATGGGAGTTGATGTCTTGTTTAGAACGTGAAAATAGAGTGACGTGTGAGAGATGAAGTATATATATAAAACAATATTTGATTTTTTTGAGGGGGGCCACAACCCCCTCCAGCCTCTACTAAGCTCCGCCACTGACTACTGAAATATGGTTATGACATGGATTAATAATAATCAACACACAGAAAGTGTTAAGAACAGAAGAATCATACAGAGAAGCAGAGAAGAGACTAGATACATTGTTTGATCCATAACTGGTTGCGAAAATGATGTGTTTACACTACTATAGATTTCAGCTTGCATAGCGGCTTTTTTCAAGCTTGCATAGCGCTTTTAAGCGCTATCTAAGCTACCGCTATGGTAGCTTAGATAGCGCTTAAAAAAGCGCTATGCAAGCAAGCTACTACCATAGCGCTTTTCTTGCATAGCGCAAAAAAAAAGGCGCTATGCTAGTATAATTCCGATACCGCTTATATTTTAAAGATACTAGCTTGCATAGCGCTTAAAAAAGCGCTATCCAAGTGTTTTTATCTGTTTTTTTACTTTTTATTTATTGTTTTGGTACCTATTTTTTTTTCTCCCTGTTTTTTCACCTAATAAATAAAATATCAAAAAGATAACAAAAATAATACTCATTCAAAAAATAATATAATATAATCATTCGCATAAAACATAATAATATATTTAAAATAGTATCTCAATCATTAGTAGCTTAAAATCATTAACTAATAACAATACGACATAGTCAACAATTACATCAAAATACTAACTAATAGCTTCAACCTTCCATTTTTTATTTGAGGAATCGATTGTACAAGTAGCCTGCCCAATTAATTCGAAAATTGTTCATTTTGCTTGTAGGATAAACTTTGAGTGGTGAACTATGAACAAACTGCAAAACATAGATGTTACAAAAACATAGTTAGAATAGAAACGTCCAACAAATAAACATACTTACACAAATAACCTCATACAAATATGGTTGGGTATGAACGATGACCCAGATCATTTACTTTTTAACAAGAAAGCAAAAATCATATAAAGAGGGAGTGAAGAGATCTTAGCGGTATTTCGCTTTTATTTTCTTTTTCTGCGCGGGCTTTAACTTTAGGATGCGCCTCCGAGTACCTGCAAAAAACACTTAGTAAAAGAGTTAGTAAAATGAATAAATACGAGTAAAACCTTCGGATCCGTAATAAAACAATATGAGTTTTAATTACGGAAGACTCAGATATATATTTTGTAAAGGGACATCTCAAACAAGTCATGGGTGTGTCCTAGTGACTTGTCAGTCAATCTAGTCGCCCCCCAAACATGTTGGTATCCAGTATATATGTGAAAAATCCATAAGTGTCATCATTGCCCTTTTTCCGAAGGAAAGCAAACCGAGGGACAGCCTTTCCGGAAGGGTCATGTAGTATCATATTCAAATCAGTATTATACCGAAATCGAAGGGACGCAGCCTCAATTTCAATGGCCTAAGTGTAGTATTTATGTTCAAATCAGTAAATAACCAAAAAAAAACAAAGGGACGCGACCTCAATTTCAATTTCATTGGCCTAAGTGTAGTATTCGCTCAAATCAGTAAATACCAAAAGTAATAGACTCCGTATGGAACAGCTTCAAGACAATAATATGTTAGCCAAATCATAGCAACAGTAGGATGAAATACTCAGCGGAAATGGCCTCAAAACCATAGTAATAAGAGGCAGCAGTAATCGACTATGAAGAGCAACAGTTGGACATTAAAGGTAGCAGTTGTTCTGCCCAAAGGAACATATCAAGTGTAGTATTGTTTTCATCCACAACGTAATTAACTCACAAAAGTACAATAGCAAAGGGCATCAACAGAACAACCAGTAATTTGACTCAAAACTGTCTTAAAATACAACAAGTTCCTAAAAAAATAGACAACCGTTGTTTGGCCTTAAATCTGGACCAAATGCATAGTGACAATGTGACTTAAGCTTGTCCAAAGTGCAGCAAGTTCTCAACCAATATGGTATTTGTTCATTTGAGATATCAGCAACAGGATAACAAGGAACCAACAGACAAATATGTCTCACAGATCAGCAACTGTTTGTCTCATTAGGTGTATCACAATAGCTCAAGTCAACCCAAGTATGGCAGCAACCATTTTGCTTAAACATAGTGACAATTATCAACACTACCTTAGGAGTGATGGTTGGAGCTAAAGTGAGCTACAACCTTTCCAGGAGGGTCATTTAGTATCATGGTCAAATCAGTATTCTGTCGAAACCGAAGGGACACGACCTCAATTTTAATTTCATTGGCCTAAGTGTAGTATTGATGTTCAAATCAACGAGATTTTAATCAAGTGCAACAGTCCATTCTGCCTTAGAAAGGCAGCAGTAGTGGCCTGGGAAATTCAGCAGTAGACTGGTTAAATATGGCCAGGAACAACAAGTTGTCTAGTTTAAAATGAAACAGTGGTATAACTCAAAATAGTGCAGCGACTGGTTCAAATTTAGCCGAGAGAATAGAACAACGTGTTGGCCTTAAATCTAACTAGGCACATATTAAGGCACTTAGCATTGATTTCAAACAGCAGGATGTCAACCCGAACTAACAAGCGATTAATCTAAGATATGTTAGCAACACTGGAGATCAGGCACCATGTAACATGTGACTTTTAGAGATACATCGACTAATTGGATTCGACTACTTAGTAAAATACTCCCCCCTTTTATCTGAACGGGATTAAACCTGCTCGAAACGTAATGATAGGCTATAATTAAACATATAAACTCATACGCATATAAAGAACTGATAAGAGTTCAGGTTTACCTACCTTCTTCAGGCAGCGAACCGAGGCGTCGTTTCGACTCGCGAACTCGCTCGAAGAGTATATGAATGGCTTGTTGCCACCATAATGTCCCGAAGTCAACTTTTCGATCAACAATGGTTTTTTTCGATAGGTGATGAATTGAGATACGGTGGTGGGTATAGAATGTAGAGAACAACTATAAGAACACAATGAGTCATCTCTTGATGCTCGATGTTACCGGAGATGGCCGGAAAATCGAAAGTTGCGCCTAGGGTTTTTGGGAATTTCGATTTGGGAGATGTAGATGTAGGGGTTGAATCGAAGGGTGTTTTTAGGTGCAAATTGTAGGTCTGATGAAGACGAACCTTTTGGCACCACACTTGACCTTCGAATCGACCGGAGATGACCGAAAATCAAGAACGACGATCGAAAAACAGGGGGATTTTTCGATCTGAGATTGCCGACGATGTAGGTAGAATCGACGATTGTGGTTGGTATGGAAATGATGGGCTTGAAGAGACGAAACTAATGGTATAAGTCTCGTCTCTAATGGAGTCCTGTGGTGGCCGAAATCGACGATTCGCCGCCGTAATCACTGTTCACCGACGGAAATCGAGAATTTGGGACTTGCTTACACGTACATCGGCTAAGTCCTTCCTTATTTTGTAATTCTTTACTTCAATAGCGCTTCCACAAGCGCTATCTAAGTGGAAATATTTATATTATTATATTAATAAATTACTTAAGTAACACAAATTATAATAGCGCTTTAAATAAGCGTTATGCAAGGAGTAACTTGCATAGCGCTTCGATTAAAATTTCCGCAAAGCACTATGCAAGTATTTTTTGTTAGATTTTTTTTTTAATTTGAAAATTTGAAAAAACGCTATGCAAGTTGTTACTTAGATAGCGCTTTGTAAAAACGTTATTTAAGTAGCGTTACACAAGCTGAAATCTGTAGTAGTGTTAGGATCAGGGTTCTGATATCATGTGGAATTTTCTCATATCATCAACCTCTGTTATTTTTTGGGTTATTCTTATTCGAGTTCATATGATTCAAGATTTGAGATGTAACTATCCTTTGTATTAGTTGTTAGAAATATATATTCGTTCAGCCATTCATCTATGAGTTTAATTCTATATACTGACAAGTAAAAATAATCTTTTAAACTATTAAATCATCTAGAAGATAACTACAAGTAACTAAACATAATAAGTGATATTAGTAAGGTGAAAATAGATAACATGTTAAAATATATTTATAGAGTAAATTTTACACTTCAAATGTATAACAAGTTATGTAAATCCTTTAGCTATTGTTAATTTTTGTCGCTGAAAAGATACTAACAAGCATGTTAGTATCATATTGGATTTTAGACCCATGAAACAATAAACACAGCAAAATTACAAAAGTAAGAGAAAAACAATATATAATAGTAAAGAAAAAGGAAATTTTAGATTCAAAGGACATTTCTGTTTAATTTATCGTGCTTAGCGTGGTATAACTAATTTTAAGCTATACGTATAAATTACTCCAATATGTATTCTCAATGTAATTGACTAATTGGTGCTGTTTAAATTACGTAAGATGTAAACACGTGTGGTAGTAGTGCTTTTTATCGGATCTTCGTTACAAAACTCAGTCACTTGCTGCTAAGAGGTGTAACATAACATAACAATGGCGATTCCAGTGATCATCTTCCTCTATATCTCATCTCTTCTCCTCTTTTCTCTCTTCATCAACCCATCACTCGCCAAAACTCCAGCATCCTCCGACAACGACGACGACGAATTCCTCAGCTTCCTCGAAAATTACGAGGATTCATCCGAACCAGATGTCGACAATCATGACGGTCCTAAGTTCCCTTCAGCGCCATTTGATCGCGCCGAACAGGACGAGGATATTAAAATTGACGACAAGGACGTAGTAGTATTGACCGATACGAATTTCAGCGAGTTCGTGGAGGATAATAAGTATGTGATGGTGCAATTTTACACTCCCTGGAATGGACATTGCAAGACCCTGGCTCCGGAGTACGCAGATGCCGCCACAGAGCTGAAGAAGGAGAATGTGGCATTGGCGAAGATCAATGCGGTTAAGGAGGCTGAGGTTGCTGATAACTACGATGTCCGAAGCTTCCCTACCATTTTCTTCTTCGTTGATGGTGATCCTGAAATTTATAATGGCCGAAGAAACAAGTAGGTCTTTTTCGTCACTGTCTCTTCTCTATAATATAAACATATTTTACGAACACACATAAACGCCTAAACACACTGACAAATACTATATGTATACATTTATATGATAACAATGTGTAGGAAAATTTGAGATGCACTGATTAACAATAATAATAGAATATTCTTTCATTAATTGTATATGTCTTATTATAGTTAGAATTATAATCTTTTTGTAATTAGGTTAATTAGTTATCTTATTTGTATCAAAGACTCATAGTAAATATTCTTGTAACTTTATATATATTGTAAACCTTTCATCAATAAAATCAAGGAACATATTCTTTTATAGTATCAATAGCTTAAAGCAACAAACTCTACCCTACCCGCTGATAGACCTTCTCGGCCGCCACATTTTTTCCACGTCGGCACCTAGCCCACGTCGGAACCCTATCGCCGACTTCTCTTGGCCACCCCCTCTTTTCTCCACGATGGAACCCTAGTTTTTCCGGCTATTCTCCCTTCCACTTCCTCCTAAATTTCCTCTTTCATGACTAACAAAACTAAATTTCATCTAGCACTTATCGCAAACAACATTAAAAACTTCATCCCTGTTCCGCTCTGATTGAGCTGACCGTCGCACCTGACTTCTATATCCCATTATCCATAGATCTCCTTCCTTATCGTTGCCGGTCTAAGCGGAAGGTTGCTCTTAAGATGAAAAAGGGTCAATACTCCTCGAAGTCCACAGACGTACAATCAGCTTCGACTTCTGATGATGCACTCTGGTTTCGTTTGTACGCATCCGTCCTCCAGTGTATATACGACATGATATCTAATGATCTATTACACAACATCATTGAGAGCGATGCCACTACCCGCCAAATATGGGAACGTTTGGACAATACGACAACAAAACTCAACGAGCGTTATCCTTGAAAATCAGTTCAAGGACGTTCATCAGGATGATTTTCCAAACGTGTCTGCCTATTGTCAAGAACTCAAGATGCTTGCGGACCAACTCTCCAATATTGGTGCATCAGTCACTAATCAACGATTGATCATGCAACTTATTGTAGGTTTGAACGAATCCTATGACGGCGTTGCCAGCAGCGACCGCGGTAGTGGCAGTAGCCTCCGCCGTCGGTTGCCTACCCACCATGGGCCGCGTCGGCCTCCCCTCCTTGCCTGTATACGATATCCTCGTGGACTCCACCTTAGAGTCGACAGGCCCAACTTGTCATACTTAGTCCACGTCCACAACATACCTACACAACACAGGCCCCTCGCCATCGACTTATGCATCGACTGACATTGAGGCAGCTATGAGCACAATGTCACTCAACACTTCAGACGAAAATTGGTATATGAACACATGCACCACATCTCACATGACGGATTCACAAGGTACTCTCTCGTCTTATTCCAATTTGAGTAATTTCAATTGGAATATTATTTTTGGTAGTGGATAAGGAATTTCCATCCGTGGTTATGATCATTCCTTCTTATCCCCACCACATCCACCTCTAATCTTACAAAATATTCTACATGTCCCTAAATTCATTAAGAATCTAATCTTCGTGCGATGTTTCACAACTGACAATTGAATTTTCCTTGACTTTGATCCTTTTGGTTTGATTGTAAAGGATTTTACGACAGGGAGATGAATAATGAGATGTGACATCACCAGAGATCTCTACCCTATGTCAAATGCCGTCAACAATCCAGCCTCAGTTCCCTCAACCTTTGCTGCTCTTTCGTCTTCCTTATGCCATTCTAGATTAGGACATCCGGGAAATATGTCAAATTACCATTTTCTGCATCCACAAATTATACTTTAATGCCTTTCGATATCATACATAGTGATTTGTGGACATCCCCTATTTTGAGTACGGCTGACCATCGATATTATGTGTTATTTTTGGATGACTATTCCAACTTTCTATGGACTTTTCCAATTGAAAATAAATACCAGGTCTACCACATTTTTTCTTCATTTAGTGCTTTCATAAAAACACAATTTGAAATGAGCATTAAATATTTTTAATGTGACAATGACAGGAAATTCAATAATAACTAATTCAAACAGTTTTGCTCCAAAAATGGTCATACCTTTCGTTTTTCCTGCCCTCACACATCCTCCCAAAATGGTAAAGCCATACGGAAAATCTGAACCATAAACAACCTCATTCGTGCCCTACTTTCTCATGCCTCAATTTCCCCTAAATTCTGGTATTACGCACTCTCCATGGCCACCTATCTCCTAAACATAATCTCAAACAAGTCTCTAACTCAATGGTCGCCCACCCAAGTTCTATTTCGAAGGAACCTCTCTTACAAACACTTACGTATTTTTGGATGTCTTTGTTACCCTCTCCATCCGATCACTCACAAATTCAACCCCAGTCTTCCATGTGTGTGTTCTAGGTTACCCTGCCAATCATCATGGTTACTCGTGCTATGACTTATCGAGCCGTAAAATTATTATTTCACTTCATGTCCTATTTGATGAGTCTCAATTTCCCCTTGTCTCTCTACACTCGCCACCTCGACATTCCTATGACTTCTTAGATGATGGCCTAAACCCACTTCTAATTCACCATTTACATAGTCCACCGTCCCAGACCTCGTCACCCACCACCATTTTTTCTAGTCTGGGACTAGCTGCCCACTCGGTTCTATCGACGGTGGCTCGGAAGTGCCCGCCTCAGGGTGATTCTGTAGCCACCTCTCGGCAAACTGAGGTTCGGCTAGCCATTACCATCATCCCTGCACTTTCTCCTATTCCCGACAGTCACGTGGAAAAACACCCACTCCATACACGTCCCGTGTCCCAAGACACACCCTCGGACCATGAAAACTCGTTCCATGCATGAAATTCATAAACTTAAACGGTTGTTTAAACTTCCATTGCAGTTGTACCTTAGCCTCTCCCTCGTAACCGAAGGATATCTTGTCCGACCCTAATTGGAAAGCCGCAATGATTGACGAATATAATGCTCTTATTGATAATAAGTCGTGGGACCTAGTACCCAGTCCACCTGATGTTAATATTATTCGTTCTATGTGGATTTTTAGACATAAAAAGAAATATGATAGTTCTTTTGAGAGGTACAAGGCTCATCTTATAGGTGATGGCAAGTATCAACAGGTGGGAGTGAATTGTGATGAAACATTCAGCTCAGTCATAAAACCCGCAACCATCCGGACCATTTTCAGCATTGTCACATCTAAGTCTTGGCCCATTAGTCAACTTGATGTCAAGAATGTATTCTTACATGATTATCTTCATGAAATAGTATATATGTCTCAGCCTATGGGTTTCAGGAATCCTATTCATCTGGATTATGTGTGTCTGTTGCGGAAATCCCTCTATGAACTGAAACAGGCTCCTCGAGCATGGTACCAGTGGTTCGTCGATTATGTCTCCTCTATTAGTTTTCACACAACAGATCTGATCATTCCTTGTTCATCTATAATAAGGGTACATACATGGCTTACCTATTATTATATGTTGATGACATCATCCGTACCACATCATCTGATGCTCTCCGCCGGTCCATTATATCTTTAATTTCCTCTAAGGTTGTTATGAAAGATCTGGGCCCTTTGAGTTATTTCTTAGGCATCTCTATGACTCGACATTCCGATGACCTATTTTTATGTCAGAAGAAATACGCCGAAGAGATCATTGACTGTGCAGACATGACATCTTGCAAACCATCTCACACACCTATAAACACCAATTCCAAGCTCAACGCTGATTCCAGACCTTCATATTCAGAACCGATGCACTATTGTAGCATGGATGGGGCCCTGCAATACCTCACATTTACGAGACCAGACATATCTTATGTCGTGTAACAAATCTGCTTGCACATGCACAGTCCGACGGAAGCACATATGCATGCCCTCAAACGTATTTTACGATACGTCCAAGGTACACTTCACTTCGGATTATATCTATACCGGTCTTCGCTCACTGGTCTCACTACTTATTCTGATGCTGACTGGGGTGGATGTCCTGATACTAGGTGCTCCACGTCTGGTTATTGCGTTTTCCTCGGAGATAACGTATTGTCTTGGTCTTCCAAAAGAACTTCCGCTCATACTATTTTATGATTTTTCGAGCTAGTCTCAATGTTCGAGAACCTCCCGCTTCGACTGTGGGGGTGTAATGAATATTTTCGAATATTCTTTCATTAATTGTATATCTCCTATTTTAAATAAAATTATAATCCTTTTGTAATTAGGTTAATTAGTTACCTAGTTTGTATCAAAGTAAATATTCTTGTAACCTTATATATATTGTAAATCATCATCAATAAAATCAAGGAAAGTAACATGCTACATTTCACAAGCATAGGTACCGGCTATATTTACTGATTTATTATAAAACTTCAAGCTGTGATTTGTTACATGTATTTAGCTGATTATAAGCTTGGTATCACTGTAACGTTGCTGGCTTTTGGCATTGAAGCTTAGCAGATTGATAGGTTATCTTAGAGCTATGTTGCTCCAGTCCTCCAAATATGCAGCCGCACCTGTGTCATATTCTTCAAAAATGCATTATTTTTGGAGGTTCCGACCATGGTTTTGTGACATTTTTGAAGGATCCGAGAATAATAGTTTTAGAGTAATACAAACTGTGAAGGTAGAAATTTTCTTACTTTCCTCAATACATTCTTATAAGTCATAACTGACTTCAAGTTAAAGAAAACTACAGAGGGCCCAAATGCAGGAGGCTTTGTTCATACTCTTTTAATTGGTTTTCATAGTTGAAACCTGTTGTGTCTGAAGCAGATACATTTCCCTCCGCCTTTCTCTTTGCCGGTTCTGGCTTATCAGTCAGAGTTGTGTTTGGATGTGAAGTTGATGAGGATTTTACCTGTAGAAATGCAATTGTGACTTGGATAAAGAAGAAGATAGGACCTGGTGTTTACAATATAACAACAACAGAGGAAGCAGAGCGCGTACTAACCTCTGAGGACAAAGTTGTTCTAGCGTACCTCGACTCCTTGGTGGTATGTTTTTCTTACTCTAGTGTTATTTGGACTTGAACATTGATAGATGATTTTTCTCTTGTTTTATTGCACTCCCTGTGGCCTGCAACAACGCTTATCATTCTTCTCTTCTAGCGAAAGTAGTTGTGTTTTCACTTCTCGAAATATAACATCTATATCTTCTTTCTGTTGTTTATTGCCGCGAATTGACTGTTTGCAACTTGATACTATTGTCAATAGCCCTCTTATGATTTGGTTTCTCATAAGTTAATTAATGTCCAAACATTTTACAGGGTCCCGAGACTAATCAACTTGCAGCTGCTTCAAAACTTGAAAATGATGTTAACTTTTATCAGACGACAATTCCTAACGTGGTTAAGTTATTCAACATAGAAGCCGATGCTAAACACCCAGCTTTAGTCATGCTTAAAAAGGAGCCAGAGAAAGTGGTGCATTATGGTTAGCTGCTCCTTTCATCTTCTCTTTCATATACAGGAATTGAATCTTGTCTCAACAGAGAGACATCCTTATTATCTTTTTCATTTTGCTATACAGATGGTAAATTCAAAAAATCTGCAATAGCTAAGTTTGTTTCTGCCAACAAGCTTCCTTTAGTGACAACTTTTACTAAAGAAACTGCCCCTTCAATTTTCGCGAGTTCAATTAAGAAGCAGGTAAGATTAGATCATTTATTTAACAAATATTTTGACTTTTGTTTTGAAGTGTATCTTCCTCATCTAGGAATATGGTTAATATATTGATATATTCTATGCAGCTTTTGCTTTTTGCCACAGCAGATGATACAGACAAGTTGTTCCCAACGTTTCAAGATGCTGCAAAACTCTTCAAAGGAAAGGTAATGAAGCTTTTATTCACTGTCAAACGTATGGAAGCATCGTCATTGCTTTAATACATATAGTTCTATAGAATGGAAATACTGTTAGAATGGGTTCCAAAAGGGGTTTATAGACCGTGTAAGATTGTATTAATCTCCGTTAGAGAGTCTTTCTCATTAATACAAATATATATAGTGTGTACAATGCGGAATCCTAATACAATAGGGATCCTATTTCTATCATAATTATACATCATTAATAATTACGTGAGATATGGTGAATATTTAAATAATTTCACTAATACAGCCTCTCAGTCGGAGCGGGAGGAGGCCATACGCTTAGACTGGATTTGAAGTCGAGGAGTAGCTTTCTAGGTAGTCCTTTAGTGAAGATATATGCATATTGATAGTAAGATGACACATGCAATACCTTAACATGTCCTATAACAACCTTCTCACGAACAAAATGTATATTAATCTCTATTTGCTTGGTTTGTTGATGCTAAACCGGATTATGAGATAGATATATGGCAGATATGTTATTACAGTATACCAAAGACGTCTTACGCAAGGGACACTGAAGCTCTAAAAGATGGTTTCGGAGCTAGCAGATCTAATCAACAACATTTGCAACACCTCTATACTTTACTTCTACACTCGAACGGGATAAGGTGGCTTGCCTCTTGGCAGACCATGAAATGAGATTATCCCCTAAGAACACACAATAGCCGGAGGTGAAGCGTCTCATGTCCGAACAACCTTCCCAATCTTCATCCGTACATGACAACAACCTGATCGGTGCAGAGGGGTATAGATGCAATCCATAATCAAGTGTACCCTTAACGTATCGAATTATACACTTAAGAGCAGTAAAATGGGGCTCTCTGAGGGCATGCATAAACAAACATACATGCTGAACAACATAAGCAATGTCAAGCCTGGTGAAAGTAAGATACTGAAGAGCACCTGCAAGACTCCTATAAAGTGTCGGATCGAACTGGATCACCATCAATAGCTCTTAGTTTCGATTTAGAGTCAACTGAAGTAAACATGATCTTGCAATTTGTCATTTTAGCCCTGTACACAATCTCCTCTGCATACTTACACTGACATAAAAACATAGTATCTGCATATCTAGTCACTGATATCCCCAAAAGTAACTCAACTTCCTCAAGTGACAAATTAAGCAGTGCCATGATCTCATTTCAAAACATCATATAAGACAGTGAGCACAATATCATCCACATATAACAACAAATAAGCAATGTCACTCCCTCGATGAAAAATAAAGAGAGAATTATCACACTTGCTACAAACAAACCCATTCTGTATAATGTAATTAGCAAAGCATTCATACCACTCTCTAGGGGCCTGTTTCAAACCATAAAGTGACTTACGAAGATGACATACATAATGAGGGGATGCAGGATAGAAAAACCCGGTGGCTGGTACATGTAAACAGTTTCTTTCAAGTCCCCATGTAAAAGATGTATTTTTTCACATCAAGCTGATGAATCGACCAATGCCTACCCATGACAATACTTATAACTATACGAATAATAGCCGATTTAACGACCGGACTGAACATCTCATCACAACCAATACCCTCATGTTGATTAGTACCACTAGACACAAGTCTCGCCTTATATCGCTCTAAGTTACCACTGTCTTTGAATTTATGACGAAATAACCACATGCATCGGATCACATTCATCCCATCCGGTCTAGGAACCAAATCCCAAGTGTGATGTTTTGTTAAAGCATTAAATTCCTCACGTATGACTGCATTTCAATTAGGGTCTAGTTTGACTAATTTTAGATTTTTAGGAATTGGGGATATGGTTTGTGTTGATAAGTTAAAATGGACTTTGGATTTGAAAATCCTATGTTGGGCATGAATTTCCATACGGTGTGTGGGGGAAGAGGTAAGTTGGGGGGTTTAGGTAGGGAGGCGGATCCAGGTTACTGGAATAAGGTTGGGTGGGTTGCTTCGGAAGATGACGTCGGGGTGGGTGGGGGTTGAGATCTGGTTAGATTGAGTTGGTGTAGGTGACCCGACGGTTGTACTTGTGATGGGGGAATGGGTCGGAAGGTAGTTAAGGGATTGCGTAGATGGGTCTGTGTGGTGGTAAAGGTCCCGAGTTACGATGGCCGGTACAGGGGCAGGAGTGCGATGAGTGGTCGAGCTGACAGTACAGGGACGGAGTCTGGGCGGGGTTGTGGCGAGGTTGGTCTAGTTGAGTAGAGGAGCGACGGTCGGTGTCACAGCGAACTGGTGGTGGCTCCGGCAATCGGCGAGTACTGAGGATGGTCCGACCGATTTCCGGTGGTGGCAGTGGCGGTAGACGGTGACTGAACAGTGATGGTGGTGCGTCAGAGTTTGGTGAGTATGACGGGGGAGGTGTCTGACTCGTCTAGAAAGGTGTAGTCCGTGTTTCTGAATATTTGAATATATGCAAAAGGAAAAATCATCTCGTCAAACGTAACGTGACAAGAGACGTGAATTTGACAAGTGGACAAGTTATAACACAAATAGCCCCTATGGTTAGACGGGAAACCTACGGAGACACACGAAGTGGTTCGGGGTGCTAATTTATGAGGGACGGTGGAGGCCAGATATGGATAGCAAAAGCAACCGAAAATCTGAAGGTGATCATAGGAGGGTAGCTGATGGTACAAGATTTCAGTAGGGGTCATATTATGAAAAGTACTAGTAGGTAAAATATTGAGGATGTATTCTGTCATTTGACAGCATAGATCCAAAAGGAGAGAGAGAAAGACATGGAAGAGGAAAGTACGAACCATGTTATTTATGGTGGGGATGATTCGTTCTGCTTTTTCATTTTGAGGGGAGGTGTGTGGACACGAAAATCGGAAAACCATGCTATTATTTTTGCAGAATTTGTGAAAAGTTGAATTATTAAATTCACGACCATTATCATACCGAGTATTGAGCGTGCCTTGTTGAAACTCGGTAAAATATTGAGGATGTATTCTGTCATTTTGACATCATAGACCCAAAAGGAGAGAGAGAAAAACAAGAGGAAAGTACGAACCATGTTATTTATGGTGGGGATGATTCGTTCTGCTTTTCCATTTTGAGGGGAGGTGTGTGGACACGAAAATCGGAAAACCATGCTATTATTTTTGCAGAATTTGTGAAAAGTTGAATTATTAAATTCACGACCATTATCATATCGAGTATTGAGCGTGCCTTGTTGAAACTCGGTAGTGGGTCGGTTTGTTGAATCATAGTCGCGAGAGTATCGTATTCACCCTTCGGTAAACCAGCAACAAGTTGTAGGGCCATCTTGGTTTCGAAAATGGGTGTCCCCACATTGAATAATTGGTCCGCAACTAGTTTCAATTGTTTACAATACCCGGACATGTTTGCAAAATTCTCGAGACGTGTATTGTTGAACTGTTTCTCCAAATACACAGCACCAATATGTTTGTTATCCTGAAATATTTCCTCCAAACGTACCCATAACCCACGAGCTGAGGCACTTGTTTTCATGATTGTGTGAAGCAAATCTTTAGAGATGGTGCCATAAATCCACTGTTTGACAATAGCGTCAAGACGACGTCATGTCGAGTCAACAACGTCTAGAGGACGAAGGATAAAGTTATCGATATGGTCAAGCACGTTGTACACACAAGCGTGTATATAGAAGATTTCAACCCATGAAGAATATTGACTATTTTCATGATCAAGGATTAATGGAATGAAATTCTTGATATTCGTGACGGTGAATGCAGGGTGGAAAGAGGATGTGGAGGAGGGAGGGGGAGTAGACATAGTGGCCACAGAAAAAAGACAGTAAAAAAATCAAAATTAACGAAAAAAACAAAGCTGACCGGTGGTTGCCCGGGGGCGGCGGGCAAAGAAAAAATAGGGTTTAGGTGTTTATAGGGTTAGGTTCCTGATACCAGATTGTATTAATCTCCCTTGGGGAGTCTTTCTCATCAATACAAATATATATAGTGTGTACAATGCGTAATCCTAATACAATAGGGATCATATTTCTACCATAATTATACATGACTAATAAGTACGTGAGATATGGTGAATATTTAAAATAATATTCTCTAATAGACTGAACGGGATTTCCCTGAGCCGAGGGTCTGTCCGAAACATCCTCTCTACCTTTTCAAGGTAGGAGTAAGGTCTGTGTACAGTCTACCTTCCCAGACACCACCTGGTGGGATTATACTGGGTATGTTGTTGTTGTTGTAGACTGAACGAGCGCTATGATCTAATATGTAAGTCTTAGGTTGGACCGTCTGTTTAGTTTATAACAATTGATATTGGAATAGGCTGATCAATGCTCGAGATCATGAATTCTATGGCAAAGTTTGTTTTTCTTTCTCTGTTCATTAGTGTGCAATTATCAAGTAAATTATGTAACAGGAACAGATAAAGTACCTATCTATCATACAGTTTACACCCAAATATCCAAATCTTTGTTCCCTTTACTTTTCGGGACTATCAATTAACTAACAATGCGTACTCTTTGTCATGGATAAATGAAGCTCAACTTCGTTTTTGTCAAACTGGACGACGATGAAGTTGGAAGACCAGTATCAGATTATTTTGGGGTCACTGGAGATGCTCCACAGGTAACACTTATTCCACATTATAATGAGCACTACAAGATTTCTGGAAACCTTGGTTACTGAATGTGAAATATTATCCTGATTGTTGATTTCATTCGAGTAGGTTATTGGATACATAGAAGAAGATGATCGCATAAAATTTAGATTTGAAGGGGACATTATACTCGAGAAGATTAAGGTAGATTGTCACAACTGGTTGTTAGGTGCACAGGATCTTAGTTAGGAAGTTCTGAACTAATATTTTTTATTGTCTTTTATTCCTCAGGCATTTGGAGAGGATTTTCTAGACAACAAGCTCAAACCTTTCTATAAATCAGATCCAATTCCCGAGACTGTAAGCTGTAATTTCCTTCTGACTTGTAACTCATCATAGTTGTGTTGATTCAAATTTGTTTCATCCGTAAATATCACAGAACGATGCAGATGTTAAATTCGTGGTAGGGAACAATTTTGATGAAATCATTCTAAATGAGTCTAAAGACGCGCTTCTTGAGGTATGTTCAAGAAGTGAATTTTCTTTTAATGGTTTTTGTAATCAACTGAGGGATCAAAGTTTAGTGTGCCCGTCAACATCTTTTTGTTAGATCTATGCACCATGGTGTGGGCAGTGCCAAGTTCTAGAACCAACGTTCAATAAACTAGCATACCACTTACATGGCGTTGAATCTCTTGTTATAGCCAAAATGGATGGAACAAGAAACGAGCACCCTCGTGCTAAGGTAGTTTTTACAATTAATATGCGCTCTGGATTTGAAGAAGGCAATATATAGTAGCTTGATCATCACCTTTTGCTTCATTTATGATCCTTGCAGTTTAAAGGATTCCCAAGTCTCCTCTTCTTTCCAGCAGGGAATAAGAGCATTGATCCAGTAAGTGATGTTTATTTTGCTTTCGTTGGTTCTTTGTGAACTATGCAAGATGCCAAAAATTTATGTGATTCTACTGATTTACTACTTGTTTGAGAGACTGAGCCATAATTATTGTTGTATGTGATCCAACAGATCCCAGTTGATACTGAACGTACCGTGGTGGCATTGTACAAATTTATCAAGAAACATGCCGCTATACCTTTCAAGCTTGAGAAACCAGCTTCTTCTACCACGTCAAAGAGTTCTACATCTAAAGTAGGCGTCAAGAGGGAGCCTGGCAACGTAAAAGATGAATTATGAGAAGAGTTTAACTTCTATACACTGACAACAGTTTTTTCTTGTTAGATTGTTTTTCTGTGGAACAATTTACATAACTATGTTTAGGATAGAATTAATGTTAAGAATATTACTGGTATCTTTTATAGTTAAACATACAGATAAAAATATTATTTTCAGACTGTTTAGGTCTGAAAAGATGTATTCCGTTTAAACAAGTAAACTATTTTAAGAGGTTGATACGTTTTTTTATGTTTAGTTAACCCCAATAATACGAGATATGGTTCAGTCTATTCTCCAAATCTGTGTCTTGGCATTAATTCAAAGACTCATTTTCAGGTAATCTGCTACTTGTAAAGTCAACACATATGTGCGTAGATGTGCAAAGTCTCATAGTTTCACTTAAATTTGTTATGAATATGTGGTAAATTCATTTTTCTTGTTACTGTAATGATAAGCAATAGTACTTCATTAGGCTCGCTGTTAATCTAGTGTCTTGAGATATGGAACAATTATCGTGGCTTGGTGACTTTTATCACGTCTCTAGGCAATGAAAAGCTGAATAGCAAAAACTTTTTAACACAATAAAATGCAAAATGTCATACTTGATGCAGGGAAACTATTGAGACGTACATAGCAGCCATTTCCAGCTTAAGTGGAATAACAGTAAGGTTTACCATAAATGCACGATACTTGTATTGCACTCCTACAACCCCGTTTTCATGGTTTGGGCTGTTCCCATTTCGCTCATGAAAAAATAATTCATCATCAAGGATCAGGCAATTTTAAAAAACAGCAAACTGTTCTTTCTGTACAACGTGCTGCCAAAAGGCCAATTATCCTACACAATAAGCATCCCGTATGGAACAAAGCCATAAAATGCCACTGTAAAAACACTTCAGTAGTTCAGCATTTGGTTTATAACAAGCCTGTATCCTATTTAATCAGCTTCCGCCCAACAGCAAGAAACAGGACTAATCCAACTTATTTTTTGAATTTAGAAGCCTTCTTCTATCTTTGCTAAGATTCAAGAGTATTTCCCCTGACCAAATGTCCCGTGGGCTTCCTAAAGACTTAGGACCAAGGTAAAACATACTGTGCTTCCAAAATATAACATAGAAGCATCCCAAATTTTGACCGTTTTGATATCTTACAATCTCCCACAAAGACTAAATTGCATCATGTACAGAAGGTAGCCATGACCAAGAGAAATAAATTGACTTGCCAGTAGCGATTTGTATATGACCACCTCAAGGCAGAATGCTACCGTAGTACGGCTTGTTACGATATGTATCTATCCTGCTGCTCCTGAAGAAGTCTTCCGGAAGACTTCGCGTCCAGGTAAAGGGAATTGACTTCTTCGAGATCCGCCTGTAAAAGTAAAAAGTTAAGTAACAATTCCCCCAACCCCGTATTGACAAAAACCAAAACGAGTTTGATCCGTCAGGTACCTTGCAGATTTTATCACGGCCATTCATTGTTGCCACTATATTAGCTGGTGATAGTAGCTGAACAGCATGCCTGACAGAAAGGAAAAGTTGGGTTTGGTGCACTCCTTTCCAGAAAATCGATAGCTATCAATAATGCAGTAAGTTAATCAAATCTCAAGGAAGCTCGCTGACCAATCTCTCCTAAATATGCAAGGCTTTCTTCATCTATTTCTAGTTCCTCTACCTGTGCACGGATAGCTAAGATCTAGCCAAGCATTAAGACAAAATCCATCAAATAACTACTAAGACTTCTGCACATCAAGGTCGAAATCAACTTTAGCATGCAACAAAAGTTCATCAAAATATCCAAACCTGTATCATTTCAGCTGGACCATAAGTTTCAGTTCTAATAACCATCAACCGATCTAATAAGTCAACTGGAATGCCATGTGGACTAGCCATATCTGTCCCTCAGCAAAGAAAAACCTCTTGTTTTAAGTTATAACCGACTCAACCTAGCCATCACATACATCTAAGGTGTTTAAAAAGCTATATTATCTAAAGAGAAAATACAATTTACACCAAGCTAAATAAATGGAGATTAAAAACTCAGGGACAGTTGAGTTTTTCCAATATAACCACCCAGAGCATGTATTAACAGCAGATAAAGATGCAAGTTCATCGGTGATGGGCGGATTTTAATATTCTCACATCTCTCGCAACTAAAATGCTATAACCAAAATGGCACATCTGAATGTATTGGATGCATAAAAACACCTTAAGAAAAAAAGTAACTTTGTATTTTGTTTTCCTTACATTTCTAGGTGCACAAAGTAGACGTAATGCAGAATGGAATCCTACAAGCACTACATTCCAGTATACAATAGATACATGTCAGATGCAAGGGGCCAGAAAGCAGCAACTTCACTTTACAGTTATCAGAAAGTGAATAAAACTGATAACATGATAATCAAATTTAAGCATGGCATGGAATAGAACCTCTTACCTGACATTACAGATACCTCTATTTGTGGAAAAAATCACAATTGGAGATAGTGAACTCTCCAGAGCACGATTCAAGTATGAAAAGTATTCCATATGATGCATATGTACCTGCAAAAGAAGATTCTGTCATTAACAAGAGATATAAAAGCATTAATGCCTCAATAGACATGAAATATACACACTAGAAATAACCTCATCAATGAATAAGACTCTAGGAACAAGTTCTGTAGCACCTTCATCGATATAGCTATTAACCACCTGCAGAGAAATAACCCCCATACGATACGTCATGCTAATTTCTTAACCTACTCTACTAGGGATATGAACAAAAACATGAGGCAGAACATGTGGCTAACGAAAGCACTAATTGCAGCAAACATAGAAAAATACCTTATTGATCTCTTGGTGCAACTTGTCAGTAATTTCTGTTTTTCTGGCTTTCATCATTTGACCCATTAAAGACAATATATCTTGACCTCCTTGAGGTCGTGCATTTGCAGCATCAAGATCATGCAATGTAACATCCTGGCAGAAAGAAACATTAGATCCAGAAGTGGAGTGCAATTATTTACGGATACCTTCATGTCCCTCGTAACAAATTTCCTAAAAGGCCATTTAGGTATTGATCTATTTGTTAAAAGAAAACAAAAATGGATGCTTGTATATTTTACCAAAAACTACAATTTTGACAAAAAAAGAAGGTAGTATTTGAACAGAACCTCGAAAGAAATGCATCAAGGATCTCACGGGGCGAGTACAAACTCAAGTGCAAACCTGAAAATAGACGACAGTTTACATTGTCCTTAATAAGCCTTATTCCAATATTGTACAAAGGCCACTGGAGAAACCCACCATTATACTACTCCATTGACTATGTAATTTCGTAGGGAACGAACTAAACATTTTTCCAGTTACTCATTAAATTCTGGGAGCCTGAATCTTGGCCATCATTGCACCTATCTAAGGTTCCATGAAATGACTCCTCCAATTGGTATCTAGAATTTCACTCTTCAAAATTTGAAGTTTACAGAGAGAAAATAATCTTTAAAGCATATATCATGAAGTGCATTTCAGAACTAAGTGATGGAACAAATTGGCTTAATTGTGAAAGAAGCACCACGAAATAAGAGTAACCTGGACTATCTCCTTTTTGTGAACCTCTCCTTTAGGAAGTGGAACATACTCTTCTGCCTCGAGATCAATTCTGTAGCAAAAGCATCACTCTCACCCACTCTTTTAACTGCTCCGCTATTTGCCTCAATGTATATGACATCGCCAACAGCCACCTGCTCATATATCACGGAGACAGGAGATGAGAACATAAAGGCTATGAATTAAAGCACTATAAGCATAGATGGAGCCAAATTAAATTATGGATCATGTGCTAAAAATGACATTAAATAAAATAAAATAACACCATCAAAGAAATGGTCCAACCTAAATTTAACATTTTGATGCTAAGAAAGAGGGAAAGCAAATATTGTTCCTTAATCATACTTGTATAAGGGGAAAATTTCCTCTATGGGCAGGTATGTCACAGGAACTTACCTTTTCTTTAATCAAGGCATCATATATAGTAGGGTCAAGCTTCAACTGTTTGATTCCTTTGGCAGTTTTTTAGACCAACTATAACAGGTTGACACTTTTCCCATATCCACCTGTCACGCTCTCGGCCTCTTCTGGAGAAAGTTCAGTCACCTATATTTTAAACAATAAAATAAAAGAAGTTTTCTAGTACGTCAAAACTGATCAAGCAGAACGTAAAATCATTGTGTCAAAGACCTAAAATGAATTAGATGAGAAATGGGATGATCATGAACTTGCCTCTCCTTCATAAACCTCCTTATTTTCCTTCATACGGAGCCCTATAGCCCGCCTGAAATTTTCCATCAAATCCTCAGTCTTCTTAACTTCTGATGAATATACTTCAGATCCCACCATTGGACAGAACGGAACCTGTAACGTTGGTGTAAGGACTAGAGATATCACACATGCAACCATATTAAGGATAATCAAAGTTCTTAACTGTTGGAAATTTATTAACGTGAATATAGTTGATCCTATTATTTATGCCGCACGTCGGAAACCTCGTTTCCACACACGTGCACACGTTGTACCAAGGATCGCAAATTTCCTTAGTGAAAGAGATATTGGTACATATACGATATGTTTGAGACATGAATGATATACGGTTATTGGCCAAATGTCGATGGTTCACGTTGGTAAATGAAGGAAGAAGTATACGATGTGTAGAAAATGAAATAAGTCGGAAAACGCCACGGAGCCGTAAAGGACCGCGGCGCCTCCAGGCAGCGCCGCGGCTCTAATTCGGCTGTTGGCTACTGGTTGGTTACTGAATTTAGGCGCCGCGGCGCTTCGATTCCAGAATGCTTGACGAAAGGTGAAAAGTTGTGACTTTTGGGCTGGTTTTGGAGCATAACTTCTCCATTAATCTGCACTTGAATTCAGCCATTATTTGGCTGAATTACACCCCTCAATTAAGTGCCATTACATGGCTAATCAAGGCCATTATTTGGCTAGATGAGGAGACATTTTCCAACACTATAAAATGAGGCCCAAAACTCATTTGACAACACACTTGTATAATTCAGAATTTTCTGAATATCTCTTCCTCTCTAGCATACTTTCACACACTCAGATTTTCTTCTTTTATAGTAAACAATTGAGTTATCCTTTGCTCAATTTTTTGTTGCTGCTTTATCTTGGAAGACAAGTTGCCAATAATCGTTAAGGGATTTATACGGGGCAATATTGTCTTAAGGACATATTGAACATCAATCGACTCAGCAAACCATTAACTTGTTTTTGCTTTCCAGATTTAGTGGTTATTGGTTTCAGGTTATCAAGATCAAGGAGTTTGGAGCAATTGAATTGAAGATCCAAGACGAAAGACTCAAGACGGACTCAAGGACGCAGATCTAAGACGTGACACAAGAACTCACAATGTTTCAGTAGCCACAACTCATGTTGCCTACAAGATTGTTATCTATTGTAATCTGTATAGTTTATCCTATCAAAACACTAGTGATAGTAGTATATTATTCCCGTAAATCCATTGTAACTCACAATTTTAAGACAATATTGGTACTAGTGCTAGAAAGATGTATGCCAACAAATCTGGTTCTAGTTTTGGATCTCTCTTTGACGATAGTTACAAATTTGTTTTCGTCAAAAGTGAGATCTCTGTTGCTGATCTTGAACTTGAAGATACTGTTGATAGACATGCTAGCAAGGCTAAGAATTAAGGAAGAGTTGTTGTCACCGCTCCCGAGAGTGGTGGAAACAAACGTCTGATGTCAACTAAAACATGAGGAGAAGGCTGAAGACGATGTTCATCTTGTAGCAGAAAGCTTACATCTCATGGAAAGGAGAATTTGGACACGTCACTGACATGGGTTAGATTCCAAAAGTATGAGTTAATTAGTCTTCCTTGTCTATAATATGTTTAGAGAATTTCTAAATAAAAGGAAATAAAGCAAGGCTAGGAATATGAAGTGTTTTCATTAAAACCTTATATTCCAAACAAGGGCTGCACAAAAAATGGATCGGACCGGAAAAAAAACCCTGAACCGAACCGGACTGGACCGGACCGTCGGTCCTACATTTCTGAAAATTCGGTCCTCGGTCCGGTCCGGGTTTTTTTTCGGTTTTTAGTGTATATTGGACCGGACCGGACCGAACTTGGACCGGATCGGATCGAATTTTTCGGTCCGGTCTTTGGTCCGACCTTTCTGGATTTTCGGTCCTCGGTCCGTTCCGGTCCGGTCCGAGAATTTTGTGCAGCCCTATTCCCTACACCCTAAAATCATAAATTGGACTACTCACCTTCCCGTCTAAAGATTGGATTGTTATAAACAACGGCCTAAAAGAAATGGACTTAGATTGTAATAAACTGAATTTATGGACAATCCTAAGCAAAGGAAGATGACTAGAGGACTAAAGACAAGGACTAGAGGACTAGAGACAAACCTGTCACCGATTCCGACAGAAGATCCGTCAGGATAGTAGTGGACACTCAGTCATACAAAGCCTACGGGCGACTGGAGTGGGCCAGATCCGTCACATGATATGACGATGTTGAACACTCGGTCATACGAAGACTATGGAGGACTGGAGTGGGCTAGAGTTTTCAGATCTTAAATGATTTGAAGGCCAAAAGAAAGGCATAAATTGGACACTCAGTCTACCAAGGCAACTGGAGTGGACTAGAATATCTAGATCTCATACGATCCGGTTACGCCCTAACCACGGGTAAGAGGTTGTTCATGTGAAGTAACGCCACCTCCAAAGTAAAAGGAGTTGAAGAGGTTGTTCTTAAAGGACTTAAGGGAATGGGATCACTCTAACAAGAGGGGATACATGTCCCATACTTGGCTTCTAGAACGTTGTTGGTCAAGATGGTTCGAGTCTAGTCCAATAGGTCTATAATAACTAAAAGTGGTACAGTAAGAGTTAAGACTGTAGCCAAATAAATGATATATTTGTAATCCGTGCATGTATGCCTTCATAGATTAAGACACGTTAAATAAAAAGTCATTCAAATCTAACTAAGTTGATATTGTTGCCTTCTGTCGACATAAACCCTCAAATGAATGTGAGGTAGGTGAAGAGGCAAAATCACATTTCCATTCCATCAAGGGAATAACGAAAGAAGCACGGCTCCTCTATAACATAGTCACACCTACGTGGGTGATTTGACGTTTG
Organism: Przewalskia tangutica; assembly: GCA_029844215.1. Classification (NCBI taxonomy): domain Eukaryota; kingdom Viridiplantae; phylum Streptophyta; class Magnoliopsida; order Solanales; family Solanaceae; genus Przewalskia; species Przewalskia tangutica. Next base: position 13,135,272 of record CM056729.1, on the reverse strand, counting down.
TACAAATAGAGGGGGGAGATAAGAATGTTGTGATCTTTATCGACGATGGTACAACATATTAGTTCCTTTGTTTGTTAAAAAGCAAGGATGAAACTGTTGAAGCCTGGTTGGCACATCAGAGTTCAGCCATGCGCTCTAACAAGCGCGGAGCGGAGCAGAAGTTGAAAAGCCTACGGATTGATGAATTCGTACGGATAGAGGGGGAGAATGTGAAGCATCGTTTATCAAACGACTGCTCCTTACTCACCTCAGACTAACGGTGTTTGCCAAGCGCAGATCCGTATGCCCAAGATATTTGGGGCAAGACGATCCTTACCGCTAATGTGATTCTCGACAGAACTTCGCATAAGAATAAAGATAATCCTCCATGTGAAACATGGAAAGAATCTCATATCCAGATGTTGTGATATGAGGTAGTGTGGCAAGGGTTGAAGTACCTAAGCCAAAACAGGTCAAGTTGGACCTAAGACTGTAGATTGCATATCCACTGGATCGATAAATAACAGTAGTGCACATCGCATCTCGGTATAAAAGAATGATGAATTCTTTGAAGTTATCTTTCCTTAGGAAGGAAAAAGAATTAATTTCTCAAGGTTAATAAGAACCCGCAAGTGCCTGATTGTACGGAACTAGACGTTCCAGATCTATAGGACTCCAAACTTGTTGACTATCCGGAACTTAATGTTCCAGATCTACAGAACTCAGAGATTCTAGATGTTGAACCGAGACAGAGCAGAAAGAGAGGACAAAGACTTGTTCCAGGCCTTCTAGCTTATATGGTTGAGAATGAACCATGGACAATTGAGAATTGTCATCTCCAGAAGTGCTGCTTTGGAAAGAAACTAACAAGAGAGAAATTGAATCCATCAGATAGAATCACACTTGTTTGATGGTTGATCTTCCTCCGGAAAAAGAACCTCTGGGTTGTAAAAGTGGATACTGAAATTGAGTATAAAGTAGATGGATCTACTGACAAGTATAAGACCTCGGCTACTTGGACATGTGCTCCAATGTGAATAGCTTAACCTCCAGGGTCACCGCAGTCTTGCGTGACATGGATGTTGAGACAGCCTTCCTAACCGGAAAGTTGGTTTTTGTGAACTGTTGGGCTTCTTCCTGAACTTCCTTGTTGGTCCCAGAAATGTTTACATTTTGGTCCTGGAAATTTCAGATAAAACAAAAAAAATGAATCTGACTACAGAAACATTGGCCCTAAAGTTAGAAAGCCAACAGTGGGAAAACCAAAAGTCCGAAAGTAGAAGAAGAAAGTGATACGGAACAACCCGAGGGATATGTAGTTCCAGGGAAGATAAGAAAGTCTGTCGACTTGTCAAATCTCTGTGCGGGTTGAAACAGACCCCAAAGCATTGACACGAAACATTTGATAGTACTTTACTATCGAAGGGTTTCTCCATTAACGAGTGTGACAAATGTGTCTACATGAAAGGTAATTATGACATGTTTGTCATGATGTGCCTTTACATAGACGACATATTTATCACAGTGAGAAGTCCTAGGTTGATCCTAGAGACTAAGAGTATGTTGAAATGATGTTTCAACATGAATAATATGAGTATTACAGATGACATCTTAGGAATTGAGAATTCCAAGACATCTAACGGACTGGTCTAAACCAAACTCATCTGTGAGATGCTTTTGACAGTCTCGTTGAAGTCACTAATGGATATGAATCATAGAATTGAATTAAATTGTGGTGCACCCATATACAGGAGCAATAGACGCAGGTCATATGTAGTTCAATGTATCTTACACACTACAATTGACCTGGTATCGGCTCATAACGAAGATCGGTTGAACTAAGGTTCACTGGTAATAATCAATAGAAGGCTTTAAATCGGATGTGACGACATCTGAAATATCCGCCTATCTATGAATTATGGTATTCTGGATGTCCAGCGGTTCTGGGAGAACATAATAATGCAAACTGGACATTAGACTAGAAGAACACCAAAGCCACAAGTGTATGTGCATGGTGTGTCTTCGGAAAATCCTCTAAGCAAGCCGATTCGTGATGGAAACGGAGTTTATCGCTTTGTACAAAGCATGATGAGAAGTTGAGTAACTTTACGACCTCTTAGAGGATGTCCCGTAATGGGAGTAACTCGTGCCTGCTCCAGTTTTACACTGTGAGAGCACGAATGACGACGTCTGAACATATATGGCGCAGACATAAGACCGTATGACAGTTGATCGGGTGACACATCATTGGTTACTAAATCAAAAGATATAATGAACCCCTTAATTAAGGGATTACCCGAAGATCAAGAGTTCTGCATGTCTAGGGGAATGGGCCTAAAACTCAATCACTAAGAATTGATACCGTGAACACCCAACCTAACAGACTGGAGATCCCAGGAATTAGGTTCCATGGAAAAACTAAGTCGTAAAAGTTCAATGGAGCGCTTCGGTGGAAGCAAGAGCACTTCGGATAATGTTTCTATATAGAAACATGAATCCAAGGTCGTTCCCGTGATAGACATTAAGTGCTATCTGTAGAGTGGGTAAAGGTTAAGTTTCCATTGATGATCATCAACAGTTGAGGTTAGGTTTGGGGAAACTTTTAATGATTCCTACGACTTGTCAATTTGGGTATAGCAGAATACCTTGTAGGAGACCACTTATTTAAGTGTAAGGACTGACCGACCTCAAATCGAAAGCACTTAAGAATCCAAGACGTGTCCATGGCCACAACGGACAAAACCTTAAAGAAGAATAGAGTAAGGAAAGGTGTTGTGTTGGTACCATTGTCTTGGCTTACACTAAACACGGTTCAAGACATCGCGTTCACCGAGCAGTAAGTAAGTCTGATGGTATTCTACTTTGGAAGGTTCAAAGTCACGACTACCTATCCAGATCCTAATTTGGATTCCCTTTCCCCAACCCGAATCCCGGACCTCGGACCCCGGACCACTCGGACCACCCCGGACCCCCGACCCCGGACTCCAAATCCCGGACCACCCAGAACCAAACATGTAGGGACAATCAGGTAATTCCTTTCTTTTCCATTCCATTTCCTTACTGCATTCCATTCCGTTTTCTATGCGCGGACCAAACGCACCCTAAAATCTCACACCAAAACCCCGTGAATTTACAGTACTATTTCATGCAGGGGATGAGCATTTACAGTGGACAATACTGGGGGTGTTAATGTAGCAGAAAAAAGAAACAAAGTCCTTTAACGTAAGTATGAGTAGTTGGCCTTTTAATTATAGGTGACAAATATGTTTTAAAATTGAGTTAGAGTAACTCTAGTTTTTTTAATCGAGTAGGGGTGATAAACTTTGGATTAGTGATTAGAGAGTTTTGACTCACCCCAAAGTTATATTTTTAACACTTTGACCCTAAGCTTTATTTTTTACACTTTGCCGCCAAGTTTTATTTTTAACACTTTGACTCAACCCACATAAACCCTACAGGTGGACTTCGTTTCTTCTTCTTATTGTCGCTTCTTCTTCTTATTCTGCTGCTCGTTTCTTCTTCTTCTTCTGATTTTGCTCAAGAAAGAAAAAAATAAGACCACCTGATTTTGCAACTTTTTGACTGGATTTCATTCGTGTAACACTGAGAATTATTTCATAACTCATTTCATTGTTCTGCTTTCTTCTTCTTCTTCGTCCGTCATTGTTGCTCAAGAAAAAAAAAAGTGACCACTCAAGGCATGATATCTCCAACTCTCTTATTGTTGGGACAAGGCATGGGCTCACAACCTACAACAAAAAAGTAGATATATCATAATGGTGATAAATCATAAAAAGCAAAACCTATTTAAAACAAGTTATCATGTTGTTGCAAAAGGTTACACATATGTTGGGCAATGTCCAACAGATAGATAACTTGTTGCAGCAGGTATCTCATATGTTGGAAGGGTAACTTGTTGCACCAGGTTGCTCATCTGTTGGATATTGTACAACAGATTAGTAATTTGTAGCAACAGATTATTGTACTTATTGTAAAAATTTACTGTAACAGATTCAGAAGTTATCAAATTAGCAAATAAAGTGATATGTTGCAACAGCTGTGGTACTTGTTGGAAATTGTCCAACAGATTGTCAACTTATTACAACACCTAGTCATCTGTTGTGTTCTAATGCTTACAGCTTCCTTAGGGGGTTGAAAAGGTCAACACTCAATTTTGTGTTGTTCCTGGCAGTGAGCGGTCTAAGAATTCTTGGATAGGTAACTTCTTATGAGTATTCCTTAACTTGATGCCTGAGGTGAGGAATGACTTAAACAACATTCAAGAAAAACTCATGTTCTTCTTCATCTTCTCTAACCAAAATCATCATTTTCACACTCTGATTTCAAAATCCTAACTTTTGAACCAAGTGAAAAAAAAAAGTTTACATGAGAATGAATAGAGAAGCAATGATGGAAAGAGAGAGAAATGAAGCGGCAATTGATTGAGAGAAGGCAGCGATATGATGGTGGTCGGTCGTGACGCTTTTTTTTTTTTAAAATAAAATGAACAAGTAGTTGGGGTCGTGGGTTGGAAGGAATTTTTGTATAATGTGTGTGGGTTGGAAGAAGTTTTTGTTTAACGTGTATGGACTTTTGTGTATTTTGTAAAAGATTATAAATTTTAAAAATTATAATTCAGTCTCAATTTTAGTTAATCACATTTTTAAGACAAGGCTGGTCAAACTTGTCACCATTTCTAATTATGAGACTTTTTTGTCACCATAAGTTAAATCTTCCGAGTAGCTATTCTTTGCTTTTTTATTGTCAATTGTACCTCTTCATCTTCATCTTCATCTTCATCTTCATCTCTCTTCGCTTCTCTTTGTGGAGATAATTTACCATTCAAGTGAAGGAAAGATGACAAGTTTGATTTGGATGATCAAAATCTACTTAAATTGAATAGATACAATATTTGAAACTTATTCAACTTTCAAATAATATTAAAAGTCCATTTTTAACTCCCAACTATTAAGTTTAAAAATAAAAAAGAACAGATAAAAAGAGTTTCAAAATCAAATTTCTCTCCTCCTTTCTTCTCTGCTATGCCATTTGCCGATCTCTTCGTCATTGCTGTCGATCGTCTCTCTCTCGACTTCTGCTGCAAATTTCTCAGGTAAATTTTCCTTTTATTTTCTCTCACTTCAGTTGAACAATTATGGTTTTGAAATCAACCACTAAAAATGATTATTTGAGTTGAAGAAGAAGAAGAAGAACATGGGTTTTTCTTTAAAGTTAATTATTTTGTTGTTCCATGCTTAAGAAACTTTTATTTGTTTAATTTATTGTGGTTGTGTGTTCGTAAACAACATATCTAAGCATATCTGGTTGTGAAATTAGATTTTTGTTGTTGTTCTTGTTCTCCTTCATGGTTAAGAAAAAAAGGGCTTGTCACTTCGTTTGATTTTTTTCAACAGCTAAGTAAGCTGTTTCAGCAACTTTAACACTTGTTTGACAATAGCAAACAACTGCTGAGGTTGCATACTTTAAAAAATTCTTCTTTGGTGATTTGTCAATTTGTTATGGTTGTGTGTTTGTGTTGGAATTTATGTGTGTGAACAGGGATGGAAGAACAAAAAGGTTAGACAAAAAACAGTGGTACCAACGTTTGCTGAGTCGAGTGATGACTCTCTCTTTAAGGCAAATAACCCCTTATGTAATGACTTACAAATAGTGAGTAATAGCCTCCCAAGATAAAACAACAACAACTTTCACAAGTAGAAGCCAAATACTTGTGAATCTCTAGAAGAATTAAGAACTCAAGATTGCTAGAAGAAGAATGAGAGGCTCTCAAAGTAATCTTCAGATTTTGGATGATCTTAGATTCTTTCAAATGAGTTTTGAGACCTCTATTTATAGGTGCAAGAGTGATCATTCACATGCCATGTGAATGCATTAATTGGTGTCTCATTGAACTCTTCAAAGGTTGTCTTGATCATGCCAAGAGTTGGCTGATTCATGGCCTTGAAAAGAGTTCAGAATCTTTTGCTTTTCGGTTCACTATACGTGTAGCGCCGCGGCGCCTCGGGAGGCACCGCGACACCAAATGGGCAGAACCAAACTTCGAGCTATTAGACGACAAACGCCGCGACCCTTGGCCAGGTAGCGCTGTCCCATCGTGGCTCGGTGTCGCGGCCCTGTTATGGCGCTGCGACTCTTCTCCAATTTTCCGTATTTTGCACATTTCTTCTTTTCTCATACCGTCGTGGGAGACTCATCAATTTGGCCAATTAATCATTCATCCTTACATAACTTAAGAACACTTAACATGTGTACCAACATCTCTTTCACTACATGAAATTTAGCGACGTTGTACGACGCATGCATGTGTGTGGTTCTAACATTTCCGACATGCGGGGCCCCATGTGTTCAAGTCATTAAGGACGAGATAAACTCAATCCCACTAGGTAAATTTCCAACATAAATAGCGTATGAAGGTAGTAAAATAGATGTTTTTGTTGTTCTTCTTGTTGTCCTAGTATGGTTTAGAAAAAAAGGACTTGCAACTGTTTTGATTTTTTCCAATTGCTATCGCAACAGTTGTTGAAAAAAAAATTAAAAAGTTGCTAAGGTTGTTGCAACAGTGGAGGTAGTTGTTGCAACAGATTTTGCAGCTATTGGACAAAATCAAACAGCTGATAAGGTTGTTGCAACTGTTTGATTTTGAGGAATATGGTGCAACAACTACTTCACATGTTATAACAACTTCCTCAGCTGGTATAACACATTCATCAATTGTTGCAACAACTTCAATACTTTTTATACTTGGTTGATCAATTATTATAGTTTTTTCTCTGTTTACTTTGACTGATGCATAAATTAATTGTTGATTTCTGTTTATCTCATGTGTGCAGATAAAATGACTTCAACCAAAAGAAAAGATAAATTAACTATGGTTTCAAGTAGAGATAGTAAAAAAGTAAGATGCAAATGTCATTAGATGTCCTTGATGAACATGCAATAGCTATTTTCGAAACAACAAATGAATCTCCAAGTCATAGTCAGCATGAAAAATAATCTTCAGATCGAAATGAGGGCTTAGAGGCCAAAGCCTCTCAAGAAGGTCTGAAGATGGTCCAGAAGAAAGCTCAAAAGATGGAAGGAGTTGAAGATACACCGTCTAAAAAGGGAGGATGCAGTGGAGATGGGTTGTGGGTGTGATTGATAAGATGTTGGAACCTAAGGTGGGCTGATAGTAAAAAGGTAAGATGCAATAGCTATTTTCGATAATAGAATGACTCCAACAAAAAGAAAAGATAAATCAACCACGATTTCAAATAGATATAGTAAAAAGTAAGATGCAAACGTCATTAGATGACCTTGCTGAACATGCAATAGCTATTTTCGAAATAACAAATGAATCTCCAAGTCATAGTCAGAAAAACAATAATCAGATCGAAATGAGGGCTTAGAGGCAAAAACCTCTCAAGTAGAAGAAGAAATGTCTGAAGATGGTCCAGAAGAAATCTCAGAAGATGGAAGGAGCTGAAGATACACCGTCTAAAAAGGGAGGATGCAATGGAGGTGAGTTGTGGGTGTGATTGATAAGATGTTGGAACCCTAAGGTGGGCTGATGAAATATTTCTTTAAATTATGTGTTCAGGGTCATAAGACAATTATATTTAATTTGTATTTTTTGGTTTGGGAAACAATTATTTTGTCATTGTATTTTATGTTCTTTATGGATTATGGTGGATGATGAAAAAATAATATAATTTTTATTACATAAATATATATAATATATGTGTGTTCAGTCCTAATATATTATATGTTTCAGTCAGTTGTTAAAATTATGTTTGTTTCAAACAAGTCACAGTTGTTTCAACACATCCCCCCCCCCCCCCCCTAGCAGCACCACTTACAAAGACCCTGAATTCCCTTCGTCACAAATAAACTCTTTTTAACCGTTTCTTGGTCACATTAATACTGTTTGCAAGCAATTTTGTCTGTTGTGTGTTAAGAGAAATATGGTTGTAGGTGTTCTTGCTTTACAGAGGTCTTTCAACGAACATATAGCAGGTCCTATTAGTTGCTTTGTTTTGTGTTTCTTGGTTCAAGTTGCTGAATTTTACTTGTTTGTTGGCAGCGCTGAAAAGATTGGGAGTGAAGGGTGTTCAGATGAGCAGTTGCAGAATGTTAGTTCTCTTATCATCCCAGGAGGTGAAAGCACCACCATGGCCAAACTAGCCGAGTACCACAACCTGGTATCTTTCTTCCTCCTGCCTAATGTCTTTACTATGTCTACAAACTTAATAACAAATAGCATCATCTTATGTTGATATTTATTGGTGAAAATCATGTCTTGATTCTTGTGTAAGCCTATAGAATTTTATCGCAACCCTCAAAAACCCAAGTGATTATAGTTGTTGAGTCTGTTGTCGGCGTATTTATTCTTTTGCCTAGCATAGTCGGTCCAAGACCGGGATATGAGGAGAATTAAGGTAGGTTGTCGATAATTATTAGGAGTGTCCATGTAAGAACGTGTTAACATGGACACTCTGATTAAATTGGAGTGGGTACATAGAATTTATAATCAACCCCAACTTGGCATCGACACATAGTTGATTAATTAATTTGATTGTGGAGCATTCTAGAAAATATTGAATTTTGTGCTATTTATATTGATTAGTGAATGTTGTGTTCAAATTACCCAATGGTAGTAATGGATTTGTCCACAAATGATCTCCATTTTCTTATTCTTATTACAACGCAAATTATCATTCTATCTATCATGAACTAATCTACTTGGTACCTGCTATCTCCTACCAGCAGAAGTACTTGTTAACTCTTCCCATCAAGGCTTAAAATAATGGGAAGAAATCACCTATTGCTTTTTGCCTTTATTGGGATTTGAACCCGTCTCCCATGGTCTGTTCCAGCTTCATTGACTGCTAGGCATATCTTTATGTGGATTGTCGTCCTTGTAATTTGTCATTTTATTGAATTAAACACTATAATATTCTGGCTGTAACTAGTTGCAATTACCCCTTCTTATTCTGCTTGCTATTACATATTACAATGTTGCTTATTTTGTTTCTAATTGCGCTTTGCGTGAGTTTGTTAAAATGGGGAAGCCAGTGTGGGGAACATGTGCAGGCCTTATCTTCTTGGCAAATAAAGCAACTGGTGGGTATTTAAGTTGTTCATAACATATTTTCACCAAATAGTTTATCACTCTACCTTCGTATTTAATTTTCTGCACGCCACTCCCTTCCTCTCGAAATAAAGTAAAAAAACATTTCCTGGTTTGGACTAGTACCTGTTTTCCTAATGATGAGGATTTTGAAATGATGCACAACCTTCTTCATTTTATTGCGCTCCAGAGAAGGAACTGCCTAACTGGCTAAGCATATATTTCTAATTACTTTGATCTTTTCAGTGTTCTTGCGTATAAGAACCTGTAAACGATAGGGTTTCAGTGGTAGGTCGTTTCCCCTCTTAGTTTTGATTAGGCAGATCCATTTGTTCTTTTTTCTCCATTCATAGTGTTTAATCAATGTTAAGATGAACGGATCTTCTGATACATTTTGTGATTTCTCATCTCAGGGCAGAAAACTGGAGGACAGGAACTGATTGGGGGCCTTGATTGTACTGTCCACAGAAACTTCTTTGGGAGCCAGGTAACTGAGTGGTTAATGGAGGAAGTTCATGTTCAATGAGAAAACATACATCCTTAGCACTTATATTCAATCAGTTAAAAAGATGATAATGGAATCCTTGTGATTGATAATTGTGAATTTCAGAGGCATATACAGATATACTACATAAGTCATCACTGGTCAGTCTATAAACAAGAGGTTCTTATAGGACTTCTTAGAGGCTGTCACTTGTTTTGACTTCATTTAGTAATTTTGAGAACCCATCCTCTGATGTTACTGATGGTGACTGCTGTCTATATGAATTCAGTAGCTCCACCTTGTATGGAGTGAGTATTTTCCAGGAAAATGCTTTATTGTTATCTGGTAGTTGAGAAAAAACTTTATTGAGGGAGTTCAAAGGTCCTCTAAAAAGAGTTTACACCAAATATAATGAAAAGCTTAGACCAATATGTTACACTTGCACAAAGGTCCGCAAAAGTATTTGGTTATCCCGCAACTTTCAAATTGAGAATTAATTGATTTATTTATCTTGGTGAAGATAGATATTGTCGTTTATCAAAGCCAGCAGAACATATTGGTGATTTCTTCTCCTCGTAAAAAACAAACTGTATTAGGACATGCAAAAGGAAGCATGTTTTGAGAATAGTTGTCAGTAACGGCTGGTAGCTCTACCAATTTGGATCGTGGTAGCTTCAATAAGTGAAGTTGGAACTTGGACGCAAGTTCTGATAATCTCAATATGGAGAATTTATCTAACATGTTTTGCAGAAAAGTAGTACACTGTATGATGAGTGAGTTGGAGTTGGGTCTGATAATTAAATTCCTTGTGGTTATTTTGTGTAAATCTTTGGGAGAGGAAGTAGATCTTACATTTCTTCATTATAAGGCTGCTGCATATCTGTGGCTGTTATTTGTTGCTTTTTGGTATTTAATTGAACCACGTACAAATAATCACCTGCCTAATTAGAATTTACATGGTATCAGAAAGGAACAAGGGAAAGCTTGGACAGTTGCACCATTATGTCTTATCTGACATGCATTCAGTAGAGTTGAAATCCAATTGTGCACTTAATAACTCTTGTCAAAATTTGTATTCATTTTTGTCCAAAGAAGAGATACCCGAATGCATGATTCCTCGTCTCATCTAATCAGCATTCAGCACCTTTTTTCAGGCACAGAGAATCAATACTTCTTCTGGCACTTTCTATATGCTGTCAATAGTAATGACTTCTGATATTTAAATATCATCAACTATAGTGTTCTAATGTAGCATTTGAATTGTTGGAATCAAACAGATCCAAAGCTTTGAGACAGAACTTCCTATTCCTGAGATTGCAGCTAAAGAAGGTGATCCTCCAAGATGTCGTGCTGTTTTTATCTGTGCTCAGGCAATTATTGAAGTAGGACCAGATGTTGAAGTCCCGGCAGACGTTCCTGTCTCATCTGTTGAAACTCCTAATTCCAGTCCTGCTATTCCGAATGAAGAGGTTTTCATTTATCCTATATGTCCTGCTATATAGATTCGAGGATTTTTGAATCCTCTAACTGATATAATCGTTCTAAAAGCATTCCTACTCACTCATTCACCTTCTTGATCTGTTATTTTGGTTGATTGAAAGCTAAAATTAACTTGATGATTATATTTTTAGTTCTTCCTTTTCTTGGATGTGATACCTTTCACAGCCATGGTTTATTTATGAATGCTTATGATCAAAGGTAACTCACGCGGAAGGTTTTTTTCCTAAAAAAATTTAAACACTGGACAGCTTCTAATGCCCATATAATGTGTTATCAGTGTCGAAGTTTCGTACTGCCATTTAGACTTGGAGTCTTCTTTTTTTGCTGTTTGCTGCCAGTACTATGTACTAAGATTGCATCCTTAGATTAACCTGAATTTCTGCCTGTTCAAAAAAGAGTAGTGGTGACAATACATTTTCTTGTATCGTTTCCATAATCTTTGATGGTGCACTTTGTCAATTTGCTTGGATTATTAACTAAGCATAACTTCTTCTGATGCTTCAGGAGTCAACCAAGTCCGTAAAGAAAGTAATTGTTGCTGTAAAAGCAAGGGAACATGCTAGCTACTGCTTATCACCCGGAGTTAACTGCAGATACTCGGTGGTAAGTGTCTTCTTCTGCTAAAACAAATGGTGCATATAATGTACTCAATTAAATCTTCATTTCTTTTGCAGGCACAGTTACTTCTTGAAAATGGTGCCAGAAATTGAAGATGGGACTTCTGATATCGTCTCCACATCCTCTGTGGATCAAAGCTTCACCAACCGATTAGTGATTGATCTTCCCATAATTCAATAGCAGAAAAAGAGACTAATTACACAGGAGCAATAATCATTAAGAAATGTCGAAGGATTCTAGCCATTTTTTCTAATGTTACTGATTTCTAGCATTTTGCATTATTGCTCTCGAATTGAAGAGCTTTCATGCCCTCTTTTGTTAATCGAAAATGCAGCCCATAGTGGACACTGGATATTGCTGCTTAAATTATTGTACATAAACTTATTCAACGTCTTATGAGAAGTAAAGGAATATTATAATCAACATTTCCTCTTTTCATCATGTTTTTTCACTTGAACAAGCAACAAATAAGAGAGCAATAAATTCATAGTGCATTATCATAAGTGCGAATAGAGTATAAGTACCAAGCCAAGATTAGCTCTTTACTTTCGACCTTAACGGCGGCAACTAATGGTAAAATTAAACAAGTTAAAGTGATTAAGTAGTGATTACTTCATCTTTATCAAGCCCAATATTCATAATGGTCCATCATTGCTTTTTAAATAGTTTCATTGGGCTTTCCTTTGTTATGTTTCCTAGTCCAATCACGCAAAGATAATTGTTCACACTTGTAGAAGCTAAAATTGGAAAACTTATTCAAGTAAACATATTCGATCGACTATGAAAAGAGAGGTAGAAATGGCAAAAATTGAATAATGTAAAATTGTTTAACTATGCTCTTCGTCAGAGTTCCTGAGGTCAAAAAATAAATTCTTTACTCTCTTTGAATTATCATATTTCAATTTATTTTTTCAACTTAGCAAACATATACTATATACGATCCTTGTTTATAGGCAGCGTTATCCACCTAGCTTTTTCAAACACCATTGATGAAATTATATACACTAAGTATGTTGTTATTGATGCGACCTAAACTGACATATGTGATTTAAGAGCCATGTCAACGAATGAAGTGGTAAAAGAGAACATAGAGAAAGAAAGTAGGGAGAATTAAAGATCTAAAAAGATACAAAAATTGTTTACCTAACCTAGGTAGGAGGGCGCTAAGACGCGCTGACATGCGCGGTGTGGGATCGATTACCGGCAGGGGGTTGAGTCTTGTGTCATTGATCAGTTGTCCGCTCTCAGATCCTGACTAATGGAGCACATCCCGCGGTTTATCTTAGTGATAGCGATGAGGGACCGGGTCTATCATTTCCAGGACGTCTAGATAATACTAGTGAAATAGTCAGACGCAAACCTGGATACCTGGATTATAAAAAAAAATGAAAGTGAATATATCGAGGTTACCTAATGTACAAGTAGCTTTGACTACCTAATACCAACCACATATATACAGTTTGACAATTAGTTCTCACTTCGAAGCAGTTGAATAAACAATGACTCATAATTTTATGCTAGATAGGGGCTAGTCCTTTTTTCTCACTGTGACAGACACACACTGTCTCTCGATTATATTCCAATTTAACTTTCTCCATGCATAATTTCCATGCACATACGTTCTCTTTGCGTGAAAAAAAACTGGAGAAGCAAAATCATGCTTAGCAACTTACCTAATTATCCAAAGAAAAAAGAATAATGTTTGTGTTTTGCGAGAAAGACGATATAATATATTGTTAAACTAAATTAGTATCAGTACATGCATTGATGCAGCTTCTTAAAGCATCTAATTGTCAAGCTGGGCTAACTATTACAAGCACTATGATAATAATGTCGTTTTGAATATGAGAGGTTTAATTGATGTGCATTTGAATGTCAATTTCATAAAATATTAGAAATATACCATATATTCTTGCACTAACAGTTACTTATTTTTATACTTACATATATTTTAAACTATTTCATAAAAAAAAGTAGGTACTAAAAGAAAACATTGACATTCTTTTCCTCTTTTTTTTTTTTTAAATGAAGGGAGTATCATTTTATGTTAGCTGTTTTATTAGTAAAAATGATTGATTTTGCCCATTGCCCTGATGATGACATTAAACCAGGAATGATTAGAGTTTAAAAAGAGATATATTATTGATATTTAATTAGGCAAGTGCTTTAAACTTGTCTTTTTGCTCAACTGAGCTTGAGAAAGATCTGGAATGATTTTGATATCTTTCTCCGAATGTTGCCAACACAACAGACAAACTAGTTAGCGAGTTCGAAATTACGAGTTCGAAATTAAAGAACTATAGTATGTAGACGTAGATCTCTATGTGGGTGTGGGAGAGCTTGATCACAAGTTTGAAACCCGCAGAACACTCGACTGTCTTCGCCTGGAAGTGCATCACACTGCAAGTGTGGTTTAATCGACAGCGGAGTTTGCGGGTTATTACGTCGATCGCGCAGTGGTTTCTGTAGCGATTGCGGATTTCACGTTAAACAAAGATCTCTATATGATACCAATCGCAACAGATCGACTTCATTTAACTTAAGTGACCACATTTTCACCCTTATTTTTTGCAGTTAAATCATCCGGTATTCAAAAGTCATTTTCGTGTTGAGTAGCAACCTCAACAGGTGGAGTAAAGCTCTCCCGGTCGAAAAGTTCTCGAATTCGAAAACCATCGATCACACCACTCAATCGGTGGTAATTTTTACCTTTATCAATCTAACCATGGCCTCAATTAGCCATAAATCATGAGGTACAAAGCCAATTACATGTTACTTTTTTATTTTATACATGGATTAGTAACCTGCAAACATGATTAATAACATACACAGTATATAACAAGAAGTATATAGTGTAAAAGTCTCTTATAATGCCATTATATATATTATAGAAGAAACTCGGATCAAATCATTACATGATTCTTTTGTAGCTCCAAAAATGCGTACTTGCGTACATAAATGTTTGGTACACCTGTTGAGTAGCAATAATATAATTGTGTTTGGTGTAGAATCGAAATAATATTGATGCTAATCCTGTGCAAAAATCCCATTTTTCTCGGACTCTTCAAAAGTGTACACATTGTGTCGGACATCCATCGACATTTTTGAAGAATTCGAGCAACATTGAAAAAATAAACCTACTTTTTCCGGAACTTAAAGAGTAGAATTGAGGAGAAAAACTAATTACTCCTAATAGATATGTCAAATAACAAAATCTTGTAATAATCGTGAGTGAATCAAGTAAAGAGTCCAAATTATCGCTTAAAAGTTTAAAACAGAAAAAGGTAAAAGTTAAATAATTATACCAACCAAAATTATTCAAAGATCTAAGATTCAAAATGTAACATTGAGCCTAGTAGAGTCACAGGTTTGCAGTATCAGTTGAACACTCAAAGGAAAGGGAAAAAAATGTAAAAAAAGGCAGAAATATTTCTACAAGCAGTAAGTAACACAATGGAGGAAAAAAGGCTGACTTGTGATTGTCAAGTCCCTTTTATCAAATCTCTTCCAACATTCAGTGGACCCCTCTTTTCTCTGACAATTCACAAGATCTCTCAAAATTGCTTCTTCTCTCTCTCTCTCTTGAAGATTGAAGCTTTTGGCCATCTTCCAACTTTTTTTACACTCTGAACATTCTATCATTCCACTATAGTGAAAATCCTTGAAATAATAGCTCCCCACAAGTTTGAACCTTTGAAATGAGCTTACGCATACATAACTTTTTGCATATGTATACATATTTTGAGCTTGAAAACATAATAAGTTCAGTTGAACTCACAGAACTAGAATCTGGGCTGGATCCGCTTTTGGCATTAAGTTAATCACTTCCACTATACTTGCTTAATCCCATGACGGAGCCAGAAATATTCCCGAACTTGGCAAGCTCATTTTTTGATAAAAAGGGACTATTTTCATTCCTTCCTACACCAAGAAAATCTCTTGTTAAACTGCCTTCAATAGCTTCATTTCCACTCAGACTCACTTGCTTTCCTTTGTTTTGCGGCATCAAATTAACAGGATCTGAGTTCTTTCCACTTGCATTACCCTCTAATGAATTCGAGTTCATATCCCCGAACAACAGCCTATTTCCTTGATTACTAATATTCGTAGTCAAAGTTGAAACTGTTGACGGAGAGTTCATCATTAAGCCGTTAAAATTCTGATCATGTGCTGCAAATTGTCCTTGTCCGTTACTTTTAGAGAAAGACGAGCCCATTAGCCCGAATCCAGTGCCAAAGATGGCCGAATTGCTCCTCGTTGATCCCATTTGAGCTGCTTTTTGCAAAAGTGCAGTAGCCGACATATGACTAGCTGGTGTTGTTGTTGTTGCAGTTGTTGTTTCGTGGTGATGACTGTTGTAGTACATTGAACTTATTGTCTCCGACAAATTTCTTTTGTTCTCTTCTTCCTCATTTAGCAATACTCGTGAAGGAAGCTGAGACGAGGAAGAGCCAATCCCAGAATCATCATTACCGCCACTACCATTAATGAACCATTGTTGATTATTGTTATGCGCTGCGATTTGGACTAACTCATGATGTGGCAAGTTGCTAGTTGTAGAATTTGATGATGCTACTAAGAAATCATTACCTGAATTTGGATTCATATTATTGTCCAACCAAAGTGGTATCCTTGGTTTTTGTCCATCAACATTATTGAGCTGATGATGATGACTAATTGCAGGGTCTAATCCAAGTCCCATAAATTCAGGCCTAAACAAATTAGAACCAAATTGGGGATTTCCACTATGCTGAAGATTATTAGCAAATCCCCCATTCAACAATATTTCATTTCTGAAATTCAGATTTGCTGCACTTGGAACTGATATAAATTTTGCACTTTCTTCCACTAACGCGTCACAAAAAGCTCGGTGTGTTATAAAGCTGTCCTTTCTGTTCAATTTTTCAAGTTAGTTGCATTAAATTTCATATAGATTTAATTTACTCAATTGACTAATCTTAGGATAGTCCATTTATGTACTAGATGCAATAAATTTGAACTAGAAAATGTTACATAAAGATGTTTTCTAGCTTCATTAATTTCGTACCTGGAGAAGAGAGTTCCACAGTCGCATTTATATTCTCTCGTGCCACAAATCTTAGTATGAGCTTTCCAATCAGATTGAACTGCATATTTCTTGGAACATTGCTCACACTTCCACTTCTTCTCGCCATGTTTTCTTGAATAGTGCTTTTTAATCCCCGTTAAATCCCCAAGAGCTCTCGACGGATCGTGGTGGATACAGGTTTTTTCGGGGCAAATGTAGACTTTCTTCTTGATCACTTCATTTTTGTTCCTTTGTTTTAGCTTCCATGGCAAGTTGTGACCTCTTCTATGGAGTTGTAAATTCTGGTCCCTCTGGAAACCCTTGTTACAGATTTCACATAGAAATCGATTCGTTGCCATCAGTGACTTGGGTGATAGAGCTATCACTTCTGCATCTGGATCTGTTAAACAAAAAGAGAAAAACAATCAAATCAATTATAATAACAGTGAAATCTCACCGGTGAAGTAAGAAGAGGGTAGAGTGTACGCAGACTTTACCCTACCTTATGAGGTAGATAGACTGTTTTCGATAGACCAATCAAATCAATTATTACACACAAAAAAAGTTGAGAGAATATTTGTTGAGATATATAAGATAAAATGAATTTGCTTACCCGGTTTACCTGGGAGGTTTCTTTTTCTTTTGGCAGATGGATTTGAATTAGGGTTTGGATTATTATTATTATTACTACTAGGGTTTGAGTTTGAGTTTGGATCTTGAATGAAAGCTAAGGAAGAAAGTCCATCATCAGACATCATTTTTGGAGCTGAAATTTGAAGTGAACACAGTTGGAGGAGGAGGAAGATGAGGATAAGTGAGAAGGAACCAAAAAAAAGAACAGCTCAGCTTACAGAAGAAACCAAAGATTTGCTGAAAACAGCTAAATCCCAAGAATACACTGTATAAGGTTTTTATTTCCGAGGAACAAAAGAGTTAAAAACCATACAAAAATAATGGTTACAACTGCATGCCTATTTCCTTTTCTTCTTACAGAGGTTTTGTGTTTGTGTTTGAATGTTTAGCTGCAAAAACTATTACCATACAATATTATGGCCATAGACTAATTTTCTTCTCTCTTCTTCCTCTTTCTCTCTATCTCTCTATTTTATTCCTTATCTCACACGGCTTCTCTCTCTATAGTCGGTTAGACATAGACTCAAGCGGACCACTTTCCTCCCTGTAAGATGATATTAATTTCTCTTGGGGAGTCTTTCATTAATATCAAAGTATATAGAGTACAATGTTTATCCCTTATAGGAATGTAATCATGTTCTGAAAAGAGGAATCCTAGTCTTACCATAAATATATTTA
Source organism: Przewalskia tangutica (assembly GCA_029844215.1). NCBI lineage: Eukaryota > Viridiplantae > Streptophyta > Magnoliopsida > Solanales > Solanaceae > Przewalskia > Przewalskia tangutica. Next base: position 13,117,203 of record CM056729.1, on the reverse strand, counting down.
CACAATATATGCAAATATTCTAATTATGGGTAGGGAATAATATTGTCTCTATTTACACGTTTACACACTCGATCGGATGGGAGGCTGATCGAAGTCGAAATAATCGTATGGGAAGTCCTTTGGTAAACATGTCGCATAATCGATAGGATGATGGAACATGTAACACCGATACGGCCTAACGCAACTTTCTCACGAACGAAGTGTAGGTCTATCTCAATATGCTTGGTTCGCTGATGTTGAACCGGATTATGAGAAAGATAGATGGCAAAGATGTTATCACAATACACAATAGATGCCTGACGCAAAGGACACTGAAGTTCTAACAGTAAGTTTCTAAGCCAACAAATCTCAGCTACTACATTTACAACGCCTCTATACTCAGCCTCGACACTGGAGTGAGATAGGGTAGTCTGTCGCTTGGCAGGCCAAGAAATCAGATTATCCCCTAAGAAAACACAAAAGCCGGAGGTGGAGCGTCACATGTCCGAACACCTTGCCCAATCTGCATCCGTATATGAAAGCAACTTGTTTGGTGCAGAGGGGTATAGGTGCAAACCTTAATCAAGAGTGCCCTTAATATATCAAATTATACGCCTAAGAGCAGTGAAATGAGACTCTCTGGGGCATGCATGAATAAGCACACCTGCTGAACAACATAAGATATGTCTGGCATGGTGAAGGTGAGATACTGAAGTGCACCTGCAAGGCTCCTATACAAAGTAGGATCGGACCTGAGCACCATCCATGACACTGAGCTTAGATTTGGAATCAACTGGAGTAGGCACCTCTTTGCAGTTCGTCATCTTAGCCCTGTACACAATCTCTTCTGCATACTTACGCTGACACAAAAACATATGATTGACAGACACGGTCACTGATATCCCCAAAAAGTAACTCAGCTTCCCCAAATCAGTCATTATAAATTCAGACTTAAGCAAGACAATAATCTCATTCTTCAATCCGTCGGAGGAGGCAGTAAGAACAATGTCATCCACGTAAAGTAATAAGTAGCGATCTACTACCGATGAAAAATGAAAAGTGATGTATCACTCTTGCTGCATACAAACCCAATCTGCAAGATATACCTGGCAAATCGATCATACCACGCACGGGGGGCTGTTTCAGGCAATATAGTGACTTATGGAGACGACACACATAGTGAGGAACTGCTGGATGAGTGAACCCTGACCGTTGATGCGTGTAGATTGTCTCTCTCAGATCCCCATGTAAGAATGCATTCATCACATCAAGCTGATGGATCGGCCAGTGTTTGCCCATGGCAATGCTCAAAATTGTGCGGATGGTAGTCGGTTTGACAACCGGGCTGAAAGTCTCACCACAATCAATGCTCTCTTGCTGATTTGTGCCATTAGCCACAAGTCTTGTCTTATACCTCTCAAGATCTCCACTGTCTTTTTGTGACGAAATAGCCACAGACAACGAATCACATTCATCCCCTCATGTCTAGGTACTATATCCCATATGTGTTGTTTAGTTAAAATATTAAATTTCTCAGTCATAGCCGCATTCCAATTAGGGTCTTTTTGGCCAATATAGGGTTCTTGGAAATTGGTGAAATAGTTTGGGCAGACAAGTTAAATTGGACTTTGGATTTGAAGATTTCATGCATTGCACGAGTTTCCATTTGGTGAGTGAGGATAGTGGGAGGTTCCAAAGCGGAGGAATTTGTTGGATACAGAGAATGAGGGACAGACGTCGGTACTGCGGCGCTGGAGGGAACCGTCGGCGGCGTCGTGGCGCCGTGATCGTTGTCGCGAGTGGAGGATCGATGGACCTCTCGATGTTTTGGCCGTGGCGTCTCGACTAGCGGCGCTGCTGACGGTGAATCGAGAGACACATTTCGTGTGAAGAAGAACTGCTATGCTCTAGTTGACTTAGGATGATGGAAGAGATGGCAGGCTCGTCAAGAAAAGAATAATCCGGTTTTTGAAACTTTTTAAGATTCGAAAACGGTAATGTGGTTTCGTCGAATATGACGTGTCGAGAGATGTGGATCTGACGAGTGGACAAGTTATAGCATAGATATCCCCTATGGTTCGGCGGGAAGCCTAGGTAGACACAAGGAGTGGACTGGGGGGCTAGTTTGTGAGGGGTAGTAGAGGCAAGGTTAGAATAGTATAGACAACTGAATATTCGGAGATGATCATAAGAGGGGACTCTATGATAGAGCATTTCAGTATGGGTCATATTATGAAGGGTGCTAGTTGGGAGAATATTTAGAACGTATTCTGACATTTTAGCAGCATAGACCCAGAAAGATGGAGGTAGGGAGGCATGAATCAAAAGAGTGTGAATCATATTGTTAATGGTGCGGATGATTATTTCAGCTTTACCGTTTTGTGAGGACGTGTAGGGGCAGGAGAAGCGAAATACCATGTCATTATTGGTACAAAACCGGTGAAACATATAGTTATTGAATTCACGACCATTATCGCACTGAAAAGATTTTATGCCTTTTCAAATTGTGTTTGAATGAATTTACGAAACTCAAGAAATTTGACAAACACTTCCGATTTAAATTTGAGAGGATACAACCAAACAAAGTGAGAAAAATCATCTAGTAAGATAAGATAATATTTATGACCAAGTGAACTAACAACAGGTGATGTCCATAAATCGGCATGTATAATATCAAAAGGTGCAAAAGTAACAATAGTAGATGATTTAAATAGAAGACGAGTATGTTTGCCTAAAGAACAAGAAACACAGTTTTGGACAAGCTTCCCATTACAAGTAATGAAATTATTGCCTCTAAGAAAACTAAAAACTGAAGCTCCTGGATGACCAAGCCTAGTATGCCATGTTGAAGGAGAAATGGCCGTTAGAGAGACGGGAGAGCTAGATCTGGCAGCGGAGGTGGGAGTGAATGGATATAGATGCCCCGTGCTATTGCATCTCGTAAGAGGTGTCCCCGTATGAAAATCCTTCACAATGAAACCAAAAGGGTCAAAATCAACAGAGACAGAATTATTATGATTGAATTTGCGCATAGAGATTAGATTCTTAATTACATGTGGGGCATATAAAGTATTTTGAAGTGGGAATAGATTAGGAGGTTGTGTATATGATGTACCAAAACCCTTTACTGGAATGCGGTGACCACTACCAACTGTCACAAATTGAGGATGCTTTAAACCAAACAGTTTGGGAATATTCCCTGCAGTCCGGGTGAGGTTAGAAGTGGCTCCGGAGTCCATGTACTAGTTGTTGTCAGGCTATTGCATGTTGAGACTGGCCAAGGCGACTAACTTCGATAGGTGTCATCTTTGGATGAGAATTTCTTGAAATTGGCCGTGCATGAGGTGGGCCTGCTGCGGGTCTTGGACTTCCGGTGGGCGAGGGCCAACACACCGTGATGGGAAGCGGTGGAAGGATTCTTTGTATCGAAAGCGGTCGCGGCGCCGCGGTGTTGTATGGATACTGCTGGGGCGCCGCGATGCTGAACTGATTCTGCGGATACTGTTGTTGCTGCTGCTGATTCTGCTGTCCGCGACCCTTGCCACAACCGCGACCTCCTCTACAGTGGCCCTTGCCACCGCGTCCCTGCTGCAGTTGAGAGTTTTCTGGCGGCGTTGGATCTTGAGGGTGCGTTTCGACAGCCAACGCCTTCTGATTGTGCTCATCCTGCTTAGCACATCGAGTTTTTTCGAGCAACAACTGCGAGCGAGCTTTATTAAAACTGGGAAGCGGATCTGCCTGTTGAATTATGACGGCTAACATATCATAGTCACCTTTGGGGAGACATGCAATCAATTGCAACACCAATTTAGTGTCCGAGACAGGAGTGCCAACGTTGCAGAGTTGATTCGCCAGGAGTTTCAACTGTCTGTAGTACTCAGTCATGTTGGAGAAATTTTCAAGGCGTGTATTGTTAAATTGTTCCTCCAAATACACTGCACTAGTGTGCGTGTTATCTTGAAAGATTTCCTCCAAACGGTTCCATAACTCAAGGGCTGTGGCGCTAGATTTCATGATAGTAAGAAGAAGATCCTGAGAAATACTACTATAAATCCACTGTTTGACGACGGCGTCTATACGACGCCAAGTAGACTCATCAACCTCCGGAGGATGCGAAATGGTGTCATCAATATGGTCAAGCACGTTATAGAGACATGCATGATTACGAAAGCTTCAACCGAGGAGAATCTTGATTTTCTTGATCAAGAAGAATGAGAATATAGTTCTTGATATTGGTAACAGTTAGAGCGGGATGAAAAAAGGATGATGACATGGTGGTGGGATTGGTGGAGGTTGAAGCATCAGAAGTATTGGAAGAATCCTTAGTAGCCATTTAGAGAAGATAGGAAAGGAAAGAAAACCCAAGAATTTTAGGGAGGAGAGAGGGGGAGTGTCGCGGCGAGAAGCCCGAGGGGGGGGGGGGGTCGACGACGGCGACTTTAGAAGAAAATTCTAGGGTTTTTGTGTGAGGCTCTTGATACCATGATGATATTAATCTTCCTTAGAGAGTCTTTCATTAATATCAAAGTATATATAGAGTACAATGTTCATCCCTTATATAATAGGAATTCTAAGCATATACAAAAGAGGAATCTTAGTCTTATCATAATTATATTTATACAATATATGAAAATATTTTAATTATGAATAAGGAATAATATTGTCTCTATTTACACGTTTACCCTCCCCACCCCAAAAAAGAGAAAACCCTGTAAAAATATTGAGTTTAACTTCTGCAACATGATTGAAGTATAAAGAAGTTCTTTACATTATTATGTCGTCATTGAGAAACTAATTGAAAATGATAGGAAATATGGTAATTAAGTATGGTTGTTACATATTGTTTCATGTATTGATATTAATAAACTTGATGAATGATTGGATAGATTATACTATATCTGTCATTTAATAATGTCACACACCAAGAATCTGAAGAACATTCTTAGAATATTACAAAGAATAAGCAGAGTAGGCTGTAAATTTATTATAAGAAAAAAGGTTGGGTAAAAGGTAAAATACGATTGTTAAATACTATCTCCATCCAAATTTATGTGATAATATTTGATCAAATACGAAGTTTAATAAATAAAGAAAGACTTTGTTATGTTTACCAAATTACTCTTACTGTAATGCCTACTTTTATTGACTTTTCTTCACCATAAGAGAATAATAAAAAATAAATAAAGTAATGACGTGATCACGACAAATCGATTGTTACATAAGAATATGACACCTTTCATCGTGACATGACAACGAATTTGATAATATAATATAATAAATTTTAAATAAATCAATATAAATATTGTGTTTAATTTAAGATAGTAATATAATACAATGCATTTTGTAAAAATTCTTTAAATTATCCCTATATAGAAATTGTAGTTTACACTGGATGAGTGAAGGGTATAAGGTACGACAAGTCTCGCTACAGTATTTACATGCATCTATATTTTCAACTTAAATCTAAAGATAATTACAGATCCCATTCTCAAAATATAAAATCAGTAAATTGAATTCTTTTTTTATCTTATGTTAAAATATGATTGTCAATTTTACATGCAAATGTTTGAAAACTTTTCAACTTAAATTCAAAGAGTCCACTTTTTAGTTATGCTCCTTCTTTATGGCGTTTCGTAGTTGTCACATTATACAATACAATAACGTAAATAATGAAGAAAATTAAAAGGACAGAATCATAACTTAGATATATGAGAAAAAGGGGTTTGCCTTTACAGCCATTCATAAGATAAAAATGATTATGCCATTATTGAATTTTGGACCCTTGGTTATTGAGCATGAAAATACAAAGATAAAAGAAAAAGAGATAGAGCATAATGCATATGCTCCCTTAGGTGGGTGCACTATGGGCCCAATATGTACTACATCCCTTTCCCCTACTTATACTCTCTCCCTCCCAAGTCCCAAATTAACAATTACTTGAACTAAAAAAAAATGTCCTAAAATAATTACTCCTATTACTCTAAGAATTTAAATCAAATTTCGAAGGAGTATACAATATATATAAGCCTATAATATCAATTTATGGCTATGAATATGGAAGACTATCCTAGTAATTAGCTAATCATATTATCCTACATAATTACATAATATTCTTCTTAATGATTGTACATGATTGAGATGATTCTCCTCAATGATTGTGATGTTGAAGGATAATTAGGAAGATATGATCCTAATAATTCTTAACAGATCCCCGCAGTCTTAGATGGAGGTGCTCGAATGCTGAGATCTGAGAATGTTCCTGAAATTATCAAACATTATGCGCGGAAGCCCTTTTATGAAAATGTCTGCAATATGATAACGGAACGAAACATGTAGAACTCGGACGTATCTATGTGCAACATTTTTACGGACAAACAAGATATCTGTTTCTATGTGTTTTGTTCGCTGATGCTGGACAGGGTTACCTGACAAGTGTATTGCACTCACATTATCACAATAAACGACGGTTGCTTTTGCAATCAGACAATGTAGTTCTAACAGAAGATTTCGGAGACCACATTTGCTACTCCTCGGTATTCTGTCTCAACATTTGACCGAGATATTGTCGACAATCGTTTTGATGACCAGGAGGCGAGGTTGTCCCCTAAGAACACACAATAGCCAGAAGTGAAACAGTGTGTATATGGAAAGCCACCCCAATCAGCGTTTGTATACGAGGTAATGCTAGTGATGGTGGACTTATACAGATGCAGCCCAAACACAAGAGTAGCCTTAATATACCGCAAAATTCATTTTAGAGCTCCCATATGTGCTTCCTTCGGATCATGCATATGTAAACAAACTTGCTGAACCGCATAGGAGATATCAGGTCTCGTGAAGGTAAGATAATGTAACGCCCCTACAAGGCTGCGGTAATAGGTAGGGTCACTATATGGGGAGTCAATCGTGTTACTCAATTTTTCCTTTGTATCAATCGGTGTATGTGACAGTTTGCACGATGACATGCCGACTTTTTCTATAATCTCCTCGGCGTATTTCTTCTGACGGAGAAAAAGACCATTTATATGTTGAGTAACTGTGTCACGACCCGACCCGACGGGTCACGACTAAACGTCCTAATGACGTCATTATACTAACTTGTCACACATAATCCAACTAACACTAAAAAAGTATGAAATTCGACATCATAACACTGCAATCATAACATATATCCGAATAGGCAAGCCGACAAGGCTGCCTTTACACATGAATAAACCTGCCTCCTGGGGAGTTACAACTAACCAACATAATATAACTCAAATGTGCACGACTATTTAGATTTTAAATTATAATATAACTCAACATCTCGATCCGTTAATGTATTTCCTTGGCTGTAACTAACGAGAAAATTCTCTTAATTCATTTGACAAGTAGCCAAATTATTAAATTAATTCACAAAGTTGAGTTAATGAAATAATTAAAGTGCTAAAAATGATTTTTCAAAAGTAAAACACCTCTAAATTAAGCTCATTTTTCAAATAAAATATGTTTCTTTTTTAATTAGCCATGAATAAAGTTTTTCAAGATTTATACAAAAATTAAATTTTTTGATCAAAGGGGGCGACTTAATAAATCGCCCCCTTTGGTTATGACCAAAAAGGGCGATTAGAAAAGTCATCATTTTTGGTGAGGACCAAAGGGGGCCACTAGAAAAGTCTTCCTTTTTGGTCCACACCAAAGGGGGCGATTTATTAAGTCGCCTCCTTTGATCAAAGAATTTAATTTTTGTATAAATCTTGAAAAACTTTATTCATGGCTAATTAAAAAAGAAGCATATTTTATTTGGAAAATGAGCTTAATTTAGAGGTGTTTTACTTTTGAAAAATTATTTTTAGGACTTTAATTATACTCAACTTTGTGAATTAATTTAATAATTTGGCTAATCATAAAGGAACTAATTCTTTCAAATGTGCACGACTATTTAGATTTTAAATTATAATATAACTCAACCTCTCGATCCGTTAATGTATTTCCTTGGTTGTAACTAACGTGAAAATTCTCTTAATTCATTTGACAAGTAGCCAAATTATTAAATTAATTCACAAAGTTGAGTTAATGAAATAATTAAAGTGCTAAAAATGATTTTTCAAAAGTAAAAACACCTCCTAAAGCTCATTTTTTCAAATAAAATATGCTTCTTTTTAATTAGCCATGAATTAATAAACTTCTTTCAAAATTTCTACAAAAATTAAATTTTTAGATCAAAAGGGGCGACTTTTCTAGTCGCCCCCTTTGGCCCTCACCAAAAAGGGCGACTTATAGTCGCCCTTTTTAATTTCACCAAATAGGGCGATTTTTCAAGTCGCCTCTTTTGGTGAAACCAAAAAGGGCGACTTGAAAAATCGCCCTATTTGGTGAAATTAAAAAGGGTGACTATATGCCGCCCTTTTGGTACTAACTAACAGGGCATTCTTTAGTCGCCTTTTTTGGTATTAACCAATCGCCCTCTTTGGGCCGATTTGTTGTAGTGAGTGTTAGGTTAGTGCTCCTAGTGAGTATATAATTAGTGTAAAGATTAATCGTTGATCTCTTCAGTTGGACCTCTCTTGAATATATCCAAGTAGGTAATAAGCATGAGTTCAAGTCTCTTCTCCCTTGGATGGTGATCAATTACTTAATTTCAATCCATTATTTCTTTTATTCTCACCTCTATTTTTTCTATCAAATCTATCTTACTTTGTATTGTTTAATTCCGTGTTTTTCACGAATGGAATCGTATCAGGAAGTGTTGTAGTCTTCTTATATGGTGTTCGTGAGCTAAAATTTGAGGGTAAATGGGGTCTAAGGGTTATATTTTATTTTCAGAGATTAATTATATATATTTTTCATATCATTTTACGTGAAAGTGTTACTCTTTAGAAAGTCAATCAAATTTTCTATTGGCTACAATATTTTCTCAAACTCTTTTTAAATATTTCAAACTATTAACTACATGACTTATAAATTGAGACTAAAAGAAATATAAATTACAATTTATTACTCTAGCAGAGATAGGATAATGTGTAAAAGGGAATATATACAGCAGTATGAATTATGCTTGTGATAATAATGATTGTTTATTGAGAGAGAAATAGGATCCTAGGTCGACGGACAAGAGTTGGCTGGTGTCTCTTGCCATGTCGATTAGCTAATTGGACATACTATATATTCAACTACACTCTCACGCCCGTTTTTTCAAGTCGTCCCCTTACTTTCACTTCCACATTGCAACAATTAAAATTTAAAATTTATAAAATTTGAATTTATCACTAAATTCATAACTCATTTTAATTATTCTATTCACATTTAAATTTCGAATTTACATAGTAATTTGTAGTAACTTGTATGTAATATTGTAGCTTTTCCTTTGCCTCTCAAGGCAGTATATAGTACAATTACGGCCTTTTCTCCTATTAACAGTATTGTGATAGTGATGTTGAGATAATAATTACTAGAAAGAGTTCCCGTTGTTTAAATTAAAAAAAGAGATAATTAATAATTTATCTATTCCAATTTATATGACATATTTTATTTTTTAGTCAGTTGATTTTATTTTTTACGCTTACCGAGATTATTTATAATCACACAAATATGTTTGACTTATTTTTATCATAAAATTCAAAAATATTTTTTTATTTCTTAAATTTCGTGTTCAACTAAATTACATTATATAAATTTGGACGGAGGAACTAGTAATTAATGATGGGAATATCTATCCTGCATCGATCCGACTCAGTCACTTCACCAAAAAGGCAGAAACTCTGCCCTTCGGTTTTAGGGTCCCCCTGCACTGCTGTTTTTATTATTGTCGTATACAACACCAGTTACTGCCAAATGCTAAATGGACCATCCACCTCCCCCTTTAATTTTTACTACTTTCTTACTATTGTTCCTTTTTTTTTTCTTTTCCCCTTAGCATCTATATTCTTATTTAGGGGGGGCAATGAGGCGGGTTATGACATGATAAATTTTGATCTGCTAAGATGTTAACCCGTTCTGCTTTGTTTAGTATTTTTTTAAAATTTATCCTGTCCAGGGCCCTATTTATTTTATTTTTCATTTTCCACTTTCAACTTTGTATTTATTTTGTTAACTTCTTTTATTTATTTTAAAAAAAATGAATGAACAATCAGTTTATTGTCATAATTTTTTAATATTAAGTAATTTATGAACTGAGTTTATTTTTTAAATGTTATTTCTTTCTTTCAATCTTTCGCACTTTTCACTTGTAAGGGTTATAACTCTCAAATCGTAACCTCAAATAAGGTATTTCTTACGTCGAGCTGAAGGTAACACGGAGACCTAATACTATCCCAAGTTTACTCTTGAAATACTTAGTGTAACTAGTACAAGTTCACGCAAGAACAACCTGTCTCGCCATAAGTTTTTTTGAAATAAGACACAATCTTAAAACAGTCATAACTTGTTATCCGTAAGTCGGATTAATCCCCATAAAGTATCAAACTGTCGAGAACAGAGAAAACAAGAACTTTTATTCAGCACAAACTTTCAGATTCTTTACCTATTTGTACAGTTTTTACGTTATACATTATGTCATTCCAGATTTCGGTTGATCCGAGGCAGAAACTTTAAACAGTGATAACTTTCAAACCGTAGATTTATCCCCGTAAAGTCTCAAACTGTCGATAACGGAGTAATCTAGAACTTTTATTCAGCACAAACTTTTAGATTATTTACGTATTTTGTACAGTTTTTACGTTATACATTCTGTCCTTCAAGATTTCGGTTGATCTGAGGCAGAAACTTTAAATAGTGATAACTTTCAAACCGTAAGTCGAATTGATCCCCGTAAAATCTCAATATGACCGTAACAGAAAGATGTACAACTCTGTAAAATTTTATCCAATTCTAACAAGTACACCCCAGCGTAACAGATTATATCTTTAAATTTACACAAAGAAAGCTTTGCCCTATTAAATGCCCTGCCCAATTCAGAATTTTCTAAAAATGTGTTTTGAATGTCCCACCCTGCCCTTTCCCGTTTAACGGTTGACCTGTCCTACCCTGCACTGCCCCATTTGCCATCCCTATTCTTATTCTATAAGTACTCTCAATATTCCTTTGTTTGGTTTACCGTTTAAAGTATGGATGACAACCGGTCCGGTCAAAAAAGTAGTTTATATCAATGATAAGTTATGTCATCTTGTGTTGTGATGATTTGTCAATCTATTGAGGAATCAGATAGGGACCTAGTCTACGATCCGTTCCTTCTGCTATCGTACAATAAACAATTATAACTGTAAAGATGTACTATTCACTGGCTGAAGTACATCAGCACTACTGCAGTTCGCTGGTGGTCAAATCAAGGGATAAATTGTCACTATCTCCTCACACATGCTCCCCAATATAGATACAACATGTTACAAGGTTTAATGCAACACGGAAATCTAAAATCATTTTGAAAGTGTAGTCGCCTCAAGTCTCTAAGTGCTCTCAAGAACAAAGTTGTTGTCGCGCCCTTTTCCGACCGCGACACTTTTTTAATTTCTCCTGCTAAAATAAAAGGTTAGAAAAATAAAATAATAAAAGCTAAAAGGTTAAAAATGCTAAAATTGCTAAAGGGATGCTAAAGTTTAAAAGGGTGCTAAAATGCTAAAAAAGATTAATTTTAAAGCTAAAGGGTTGCTAGAATGCTAAGGGTTCGCGGAGTCGCCACCTAATTAGTTTGGGTGAATTAGGACACCTAAATGTTTAAGTAGTAAACATTAACTCCATTTTAATGGTCTGCTAAACTTAATGAGATTCTGGGTAAGGGTTCTTTATTAATCTAGAGGGAAGGGGTTAGGCACCCTCTAAGATCCGCTAACTTGCGGTTGTCCTGCCAAACCTAGGGTAATTATTATATTTTAAAATGCTAAAAGCTCTTCCTGCTTAACAAAACGCTAAAAATGTTAAAATGTTTAAAAAGGTTAAAAAGGCTAAAAGTGCAAAAGTGCTAGAAAATGCTAAAATACTAACAGGAATGCCAAGTTTTAAAGAAGATGCTAAAAGTGTTAAAAATGCTTAAAAGCTTAAAAGATGCTAAAGGTGCAAGATGCTATTTCGCCCTATTTCGGCCGCGACGTTTCTTTTCTAAACTCCTGCTGCTTAATAAAAGGGTTAGAAAATAATAAAATAAAACTAAAATGTTAAACGTTTAAAAGACTTGAAGATTTTAAGATGCCAAGGGGTGCTAAAATAGAAAAGATGCTAGGGTACTAAAGGTATTTATTATTTGTAAAAAGATAGTATGAAGTTTGGTTTATGGGCCATAGATTTATTTGTGAAATTAAAGAAGTGAAGCGTTAGTTTTAGATGCGCAATTTTAATAATTCAGGCAAGGTGAGAAATAAATGACAAGCCTAAGATAAACAAATTAAAGCATTTCCAACTTTAAAACTACCCACCCCAGTTCATGTATTCAAGGATTAATTGTTCTAGACAGCCTATTAATTACAAATTAAATAATTAGGCAACAATTTAACAAACAAGATAAAGGTGGATATGATCGTGGCTTCCAAGACGCGTGGCGACATCGTCTCATCCTATTTGGTCTTAGGAATTTCTGAAGCGGAATGCAAGATACACACAAATGCGGGTGAATGCGGATCTTCAATTGATGGAAAGCACAGTGAGTCTCGCTATGAGACTCCTCATTTTTGCTCCGATGCGTACCATGTAAAAGGAAAATGATAAGGATTAGTATGCACTCCCAATAATATAGGACATGGATAATTGAACACTAAACACACGTATATGCGTTGATTATTTAGGCTTCACAGAACACACATCCGGTTTCATGTGACCAACAAAGAAACATAAAAGACTCAATTTGCGATTTATTCAACATGTCTTTGCTGGGCGATCTAGCAAATGAAGAGCTTGTTCAACTAACAAAATGGATCCAAAGACTTCGCGTGAAACATAATCGACACACGCTTAATTGCCAATTTAGATATGCATAATAAACAAACGTAAGAGCTTATTCCTTAAGCTAACAGAATGGATCCCAATTCGGACTATGTAAAGCATAGTGATGCCACAACAATGTTCTTTATAGCATTGACATATTTACCAAACAACATTTAAGACGCATCATATCATTCAAAACAGATCAAACTGGATGTGAAAAACTCCACCAAACCATTCACTTAAGTACTAGTAGACACACAAAAGAGCTTAAGAGGGCGGACATGCTATCAGGGGAGTTCAGATTTTTATCTTTACAACAGTAACTCGAATCGAACATATGACATTGTAAATCAACAAAGTCCCTGGTCATTCTTCATAAATCAAGGTTTCTTTTAATGACATGTTGCGAAAGGCGAAGAAGACATATATAACATGACACGTATCCATTTTATCTAAAGGTGTATAAGTCGCGAAAACCGAGGGGCTTATCCTTTGAAACAATCAGTGACATATTCAAAACTGTGACTATTCCAGTTAGCATATGAACTAGGCTAGCATGTGAATATTCTCTCAAAGTAGTCAAGTGTACAATGAAAAAAGGGAAATATATTAGCCTACACAAAAGTGCAAACACAGGATTCAAAATGCAAACACAAGGCCTGTTTAGACATACTTCTTCTTTTGAGCAATTAAAACTACCTTGGCAGCTTAGTGATTTTGAGTATAACCCATGCCATCCCAAATATTAAGCACACTAATCTTATACAGAGTAGATATATGATTAGCCTGATAGCTTCAGAAAACCAGCAAAGGTGTGTAAATGAGCTGAACAAGATTGCAAACAAAATTTAACTTAAATCATGCTAGAGCTAGCCTTATAGGATCAAAACAAAACAGAACACCAGAGATCAGAATCTTATTGAGGCAAATTAAACTATGTCGAACACTTATATGACAATATTAACAAATTTAAGAAGTATATAACAGAAAACACAGAATTCACATAAGAACCGAAATTCGATGAAAGCGGAATTACCTTCTCCGACAACGGGCGGCGTATCAAGTCGTCGGTCAATCGACGGCTTGGGTTTGCGATGCGAATGAAAGGGACGATATCGGGTAGGTTTCTTTCTTTGGAATTTAAAGAGACGGATTCGAACTCGCTAAGGGTGTCCCTATCGATTCTTTCTCCTCGAGTTTCGAATCGATGCCGCTTCCTCAGATCCCCGATCGATGCCTCTCCTATGCTCTCCCCCCTTGCTAAGTTCGACTGCATGTGCGTTATATAGCCCCCCTCAAGGTTCTAATAATGGTAAGAAATTAGGGCTGAGATCGACGAGATTGCATCGATTGTTTACTAAAGCGCCGATTTGGTTCGATTTGAAGTGATTTGTGGAAGATTCGTTTGGTTATGGAAGGAAGAGATGGCTAGTGCGTGGGTAAGGGAAAGCCCGATTCTCAGCGAGAATCTCGGTGAGTCGTGTTGGTGCGACGGTTGCTAGGTTTAGGGTTTCTCAGCGTTTTTGTTTTTTTTGGAAGACGATGGAAGTGAGGGGCTGGGCTGAGGGTAAGTAAAAGGAATGGGGCCTGGATGTTGGGCCTGCGGGTGCGGGTCGCGGGTTGGGCTGGTGGTATTGGGTATTAGTTAGGTATTTGATTAAGGTGCTTAATTAGTTAATTAATTAGTGCTAGTTTTAGGTGCTATTTAATTAATTATCCCGGTGCTACATTAGTCTAATTAATTAGGTGCTAAATGCGGGCGCGTTATTTAACTAATGCTTAATACTTTGGAATGCGACGCTATTATTTAAAATCTTATTGTTATGCATTATTGCGAGGTTAAATTAAAATGCATTGAGTTTATATTAAATTACTTAGATGCCGAATGCAAGTACGATATTTAAGAATTGTTTAAAGCCTTATAAATGCGACGCTATTAAAATGCATATATTAGATTAAAATTGATTTTAAATTACAAATGATTACTAATTAATGCGGCTATGCTACCTGACACGACGTTATCGCTAAATTATTTATTTTAGGCATTTATTAATTATTTAAAAATTACGACAAAGCTTAAAGTTAATAAATGCGGGCGCGGGACCCTAAGTGCTTAAAACTCTACGTAAGACGCGATGTCATTATTAAATTAATTCTTAATGCCTGTATTTATGTTTTATTGTTGTATTTTATTATAAAAAATCCTAAAAATTATTATTACAAAATTAGTGTAATTTTATGGTTAATGGCTGGACGGGAGGGTCAAAATTGGGTGTCAACAGTTGTTTGCAAACTGAAGGACCAGATCACGACACTGCAGATGTCTAAGTCCTTTAGTTTATTTTGAGTCTTTGTCAGTTTGTTCTTTATTGTAATCCTATACTACTTTTAAGATGTGTCATAGTAGGACAGATTTCAACGTCCTTTGTCGGTTTAGATTTTTGGTTAGAATTAGTCAAGGTTTGTAGCTTTGCAATAGAATTATTGTAAAGAGCTTACAATAGATATATTGTAAGGGGCGAGGGATTAGAAGTTTAATTCTTAGGTTGCAATAGGTTGTAATATGAAGTTTTTCAGTTAGTGAAGTGACAAATCATACTTGGTAGGTCGTGATTTTTAATCCCTTGAGCAAAGAATTTTTTACGTAAATATCGTGTTATTTACTTTCTATTTTACTTAAGCGAACAGATAGAGAATCTGGTTCTCTATACTGTTTGGTAGACTCTTAATTTCTATCAATCGGGGAACTCTTAAGCTTCAATGGCGTTTCATTAGAAACTTATCTGCTTCAATCGACTATATACAGACTTTATATGCACCGTCATCACTAAATGTAGAGTTTTCACATTGGCTTTTAGGGATGTAATGATTTTTAATGATATTGGACGATCCTCACCTTATTAGGTGACTTTTGAAATTGCATTAGACTCAATGTCTATTTTCTATCCTAATATCAAAGCCAATCAATTCTAATTCTTGATTTAAATGATGTTGTACCCATATCATGCTAATCTATGCTCTAGTTTGCACGATTTGATGTGTGGGGAGTGTTTCCCACATTGATCATTTAGGGATGGGATGATATATATATATATATATATGATCTTTAACAATCATCTTCTCATGATAGTAGTTAATTAATTACAGCTTATTTGTAGTAACTTAATATGATTAAGTATAAATATCGAGGGCAGATAAATTTTTACTACCCGACCCTACAAGAGTGAGCGATTCCATGCCTCCTGGCCGACTATGTATGCACAGTTAAGGTAGAATAACCGTAGAAACATATACTACTATGACGTTTTTAATTTACTATTTCCTCCCATAAATGGTAATGACACTTCTCCGTGTTCTGTTCACCTAGATCTTATACACGCACGTATCTTTTTCTTTATATCCAAAAGGCAATGCACGTGTGAGATTGATAGGTATGAATTTCATTCTTTTTCTGACTTTTAATTAATTGTGAATAAATGAATATGATCAAGAATACATTTTGGCTCAAAGTCAACTTTTTATAATTGTTCAATTTATCAAATAATCTATTATCTATTGATGTGGGAACTCAATACACCCTACATATTCAGGATTAGACATGTGAAACATGAACAATATAAACAGAGGGCCAACATCGAATAAATCATAAAAAATGTGATAAAATTTGGCTCAAATACTATGATACGATTGCGCTAAAATTTGGTGCATGCATTAAAAAAAAAGTTGGGAAAAAGGAGTAGAAAAAGAGAAAAAAAACATGACAAAGTCAATCATAAGATTGTTTTTACCTCTAGAGGATACGTCTATCCAACATGGTAACATCGACTTTAATCAAAAAAATGTATACTAAGGTCACGAGGATTTTTAATATACAGTAGGCGCACATGCAATCTGAAGTTTTAGCTGGTTTTGCATATATCTATATAACCAAAGGTATCTCTATCTTTTACTCTTTATATAAAATCATTGAAAATAAGGGGACCATAGTTTACCCAACCACTTTTGGAATTAAGCTCTCGGAGTTTACTATTTTGGAATACATGCATGATTTTTTCCCATACATATAATTCCTTGTGGATTCTTGAAGAGAGGCACCCAAACAAACCTCACCTAATCTCATACTCTTTGGATCTTTTACTTAACCCAAATTCTCTCCGGAAAGCCAAAAATATATTACGAAAATGACATGACCTAGCTACACACTCACCCAAACCATAGAGTTAAATCAATTTAAGCTATATATACTGATTGCACCATACTTTTTACGCTCTCATGTATAGTTTAATATCGGTTATAATAAATTACATAAATTTAGGTTATATAGATTGACGGTAGAATATTTTAACGCTATCCGTTATAACTAATTTACTGATTATAATTAGTATATCATTTACAAAGTTTTAATTTGTAAGTTACTATGCTCTTTAGAAAGTTACTATTACTTGATTTTCAAATGAACTAATTGTTGAAAATATTTATTAAACGTGAAATAAAGTTAATCCTATTTAATTACGAATCGAACAATTAGGGGGTCCACACGTCGGAAACGTTGTTTCCACACACGTGTACATACAATGCCAAAGATCATAATTTTTTTAAATGGAAGAGATATTGGTACGTATACAAATTATTTTGAGACGTAAGGTAATAGACGGTTATTGACCAAATGACGTAGGTTTCACGTTGGTAAATGAAGGAAGAAGTGTATAAATGTGTTAAAGATGAAACGAGGCCACAGCGCCACACTGCAGTGCCACGGCGTCAACTCTATGAAGTTGTGGCGCCGCGGCGCCTCCTTGCAGGGCCATGGCGCCAACTATATGAAGTTGGAGCGCCGCGACGCCTCCCTGCAGGCATGGCCGGTTGTCGGAAGGTTGCGACGGGAGACGAAAAAACATGACTCTTGGGCTGATTTTTGAGGCATTAAACCTCTATAACATCCCAAATGAATTCAACCATTATTTGGCTGAATTAACACTCCATAATCAAGGCCATTACATGGTCATTCAAGACCATTACTTGGGCAATTGAAAAGTCATCTTCACAACACTATAAAATGAGGCCTTAGGCTCATTTGCAAAACACTTGAAAATCTGAAATACTTCTTCCTCTCTTGCAATCACAAAACACTCAAAGATCTTTCTTCCAAAGCAAACACTTGATTTCCCTTTGCTCATTTGTTTGATTGTTGTTTTATCTTGGGAGAATAGTTGTCATTACAACCGTTGAAAGGATATACGGGGCAATATTATCTTAAAGATAGATTAAGAATTTGATCGACTCAGCGAGCCCTTCTATTTGATCATTTCCAAGTTTTATTACAATTTGTTGTTGTTGTTGTTATTTTCTCGTTCTACATGTTACCACTCACACTAATAGTGTAAAAATCAAGTTTCTATACTTTTCAAGTCAACAATTTACCCTTCACCATAATAATTATAAATATTTATTTACATTACCAGTATAATTATTATGTAACAAATAATTAGTTTTGCTTATTATGCGATCATCTGAAATTAACTTTTAGGTGAATTTAATAGTGTAAGAATATTTTTGTACTAAGAGTATAGAATAAGTTAAACTCTAAAAATTAATGTCTATTTCCAAATAACACGACAAACTTGACATTCCTTCGACCGGAGAAACAATTCCCTCCCATGTTCTTGTATAAATCAAACATGTTTGCTGCGTTTTATATTATTTTGTTATCTTTGTTCGGTATCTTGTGTTTGGTGACCAGACATGGAGAATAATTTTTTCTCACATGTAACTTAAACATAGACCAGAATATTGGATATTAATCGGATACTTTTTGAAATATTAGTATTTACTCTTTTGGCCAAAATAATGGACGTAGTTGCCACTTTTCGCCTTTTTAGTGGCTGTTTGATCATGAATATATTTTACTTTTTTTGGAGTTGAATTTCAAAAATTATGTTTGACCATAAAATTCCGTAACTGTTTGATCATGAATATATTTTACTTTTTTTGGAGTTGAATTTCAAAAATTATGTTTGACCATAAAATTCCGTAACTGTTTGATCATGAATATATTTTACTTTTTTTGGAGTTGAATTTCAAAAATTATGTTTGACCATAAAATTCCGTAATTACACTTTAACTTTAATTCCCGAACTTTTTGGAATTTGAAAAATACCAAAATGTTGTTTTCACCTCAAATCATGCACAAAATTTAAAAAAAAAAAAAAATTGTATTCATAATCAAACACAACTTCAATTTTCAAATATCACTTTTCACTTTAAAAACAAAAATTCTTTTTTCAAATACTCACAATTTTCATGGCGAGACGGGTCCTTAGAGTTCTAGATTACAATAAACCTAAAATATGTTTTATGTGTAGTGTTGAATTCTCTATGTTCTAACTTCTATAGTGTCAAATTATCGTGCCTAATTTTAGTTTTGTCAACTTGCCCCCAAAAAATAGGGATACATGTTAAACTCTTAATGGAAAAGTTTAATTTCTTACCGCCAATAAATCAAATATTTAACTAGTTATTTGTTACAAGTCATGATATGATAATCCAAAAATAGAGTTAATAGCATGAACATACTCAATTCTCAAATTCTTGTTTTCAAGATAAATTAAATAGGAAAAATGTATAGGATTTTAGTCAGCAAATAATTATATATGCAAACCCTGTATAGGATTCTCAACTCAACAATCTGATCAGCAAGGATATTGACTGGCGAAGGATAGACAAATTAATCTGATGTTTAATCCTATCTGAAAGAGTTTGGAAGCTCAACTAAAAGATTCTGAATCCAGCATGAGTCAGACATAACATTGGCTACCGCACGGTATTCAGCTTCAGCACTTGAACGGGATACTGTGGGTTGCCTTTTGAAGGACCATGATATTAAATTGTCACCGAGAAAGACGCAATAATCGGAGGTGGAGCGTCTGGTGTCTGGACATCCTGCCCAGTCTGCATCGGTGTAAGTGACAAGCTTGAACATGGAAGAGGGGTACAGATGCAATCCATAATCCAGAGTGCCCTGAATATATCGCACAATGCGTTTGAGTGCATGCATATGTTCTTCCATCGTATTATGCATGAACAAGCACACTTGTTGTACTGCATAGGTAATATCCGGCCTAGTGAATGTGAGATATTGCAAAGCTCCTTCCAAGCTGCGGTACAATGTCGGGTTGGCAAAGGGGTTGCTCGATATGGAACTCAATTTCGACTTGGTATCTACTGGAGTTGCGGAAGGTTTGCAAGAAGACATTCCAGCCCGTTCTACGATCTCTGAGGCATACTTCTTTTGTGAAAGAAATAAGCCACCTGCATGGATGTCACAGCAATTCCTAGAAAGTAGTGAAGTGGATCAAGATCCTTCATAGCAAATTCGAAACTCAGCTGGGACATGATATTCTTGCGAAGAGAGTCTGAAAAGGCTGTTAGCATAATATCATCTACATATAAGAGAAGATGAGCAGTATGATTACCCTGTTGATAGATAAACAGAGAATTATCCGAACAACTGTTTGAGAAACCCATGTTGAACACAAAATCTGCAAACCGCTTGTACAAAGTCCTGAGGGCCTGTTTGAGACCATATAATGATTTTTAAGCAAACATACATGATTGGGATATTGAGGATCTCTGTACCCCAATGGTTGGTGCATGTAGAAAGTCTCACTCAAGTGTCCATGTAAGAAGACATTCTTGACATCCAATTGATGAAGTGACCATCCTTTTGAGAGGGCTAGACTGAGAACTGTTCTGATTGTTGTTGGTTTAACCACTGGACTGAATGTCTCGCCGCAATCTAATCTCACCTGTTGAGTCTTGCCATCACCTACAATTCGGGCCTTATGCCGCTAAAAGCTTTATGGCTAAAAATCCACATAGACCGAATTATATTAGCATTAGATGGACGAGGTACTAACTCCATGTCCTATTTTTAATTAGAGCATGATATTCATCATCCATGACCATTTTCCAATTAGGGTCTTTTAGAGCAGACACGGGATTACAAGGCAAAGGTTATTTCGAGAGCTGAGTGTGTAGGCTTGTCACGACCCAATTCACAAGTCGTAATGGCACCTACCATATTCCCCCGAGTAGGCGAACTACGTTCTCGTTAACAAGTTAAATCATCGGAAAATAAATAAGGAAAAGAAGTTATAAAGTCTTAAATACTTAATGTCCCAAAATCTGGTCAAAATGGTACAAGAGCGCTAAACAAAATCTGAAATAGAAGTATGAAAAAGCCCGAAGGCTACATATTATCTGTCAACTAACAAAAGTAAATGGAATTAACTAGGAAGCCCTTCAGGTGCCACAGATGATCAAGTAGCTCACCCTGAATGACTGAATAGTATCACCCTCGCGAATCAGCCACGGGGCGTAGAGAAGGAACCTGGATCGTACTCTGCACTCAACAAAAGTGCAGCAAGAGTAGTATCAGTACAACACTAGTACCGGTAAGCATCATAGGCCGACAATGATTAGATACCGTATGAAGAAGTTGAAACCAATAAGTAGCACATAGAGCACACAGGCATGGTCACATATTATATACAAGTAAAGTGTAAAGAAGTCAAGAATCAATCAAGACAGATATAATTCACCAAATGATCAGTCACATAAAAGAGTGTATGAATGCAATGCAATGCAATAGTCACCTCTCTCACTCAACTCTTGTACACACATGCTAAGAGCAGTGCCTCAAAGTCATGACCCATGGGGACCCGCGAAGTCCATGTACCACTCGTGCTCTCCGGCATAAACCTTGGAGGCTATCAATCACTCTCAATCTCCGGCAAAGACCTCGGAGTCACTCAATCACTCTTAATATCCGGCAAAGACCTCGGAGTCACTCGATCACTCTGAATCTCCGGCAAAGACCTCGGAGTCACTCAATCATTCTCAATCTCCGGCAAAGACCTCGGAGTCACTCGATCACTCTCAATCTCCGGCAAAGACCTCGGAGTCACTCAATCACTCTCAACCTCCGGCAAAGACCTCAGAGTCAATCAATCACTCTCTTCACCATCATCACAACAATAGCATAGAAAGTAGGTCAGACATGATATCAATCAACACATATCAACAATATACAATCGACAAGTACCAGTCATATTAATGTCCTATGTTTGATTATTAGCATTACCATTATTTTATTTCACGTGACAAGTGAGCTAATATGCGACGGAGATACAATCAGGTGATAATCACAGAAAATAACACATATGGCAACAAGCCCACATAACAGCTTACGAAACCAATGTAATTGTAACTTATCTCCACTTCATGCCCGAAGGCCTATCATGCTATCCCCGTCACTTCCTACAACTACATACGATTCTCTCTAACTAATGTAGACCGTAACCTACCTCAATGTCGAGTGGGTGCCACGAACAATCAAACTAATTCCCTCCCTTTGCGTAGAGCCTCTGAACGCTTAAAATCTAGAAAATATGCGAACTGCGTTAGAATACGAATCTAAGGACACCCATATTGCTATATTTATATTAACAAGATTTTTACCATTTCAATTGTATGACTAAACTCATACTCATATAAAATATTAGGATAACTTCAGGAAGTTCAAATAATCTTTCTTTCTTCCAACTTTCTCGTATCTCCCGCTTATAAAAGATATAACATTAAATTCGTAACTCCAAATAAGGTGTTTATTGTACCACAACGAAGGCAACACTAGGATCTATTATTATGCCGAATCTAATATGATAGTACTTAGTGTAGCTAGTGAAAATGTACAAAAGAAACAACCCTATGAAATCTGTGTCGCCAGAATTTTTGTAAAATAAGGCAGAAACTTAAACAGTCATAATTTTCAAACCATAAGTCGGATTTATCTCCGTAAGTTCTCAAACTGCGGGAAAAGAGAAATCTACAACTTTTATTCAGTGCATACTTTTATACTCTTTTGCAGATTTGTACAGTTTTCACGTTTTATATGCTGCTCGTCTGGATTTCGGTTGATTCGAGGCAGAAACTTTAAACGGTTATAACTTTCAAACTGTAAGTCAGATTCATCCCCGTAAGATCTCAAACTGATAGGAACAGAGTAATCTACAACTTTCTTTCAGCACATACTTTTATATTCTTTACGGATTAGTACAGTTTTCACGTTTTACATGCTGTTGTAGTCCTTATGCCATGATAAATCCCTCAACTTTCTCTATTCAAGTGGATTGTGGAATTGTCGTGTAATGACTTCTTTGAAATTTGATTTCGTTCTACAACACATTATTATAAGGATCATGAATAGATTAACTCAACCATATAACATAGAATCTAACCTGAACTTAATTGAGCACTTCATCCTCGTCTAGTTACTAGCATTTTCTTTTTTTCCTTCATTCGTTGCTGCCGTATTCCTCCTCTTCTAGCTAATAGGGTTTCTTTTCTTTCTTTTGCAACTGCCTACTGCGTCCCCCTCCCTTTTCTTTTCTTTTTCCCATTTTCCCCCCTCTCCCTTTTCTTTTTTAACGTCGTGCCCTACCAAGGGTAGTGGGCTTGGCCCACTAACTCACTTAACTAATTTTTTGCACAATTTCCTATCTTAAAAATCATATAATTAAATATCTTATAGTCTCATACCCCTTTATCGTAGTTTTAAGTGCTAAATGACCAAACGGGTCGTTACATTAGATACCAATTAAACAATCGCTCATCCTCGAGCGACAGGTAGGGGTGGAGGAAAAGAGGTACCTGAACTGTCGAACAACTGAGGATATCTACTCCGCATATCCGCCTCGGTCTCCCAAGTGGCCTTCTCAACTGGACGGTGCTTTCACCGCACCTTGATTGAAGGAATTTCCTTGGACCTCAACTTTCTCACTTGCCTATCCAAGATTGCTCCCGGCTCTTCCTTGAAGGACAGGTTCTGATCAAATAATACTGAATCCCACCTAATGATATAAGACCCATCAGAATGGTACTTCTTCAGCATGGAAACATGGAATACCGGGTGAATACCTGCCAAACCTGGTGGCAAAGCTAACTCGTATGCCACCTTACCAACACGACGAATAATCTCAAAAGGGACAATGAACCTAGGGCTCAACTTTCCCTTCTTCCCGAATCGCATTACCCCCTTCATGGGTGAAACTTTCAATAGGACCTGCTCACCAACCATGAACTTTGTATCAGAAACCTTCCGGTCCGTATACTCATTTTGCCTACTCTAAGCTGCCAGAAGCTTTTCCTGAATAAGCTTCACCTTGTCCAAAGACTCCCTCAACAAACCCATGTCCCAAGGTCGAACCTCAAAAACATCAAACCACCCAATAGGAGAACGACATCTCCTACCATATAAAGCCTCGAATGGCGCCATGTCAATACTGGAATGGTAGTTATTGTTGTACACGAACTCTGCCAAGGGTATGAAACTGTCTCGATGACCACCAAAATCAATAACGCAAGTCCTCAACATATCCTCAAGCACCTGAATAGTCCTCTCGGACTGACCATCTGTCTGCGGGTGGAACACGGTGCTAAGATCTAACTGGGTTCTGTGAAAGAACATAGAAATGATTTTAAGATAACAATCCGAACAATCTCGCACGAAAAGAATGAACCAGATACCAATCGAATTGAACTAGCACGAAAAGAGGAAAAGAATTGGAGTGTTTTCTAAATGTCTGATAGCCTCTCGAAGATGGGTACGGACATCTACATACCAATCCACAAGACTCTACTAGACATTGCTCTTGTACTCATTAGACCGATTAACCTAGGAGCTCTGATACCAACTTTGTCACGACCCAATTCACAAGTCGTGATGGCACCTACCCTATTACTTCGATTAGGCGAACCAAGTTCTCGTTAACAAGTTAAATCAACGAAAAATAAATAAAGAAAAGAAGTTATAAAGTCTTAAATACTTAACTCCCCAAAATCTGGTCAAAAGGGTACAAGAGCGCTAAACAAAATCTGAAATAGAAGTCCGAAAAAGCCCGAAGGCTACATAATGTCTGTCAACGAACAAAAGTAAATGGAATTAAATAGGAAGCCCTTCAGGGGTCACGGATGATCAAGTAGATCACCCTGAATAATTGAAAGGTATCACCCTCGCGAATCAGCCACGGGGAGTAGAGCTGGAACCTGGGTCGTACTCTGCACTCAACAAAAGTGCAGCAAGAGTAATATCAGTACAACACTAGTACTGGTAAGCATCATAGGCCGACAATGATTAGATAACAGATGAAGAAGTTGAAACCAACAAGTAACACATATAGCACACAGGCATGGTCACATATCATATACAAGTAAAGTGTAAAGAAGTCAAGAATCAATCAAGAAAGATATAATTCACCAAATGATCAGTCACATAGAATAGTGGATGAATGCAATGCAATGCAATAGTCACCTCTCACACTCCACTCCTGTACACACATGCTAAGGGCAGTGCCTCAAAGCCATGACCCATGGGGGATCCGCGAAGTCCCTGTACCACTCGTGCTCTCCAACATAAACCTTGGAGGCTATCAATCACTCTCAATCTCCGGAAAAGACCTCGGAGTCACTCAATCACTCTCAATCTACGGCAAAGACCTCGGAGTCACTCGATCACTCTCAATCTCCGGCAAAGACCTCAGAGTCACTCAATCACTCTCAATCTCCGACAAAGACCTCGGAGTCACGCGATCACTCTCAATCTCCGGCAAGGACCTCAGAGTCACTTAATCACCGTCAACCTCCGACAAAGACCTCGGAGTCACTCAATCACGCTCTTCACCATCATCACAACAATAGCATAGAAGTAGGTGAGGCATGATATCAGTCAACACATATCAACAATATACAATCGACAAGTACCAGTCATACCAATGTCCTTTGTTCGATTATCCGCATTACCATTATTTTATTTCACGTGATAAGTGAGATAATATGTGACGGAGATACAATCAGGTGATAATCACGGGAAATAACACATATGAGACAAGCCCACATAACAGCTGACGAAACAAATGTAATTATAACTTATCTCCACTTCATGCCCGAAGGCCTATCATACTATCCCCGTCACTTCCTACAACTACATACGATTCTCTAATCAGAGTCTAACTAAAGTAGACCGTAACCTACCTCAATGTCGAGCGGGTGCCACGAACAATCAAACTAATGTCTTCCCTTTGTGTAGAGCCTCTAAACGCTTAAAATCTAGAAAATATGCGAACTACGTTAGAATACGAATCTAAGGACACTCATATTGCTATATTTATATTAACAAGATTTTTACCATTTCAATTGTATGACTAAACTCATACTCATATAAAATATTAGCATAACTTCAGGAAATTCAAATAATCTTTCTTTCTTCCAACTTTCTCGTATCTCCCCCTTGTAAATGATATAACATTAAATTCGTAACTTCAAATAAGGTGTTTATTGTACCACAAAGAAGGCAACACTAGGATATCTTATTATGCCGAATTCCATATGGCATTACTTAGTGTAGCTAGTGAAAATTTACGAAAGAAACAACCCTACGAAATCTGTCTCGCCAGAATTTTTGTAAAATAAGGCAGAAACTTTAAACAGTCATAACTTTCAAACCATAAGTCGGATTTATCTCCGTAAGGTCTCAAACTGACGGGAACAGAGAAATATACAACTTTTATTCAGCATATACTTTTATATTCTTTACGGATTTGTACAGTTTTCACGTTTTATATGCTGCTCGTCTGGATTTCGGCTGATTCGAGGCAGAAACATTAAACAGTCATAACTTTCAAACCATAAGTCGGATTTATTGTTATACCCCGTATTTCCAGAGTATGTACGTGAGCGCGTACGTATTATAATTTGAGCCTTAAAGTTGGCTAGTTTCGAAATTTGTACACAACACCCGATTAGAGTCGTTTTTCGACGAAACGTTTCCACAGCTTTCGTAGGGAAAATTCCGGCTATGTCATTTATAATTTTTGCGGATTTTTCCGAGAGACGAAACATTTTGGACCAACGAGAGGCGACACTTGCCACCTCTAATTGGAAGGAGTGGACGGACGAAAGTGGGAAGGTTGTACGTTTTTGTGCATTATTTTTGGTCGAGAGTTGGTAGGATATTTTGGGTAGATGGATAAGGTTGCACGTGGCTTAATCTTGACCTTACACTTGCCTAACACTTGGATGGATCTTGGCCATTGGTTGGCCTTCACTTGACCTATAAATACCCTCTGTTGAAAACTTTCTTCATCCAAAAACTTAAGCAATCTAACTAAGTCTCAAAATACTCCCTCTCCCGAGCTTTCGTCACCACACCTCCCCTTTGAGAGCCCTTGGCGAGAGCCACCTCCTCCCTTTGAGGTGTTTCTTGTGGGTACCCACTAGCCTAGTTGTCTCGTATAAATACCTTTTGTGGTATAGAAATACTCTCCAGTATTGTTATAATGCCCAAATACCTTCGCCCAAATACCTTGTAGTATTCCCAAGGTTACACTTTTACAAAGCCAGAAAATACTATTATACTTCCTCGATCCACAAAAACGAAACCCTAAGTAAATCTTCACCCGTAGTTGAAGTCATAAGTAGAAGTTGGTTAGAACTTCTAAGGGTTGGTTGGAGCAGTTGGGCGCCGGAGTAGGAGCTAAGCGTTGTTGGGATCGACATATAAACTCGGATAATTTTGGGCTTATCGAGGTAAACATTCTTGACCTTCATTTGTAATTGGAAATTACATGTTGTAGGAGTATATAGTTAAGTATACTATATATAGAACTGAACATAGTTGTGCGGCAATGTCTTTTGACTTAAGCTGAATAATACTTACGCGATGTCTTGCGACTTAAGCTGAATTTAAAGAAGAGAAGCGATGTAATTACATAGGGCGTATTACGGTAGACTTGTGTAACATTCTTGTGTAGTAGAATTGTACACGTCGGTTAGGCGTGTTAACCCCTGGTTGGCTTGGTAGCCACCTCGATGAAGAGGAGATTTACGCTGTTGTTGGGAGTCTTCTTAGAATTTTTACGTAGAATATTCTACGTCGGGATCTAAAGATATTAATAGGCGCTTTGTGGCCTCTATAGGTTGTAGTACTACGTGTGGGTGATCTGGCTTGGCGAGGTGTAGCGGTTTGAGGTACTTGGAGCGTTTTGCTATTAGTCGATAATCGTCGCGAGGTATGTGAACCTCTTCCTATTTGTTCTAGCATGATATGTGTATAACTATGTAGTGCGGTGAGCGTACATATGTTTAATGTATTTGATTGGTTTGAAACATAAAGTGTTATAACGGCTTTATGGGAAGTTGGTTATAACAACTTTATGTAGGTAGAAAGTACTTGTGGTTTTAAGAGGTAATCGATTTGAACTATAAGCTGGTGGCTATGTGATAATAAAGAACTTGAAGTATTTCAAAAGATTTTGAATCATTTTGAGAGAAGAAGTAATACTTGGTTTTGGAAACTTAAGAGTTATACTAGCTTTATGGGAAGTTAGGTATAACGGCTTAAAAATGTTTCTTGATTTGGAAATCGAATGTGTATCGACAAACCAACTGCGGCGTTAATAAAAGGAAATGTTTTGGACAGATTTAGTATTATTAAAACCGAGAAACTTCCATCTGCATAGAAGCTAAGATGAGACAAAATGACATTTCTAGATCATGTTTGCTTAATAAGATTGATTATAAACAAGAATAACCTACTCACTTATAAGACATAGGTTTCTCAAAGCGTTTAAAGGAGAATTATGTTTTAAAGGATTTAAAACTATGAACTACGAAACCTTTTTCTAAAATGAGAAACTTGAGCATTGAAATTAGGCAAACTTGAGCGTTTGGAAAATAAGGTTGTTACTTGATTTTACAAAGGAAAGCATTTTGGTTTACTTAACAATGTTAGTCACTCAAATTTTATACTACGGGTATCGGGTGACCTTTGTAAAGAAATGGATCTTAAAGGGAATTTAACGGACGTAGTACTTTAAGGTTAAAATCAGACTTTGACATAAAATGAAAGTACCTTGAGTCGTGTGTAACTTGCTTATGCTTGTTGTTATGAAACTTGACCATGTTACGTGTGATAGCCTTGTTGTGCAAGTCTTGTGTTCTACTCGACTCGGGTCATCCGGAATGTATTTCACTTGATTCACGGGTCATCCGAATGTATTTCACGATTCAAGATTAAATCCAGGAATGTATTTCACTTGATTACGGGTCATCCGAATGTATTTCACTTGATTCTGGGTCATCCGAATGTATTTCACTTGATTAGGCTCATCCGGGAATGTATATCACTTGACTCGGTTCATCAGAATGTATTTCGACTACGGTTCATCCGGAATGTATTCCACACGTTTCTATATTGGGTCCATAAGATGGGCGAGACATATACGTATCACATGATTTGTACCTAGGCTGCAGCGGTGAGGAAGAAGTTCCACGGGCGTGAGGATGACTTTGAGGCGTGAGTCACGACTTGACATGGCTTCCATGTTGTGAGCGTAGTTTGGTTATCATACATGTCTCCTGCTTTATATAGACTATTATGATTTCATTCTGATATTTCTGATTTCACATACTTGGTACTGTTATCGACCTCCTTGAAGTGCGTTCATCTGCATGAGTAAAAGGTACATCATTGTCGATCCCCGCTTTAGGATCACCTTTGGCGTATTGGGAAGCTCCGTTCCTTGGAGGCTTATCTTTTGGTATGTTACCACAGTGCAGGTCTTATACATTCGAGGGTATGGCGGGCCACTGTCCGTCATACCATTGTAAAAAAATCTTAGAAGTGCATGCTTGTTGTGGCGGGGTTTGTAAAAGGATAAGCGTTCGGGTATTTATGTATATATGATGAAAGGCAATTTGTTTTGGTTGCTTTGTTTATTTATCTTTTCTCTTAATTCATGTTCATGTTTTTATTTCCGTGATTTTCTCGATGTTGTATCACTAGGGTGCAGGGTAAGGCACGATCACGCCCGGGTTGGTCGTGACAAAAGTGGTATCGAGCGATTAGTCCTCGGAAAGTGTCTGAGCACCGTGTCTAGTAGAGTCTTGATTATCGGTGTGTTGCACCACATCTATAATCGAGGAGGCTGCAGGACATTTAGGATTAGTTTCTATTCTTCTCATTACGAGATCGTGCCTTAGAGCATGTGATAAATTGGACCCTCCGGCGTATTCCTTTCATTTACGATTATGCCTCGCGTAAGGCAACGAGCCCGGATGGGCAAGCGATCGAGAGATGTTAGTGAGATCTGAGGAGTACGAGCGCGCAGATGACTGAGCAGAAGATTCGACGGCGGCGGGTTTCGCGACGCCGCCACGCAGCGAGTTTAGAAGCGCGGCGGTGGCTGCCGAGACTCTGATACGAGCCTCGATCCCACACTGGAGCCGATGAGATGGGTACAAGAGATGGCGATCGCCGTGTCGTGGCGAATATGAGATAAGTGAATCGGATTCCGGCCCAGCGGCGCGTAGTTCACCCCGGCGAGCGGTTTGAGGCTACGGGACTTCGAGTTGTAGCCTCCGGTGTTACATGGATCGAGGCGAGGCGACCCTCGGGAGTTTATCCGACAGCTACACGGATCGTGAGAGTGATCGAGCCTCGAGGCGAGTCGGTGGTATTGGGTTCGCGTCAGTGCGTGATCTGCGATTGGGTTTGATTCGTGGAGCTGTCCCGGGAAGAGCATGCACTTCCAGATTTGGGACGAGTTCTCGAGGCATTTCTTGCACATTTCTTGCCTCCACGGATGAGGAGGGCTCGGGCCGACAATTTTTGACATTGAGGCGGGGCGGGCGGGCGGTTAGAGAGTACAATGTGGAGTTCGACTCATTAGCTCGGTATGTTCCGCGTAGTAGCGGATATGGAGAGGCAGTACACCGCTACGTCAGGTGGGCGATTACTGGCGAGAGGCATGCAGGTGTAGCTCTTCACCGGGCATGGACATTGCCGCATACAAGCTCATGCGCTAGGATGTGAGGCACGGAGAGGTCGGCGGAATGGCCGAGATCAGCGAAGAGGCGAGCAATGAGTCCTTTGGTAACTTTCGAGGCGGACCGCCTCGGTGGCGATCTAGTTATGTACCTCCGCCCGATCTGAGTGGTCCTCCGCGATCTTGGTCGTTCGGGGTATTGGGAGCTGGTCGAGCTCGGGGCTTCGTTCACGAGTTTACGTGAGTGCTAGCGGCCAGGATTCATGTCCCCTCGGTGTGCGCGATGTGGCAAACATCATCGGGAAATGTCGTCTTTTTGGTGCTTGCTTCACTGCGGCCGTCGAGCCATGTGAGAGCGTGCTTATAGGAGAATGCCGGCAGCAGCGCAGCCTGCGGATCGATGGCGAGTTCATCGCGCCTACGATTATCGCCTGCGCGTGGACTTATGATTAGAGTGGAGCGGTAGCTTCAGGTATATCCTTAACCATCTAGAGGCTTGTATGTTTTGATGTTATGTTAATGTGTTAAGTGCTAAAATGTGATTTAGGAACAGTTGGGAAAAGGGGTAAGCACAGGGTGAGAAAATGATGAACCTTAGAATATTACAGTTGAGACCTTAGATGTAAAGTAGTGCTTGAGTACAAGATTTTGCGAGTGATCCTTGTCGAGTGCATTTTATGCCTAGAATATATTGTGTGATAAGTCTGCAGGTTGGGTAAATGAAAGTGGTATCTTTATGATGTGATTAGCAAGGTTGTTCGGATCGAAGCGAGAGAGTCGGCGTGTGAGCTCGGGTTGAGGGCGTGTTGCGTGTCAACCCGTGGCCGGAATGAGGTGGGGTCAGCTCTGGGTGGTCCCGCCGGTGGTAAGTCACGAGTGCTAGGCCCAAGTTTAGATGACCATCGTATGAGTTCGTGGATATGTTCGACTGAGCGGATCGTGAAGGCGGAAGTGGCCTTAAGGAAGATTGAGGCTAGTAAGATAACCAAGTTGGAGGTGGTGGCGAGGTTTGGAGAAGCGAAGTGATGGTGAAGTGTGGTGCGATATCTTGGAAGAGTTCAAGAGTTCGAGAAGAGTACGACGAGTAAGGGTAGAGGCGAGCATGTATTGCGAGCATAGATATGATCATTTCTTGTAAAGGAGAAGGTCACGAAGGATGTATATTTTAGACCTCGGGAATCGCGTGCGATCAGGTACCATTTGTTGGGTCGCGGAGTGACACTAGAACCTCGCGGCAAAGTGACAAAAGTTTGTGATGTTAGAGGAGTTTCTCGTGGACTTGGATATAAGTATTTGCGTGCGTGTGTTGTTTCGTGGCGGTTGTGGCGTTGCAACTTATTAGAAGAACTTTATCGTTATCCGTCTTGAGAAGGAACATTCGGGACGAATGTTTCTAAGGAGGAGAATGTTATACCGTATTTCCAGTATGTGCGTGGCGTGCGTATTATAATTTGAGCCTTAAAGTTGGCTAGTTTGAAATTTGTACCAACACCCGATTAGAGTCGTTTTTTGAAAGCGTTTCCACGACTTTCGTAGGGAAAATTCCGGCTATGTCATTTATAATTTTTGCGGATTTTTCCGAGAGGCGAAACATTTTGGACCAACGAGAGGCGACACTTGTCACCTCTAATTGGAAGAGTGGACGGACGAAAGTGGGAAGGTTGGCACGTTTTTGTGCATTATTTTTGGTCAAGGAGTTGGTAGGATATTTTGGGTAGATGGATAAGGTTGCATGGCTTAATCTTGACCTTACACTTGCCTAACACTTGGATGGATCTTGGCCATTGGTTGGCCTTCACTTGACCTATAAATACCCTCTAGTTGAAGACTTTCTTCGTCCAAAACTTGAGCAATCTAACTAAGTCTCAAAATACTCCTCTCCTCGAGCTTTCGTCCACACCCCCTCCCCTTTGAGAGCCATGGCGAGAGCCACCTCCCTCCCTTTGAGGTGTTTTAGTAGGGTACCCCAGCCTAGTTGTCTCGTATAAATACCCCTTTTGTGGTATAGAAATACTCTCAGTATTGTTATAATGCCCAAATACCTTGGCCCAAATACCTTGTAGTATTCCCAAGGTTACACTTTTACAAAAGCCAGAAAATACTATTATACTTCCTCGATCCACAAAACGAAACCCTAAGTAAATCTTCACCCGTAGTTGAAGTCATAAGTAGAAGTTGGTTAGAACTTCTAAGGGTTGGTTGGAGCAGTTGGGCGCCGGAGTAGGAGCTAAACGTTGTTCGGGATCGACATATAAACTCGGATAATTTTGGGCTTATCGAGGTAAACATTCTTGACATACATTTGTAATTGGAAATTACATGTTGTAGGAGTATATAGTTAAGTATACTATATATAGAACTGAACATAGTTGTGCGGCAATGTCTTTTGACTTAAGCACGAATAATACTTACGCGATGTCTTGCGACTTAAGCTGAATTTAAAGAGAAGCGACTGTAATTACATAGATGTATTACGATGAACTTGTGTAACATTCTTGTGTAGTAGAATTGTACACGTCCGGTTAGGCGTGTTAACCCCTGGTTGGCTTGGTAGCGGCCTCGATAGAGGAGGAGATTTCTGTTGCGGGGAGTCTTTAGAATTTTTACGTAGAATATTCTACGTCGGGATCTAAAGATATTAATAGCGCTTTGTGGCCTCTATAGGTTGTAGTACTACGTGTGGGTGATCTGCTTGGTGAGAGGTGTAGCAAGCGGTTTGAGGTACTTGGAGCGTTTTGCTATTAGTCGATAATCGTCGCGGTATGTGAACCTCTTCCTATTTGTTCTAGCATGATATGTGTATAACTATGTAATGCGGTGAGCGTCATATGTTTAATGTATTTGATTGGTTTGAAACATAAAGTGTTATAACGGCTTTATGGGAAGTTGGTTATAATGACTTTATGTAGGTAAGAAAGTACTTGTGGTTTTAAGAGGTAAGCGATTTGAACTATAAGCGTTGGCTATGTGATAATAAAGAACTTGAAGTATTTCAAAAGATTTTGAATCATTTTGAGAGAAGAAGTAATACTTGGTTTTGGAAACTTAAGAGTTATACTAGCTTTATGGGAAGTTAGGTATAACGGCTTAAAAATGTTTCTTGATTTGGAAATCGTAATGTGTATCGACAAACCAACGCAGCGTTAATAAAAGGAAATGTTTTGGACAGATTTAGTATTATTAAAACCGGTAGAAACTTCCATCTGCATAGAAGCTAAGATGAGACAAAATGACATTTCCTAGATCATGGTCGCTTAATAAGATTGATTATAAACAAGAATAACCTACTCACTTATAAGACATAGGTTTCTCAAGCGTTTAAAGGAGAATTATGTTTTAAAGGATTTAAAACTATGAACTACGAAACCTTTTCTAAAATGAGAAACTTGAGCATTGAAATTAGGCAAACTTGAGCGTTTGGAAAATAAGGTTGTTACTTGATTTTACAAAGGAAAGCATTTTGGTTTACTTAACAATGTTAGTCACTCAAATTTTATACTACGGTATCGGGTGACCTTTGTAAAAGAAATGGATCTTAAAGGGAATTTAACGGACGTAGTACTTTAAGGTTAAAATCAGGACTTTAACATAAAATGAAAGTACCTTGAGTCGTGTGTAACTTGCTTATGCTTGTTGTTATGAAACTTGACCATGTTACGTGTGATAGCCTTGTTGTGCAAATCTTGTGTTCTACTCGACTACGGGTCATCAGGAATGTATTTCACTTGACACGGTCATCCGGAATGTATTTCACTTGATTCTGTCATCCGGAATGTATTTCACTTGATTACCGGTCATCCAGGAATGTATTTCACTTGATTCGGCTCATCCGAATGTATATCACTTGACTACGGCTCATCCGAATGTATTTCACTCTGGGTTCATCCGAATGTATTCCACACGTTTCTATATTGGGTCCATAAGATGGGCGAGACACGTTATACGTATCACATGATTTGTACCTAGGCTGCGGCGGTGAGGAAGAAGTTCCACGGGCGTGAGGATGACTTTGAGGCGTGAGTCACGACTTGACATGGCTTCTATGTTGTGAATCGTAGTTTGGTTATCATACATGTCTCTGCTTTATATAGACTATTATGATTTCATTTACTGATATTTACTGATTTCACATACTTGGTACTGTTATCGACCTCGCCCGAAGTGCGTTCATCTGCGAGTAAAAGGTACATCAGTATCGATCCAGCTTTTAGGATCACCTTTCGCCAGATTGGGAAGCTCCGTTCCTTGGAGGCTTATCTTTTGGTATGTTACCACAGTGCATAGATTCTTATACATTCGGGGTATGGCGGGCCACTGTCCGTCATAATTTTGTAAAAAATCTTAAGTGCATGTATTTATTGTAGAGCGGGGTTTGTAAAAGGATAACTGTTCGGTATTTATGTATATATGATGAAGGCAAGCTGTTTTGGTTGGCTTTGTTTATTTATCTTTTCTCTTAATTCATGTTCATGTTTTTTATTTCACGATTTTCTCGATGTTGTATCACCAGGGTGCGGGTAGGCACGATCACGCCGAGGTTCGGGTCGTGACATTTATCTCCGTAAGGTCTCAAACTGACGGGAAAATAGAAATCTACAACTTTTTTTCAGCATATACTTTTATATTCTTTTGCAGATTTATACAGTTTTCACGTTTTATATGTTGCTCGTCTGGATTTCGGTTGATTCGAGGCAGAAACTTTAAACGGTTATAACTTTCAAACTGTAAGTGGATTTATCCCCGTAAGATCTCAAACTGACGGGAACAGAGTAATCTACAACTTTCTTTCAGCACATACTTTTATATTCTTTATGGATTAGTACAGTTTTCACGTTTTATATGCTTTTATAATCCTTATGCCATGATAAATCCCTCAAGTTTCTCTATTCAAGTAGATTGTGGAATTGTCGAGTAATGACTTCTTTGAAATTCGATTTCGTTCTACAACACATTATTATAAGAATCATAAAAAGATTAACTCAACCATATAACATAGAATCTAACCTGAACTTAATTGAGCACTTTCTCCTCGTCTAGTTACTAGCGTTTTCTTTCTTTCCTTCATTCGTTGATGTCGTATTCCTCCTCTTCTAGCTAATAGGGTTTCTTTTCTTTCTTTTGCAACTGCCTGATGCGTCCCCCTCCATTTTCTAATCTTTTTCCCATTTTCCCCCCTCCCCCTTTTCTTTTGTAACGTCGTGCCCTACCAAGGGTAATAGGCTTGGCCCACTAACTCATAACTAATTTTCTGTACAATTTTCTATCTTAAAAATCATATAATTAAATACCCTATAGTCCCATACCCCTTTATCGTAGTTTTAAGTGTTAAACGACCAAACGGGTCGTTACAAGGCTGTAGTTGGCATTGGGTTTGACAATTCCATGTTGACTACGGGTGACTGGACGGTTTAGGTGGCGATGGGACGCCATCGGCGAGAGTGGCGATGGTGAACGCCACTGCCCAGTTTATTTTCTCCAAGTCTGGCAGTGGGCTGGTGTAACGACCCGTTTGGTCATTTAAGCACTTTAAACTACGAAAAGGGTATGAGACTATAAGGATTTTAATTATATGATTTTTAATATATGAAGTGGGGCATGAAATTAATTAAGTGATTAAGTGGGACAAGCCCACTACCCTTAGTAGGGCACAGTTTTTAACACAAGAAAAGGGGGAGGGGAAACACAGGAAAAAGAAAAAAAATGGTGAACAGTGATCTTGCCGGAAAACCACAAATTCCGGCCAAACCACGAACTCAACGGGGACGGGGCTTATACCATTAGTTCCGTCTCGTCGAGCCCGTCATTTCTATGCCAACCACCACCGTCGATTCTTCATAAATCGTCGGAAATCTCAGATCGAATTTTCAAAACACTGCTGCTCGGTTATTCGCATTTTCCGGCGAGCTTAGGCATCTTCAGGCAACGACATCTGTGCCAATGGATTCACCATCTCAACTCTGTTATTTCTACATCTCTCTTGCTATTCGATTCGACTCCTACAACAACAACACCCAGATCAAAAACCTCAGAACCCTAGGCGTCGTCGGTCGAATTCCTGCCAACTGAGGAACATTCGACGAACGGGGGTGGTACCATTAGCTTCAGCTTCCTCAGGCCGATCTGTTGCACCCACTCTCACCATTCGATTCATCCCCAAACATCGGGTCGACCATTTGAATTTTTCTGGTTGGGTTTGAGGATTTTTCGATCGTTATAGGTAACGTTGAAGGCTATGGGTTGTATCATTGAGTTTGTCTTGCTCGTAGCTACAAATTGATACCAACCACGTGCCTTAATTCATCCTACATTGCAATCCGCCATTGTTGCACTTTTGTGCTCACTGTTGATGCCGAAAATGGCGATTCTGGCGGCTGGGCAGCTTCCAGTTGACGCTGCTCAGTCCATAGCTAATGATTTTCCGAAGCTACCATATCCACAACGCAACAATTCACTATCTTTGGATGAAAATGGTATTTTCCGGCGACGGGTAGCGGCGCAGTGGCAGTTCTGCCACCAATGGCGGCGATTCGCTCAATCACTGAAATGTTCCACGATTACTCATGACGGTCCGGGAAGCAATTCTAGTAACCGGAAATTTTGCAACTAATGTGGGCCCCACTTATACTCAATACAGTCATCTGATACCTCAGCTAGCACTAAAACAGATTTTAAACGTTCAGAGGTTCTACACAAATGTAAGACATTAGTTGATTGTTCATGGCACCTGCTCGGTATTGAGGTAGGTTACAGTTTACTTTAGTTAGACTCTGATTAGAGAATCGTATGTAGTTGTAGGAAGTGATGAGGATAGCATGATAGAACTTCAGGCATAAAGTGGAGATAAATTACAATTACGTTGATTTCGTCAGCTGTTATGTGGCTTTGTCGCCATATGTGTCATTTTATGTGATTATCACTTGATATGACTTGTACTTATCCATTATCGATTTGTGATATGTGTTGAGACTGATATCATGCATGTCATACTTTTTCCTATATTATTGTTGTGATGATATTGATAAACTCCGAGGTTTCTGTCGGAGATTGAAAGTGATTGATAACTCCAAGGTCTTTGTCGGAGATTGAGAGTGATTGAGAAACTCTGAGGTCTTTGTCGGAGATTGAGAGTGATTGAGCAACTCTGAGGTCTTGCCGAAGATTGCGAGTGATTGATAGCCTCTGAGATTCTATCCGGAGAGAACGAGTGGTACATGGACTTCGCGGGTCCCCCATGGGTCATGGCTTGAAGGCACTGCCTTAGCATGTGTGTACGAGAGTGGAGTGAGGGAGAGGTGACTGTTGCATTGCATTGTATTCATCCACTCTTATATGTGACTGAACATTTGGTGAATTTTATCTGTCTTGGTTGATTACATAATTTCTTACATTTTGACTTGTATAGGATACATAACCATACATGTTTGTTCTATGTGCTACTTGTCAGTTTTAACTCTCCATGCGTTATCTAATCACTGTCGGCCTATGATGCTTACCGGTACTAGTGTTGTACATATACTACTCTTGCTGCACCTTTGTTGAGTGCAGAGTACGATCCAGGTTCCAGCTCTACGTCCTGTGGCTGATTCGCGAGGGTGATATCTTTCAGTCATTCAGGGTGAGCTACTTGATCATATGTGGCCCCTGAAGGGCTTCCTGGTTAATTCCATTTACTTTTGTTAGTTGATAGACATTGTGTAGCCTTCGGGCCTTCTTCAGACTTCTATTTCAGATTTGTTAGCGCTCGTGTACCCGTTTTGATAAGATTTTGGGGAATTAAGTATTTAAGATTTTATAACTTCTTTTCTTTATTTTATTTCCGCTGATTTAACTTGTTATTGAGATTATGGTTCACCTACTCGGGGGGGGGGGAATAGGGTAGGTGTCATGAGTCTTGCGGATTGGTACGTAGACGTCTGTACCCATCCTCGAGAGGCTATAAGACATTTAGAAAACACTCAACTTCTTTTCTTTTTCGTGCTAGCTCAATCCGATTGGTATCTGGTTTATTCTTTTCGTGCGAGATTATTCAGATTGGTATCTCACACTCATTTCTATGTTCTCTCACAGGTGGTAGGACTCTTTATGTGATTCATATAAAGTATTTTCTCTCTATCCTATAGGTTGAGGTGTACTGACAAGAATCCAAATAGTTTATGTTTGGTGACAAAATAATCATAATGGTAAAATATTCTTTTGATGGGAGCATGATGTGTGCTTAGTTTGGTATTGCGCGGGAGAATGAATGACAAAGTTGAGTGTCGGTAAGATGGAATTGTGTGGATTAAGCACAAGTTGTTTAGAGGTTCTTCCAGGAAATATCTATTGTCTTTACGTCGAGTGGGAAATTTTCCCGTGGAGATTGAAATTTTTGGGAAGGGGGTGTTGTAATCTCTCAGTAGAGGGTCTGTTGCCGGTTCACTTGAGATTTTGAAGAGGTGATATAAAGGGGTCATTTTGGGCTAAAATCTTGTTGATTTTGTGAGATATACCACAGTTGCTAGATGTGCAAGGCTGATGGGTGGTGCTAGCATGGCATATTCTATGGGCTAAGACATTATAAATGGGGTGAATTCATTAGGTTGTTGATCGGTATATTTTATATACACCTTTTGAGTCATTTTTAGTTAGTATTTTACTCATTTTGTTGATGTTTAGTATAGTATTAGGGTCGTCTTTCTTCCTTTTGTGTCACAGCAATCAGAAATGGAGAAATGGCGAAAAGAAGAGGAAATGAGCTTAATTGAGATGAAATTGTAAACTAAAAGGGGCCAATAAATGAAGTCTAAGAAGTCCCGGAAAGTATAGAAGAAATCAGACGAAGGATAAAATCGGGCGACGGCGAAAATTCGCGAAAACGCCTCAGGCGCGCGTCACTGCCGGCGCGCGTCGAATGTTCAGAAAGATGATTTTGCTGCAGGTTTTTCGGCGCCGTGGCGCCCGACTGCAGGGCCACGGCGCCGACGCGGAATTTCTGAGTTTTGGGCCGAATTTGACACGTTTTCAGAGTCTAAAAGGGATAAATTTTCCTACCTACATATTCCTTAACCCTTTACCTAAAAGATTCCATAACTTTTCCTTAACCCTTTACCTAAAAGGATTCCATAACTTTTCCTACCTACATAATCTCTAACCCTTTACCTAAAGGATTCTTGGGCTATAAATAGTCTCTACATCATTAGAAGAATCCATCATCCTACATTCCATCCCACACTTGACAAATTCCATTCTCCATCCACCATTTCATTCCATTCCATCTTGTAAATATTTCACAACACAATTTTTGGATGCTAGAAGGTTTGAAGACTTGTTCTTGAGTATTTTTCTTTTCTTTCTTTTGCTTTGTTTAATTCAGTTCATGTATGAATATTATATTAGTTCTTAGCGTGGCTATGGCTAGGAGCTAATTACTTTGTTAGGGATTTTCTTGTGATTCACTTGAAACTCTATTCATGAATTAATATATTAGTTTGGTTTCTTCTTCACTTATTTAAGATTTATTCAATAGTTGTTTTGATTGCTTGATAATTAACTGATCACTAGTTATCATCACTTATATTGGTTCTAATCGAAATCCGAAAGGGGAGATTGTGAATATGCTATAGTTGAATAAACATAGGTTTAAATCGTGGACGAAAGTACTCCGATACTTGTGTAGCTTAATAGGTTATTGCTCTTAATCCTCCTTTGTAGTCAATCTTGTCACCGAAAGGTAGAAGAGTTCTCCATTGGGGTTGAGTGTTTATATTACCTTAACAGGAGTATAAAACGGTCTAGTTAACCTGCTATCTTAACATAGAAGAAGATGTTAGTCTAATAGTATTAAGGATTGAATAGAGTGGATAGTTGATGATCTTGGAAGCCCTAATTCTCCATCATAACTGATTTAAATCAAAGTATTTTCATAATTAGTTTATTTCCTGCATTATTAGTTTAGAATTCCAACTCAATTAACGTTAACCAAATAGAAACTAAAGCATAGATAATCGATACTTGAAAACCAGTCCCTGAGGACGATATTCGGTCTTACCTAGACTATATTACTTGTAACGATACGTGAACTTGCGTTTAGCGTGTGTATAAATCGCACATCAGTTGTCATGGAACAAGGCTACTTCATTTATAAAGTAAATAGTAAATGAACAAATTTTTTGTAAAGTTGACTATGTCGTGGGCTACGGGGAGTATAATGATCGACTAATGACGATGGACCTAGGGATGAATAAGTGTGAAAGTTTATTACTTTAGGGGTTATCTATTGTTGCACCTAATCTTAGGAAGGATATATATGGGTATTGTATATGTTCTTAGGACTCGGAAAGTTCTTACAATTACCCGTGACGTGAATCTGTGGAGTTGATGATGGCTAAGAGCGTTAAAGTTCAGAAAAATAAGAGAAGATATGAGTTTTTTTTACAAGAAAACATCACTTAAGGACCCTCGAGCGATGTGTTAGCCAATAAGAACATTTAAAGTGATAGATCAAAGTTACATCTTAGTTAATTCAAGTTGTGAAGAGCATTTTGGAAATTGAATTAAGGATTAGTAATATCGGTTGAGGCCAAGAGAAGTGAATTCACTATAGGACTTCCGACATGGATATTGGGTTGGTAAACGCATGAACCAACAATGGAAGAAGTACTGTTCAATTAAAGGATATTTGGCAAAGATACTCGTATGAAACTTTGTGAGAACGTTGGTAGGATTATGTGTATGATAAGTAAGGATTTTCTTACAAATTATGTATCAGGACAGTGATTTATCAGGATATTACATTGGTAATAATTGACTTATTGGAATCACGAGGGTTGGTCGGTACTTTGATGGAAAGGACTCGTGAAGGATTGTACTTGTCATACGATAGACTTGGAAGGGTATTTATTTTTAAGGTTAGAGTGGTGTAAGGAAAACTTCCAGATGCTTAAGGTTGAGAAGGGTTAAACTATTCTACAAGAGTAATGATATTTTGATGCACCCCTCACGTGGGTTTGAGAAATTTTTTATTGTTAATGGTAGAAGTGATTGGGAATGGAATATGAAAAATTGAAGAATTAAGATGAGGGCATGTTTGGATTCGAATTGGAAGTATTAAGGTACATCTTCAGAAAGGAAAAAGGATTTAAATTTGAAGAAACGAGATTACTTGAGTTAGGTATGGATTATGGCAGCGTTGTCATGCGTCATTTGGTTAGAGTGTAATTGATAAATATGACTGAAGAGAGAAGTCTATGGAACTTGACTAAGTGTAATAACGAAGTGTCATGGGGTTTTGCGATTGGTGACTGGAAAGGTGTAATATTCAGATGACTAACATGATAAGATTGATGGAAAGGCGATGTGTTGTACCAAGATAGGTAATTTCCTAGTATTATTAAATTGATGGGATGAAGTTGATAAATAAGAGGAAATCTTGGAATCTCTGTAACTTGTAGTTGATGTATATTTTTTAGGTGAAATTGTGTCATGATAGTAGACTATATCGAAACGTTTCTAGCTTGATAGCATGATTGAACATTTCAAGTATGAAT
The DNA here is from genome assembly GCA_029844215.1 of Przewalskia tangutica. Taxonomy (NCBI): domain Eukaryota; kingdom Viridiplantae; phylum Streptophyta; class Magnoliopsida; order Solanales; family Solanaceae; genus Przewalskia; species Przewalskia tangutica. Next base: position 13,074,926 of record CM056729.1, on the reverse strand, counting down.
AACATAGGAATATTGGAGTGAGACCTGTAAAATTTTAAGATTTGGGTACTTTTGGATTTTTTTGTAAGGGTGTAATGAGACGTCGCACTCAGAGTTATTCCGATGGTGAATGATAGGAGGCCAAAATCCATATATCAAAATATTCGGAGTGGGAATGAGATAAGTGAAAGAACAAAAAGAAGGACTTGAAGTATTTTGATTTTATAAGGATTTATCAAATTTGTGTGACTAGCTAGGGTTAATTGAGAAACATGAAGATTTAAGTCGAAGGATATAGTAGTACCAAGTTGATGGTGAGCTACTTGATATCTTTCAGTCATTCAGGGTGAGCTACTTGATCATCCGTGGCCCCTGAAGGGCTTCCTGGTTAATTCCATTTATTTTTGTTAGTTGACAGACATTATGTAGCCTTCGAGCATTCTTCAGACTTCTATTTCAGATTTGTTAGCGCTCTTGTACCCGTTTTGACCCGATTTTGGGGAATTAAGTATTTAAGATTTTATAACTTCTTTTCTTTATTTTATTTCCGTTGATTTAACTTGTTATTGAGAATATGGTTCACCTACTCGGGGGGGAATAGGGTAGGTGCCATCACGACTCGTGACTTGGATCGAGACAGCTGGACGACCTGTTGGTGATGCATTGGGGCCTGAATATGTAGATTGGCCCAACGGGAGAGGCAGTTGGCCTGAAGGAGAAAAAAACTTGCACTGGGCCATGTAAATGATGGCCCAGTTCGCTGGATTGTATTTTCCAGGGGCTGGACCATCGGTCCTTGGTCCAGTGGGCCCAGCTGCATGATCCAGCAGATTCTGTGGGTCCCGGGCTGTGGAAAAATGGGTTAGATATGAGAGCCTATCATCATCCAAAAAATTATAAGTATTAGTCCCGGTGTCATGTATCTTGACAAAAGGAAATTGTGATTCATCAAAAATTACATGACGACATATAATCATATGTTTGGAAGAAATCTCATAACACATGTAACCACGGTGATTAGTAGGATATCCCAAGAAGACACATGGAGTAGACCGGGGTTGAAGTTTTGTGATTGTGGTGGATGGAAATAGAGGGTAGCAAAGACAACCAAACACTCTCAAATGATGATATGAGAGCTCTCGTAAGTAAAACATTTTTAATGGAGCTTGGTAAGACATGTTCTTATGGGGAAGGATATACAACAGGTAGGTTGCCATATGAAGCGCATGATGCCAAAAAATGGGGGGTATAGATGCATGAGCAAGGGATGTTCTAACAATAAAGATTGTTCTAGCTTATCTCCTTCGAAGGAAGTCTGAGCTCCTTCCCATGCTAAGAGCCTTTCTAAACTCTTGAACTTAAGAGAGACATGAGTATAAATATCGTATCGTATCGTATAAAGATGAAAATGACAAAACAAATATCACACGAAGATCAGTGTACCCATATATTGATAGAAAATGAATATGACAGTATGCATGGGACATATGCTTCTACGAGTTTCAGTTGAGTCGTATCGAGAAAGAACCGCCCAAAGGTGCTCATTGAGCCGGTCCCCGATAGGCAAAAATCATCTCTCCTCTTGTTAAAATGCTTTCTTTCCCTTGGCTTCGGTGCCAGCTAGGACTGGTAGCATGGTCTTCTCTTAGGCTTTCTCTTGGTGGAGGAATGGGAGCTGCACGTTAGCACATGACTTTCTTACTTTTCCAGCAGAAAATGACCTCTTATGCAAGACGGAAAAAGTCGATTCGCTTTCGTATAATAAATAAAAATATCAATAAGACCGTAACCCTACTACCAACCGTGCTACCAAGCCTTATCAACTATTGCTATACTATGTGCGGACCGGAGCTATAAAGCATACCATCGACAGAGTCCGGAAAGGCAGTCGAAGCATTGGCTAAGAAAATCCCATCTTGAAGTGAAGCAAGAGGTTCTTTCAAGTTAACTGCATGTATGTTATGGTTCTAATTTTGCGTTCCGCCTTCCCATTCTGTGAAGAGGTGTGAGGACAGGATAAACGAAACTGTAAACCATTTGTTTTAAAAAAAAATCCCAAATCTGATTATTGTCAAACTCCCTCCCATTATCACATTGAATACTTTTAATCTCCCGTTCAAACTGAGTTCGGATGAATGCTCTAAAGTTTAGAAAAGTGGAAAACACTTTTTCGACAAAGGGAATGTCCACAAATACTTAGAGTAATCATCAAGGAAAAGTAAATAATATCTATGACCTGAGGAACTCAAAACCGGTGATGTCCAAATATCACAATTTAAAATAACAAATGGCATAGTAGTGCATGAAGTAGAAGAAGTAAATGACAATCTAACATGTTTACCAAGGGCACAAGCATGACACGTATTCAAAATCCGAATTTGAGTACATGAAATAAAATTATTTTGTTTAAGAGAGGCCAAAATAGACTCTCCTGGGTGTCCCAAATGTTCATGCCATAGTAATGGTGTCAATGCTGCAAAAGTGGAAGGAATTTTAGAGTGTGGATTTGGTAAACTTTTTGGATAGAGCTCCCCCTTGCTATCACATCTCATGAGAAGTCTCCCCGTCTGAAAGTCATGAACGGAAAAACCAAATGGGTCAAATCGAGCAGATACCCAATTTTCAGTAGTAAACTTCCTAACATATACCAATTTTTTTATTAATTTGGGAGCATCATGGACATTATTTAAAATTTCGGATGTGGTGGTGACAGTGTGTTTGACCCATAACCTTTTATTAAAATTGAATGACCATTTCCGACAACAATACCATTTTCTTTGCTCAAATTAAAATAAGGTGAGAGTGTACCTTGGGATGATGTCATATGGGACGTTTCTTCGGAGTTCATATATCAATTAGGATCCTGTGGATTGAGTCCAAGAGTGTGCATAGCGTGCTCAATATCCGTAGGTTGGGTCATCGTTGAATGGGCCTCCTGCCATTGGGCCGGAGGAGGCCCAAAACTGCTGTCTGCTGCCGAAATTGACCCAGCGAATTGGGCCTGTTGGGTCAAACTGCCATGTGCCCATGTTGTCCAAATTATCGATTGCGGTTGGCCGCATCGCCATCGGGCTCGTAGCTTGCTCGCCTAATTTGTATATGGACTGGGCATTGCCGCCAAAACCGCCGCCATGGTGCCGCGATTAGTCTGGCCTTTGCCAGATGAAATTTGGGCCTCCGCCCCGCCTTTGCTTGCCCGGTGCCGCTGCCAGTAGCCACCGCCGGAGTTGGTGTTGCCGCCATCGAAATTTCGGTGGCCCCCACCTTTATTATTTTCGCGATAGGTAAGAATATATACACCAAGTAATATTGAATGAGAAGAATAAGTCTTCTCTAAAATCCTCCTATAATATCTTCCTATATTAATGTTATTATATCATCTAATAATACTACATTAATACCTTTTACTATATACCATATATACATATGATTCTCCATAATTATATCATTAATAGTCATTAATAATATAATATTCTAACACTATCCACTAATCTATAAGGCCCTTATATGTACTACTAATTCCATAACTTCCACCTAACAGCCCTAGCCTATATAATATTAATCGTAGGCCTTTGACTAAAAGATTTAGGGGAAAATGTTGTCCAAATTATATATATTCAAAATGTTTAAACTTACTTTCGTGCATGTAAGAGTGTATTATTTTACGAAGAACTTTGTGCTTTGACGTCAAAAGAGAGTACATTAGAATCGTTAACTAGAGGCAAGTATCTAACTCCTCGATCTCAAGTGCACCAAGGAAAGTGCAGTTGTTTAAAAAGTTGAACACTAACAAAATTTTCATTCGAGTGTTGATCCAATTATCAATTGTGCTTCACTTAAAATAGGGAGTACCTGTTATTAGGGGTCACAAATTGGACCCAAATTCAATTGATCCGTCTAATTATTCAGATTTTAATAGGTTTGGACAATGACATACTATTAAATGGGCTAAGTTTGGGTAACCCAACTTAACTCATTCATCTTGAACAACTCAAATCAACCCAATACATTAGCCCAAAGTAACTCATCTACTATTTTATTATTTACCCAAGTCTTCTATTTAATATTTTTTTATTTTTATAAAAAAATTATTAAAAATATGAATTTTTTCTTACCTCTTCCCCGACCCCCTCCACCTCATCCTCAAATTTCTTACCTACCCCAACCTCCCGCCCTAACCTCCCCTTCCCCCCGCCCTATCACATTCCCAAATTTTTATTTTTTTTATAAAAAAACTGAATTTTTTTCTTACCTCCACCCTCCGCCCTACCCCACACCTACCCCTCCAGCCCCACCCTATGCTCAAATTTCTATTTCATTTTTTTTTTTACTTTTATAAAAATTTGAATTTTTTTCTTACCTCCCCCTATCGCCCTAATCCCACCTACCCCACCCCATCCACAAATTTCTATTTCATATTTTTGTTACTTTTATAAAAAAATATTAAAAATATAAATTTTTATCTTACCTCCCCTACCCCTACCTCCCCTCACACTAACCCAATCTCAATTTCTATTTTATATTTTTTTTTTTACTTTTATAAATAATTTATAAAAATATGAATTTTTTCTTACCTCATATCCACACCTACCCCCTCCACCCTACACACACCTACCCCCACCCATCCTCAAATTTTTATTTCTTATTTTTTGTTATTTTTATAAAAAAAAAAATTAAAAATATGAATTTTTCGTACCTGCAGGCTACCCTACCTCCTATCCCCACCTCCCGCCCTACCCAACCCCCCGCCCTACCACATTCTCAAATTTTTAGTTTATATTTTTTTACTTTTATAAATAATTTATAAAAAATATGATTTTTTTCTTACTCCGCCCCTATCCACACCTACCATCTTTCACCCCACCCCATCCTCAAATTTCTATTTCATATTATTTTTATTTTTATAAAAAATGGAAAAAATCTTTAAAATATTATTCTTATTTTAAAAATAAAGATATGAAAAAATCAAATATCATACGAAATAAAATAACATCATAGAATGTAAGTTTGAATTTTGTAAAAGTAATGGTTCAAGTTGACAATATGAGTTATGACCCATCATTTTAGTCCATCTTGACCCGCACATCTTAGCCCATGTAAGTTTTAGGTGGGTTGGACATTGACTCATCTACAACTTCAGCCAATCTTGATCCGCCTAACTTCAGCTCAAACGACCGATATGCCACCCTACCTGTTATTATCAGTTCAAATTTCAAAATAAGGAAGAAACAAGCTTTTTCACGATTTCACCATCCAGTTAATTATGTTCCAATTAATTTCCATTGATTGATTGGTCCGAAGTCATCTACAAAAAGAGATTTATGATGCTACTTGAAATAATAGTCAAGTACAATTATTTCTCCTCATTAGGCGCTCTCTATAGTCTCTTCTCCTAACTTTGATATGACCCATGGTCTAATCTGTTAAGCCATGGACGAGGCCAAACAACTGACTTTCCATGACTAAAAATTACCGATTTGACTCATATCAATACCTTGTCTAATTATTACTACTTGATTGGGTAGCAGATATTTGCATATGTATACCACTATTGATGCTGTCAAAAAGAAAATTATAGAACATATTAAGTGAATCTGTTTATAATCCATCTTGTCACAAACACACACACACACAAAACCTTAAAGCTCACAAGCAAGATTTTCTTCATTTTGGGCCATACTTTTGATGGCTTAGGATGTTTGATCAAGTTTTTTTAAAACGGTTTCTGTTTCTTAGAAATAGTATTCAATAATTTGTGCATAAGGGTAAGGGACTTTAGATGAACTAATGCGAATGGGTGTAAGCATCGCTGCTCGGAAACACCCAATGCTGACCACACTGATGTAACACCCCATTTTAAACCGGAGTCGAAAACGGGATTCTAGCGAACCCTGCTTGAATAAAATGTTAGAAAATAAATAATAAAAGTGCTAGAAATGTTAAAAGGTGCTAAAAAATGTTAAAATGTTAAATGTTTAAAAAATGTTTAAAAAGGTGTTAAAATGCTAAAAGTGCCTAAAGGCTAAAGGGTTGCTAGAATGCCAAGGGTTCGCGGAGTCGCCACCTAATTAATTTGGTGAATTAGGACACCTAAATGTCAACTTAGGTTAAAGTCAACACTAACTCCATTCTTTGTGGTCTGCTAAACTTAGTGAGATTCTGGGTAAGGGTTCTTTATTAATCTAGAGGGAAGGGGTTAGGCACCCTCTAAGATCCGCTAACTTGCGGTTGTCCTGCCAAACCTAGGGTTAATTATTATGTTAAAGAAATGCATGTTTTGAAAATATTCTAAGTAAAAGATATTTGCAGGTATATAAAGTGTATTTTGATAACATAAAGGACTTATAAGACTTATTCTATAAGAATAGATATAAGTTAATTTTTGGGTAGAAGTAGACATTATTTAAAATACATATTCACTGCCATAAAAGCATAGTATGAAAGAAAAGGAATAATGCGAGAATTGATTTTCATGAAAAAAGACACATTCAAATAACATAAGGTAGCATGGCATGGTTTATAAAAATATAAGATTGATTTATTAGAAAAAGTACACACGTATTTGCAAAATTTAATTTTTTGGCTAATATATATATGACATGATATATAAAGTGCTTAAATAAGAAAACGATAAATTATTTATATAATATTAGTAAAAGAGTTTATGAGAAAATTAATTTCTTTGGGTTAGGAATTAGGTAGGAAATAATGTCTTAGTTACATGACTTAACGTATGCAAGCAAATGGTTTAATTATAACTTAGGCTAATAATGGTTTACTTAGAGGGCGACCCAAGCTCAAACTATTCTAAATATATATTAATGTTAAGGGTAAATGTTAGGCAAATAATTACAACAAATGAATGAAGGAGGATATAAATAAAAGAGGGATGACTCGAAGAATGACGATGTCCTTTCGCCGCTGTTTGGAATTTCCTATGCGAGATGAAGATGCACATAGGTGTAGGTCCTCGTTTGTTGCAGCTTGTGATGAGTCTCGCCATGAGACTCTTCGTTTAGCTCCGATGCATTTCATATAAAAAAAAGAAAGATAAGGAATTAGTAAATGTCCAAATCTTATCAAGGGGGTAAAACGAACATTTGCCTCAAGATTTTAAATATGCTGAAAAAAACCACACACAGTAAGTTAATTTCACCTAGGAGACAAATGTACTGACTAACGTGTAAGGTTAATACAAAAGACATAAAATTAGTACATCTTATGAAAAATAGTCCAAACAACAGATAAAGGCCAAACGAGTAAACCTTCCAAATAAAACAGCCATTGAATTTTGGGATTATAATAACTCATTCTGGCATCTACGCATAGAACCTCATCATATCACATTTACGTCAAACAAGAATGCGACATCTAATTATCCCAGCAAAAAAAAACATACAGAAACTTGCACTAAGGGCTCAATTTTAAACAGAAATGTTGCACGTGAAATACATGAATAATATATATGCTCAAATTCAAACACGCCCCACATATATAAACTGATTTCCCACATTCCTAACTCTTGACATCCTACTTTCATGTTTTAAGAACCCAAACTCACGCCAAATTTATAAGTAGACAACTGACTATGGTCTTTTAGTGCAACCAATCACTCAATACAAACTTCATATCAACATGGACATTTCTACTGTCAACTCACAACAGGAAGAAGGGATGAGGATTATGTTATTGTCAAGACAGACTCCAAATATGGCAATCAAAATAGTCATTTTCAAAAATTAATATATATGGAAGTAAAATCTATTACAACTAGTTAAGACATTCGTATAATGAAGGGACGTCTTAATACCATACCAATGTATATCCTTTAGTATCGTCAACAAGATCGGGGAAGGGATTACATGAAGGCATTACATTTAGGCGTAGTAAAGCGGTGGTGGATTTGCAGATTCATACGGCTCGGCCAAATTAAGTCAGGATAACATGTGCGTTATTAACATATTCAGGCTTCTGTTACAACAAACTTAAACTGAAATGCGAGTAAGTTTAACTTATTTCATAGAGATTTAACAACACGCTATGGCACGAGTAACATTGGGTAACCTTGAAGACTGTCCTAACCACAACTTATCTTCTAACAAATTCGTATCAAACCGACATGCGAGTTTCAAATTTGATATTAACAATCTTTTAAGCACAAACGAAGGCAGTGAGTAGGGCTCCTAACATCCAATAAACCACATAACTGGACTAATCCATGCAGACACCCGATAAATGCTAAACACTGGTCTAATCGCATTAAAACACAATCGCCAACGACAATTAACTAAACAGATTCTGCGGTTAATTTCAGGGAGCATAAGCAATCGTCGACATCAACTCGATACATAATCAATACATGTTTGAGAAATCCGAAACACACATTACGCATATAAGTGTCTACGTGAAATATAGGACTGAAAGGGTAATGGTTTTACCTTCTCCGGGCAGCGAACCAGGGCAGCGTATCAAGTCGTCGGTCCGCTCGGAAGGCTAGCTAATTCTGTGGAACGAAAGGTTGCGAAAATTGCTGACTTTGAGGGTTGGGTTCTTTTCTGGATCACTCGACTAGACTGCTGCCTTTTCGAATCTCTCCCTGAGCTCTCTCGTATATGCCTACTCTGCTCGTAAAGAAAACGATTGCTACTGACCCCCGCTCTGACCTACTGTGTTCCTCTAGTATATGCCCTACTGCTCTGCTCCTAAAGAAACGATTCCCCCGACTCTCTTCTGTGTTCCCCTGTCTCTGAATCGATGTTATCGGTGGCTGCCCTTTCGATTGCCCTTTGCATGTGCTTATATAGCCCCCATTTGGGTTCCAAGTTAGGTAAATGAATAAAGGCTGATACTTGTGCTTGATTGGTATGCGATTTGGTTCGATTTGAAGTGGTTCGATTTAGGGAAAGTATTTATCACGATTTTGGACTGATTCGTACTGATTTGTTAAGGATTTGTGGGCTATTTTTGGGTCGATTCTCGTACTGTTCTTGTTATGGTAAGTTTGAAAACGATTTTGGGATATTTGAGGGAATCTGGAGATTCGCGGTTCTTGTAGATGGTAAGGGGTGTGCTGGCTGTGTATACATGGGTAAGGAAGAGGGTCGCCGGATTCTCAGGCGAGAATCTCGGCGAGGAAAGTGCGGCGATGGAAACTTTTAGGGTTCTTCTCGTTTCTTCTTTGCGTAGGGTTGAGGGACGAAGGGGACGAGAAAAGGGCTGAGGGCTTCTAGATAAATGGGCAGCTGGGGCGTGGGCCTTGCGGGTTGGGCTGGTAATCTTAAAGAGTGGGCTGATTAGGGTAGCATTTTAATTAGTTAGGGTAGTTAGATTTAATAGTTTTAGGCTTTTAATTTAATTAGTTAAATTAATTAATTAATTGTGATTAAATTATCTAATTGTTATAGAAATAAATGCGGGCGTGCTATTTAATTGATGCTTTAGAATGCGGCGCTATTATTTAACATCTTATTATTGTGCATTATTGCGAAGTTAAATTAAAAAATGAATTGAGTTTAGATTAAATTATTTAAATGCTAATGCAAGTATGATGTTTAAGAATTGTTTAAAGCTTTATAAACGCGACGCTATTAAATGCATGTATTAGATTAAAATTGATTTTAAATTACAAATGATTATGAAATTCTCTTGCGTATTAATAAACGCGGCTATGCTACTTGACGCGACGTCATTGCTAAATTATTTATTTTATTAAGAATCCTGACAGGGCTTGAAATCAATTAATGCGGGCGCGAGACTCTAAGTGCTTAAAACTCTACGTAAGACGCGATGTCGTTATTAAATTGAGTTATTTAAATGCTACATGCAGATAGGGCTTCTTAATTCTTTTATGAATGCTATTATTAAAACGCGTATGTTAGATTATTATTTCACGTATTTATTATTTATTATTAAATTGTTTATTTATGTCTGTATTAATGTATTATTGTTGTATTTTATTATTATAAAATTGTTTTAAAATTAGTGTAATTTTATAGTTAATGACTGGACGGGAGGGTCAAAATTGGGTGTCAACAACTGAGAGACACGAAAGTTTTGCAAAAACTGTTTCTAGAGAATCTGTTAGAATGGTTGACATATAATTATAGAAGTACTTCTGAAAAACACAAATAATTCTCTGTTTGACCGACCATGTGCCAGAAGTCTATACTGACATTTCAATAGGTCAAGCAAGTCCGATGGCAAGCCTGCAGGCTATTGGCTTCTTCCTATATCCCTGTTCGGGAAAGCTATTGATTCCATTACCGAACCAAACAAGATTATTCCCTTAGTTCTACCTACCACCCTTGCCATTTACAATAACATTTTCCTTTTCTTTCTTCTTTTTTAGGTATCTTATGTCCAGGCAGACAGGTCAAAAGTTGTTGATAACCCTGCGGCTGCTTCAGAGCTTCAGATGCCAACCAGTCGGCCGTGATCTTACCTTCTCTCTTCTTCTCTGGATCGGTTCTCCGTAGCATCTTCTTTCCACCATTCTTTTCCTCTAAGAAAGGATACTTTGAATATGGATTTTCTCTCTTCTTATTTTACTTTTTTTAGGAGCCAGCTTATCTCTAAGCAATTGATTGGGCTTCCCACACCCGAGAAGCAGAACTCTTTTTTCTTTTTTGTTTGAATAGATAGAGCTATGATACATTCCGAAATATTGTATGTAAAGGTAAATAGACTCTTTTATTTTTAATAGATTTAAAACTATTTAAAATATTATTTTCTATCCTATGTTTCTAAAAATAATAGCAACTTTCCTGCTAAGAAAGGAACGAAAGCTGCTCTTAGGGAAGGCAAGTGATTTAGCAAAGCACAGGCGTACTTTACATTTAATTAAAAAAAATTAAAATTATTTAATTGCAACATTTAATTAAAAAATAATATTATATTGTACATAAGAAATATAACGACAATATGATTGACTCAATATGTTCAAAAGTTGAATATATTACATCATTACACAACTAATAAACTAGAATATATAAATATTATTACGACCCGCGACTAATTAAGGAAGTGACAATGTTGTGGCGAACATATTTCATACTAACATCATTCATCGATCCGTCATGATCATCTCTCAAAGTCCTTGATGTTCCTCCAATAAATACATCTCCTTCAACTTCAGGAACATAATTAGGGTCTGCATCACATTTATCTAATTCCAAATCTTCAAGTGCATGCCTTCTAATGTAGTTATGCATAGCCATAGTTGCCGCAACAATTTTTTTTTGTGTCTAATGGAAAACTTGACATTATTGATAATACCCTCCATTTTTTTTCCACACACCAAATGTTCGCTCAGTTATATTTATCAATGAGGAATGGACAAAACAAACTGATACTTAAAATATGGGCAAAATAAACTCATATAATAAATGGATATTTGCCGAGTACCACTAAACATGTATTTACCACCTAGCCGTAATTAAGCAAGGGCCATAAGGGTTTTTACGAGGTAACATGCTGACACATAAAAATAATAAGTGGAAAGGTGCTACGTAAAATCCTGCAAAACAGAAGAACTCAACCTATGCATATATACATACTAAGGTCGACAAGGTCATGCACGACTACTATACACAGAACAACTGCTACAAACCTCTAAAGAGTACGTGACATCTTAAGGTCGGGACAGGGCTCCGCCATACTCATATGCACATGCAAAAATACCATACCGAGATCAGACTGCAACTCCAGAACAAGTGGAGTGCTCCGATATCATTTGAACTGGCAACCTACTGGTGCGGATCGTCGCCTCGTCTACCTGGACCTGCGGGCATGAAACGCAGAACGTCGGTACAAATGATGTACCGAGTATATCAGGCATGAAGAATAGCATAATATAGACATGAAAGTAACATGAGACAAGAATAATCAACATGTACATAATGCCTCTGAGGACTATATTATGCCTAATTATCATGTCTGTGCATGCACAATGTCGGTCATTCATATACATATGCGTATATAACGCCATCAAGCCTATGTAGGCATCCCATCATATCATATATGTCTTTATGGGCATACTCATCATATACCATGTGGTGGTGCATATATAGCGCCGTCATATATATATAATGCATACCGTATATTAGCTTATATAACGCTTTTGAGGTCAAGGTGTATTTATGTATATAATGCATGAATGATGCTAAGACACCTTGAGTTTATCGGAGAGACGTAATGTCGTTGCACCTCCGATTAACATTATGAATATTAACATCTTTCTCATATGCCTCAATAGGGATTTAGGAATATATTTAGACATGCTTTGAAAATAAGAATGAATAACATGAACATCCTTAACTATCAAGTAGAATCATTTATGTGATAGTATTACATTTATGTTTCGTACTTAGAACAAGTCAAAAGAAGAAAGAGTATCCTTAACCTACCTTGTATATCGATCCTTTAACAATGACAACGGAATCAACCTCATTTACAAGTTAATCTCTATAAGTGAAAAAAAAAACATTCGGTTATACTTTAAAGTTCTCAAAATTCTTGTTGAAAGTAGAATTTGACCGAGAGCTTCCCAAACGAACCACACCGTAAGAAATATTTTCAAATAGATTATTCAAAGTACATCATAAGAAATATTTCTTACGGTGTATTTTCCAATAGATGTAAACTGCCTAATGACTGTTCAAGGCAGAATTTCAATAAAATAAGTAGGCGTTTGGCCATGGAAACAAAAAAAATCACCTTTTGTACAATTTTTGAAGTTGGGGTTGTGTTTGACCATAGTTTTTACAAATAACATTTTATTGTTGAAATGTACCATTTCAACAAAGTTTTGGTTGGTTTTCAAATATAACTTCAAATCGTATTTGAAATTTTTATGATCAAACATTGATTTTTGAAAAAAGTTAAAAAAAAAAAAAATCGAAAAAAGTCAATAATTTTTGACCAAACAATAAGATAATCTCCTAGATAATAAAGAGAAATTATAGCAACAAAACGGATTTTAAATGTGAACAATGAGTAGGTGGCATGTTCACAACTGGGCAGGTCACTCTTTAACTACAGTTACCATTAGCCCAGTGAACTAATTACTAAAGTAGTCTGAAAAAATAATTTTCATCTAACTACTTTAAAATTTGAAATTTAGCTCACTTTGCTAACGGGGAGAGAATTTTAATAGTAACCTCAAAAAAGCCCATGGCGTTCAGATAATCCAATGAGGATTTATTACTCCAATGTGACTTCGGTGATGTTTGACCAAGCTTCTAGAAGTGTATCTGTTTTTCAGAAATATTTTTTTGATCAAACACATTTTTTCCAGAAGTAGAAACACTTTTTTCAGAAGCCAAAAGGTATTTCTAGATGGAAAGAGAAGCAGAAACACCAATTTGGTACTTCTGGAGAAACCCTTTTTGTTCATTCATTGAATTATTTTTGGACATATTTACCATTTTCTTTTCACAAAATTCCTTTTAATTTCATATAATATCCACATATAAAATAGAAATTTGAGAATATGGGTAGGGTGGGAGTATGGGGTAGGGCGGGAGGAGGGGGTAATTATAAAAGTAACAAAAAATATGAAATAAAAATTTGAGGATGGATAGGGCAATGGGGTGGGGTAGGGCGGGGATAAAAATCATTTTTTTATAAAATTAACAAAAATATAAAGTAGAAATTTGAGGATGGGTAGGGCAATGGGGTGGGGGTGGGGGTATGGGGTAGGGTTAATAATTTTTTTATAAAAGTAACAAAAATATGAAATAGAAATTTAAGGATGTGTAGGATAATGGGGTGGGGTGGGGGTAGAGGGTAGGGCAGGGATAAGAAAAAAATTCATATTTTTTAATAAGTTTTTTTAATAAAAGTAACAAAAAATATGAAATAAAAATTTGAGGATGGGGTAGGGCAATGGGGTGGGGGGTAGGGGTAGGGCGGGGAGTAAGAAAATCTTTCATATTTACAATCAAAATTATAAAAGTAACAAAAAATATGAAATAGAAATTTGAGGATGAGGTAGGGAAAGGGGGTGAGATTGGGGGGTAGGGCGGGGGTAGGGGGGTGGTGAATTTTTTATAGTTTTTATAAAAGTAAAAAAAATATGACATAGAAATTTGAGGATGGGATGGGGGTAGGTGTGGATAGGGCGGGGGTAAAAAGAATATTCTAGTAAATTTGCATAAATGCTGGCAAAACATGAAATTGTTTCTATTTCTTAGAAGCACTTCTATAATTATAGGACAAACACCCTAACTGATTCTCCAGAAACAGTTTCTGCAGAATTACTTCTCAGAAATAGAAACACCTTTCCAGAAGCTTGGCCAAAGAGACCCTTAGTACCTGTTTGGCCAAGTTCTCAGAAACACTTCCTAGGCCAAACAAGTACTTTTTAGAAGTAGAAACACTTTTTTCATAAGCCAAAAAGTGTTTTTAGATGGGAAGAGAAGCAGAAACACCAATTTGGTGGTGCTCCATAAGTGCTTCTCGAGAAGCCCTTTTTTATCATTAAATAATTTTTTTTGGACCCATTTACCCTTTTCTTTTCACAAAATTCCTTTTAATCTCATATAATATCTCCATATAAAATAGAAATTTGGGAATGAGATAGGGCGGTGGGGGGTGTAAGAAAAAAATCATATTTTTTAATCTTTTTTTTTATAAAAGTAACAAAAAATATGAAATAGAAATTTGAGGATGGGGTGGAGGGGGGGGGGGAGGGGTAGGGCGGGGGTAAGAAAAAAATTCATATTTTTTAATAATTTGTTTTATAAAAGTAACAAAAAATATGAAATAGAAATTTGAGGATGGGGTAGGGCAATGGAAAAGGCGGAATTGGATAACTTCTTTGGCTTTATTGAGGCTTTTGTAGTGTGTCCTCTCTAAAATAGAGAAAGCCTTCTTACTGTTGACACCCAATTTTGACCCATCTTTTAGTTATTTCTTGCAATTTTAAGCATTTTAGGACACCGCATTTTTATCACCATTTTTGACATTTTGTATATTTTTTACCTAACATTTTATGTTGTTTTATTTTTTGTAAATTGACATCATGTTTTTACTTTAATTAGGTATTAAACATTTTTTCAATATTATGTTATTATTGTTACACGATCATTTTGTTTTATTAATTTTGCATATCTTTAAATAATTAACTGACATCTCGTCTTTACTTTTAATCAGGCATTAAATATTTACTAAATACTATATTTTATTATCATTGCATCGGCATTTGCATTTTAATAATTTTGTATCTTTAAATAATCTTCTTTTAAATAATTAATCCATTTTTGCATTTTTTGCCAAACCGATTAAGGCACAACTGATCACCCAATCCGCCAAAAACCGAAGCCCAAACTGAGGCCCAATACACCTTTCATCTTTTCCCTCCAATACCCAATACCCAATACCCAATACCCAAAATCCAATACCCAAAACCCTAAACCTAAATCCCACAATATAAATAAAACCTTACCCCCTCATTTTAAAACCTACCCTATTTCTACCTACCCAGTCGTCGACCACAATCCCCCTTCTCTCTTTAAACCTCACCCTACTTTTACCTTTTCAGCCCGTCTACCCCTAAGGCCCTAACTCCCTCACTTTAAACCTACCCCAGCCGCACATTTACCCTATCAACATCACAGAAGCACAACATCTTCCTCAGCACCCTCTCTCCCTTCACCTGTTCCCTCTCCCCTCTCCCGTCGCCGCCAGTCTCACTGGCGAACCATCACACCACCACCGCACGTCTCACCCCCCTGTGACCCTAAAATCACAACCTCACCCCTTCAGCCGCCCAACTAAGACTCTCCTCTCTCTCACACTGTCGCCGCTGCCCTCGCCGGAGTTATATCTCCGGCGAACACCAACAACACCCATTGCCCCCACACCGCCGCTACTCACCGGCGAAACACCATCCCCTTGCTCTCCCGTCACACCCACTAGTGGCGAACACACCACTGTTCCATCATCCTTACCTCATTGACCCCACTGCTCACCGTCTCCTCCCCACTACCCCAACATCACCGACATCGCCATCACACCCCACTACTGCCCGTCACTGTCCCAGCGTTCGTCAGGCGGCGTCGCTCCGGTGTTCGCCGTGGAAGTGACGCCGCCACCATCGATGCCTGGGTTTGGTTCTATTTTTAGATTTGTTGGTATATTTTTATTTGGACTGATTTCCTTTATTTTTTTGAATCTCGCCGGAGTTTTTTGTTTTGGATCCGTTGCATACTCTGTTTTTATGCCCCGCCGCTTCGCTTTAATGCCCACCGACGCCGCCTTTAATGCCCATTCTTTGTGGTGTTTTAATGCCCACCGATGTTGTCTTTATGCCCCGCTTCCTGTTTTTATCCTCGCCGCTTGCTTTTAATGCCCATCTTTACACTTTAATACCCCATTTTTGGGATGAATTACTGGTGCATTTATAGATCATTTGCTGTTGTATTTATCGCAAAGAGTTACTGCCTATTGTTGCTGCATTTAGAGCCATTATGTTGTTGTCTATTGAGATAAGTTGCTGCAATTTGAGATTGCTACATGCTCGACTTATATTGTCATCCACTGTGAGATGAGTTACTGGTATCTGACATGCCCGCAGCTCCCTGCTCACTCTTGTTTGATATTGCTTTATTACTACATGTTTATGCTGAACTGTTGCATTTCTGGGATGCCATTTGGGCTGATAAGCTGTTGCACATTGAGCGAACTCATCTCTACTACACTATTTCAAAGTTTGAGGTTGCCTGCTGCTACAACCTCACGAGAACAGATACTACACATGAGATCATTTCACGAGTATTTGACCATCCCATCGTTGCTATGATTTGGCTAATATATTGTTGTCCTGAAGCTGTTCCAAACGAAGTCTATTACTTCTGGTATTAACTGATTTGAACATGATACTACACTTTGGCCAATGAAAAAGTTATCCGTCGATTTTTGAGGCCTCCACATTTGCAAAGACGGAAAATAAAATAAATGAAGCTTTCTGGGCAATGATGATTTCTTCCACTTACACCGGATAACCAAATACGACCGCAAGTCGAATACTCGCAGCCGCACTTGTTTAGGCTGTCCCACTTTATATTTTTATATCTGAGCCCTCCGTGTTTAAAACTATTACTGTTTTGGCGCGGATCTGAAAGTTTTATTTATTTTATTATTTTTAGCAATATTGGTCGATGAAGGATTCTCCGTCTGATTTCCAAGGTCTCCCCTGTGCAAAAGACGAATTTATTTTTGGCTTTATTTATTAATTATTGCTATTACTTTAAAATTGTTTATTTTATTACTAACACTTTCACTAAGTGTTTATGCAGGTACCCGGAGATCATCTTGTGTAGAAGGCCTAAAAAGGGCTAAAGATGTCCCGGATTTTTATCTTATGTCTCATTTAAATTTTAGTTTTACTATTTTTATATTGAATTTTATTTTAATTGTAAATTATGTAAAAGTGCTTAGAATAGGTAGAATAAAAGCCAATACATAATTAACCTAGGTTTGAACGGATAACCGCAAGTTAGCGGATCTTAAAGGATGCCTAACCCCTTCCCTTTAGGATAATAAAGAACCCTGATCCAGAATCTCACATAGCTTTCGCAGACCTTTAAATGGAGATCATTTATATCATTTTATGCTATTTAATAAGTGTCCTAGTTCACTAAATAATTAGGTGGCGACTCCTTTAAATACATTTAGGAATCATACCATATGTATTACTCCCGTTTTGAACTCCGGTTAAAATGGGGTGTTACACTTACCCTATAAGGATAGCCATAATTCTTTAACCTTCCCTTAAGGTAAATTTGTAGGGGTCTATTTTAGCGAAGAATTTATTGTTGTCCGGGTTATAGAATTTTCCCGCTAAGGGGCTTTAAGCAACTTGACTATAAAGAGAGGCGAAAAGACTATAAGGAGAGGCGTGTTGGATATTTTGTGGCCAAGGACAATTCCCTCTTTCACCATGAAATGAAACTTCTCATAATTTAGCACAAGGTTGGACTTTTCACACCGTTTCAATACTGCCTCCAAATGCTTCAAACATTCATCAAAAGAATACCCAAAGACAGAAAAATCATCCATGAAAATTTCTATGGTCCTCTCCACCATGTCAGAGAAAATTGCCATCATGCACCGCTGAAAGGTAGCAGGTGCATTGCAAAGCCCAAATGACATCCTTCTGAAAGCAAACGTACCAAAGGGGCAGGTGAATGTTGTCTTCTCTTGATCTTCTGGTGCTATGGAAATCTGATGATACCCTGAGTAGCCATCCAAGAAGCAATAATAGTTGTGCCCTGCGAGCCTATCCAACATCTGATCCAAAAAGGGTAATGGAAAGTGATCTTTTCTGGTTGCTTTGTTCAACTTGCGGTAATCAATGCAAATCCTCCACCCAGTAACTGTTCTAGATGGAATAAGCTCATTGTTTTCGTTGGTCACCACTATCATGCCACCATTTTTGGGCACCACTTGCACATGAGTTACCCATGCACTGTAAGAAATAGGATAGATTACCCCAACATCAAGCCATTTCATGATCTCTTTTCTTACTATCTCCTTCATGTTTGGATTCAGTCTCCTCTGTGCCTCAATGGAGGATCTGCTCTCATATTCTAGACGGATCTTATGCATCACTGTTGAAGGATTTATCCCTCTTATGTCTGCCAATGTCCACCCAATGGCACGCTTGTGAGCCCTCAACACTCTCAGTAGCTTCTCAACCTCCACTGTGGATAGATGACATGATACGATCACTGGTAAGGATTGGTTCTCACCTAGATATCAGTACTGCAAATGATCTGGTAGAGTCTTCAACTCTAACTCTGGAGCTTTTTCTGTGGATGGTACTGATCTCTCTGGCATCTGCCCTAGCTCTTCATATTTCTTCTTAAAACATTGCTTATAAGAATCCATCCAATTTGCATATTCCATCAATTTCGGGTCATTGCCACTATCCTCACCCCATTGTGTCAGCATTTCTTCAAGAGCATCAACACTTCTGAACCCATTTTCTAAAACTGCTTCTTCAATCATATCAATGGCATAACAGTTGTCACTCGCCTCTGGGAAGGTGGCTGCTCGGAATACATTGAAAATCACCTCATCTTCCTGAACACGAAGTCTCAGTTCACCTTTCTGAACATCAATGAGTGTCTGCCCTGTGGCTAGGAATGGTCTTCCAAGGATAATGGGGATCATTTCATTTTCTTGCATGTCTAAGATGATGAAATCAGCGGGTATGTTATACCCCGTATTTCCAGAGTATGTACGCAGGGACGTACGTAGGAAATTTCGAACTTAAGAATAGGCTTGGCCGAATTATTTTTGTGCACAACACCCGATTAGAGTCGTTTTTCGACGAAACGTTTTCACAGCTTTCGTAGGGAAAATTCCGGCTATGTCATTTTTAATTTTTACGGATTTTTCCGAGAGACGAAATGTGTTGGGCCAACAAGAGGGCGCCACTTGGCACCCTCTCATTGGCGGACGTGAATGGGCGGTAAAGGGAGGGTTGGACGAATTGGCCTAGTTGGTCAAGGGGAGTTGGTAGGATATTTTTGTGTGTTAGTTGGTCAAGGACACATGGGTGAATCTTGGCCCTACACTTGCCTTGCACTTGGCAAGATCTCGCCATTGGGCCTTCACTGACCTATAAATACCCACCCCTTTGAAGACTAATTCATCCATAAATTTGCCTAAGTCTTGAAAGCTCTCCTTCTCTCTCCCCTTGTGTTGAGTTCGGCCGAGGGCCTCCCCCTTGTGGCCGAGAGCACCCCCCCCTCTAGGGGTGCTAGCCGAGAGTGTACCCCCCCTAGCCTAGTTGTTTTCATATAATACCCCCCTTTTTGTGGTGTAGAAATACTCTCCAAATATTGTTTTAATGCCCAAATTACCTTAGCCGTATACCTTGTAGTATTCTAAGGTTATACCTATACGAAAAGCCCAGAAATACTATTATACTTTCCGTCAGTCACAAAACCGAAACCCTAGGAAAATCTCCATAGTCCGTTGGAGTATGGTGTAGAAGTTGGTTAGAACTTCTAAGGGTGGTTTAGAGCGGGTTGGAGCGCTCGGAGTTGGAGCTAAACGTTGCCCAGGATCGACATTTATACTTGGATAATTATGGGCTTATCGAGGTAAATATCTTGTCCCTCTATTGTAATTGGAAATTACATGATTGTTAGACTATATAGTTGAAGTATACTATATATAGAACTGAACGTAGTTATCGGCAATGTCTTTTGACTTAAGCCTGAATAATAAGAAACCTTTTCGAAGAGTCCGAATCGTATTTATATAGATTGTATTACTGTGACTTGTAGCTTTTACGTGAGGTAGAATTGTGCACGTCCGGTTTAGACGTATAACCCCTCGGTTGGCTTGGTAGCGGCCGATAGAAGAGGAGATTTACGCGCCATGTGGGGGAGGAGAATTTTGAATTTTCTGTAGAATGTTCTACGAAGAGATCTAGATGTTAATAAGCGCTTGTGGCCTTATAGGTTGAAGTACTACGTGTGGCGCGATCTACTTGGCAGGAGTAGTAGCCGGTTGGAAGTACTTGGAGCGTTTGCTATTAGTCGATACTCGTCGCGAGGTATGTGAACCTCTTCCCATCTCTTCTAGCATGATATGTGTGAACTATGTAGTGCGGTGACGCATACGTGCTAAATGTATTTGATTGGTTTAAAACATAAAGTGTTATAACGGCTTTATGGGAAGTTGGTTATAACGACTTTATGTTGGTAAGAAAATACTTGTGGTTTTTAAAAGGTAATCGATTTGAACTATAAGCGCTTGTTATGTGTTAATAAAGAACTTGAAGTATTTCAAAAGATTTTTGAATCATTTGAAAGAAGAAGTAATACTTGGTTTTAAAACTTAAGAGTTATACTAGCTTTATGGGAAGTTAGGTATAACGGCTTAAGAATGTTTCTTGATTTGGAAATCGAATGTGTATCGACAAACCACCGCAGCGTTAATAAAAGGAAATGTTTTGTGATTAAGTATTATTAAAACCAGAGAAACTTCCATCCGCATAGAAGCTAAGATGAGACAAAATGATATTTCCTAGGTCATGGCTGCTGTAATAAGATTGTTATAAACAAGAATATCCTACTCACATACAAGGCTTATGTTTCTCAGATGGTTTAAAAGAGAATTATATTCCTAAATAAATAAGACTATGAACTACGAAACCTTTCTAAAATAAGAAACGTAAACATTTGAAATTAGGCAAACTTGGACGTTTGGAAAATAATGTTGTTACTTGATTTTACAAAGGTAAGTATTTTGATTACTTAAAAAGATCACTCTATTTTATACTACGTATTGTGTGACTTATGTGAGCTAAGCGGATCTTTTAAAGATTTAATGTGTGAAGTACTTTGGGGATAGGTGCCCGAACTTGTTAGTAGAAAGTACCTTGTGTGAATAACTTGATTGTATTGATTTGTGATAGCCTCGTAATACTTTCTTGTTGATTTGATAAGTAAACATGTTAGGATGCTACGTGTGTTAGTATCTTGTGATTATTATGTAAGGGGGTCACTCTTGTTGTGCTTACGTTGTCAAACGTTAAGCGTTAGATCTTTTATTATATCACATACCCTCGACTTGTTATACCGAGGGCTTGCCACCCGATGCGGTCTATACGGCCCATGCACCATGTGACTACGCGGAGTTGCGGAGCTCGGGATTGATCATTCGGGTGTTTAGCCCGACGCGGGATGCCCTACGCGGTCTTTGGCGGACTACGCGTCTTTGAGGACTATGCGGCCGCGGAGCCTAGGTGGATACCGGGGTTAAGCCGCCTCGACGCGGGTATACCTCAGTGATGCAGGACCGTGATTCGAGGAATACCTCACGCGGTGCGTGTGTGTGACCTATGCGAGTGCGGTAGTTCGAGGATAGACGCGCACATTGATATCGCGAGCGAGCCGGTTCGATCATGTAGTGCGATGCAGAAAGACCTCGTGATGCGCTTTATGGTATTTTGTTTATCATTTGGGTCTTAGTAGTCGGCTATGCCTTCGTACTTACCCCGCACGGTTCTATTGTGATGACTTGAGGGCGTGAGTCCCTGACTTGACATGACTATTTATTTATTGTGAACTGTAGTTTGGTTATCATACATGTCTCCTGCTTTATATAGACTACTATGATTTCATTTACAGTATCTTCATGTTTCACATACTTGGTACCTGTTGTACTGACCTCCTTCGGGGGGCTGCGTTCATGCCGCAGGTAAAGGTACACCAGTCGTTGATCCTCGCTCTTAGGGTCACAGTTCAGCGTTTGGGAAGCTCCGTTCCTCCGGAGGCTTATCTTGGTATAGTCCCCTGTTGTTGTAGGTGCTTACATTCGTGGTATGGCCCCGCCCCGTCGTTGTTGTCATATCATTCGTAGAGGTGCAGTAATCTTGTGTGGCGGGGTTTGTAAAAAGGATTAAACTGTTCAGGTTGAAAGAGTTGTTGTTTTTATATATATGCCGAAAGGCAAGTTTTCACAGGTTATTGTTTTTACTTCTGACATTTTATGTTATTGATTTATGTTCCGCTGATTTTCTCTGATGTATGACTACTGGGGTGCCCGGGGTAAGGCACCAGTCACGGGTCCGGGTTCGGGTCGTGACAGGGTAAGATAAACTTATCCACTTTAACCAACACATCCTCGATGACTTCTCTAGGGTGGACGATGGAGCGATTAGTTAGCTGTAAGGTGATGTTCATAGGTCGTGCTTCCCCCATTCCAAGTTTGCAAAACACAAGATAGGGCATCAGATTTATACCTGCTCCCAAATCACACAAGGCCTTCTGGCATTCAAATTTTCCTATGGTACAAGGGATGGTGAAGCTCCCTGGATCTTTCAACTTCTGAGGTAACTTCCTATGTATGATGGCACTGCATTCCTCAGTTAACATCACTGTTTCATAGTCATCTAGCCTCCTCTTTTTACTGAGAATATCCTTCATGAACTTTACATAACTCGGCATCTGCTCTAGAGCCTCAGTAAATGGGATATTGATTTGCAATTGTTTGAAGACTTCCAGAAATTTAGAGAACTGTTTTTCAAGGGACTTTGTCTTTAGCCTCTGAGGATACAGTATCTTGACCTGAGGATTGCCAACAGTTGTTGGTAATGTCCCTTGCTTCGGATGAGGGTCTCCAGCAATCACCTCGTCATCTGATGCCTCGGCTCCACGGCCGCAGATTCGAGTTGTGGCGTCAGAAATCCTGCAGCCTTCTCTCAACTTTGGCGCCACGGCCGCACTGGCCGTGGCGCTGAGAATTCTGCGAGCCTTCTGAGTCTTTCTTCTCCGAACATTGTGGCGGTGGTCTCTCTCCCACTAATTCTCCATTCCTTAGATCAACTGCATGACACTGCTTTTTTTTATTCACCCCCATATTTTCAGGGTGATTCCTATGTATTCTGTCGCTCAGCATGCCCGCGAGTTATCCTATTTGTGTCTTCAAATTCTTTAGGGACACTCTTGTCTCATCCATGAACTGAGTTTGGTTCTTAGTTAGCCTGAGTATGACCGCTCGCAACCCGTTCTACTCTCTCTGTGGAATATGAGGGTTACATTGTTGTTGATAGTTCTGTAACCCTTTATAGTGGTGGTCCATGTTCGCTGGGTCCCTGAGATGGATCAAAACCAACAAACAAATCACGGCGCACAATTCCACAAATAAAATAAAATAAAATACAAGAAAATAAAAACCAAATTAGAAATTAAGAATAGATAATCTGATATTGAACTACGTCAACCCCCGGCAACGGCGCCAAAAACTTGATCGCGATTTATCCACACGCTTAACGCAAGTGCACGTATCGTTACAAGTAATATAGTCTACGTAAGACCGAATATCGTCCTCAGGAATTAGTGTTCAATTACCAAACATCTATCTATGGTATCTATTTGGCTATCGATGTTTTGTGGTGATTTTTATCTATGAACTAATGGACAATTGTAAAAGATTAACTAAATTACTTTACTTAAATCAGATATGGTGGAAATAGGGCTTCCAATCTCCTCAACTATCCGCTCGCTTTAATCTTTAATGCAATAATAAATGTTCTTCTTCTATGTTGAGATAGTAGGTTAACTAGGCCGTTTTATATTCTGGTTAGGATATATAAACACTCAACCCCGATGCAGAACCCTTCTATCTTTCGATGATGGGATTTACCACAAAGGAGGATTAAGAACAATAACCTATTAAACTACACAAGTATCGGGGTACTTTCGTCCACGATTTTAACCTATGTTTATTCAACTATAGCATATTCAGAATCTCCCCTTTCGGATTTCGATTCGAAATCATATATGTGATGATAACTAGTGATCAATTAATTACCAAACAATCAAAGTAATTATTGAATAAATCTCAACTATATAAAGAAGAAACCAAAACCATGCATTAAATCATAAAAAACGAGGTTCAAGTGATTCGAATGGAAAACCCTAATTAATGTTTAGCTCCTAGTCATAGACATACCAAGAACTAAAAGATTATCCAACATAAACTGAAAATAAATAAAGTAAGGAAAAATAATTACTTAAGAGCAAGCCTCTAATCGTGAAGCCTCCAAGACTCTAAGTGTTGTGATGAGTTAGAGATTGTGGAAACCTTCAAAAATCTGCCCTAAGGCCCTTTTATAGCCTCCAAAAACGTTTCCAACTTTTTCCTCTTGCCCTTGACCCTTTCTTTCTCGGATTTGGCATAAAACCCGCGTCGACGCCATGGCCCTGTAGTCTGGCGCCGTGGCGCTTAAACTCCTGCAGCTGCTGATCATCCTGGGCGCCGTGGCCCTGCTGTTCCTGATAGAGTGACGTCACATCGCCGCCCTGTACTTCGTCCGGGGTGCCAACTTTTCGTCTCTTTTGGCTCTGGAACCTCTGTTTCTGCCCTCTTTTTGCTTCTTTTCGCCAATGTGCCATTTTAAACCACTGTGACTCAAAAGAAAAAAAATATCCTAACACGACACATATTTGTACAAAAATGGATAAAAGACTAACTAAAAATGACTCAAAAGGTGTATATAAAATACACCGATCAAACACCACAGAGCTCCATTGGATACGAGACTTACACCATTAGACTCGTCTCATCAAGCCCGTCATTTCCATACTAACCACTCCCGTCAATTTCAACGTTTTCACTGTCAATTTCGCGATCGAAGTTATGGACGGCTGAAGCTTCAAGCAGCTCCAATGGTGAAATTCAAATTAAGATGAATTGAGACTTGAGGTTGGTTGCAAAATATAGCCAAGACCAAGGCGAACACAGTGACACCACCCACAGGTGTCGACATTACCTGACCAGGCCGGAATTTGCCAAAATACAGCCAGAATTTCGAATTGGTCGACCTGAAGTTTGTGAACGAATTGAAGCACGGGGTTTAGTGATTATTGTAGTACTGATGACGACGAGTCTAATGGTGTAAGCCTCGACTGTCGACTGAACCCCAGTTGGCCGAAAAAACGATCGACGGTGGTAGGGTTCGCCGAAGTTCGATTTGGGCTAAGTTGCTGATGATGACGAATCGAGCTATGAAATTTGTATGGAAATGACAGAGAGATGATGGTGGTACGTGTGGGTTGGACGGGGTGGTGGGGGGGGTAGGGGGAATAAAAATATGACATAAAAATTTGAGGATGGGGTGAAGTGCGTGTGGTAGGGCGGGGTAGGTTTGGACATATTTGAGTCATTGACTATCATATTATCGTTACATTTCTTATGTACAATATAATATTATTTTTTGATTAAATGTTGCAATTAAATTTTTTTTTTAAAAATTATTAAAGTGTAAAGATATACTATCTTTTAGAAACATAGGATAGAAAAAAATATTTTAAATAGTTTTAAATCTATTAAAAAGAATATTCTAGTAAATTTGCATAAATATTAGTCAAACATGAAACTGTTTCTGTTTCTCAGAAGTACTTCTATAATTATAGGCCAAACATCCTAACAGATTCTCTAGAAAGAGTTTCTGCAGAATTACTTCTAAAAAATAGAAACACTATAAAAGAAGTTTGGTCAAACAGACCTCCTAGACGAAAAAAGAGTCAAATACTCAAATGAGGATTATGTTCAGTCACAGCTATTGCGCTTTCTCAGGATTATGTTAAAAAAAATAAAGGCAAATACTCAAATGTGACTGAGAAGGCCTGTGCTGTAGCCTAACTACCGTTAATTGTATTTTTTAGCTTTTAAACGTAGAACTCTATTACCACATGCTTATTATATCACACTATTTAATTAATCTTGAACCAGTCAATCTACTTTACACTTAGTGTCACATTTTACTTTTTCCTCACGACCTTGCTCTGGACTCCATCTTGTGGTTGTTCTCTCTTCAACAACATAATTATCTAAGCACGTTGAAGAAATAGCACAACCTTGCTGTTGCTCAATATCGAGAAATGATAATGTTTCCGCCACACTGCCACATGCACAACCTTGATGTTGCTCAATATCGAGAACTAATAATGTTTTCGCCACACTACCACAAAGGCGAAGAGTGCAGTGGAAGTCGGATCAAACCCTCAAGCGACTATTTGCACTACCATCTTGTGCTGATAAAACGAGCACAGCATATCCAGAATGTACCAAAGCGGGATGATGATAGTCAAGCAAGTCTACCCCATACTGAGAGCCGGATCTAGTCACCCAGTTCTTACTTCTAAGGTGAGAAAAAGCTCTGAATAAGGAGGAAAAATGATCATGTAGCATGGGCACCATGAGTTCTTGAAGCCCATATACCAAATACAAGAAACATGTGTAGCGTTTGTTGGTATAATAATCTGTACTTGACTAAATAATGATTCAAAACAATATGTTAATCACTTAGTGAAACATATAACATAAATGAAACAATAAACGAAAACAGAATCTGTTTTGGAAAAATAATTTCAGAATGTAATCGAGCCCACTTAGTTCAAAGTGTGTCCTTAAGGAAATTATTCCTCACAAGATTTCGAGGTTAACGGAATATCGCCTCCCGTGATAGAACGATTATCTTACCGTAATAGTAGTACTCCAAATTAGGTAGCAACGAACCACTCAACGGCAGTATATCACACAGAATGAAATTTTCGAGTTGAAGAGCAACTTCAGAATTTCAGAATTGATTAGAATGAATTTTTATAAATTCTTGAAATGATCAAGAATTTATAGGGTTAGAGGTACTGATTCTGAATGGTTGCAACCATTCAGAATAGTCACCTCATTTTGGAGGAAATTAAAAGAGAGGAGAGTTTGATGGGTCGGATCGGTCGTAGTCGATCCGTTTGGATTTGTTTTTAATTAAATAATTAATTAATTAAAGAAACGTTTGTCCAAAAAGATTATCAATCAATCTTTTGACAAATCCAAATCCAAATCCAAATCCAAATCCAAAGCCGAAGCCGAAGCCGAAGCCGAGCCGAGCGAGCGACGACGACGGCGCGAGGGGTCCTTGCCCTCTCAACCTTTTTAGCAGCTCGAGAAGGTGTAATGTAATATATACACCTCTCTTTCCTTCCATTTTTTCGATGTGGGATAAAAGAGCCTTTTACCCTCTTTAATTTTTATCCCATCATTTCCTATTCACCAATATCAAAACCCAACAGCGTTTAGGTTATTGATCTTAATCCTCCTATGTTATTGAATTTATCATAGAAATATAGAAAATTCTCATTTAGGTTGAGTTTTTATATATCCTAACTGAAATATAGAACATCTTAGTTAATCTACTATCTTGATAAGAAGAAGAATTACTAGTCTTGCATTAACGAATGATAGAGGGCATAGTTGATGAGATGAGAAATCTTAATTACATTCTGAGTTAAATTCCGAATATTTTCGTTCTTATTTTATTCCTGCTATTAGTTTAGAAATCAAAACTCATAATTATTTGCCAAATAGAAACGAAAGGTTAGTTAATTGATAATTGATAATCAGTGTGGACGATATTCGGTCTTACCGAGATTATTACAAATTGTGATACGTACACTTGCGTAGCATTTAAAAATTTTGCAACACTATTCTATAGGAGTATCGAGTGCTACAAAAGAATTGTGAGAATGATAAATAAGTATTCTTATTTTTAACACGATTTTTTTATATGTGTTTTATGATTAGATCAAGAACACGATGGGAAAATATTACACTGGTACAGTGGTTGAACTCATACAATACTTATAAAACGTGTCTTGATTTGTTGTCAAAATGAAAAATTCTTGAGGGATCAAATATTTGTGTCGTCCAAAATATTGCCAACATTGTTGTTGACATTTTCAGAACGTGATATGTGTTGGGATATTGATCTTAACTGATTTCAGAAAATTTAGATTTTTTCTTCCCTATTTTTATGTCATGTTTTAATTGGAATTCAAATTGTAAAAGGATAAGATTAAATTCCAAATATGATGTTTGTTGTTTTATCCCAAAATTTTAGGTGTAAGTTATTAAATAAATATCAAATACCTAAAATTAAGGATTTGTTTTGAAAGGCCTGCCAAGTATATAAATATTCATCTCATTTGTGTTTTCTTTTTTACCATTCTTGTCTTTTCTTAAAAGTAAAAAAAGGGGAAAATCACATCACATCCTCGGTAAAACCCCTACCGATGGAACCCTCTTCTTCTCAAACACATTCATCTTCATCCAAAAACCCTAAACCCCCAAAATCCTCTTCTCAAAACTCACCAATGGAAACATCTCCTATGACAACCTTTATGTCGACCAACACACCAACCAATACACATATGAGTACTAACACTCCATTAAATTCTGAACCTCCGCAACATTGCCAGTCATCTTCTTCACAGTTCATAGGAAACTTATCTAAGGCCATAATATTTAAAGACTTAGAGAAACCTTTAGATATAAGCTACACAGGCGATGACAATAACCCGATAGATGTTGATGAAACATAAGACATTTCAGCCCTGGACAAACGATTAAGCTCCTTCTCATTCCCTACTCGTCGATCTAGTTGAGTATTTAAAAAACCTGTCATGCAGAACCAAGTGAAATGCATATACATGTTTGTTCAAGAAGTGATAGTGAGGAAACGACCTTTGAACTCTCAAGTGAATAAAGTGAAGAAGAACAAGTTGTTCTGTACCTCAAGATGTGCCACTGGAAAGGAAAATCCCTGATGAAACTCCCTTGAAACAATTCTTTCCGAAAGGAGCCCTCAGGACTACAAGGTTAAGTGTTGCTCCAAATGTTGTCACAGATGCCAGAACATCTCAGGCAACACTTCATCCAACATCTGAAGAGGCACACTTGCCTACTTTCTCCAACAGTACATAATCCATTAGCCTAGACTTGTCTAGTTCAGACAATGAGGTAACTGTCTTCCCAACAAATTTTACTCTAAAACTAAACATGTTAAATGAGATTATTATAGAAATAGAGTAATTAGGTCTGAAAGAGAATTGATATTGTCTCGTGTTCTGAATTTTGTGTGGTAGATTTTATGAAAGATACACAACTTTTTGGCACTTTTACCGATAAAGAACCTTATGTTGATAAGGTTGTAAGGTTGTTCTATGCAAATTTAAACTTTGTTATAGAGGATACCTCCTCGAAGACATTTGAAAATGTATATTTCTACAACAAAGTGTATTAATTTACACATTCAGTCATCAATCAATGTATGGGTCTTACTGAAGAGAAAGTGAGACAAACAAAAAGAGTAACAACAAATAGGGATACAATGATAGAATATCTCATTGGAGGTCTACTTAAGAAATGGATCCCTAGATGCCCAACTTCAAAACTTACTGTCCTATTTTCAACCCTCTTCAAAATAGAAATTCACAATTGGCTTCCCTCTCTAAATGAATCAATTGTTATAACTGAACAAGCCTCCCTTCTGTTCAAAATTGGTAAAGGATTCAAAGTTGATTTAGGAAAATTAATCTTCTATCAAATTGCCAACCTGGCAGAAAAGAATCAATTTCATCCTACCTTTTCCCTCTCTGATCTTCAAAGTACTAACTAACCAAGGCCTTGAGCCTATTAGAGTATATTTTGGGGAAAGCTCCTGAACTTTACAAAATCAATAAAGCTATTCCAAATAGCAAAGAGAGAGTAATTGATCTACCATGGACAAAAAAAAACAGATAAGGAATATGTTGTCAGAAATGTTCCCAACATTCAGGGTAACACTGGTCCAAGACAGTCTGTACTGTTTACAAACTTGCTTATAGAGCAAATTGCTAAAATCAACTCACAAATTTCTGCGGTTGATACTCCAGAGATGCCCTGATTCAGGCCAGAAAGCATTTTTTGCTTTTGTTTTCTTCACAAAAAGAGGGAGATGACTCTACACAGGGGAGCAGATATAAGGGGAGCAGTGAGAGGTTGGTAAAGACATGAGTGAAGAAGTTGTTGATACAGAAGAAGATGTGGATGCTGTCATGCAGAGAGAAGAGACTGTTGGAAGGAAAGTCTTGACAGGGCTGAGGCTGAAGGCAGAAGCTGAATCTGCATGCAAAGGGCCAAAGATGAAACTTCTAGGCAGATGAATGAGCAAGCTGAAGTTATGCAGAGGTAGATAGCTTCTGGAAGCTGCTACTACTGCATAACAAGAAAGGGAGAAAATTGCTGCTGATTGGAAATGATTAATTGTTAATGAATATGTTTTTGGATATTTGGTGATGTGGTTGGTTAACTGGAACAATTCCTGTTTGAATGACATATGCTAATTTTATTTTTTCTAATCATATAAGAATGGTGTATGTATGTTTCCGTGTATGACATCACATGTTAAGGTGAACCATAACTGTAATCATATATGTTGGGACAACATCAATGACATTGTCTTAAGTCATGTGCACGGGCTATAAAGAGTTTTGTGAAGAAAGGAAAAAGGGGAATATTGCTAATGTCGGGGTTGGTGTTGTAACATTTGACCCAACATATTCTCTGAAATACTATTGTTGACTGCCAAAAATGTTGGGACAAATGTCACAACATTCAAACCAATATTTTTCTTAACAATTTTGCCTTACTTTCACGATAAGCAGTAAATAGTTTTACTGTGAGGTAAAAATGACTTAGGCATGTGAATTAGGAGCCGTGTAAAACGTGGGAGAATGAGTCAAAACTTGGAGAAGAAGTTGCGTGAAGATCAAGTCAAAGTTGTTGAGATTTCGACTCTATGTTCCTCTCCAACAAACACTCAAGCTGTCCACCTTTCCCTCAACATATTCAACTGATCGATGAGATTTTCAAGGAAGACTCATTACAATAAATAGAGAGGCTACAAGAGTGAATCGATATCCAGAAAAAGTTTGCAAAAACATCGAGAGAGCTCTCATATATTTTCGTCAGAAAACTAGATCATAAGTGTTGCTTGAGCGTGTCGACAACATTTTGTCCAACATTATAATTGCTGTCTAGATTCTAGATTTGTTCTTCATTGAAACAATTGTAATGAGATGTTGTCTATGTCTATTTAGGTAGATTTTCATCTGCGACTTCATCATTTTTTAATTCCTTTTTGTTGTATTTTGTAATATTGTAAAGAAAGAATTTATTCAATTGTATATAATATATACAATACATTCGGTCATTGACCGTCATAGGTTATATAATAATATATATATAATATATATATAACCTATGAAAATTTAAAAAACTTTGTGTCATTTAATTTCCGCTGCTTTTTACTCTTCAAAGGTTTCTGTTTTTACTACTGTGTTGTTACCGTTGTCATACGACATTATTCCTGACATTCGGAAACAGTATTGACATTCTAATTTGATTTAGTTTATTTACATTTTATTTACTATTTCATAGCCCCGGGACCAACAATATTCGTTAATCAGTCTTGGTTCACTGGTGACTTCTGTGCAGACTTTAGCTATTTATATAGAGGAAATGGTGAGATTTGAGGGAGATAATGTCAACCATGCATGATTTTTAGGCTTTTCTTGGTGTACTATAAATGTTGAGATCCTGAAAAATATATGTTGAACACAAACAAAAAAACAAATCATTTGCCGAAACTTGTATACACAAAACCAAATGATGCATAGTGAAATAGGAATTTGATCATGACCACTTCAAAGGGCTAATCTAGCGCAATAAAAAAATGGACTTAAGGTTTATATATATATATATATGTTAATCTCTTCGTCCCAATTTATATGATGTAGTTTGACTCGACACAAAGTTTAAGAAATAAAAAAAGATTTTTGAATCTTGTGGTCTAAAACAAGCCAAATTTTTTTGTGTGGTTATAGATCATCTCGTTATGCGTAAAAGGTAAAGTTTAAGTTAAATTATTGTCAAATAAAAAAATGTGTCATTCTTTTTTGAACTGATTAAAAATAAAAGTGTCATATAATTTGAGACAGAAGAATTAGTAACTTTTTATACTTGTATAACCTTTAAGCAATCAACATTTATTGTAAGCAATTTACGATAAACTTTTAATGCCTTATACTAACAATCTAATTTTCTTTGCAATATTACCTATTTAAAAGCCAATCAATGTGGCTGTCAATCGTAATTGTGGATTAATCACGTAAAAATGACGAAAGAAATTAAGTAGGACTTGCCTAGTTCGATTAAGTAGTCTAATACTTAAGTAAAAGTATAGTGACCAAGGGTGAAATTGACCCTGAGTCGTCGAGTATTATCACCAAGTTGGATGCTCTTTGTACCACCAGAGTTTAGAAATGTTACAATCTAGTCTGGAAATACTTACCATTCTGTTAAATTTACTTACAGAGTAGGCGTTAGGCTTTTAATGAGACAATTTTGAATGATGTAAGATTTACTGTTGCAACCAAATGTACAAGAACTGCACTCCAACATTAATTCAAATAGCTAGGATGAGTAGAATTGAGCTTGCTGTAATGGTGGAAAAGTAGTTTTATCAGTATAAAGGTTTATACTTGTGAGCTGTTGTCAAGAAATGGTCATGTGTCTGATGAAAACAATGGCTAATTTTCTTCACTAAATAGGCTCTAACATTTAGGACTTAAACTTTTATAATAGGAGTAGTTAGTTGGGCCTTTTAATTATAGGTGATAAATAAGTTTTAAAATTAAGTTGGGGTAACTCTAGTTTTTTTAATTGAGTAGGGGTGATAAACTTTGGATTAGTAATTAGAGAGTTTTGACTCACTCCAAAGTTATATTTTTAACACTTTGACCCCAAGCTTTATTTTTTACACTTTGCCCCCAAATTTTATTTTTAACACTTTGATCCAACTCATATAAACCCTACAGAGCCAAAAAACCACGCCAAATCTTCTTCTTCTTCGTCCGCCAATGTTGCTCAAGAAAGAAAAAAATGTGACCACCCGATTTTGCAAATTTTTGACTAAATTTTGTTGGTGTAGCACTAACAATTACTTCATAAGTGTTTTTCGCTCATTTGGTAAGTACAACAATGCTGTTTTATTTCAATTTTTCACGTGGGTATAAATCTACTGATTTTCCAACAACTTACAGTACCTGTTGTAGTTGTTGCAACATATAATGTGGTTGTTGCAACTTCTACATCAGATTATGAAATTATTGTAATTGTTAAATAAATAACCTCCAACAATCGGTGAGTTGTTGCCGTATATTCCACTTTGTTGCAACTCAACGATCTGTTGGAGTCACTTCGATTTTATGCGAAGCGAGAACCCAAAAAGCCGCTTCAAACAGATTATTGACTTGCTGCAACAAGTTATATAGTTGTGAACACTTGTTGCAACAACTCAACTATCTGTTGGAGTCGGCTTCAATTTTTGTCTGAAACGTAACCCAAAAAACTGAAGATGCTTCCAACAGATTATTGACTTACTGCAACAAGTTGTATAGTTGTTGCAACAACTCAACTATCTCTTAGAGTCAGCTTCAGTTTTCCGCTCCTTCATCCCATTCAGCTCCTTCATCTCCTTCTCATTCAGCATTTTCTTCATTTTCTTCATCTCCTTCGACAAGTGCAACAAATACACGAAAATACAACAAAACAACAACATTCAAGAAAAATCCATGCTCTTCTTCATCTTCTCTAACCAAAATCATCATTTTCACACTCTGATTTCAAAACCCTAACTTTTAAACCAAGTGAAAAAAACGTTTACCCGAGAATGAATAGAGAAGCAACAACAATGGAGAGAGAGAAATGAAGCGTAGAGTAACAAATGGAGAGAGGAACGGCGAAGAATGATGGTCGCCGATTTTTACAAAGAACAACGGAGAGACAGACGAGGAATCGTGAACGCTTTTTTTAAAATAAAATGAACAAGTAGTTGGGGTCATGGGGGAAAGTGGGTTGGAAGGAGTTTTTGTATAATGTGTGTGGGTTGGAAGGAGTTTTTGTATAATGTGTGTGGGTTGGAAGAAGTTTTTGTATAATGTGTATGAGCTTTTGTGTATTTTGTAAAAGATTATAAGTTTAAAAAATTATAATTCAGTCTCAATTTTAGTTAATCACATTTTTAAGACATGTTTGACCTTGGCTGGTCAAACTTGTCACCATTTCTATTTATGAGACTTTTTTATCACCATAAATTAAATCTTCCTAGTTGGGTCTTTTAATTATAGGTGATAAATAGGTTTTAAAATTGAGTTGGGATAACTCTAGTTTTTTTAATTGAGTAGGGGTGATAAACTTTGGATTAGTAATTAGAGAGTTTTGACTCACCCCAAAGTTATATTTTTAACACTTTGACCCCAAAATTTATTTTTTACACTTTGCCCCCAAGTTTTATTTTTAACACTTTGACCCAACATATATAAACCCTACAGAGCCAAAAAACCGCGCCAAATCTTCTTCTTCTTCGTCCGCCATTGTTGCTTAAGAAAGAAAAAAATGTGACCATCCAATTTTGCAAATTTTTGACTGAATTTTGTTGGTGTAGCACTAGCAATTACTTCATAAGTATTTTTCGCTCATTTGGTAAGTACAACAATGCGGTTTTATTTCAATTTTTCACATGGGTATAAATCTACTGATTTTCCAACAACTTACAGTATCTGTTGTAGTTGTTGCAACATATAATGTGGTTGTTGCAACTTCTACAACAGATTATGAAGTTGTTGTAATTGTTAAATAAATAACCTGCAACAACTGAGTGAGTTGTTGCAACATGTATTTCACTTGTTGCAACAACACAACGATCTGTTGGAGTCAGCTTCAGGTTTTGTCTGAAACAGAACTAAAAAAACTAAAGCCGCTTCCAACAGATTATTGACTTGTTGCAACAAGTTGTATAGTTGTTGCAACAGGTGTTCCACTTGTTGCAACAACTCAACTATCTGTTGGAGTCAACTTCAATTTTTGTCTGAAACGTAACCCAAAAAACTGAAGCTGCTTCCAACAGATTATTGACTTGCTGCAACAAGTTGTATAGTTGTTGCAACAGGTGTTTCACTTGTTGTAACAACTCAACTATCTATTGGAGTCAGCTTCAATTTTTGTCTGAAATGTAACCCAAAAAACTGAAGCTGCTTCCAACAGATTATTGACTTGCTGCAACAAGTTGTATAGTTGTTGCAACATGTGTTCCACTTGTTGCAACAACTCAATTATCTGTTGGAGTCAGCTTCAGTTTTCCGCTCCTTCATCCCATTCATCTCCTTCATCCCCTTCATCTCCTTCTTCTTCATCTCCTTCAGCATTTTCCTCATTTTCTTCATCTCCTTCGACAAGTGCAACAAATACACGAAACTACAACAAAACAACAACATTCAAGAAAAATCCATGCTCTTCTTCATCTTCTCTAACCAAAATCATCATTTTCACACTCTGATTTCAAAACCTAACTTTTGAACCAAGTGAAAAAAAAATTTACCCGAGAATGAATAGAGAAGCAACAACAATGGAGAGAGAGAGAAATGAGCAGCAGCAACAGCAATGGAGAGAGAGAGAAATGAGCAACGATGGCGATGGAGAGGAACGGCGGCAATGGTGGTCGCCGGTTTTTGCGGCAGAGAGCAGAGCGAGGCGTGAATCTGTTTTTTTAAATAAAATGAACAAGTAGTTGGGGTCATGGGGGGAAGTGGGTTGGAAGGAGTTTTTGTATAATGTGTGTGGGTTGGAATGAGTTTTTGTATAATGTGTGTGGGTTGGAAGAAGTTTTTGTATTATGTGTATGGATTTTTGTGTATTTTATAAAAGATTATAAGTTAAAAAAATTATAATTCAGTCCTAATTTTAGTTAATCACATTTTTAAGACAAGTTTGAACTTGACTGATCAAACTTGTCACCATTTCTAATTATGAGACTTTTTTATCACCATAAATTAAATCTTCCTAGTTTCTTTCATAGCGTTGGGCCATTAGTCGCTTTTGTGGAGAATCTTATATCGCGTTGAGTAAATTTGAGTAACCCAACCACATAATAGCTGAAATATCACATTTTGTTAATGGAGTTCAAACCACAAATAGAATCATGTTAAAGAAACCAATCCGTCTTATTCACAACTCAAAAGGACAATGAACCAACAAACCGAATGAAAGGAAAACAGAAAAGAAAAATGAAGTTCCAAAAATTGGCTTCGAGCTCATTGATAACTCAACTAGACCAGCTACGTACTAGAATTTCCACTAAACTAATAAAAACCACCATTCATCCTCAGAGGAGAATCTGATGACGATGATGGCAAGATGACTTGTTCACGTTGAGCATTGGCAATCCTCTTAAGCCTTTTCTCACCAATCCCAAATGCAGCTGCAAATTCTGGGCCTCTCAAGCTCTGCATCAATGAATTCTTGCCTACCAAGAACTGTGGATGGTTCCTCCTTGCTGATGTAGTGAAGCCGAAGAACTCAAATGTGCCATTCATTGAAGCAATTTGGCAAAAAGGGAAGTACCGTGGCACCCAAAAAACGTCCCCTTCTTGTACTCTAGCATTCATGGCTAAAGTTCCATTTGGATATACAATTTGGACTCTTCCAGTCCCTTTCAACACTATTCCATACTCTATTGCTGTTGGATTAACATGCGGTGCCATCAGGGATCCCTAAATTAACCAAGAAACACATATAAAACATGTAAGCAACAAAAAGATATATTATAAGTACATAGACCTAGTCAACTCAGATTTGCTTTCACATGAGGAGATCTGAGACTACTAGACCAAAGGTCACCACTTGTATGAGGCAAGCTACATATTTAAGTCAGCGAGTGCAGATGATTTACCGGGGATAGATTGACAAGATAAACACCATTGCCGGATTGTTTTAGAGGCGAATAATCAGATTCATCCAACTTCTTACTCCATCCATAGTCATTCTTGAAATCGGGTTTCCTGTTATAAAGATTGTATGTTGAAGGAGCTTTGTGATTCACTCTCTTGACAGTGTCTTCTCTGTTTAATAAAGTAAACAGAATTTTCCTCAATGACCATGTTGATTTCTCCTCTTTGGGGCTAGCTTCTTCCTCAAAATTCACAATCCTCTTCAAGTGAGCTAGTCTCTGGTGGGGTTCTTGAGCCAAGAATTTGGACCAAATGTTTGTGTGATGAGAACCAGATAGATGCACGATCGGCCCAGAAGTTTGGCTGGTCAAGAACGTGCTTAATTCTGCTGTCGAGACCTGTCGTTTATATAATCTTGATTCAGATCTTTCCAGTGACAAATTTAGTAAGAACATGTAATTCCCTTGAAATACTCACATTAAGAGCAGTTGATAATGTGGTATGATCAAATCCAGCAAGAATGGATGCAGGACCACCACCAACGAAGAATGACTGAAAATAATTACACGAGTTGCGACAAGGTTTGAGAAAAAAAAAGGACTATAAACCAAAGACCAGAAATGGATTAAAAGACCAATTTTTGAGAAGTTAGCTTTGGATACCTGGAAAGCATTCCATCCCATGGACTCTGAGGTAATATCAATACTACAAATTATGCGAAGTCTCTGGTTTTCAACTCTATTTTCCAAATAAAAAGCTGATCCAGCAGGAATTGTGTACACATCTCCGTGCTTCAATTTCCTTTCTGCTAATTCATCCCTATAGATATGTCCAACTCTTGCTTCCCCTGTATTCAGTTCATAGAAAACGTATATTATGGCTTATTAAGAAAAGCATCAAACAAATATTATGTCAGTTTTCTTACACCCGTCATGTATTTTAACCTGTTATAAAGCAACTAATTTCCCTTATTTTGAAGTGTCTAATCTCATTTTCTTGAACGATTACATGTAATTTATCTTTTATCTAACTTGATAATATAAACATTCTTACCGTGGTGAACAAAGAGGACAAGATCAGAATCAAGGTACTGAGGGGTGAAGAGGCTATTGGGTTCCATGGAGATGAAACCAATATGCATTGGACTGTGTAAAAATGAACCACTTCGGTAGCCACCCTTCACCAATCTCATAGTCCCAGCATCAGTTTTCACAACCTCATGTAAGTGACGTAGCAAAAAATATTTTTCTCCTTGTGTCTTTTGCTCACTTTCTTCTTCTCTTTCTCTCTTTCTTCCTTCATAACCATAGCCACCAACGGAGGCAACTAGTCCAGAGAAAAGTACCAGCACTAGAAGCAGCAGTGTCCTTATATTTCCCATTTCAACTTGTAACAAAGAAGAATGTTTTCTAAGTTTTCTTTAATCAGTTTGGTACAATGGAAGTGAAGGATTTGTAGTTCTTTATATAGAGGGGATGGGGAGTTTCCGAGTTGTTGTCAACCATGCAAGATTTATAGGCTTTTCTTGTGTACTTAATGTTTAGATCCTGAAAAATGTTGGTTGAATTAACGAAAAATAATTTGGTGATTGTATACAGAACCAAATGATGTGGAGAAATTGCAATTTTGATGACCACTTCAAAAGGCTACTCTAGCGCACTAAAAGAATGGATTTAAATTTTAAGATGTATATACTAATTTTTATACTTGTATTAAGGTCACTAATCAATGTTTAGTATAAACAAATCACAATAAAGCTTTAGTTGCCATACTAATAATATAATTTTCCTTACAATGTCAAGTTTTAATAACTAATGGATGTGATTGTCTTTAATTGTGGATTGATTAAAAAAGGACAGTCAGGTGCACTAAACTCTCGCTATGCGCGAAATCCGGGAAGGATAATTGTGGATTGATCACAATAAAAATAACATAAGCAATTTGTTCTAACCGATTATATAAAATAATTTACACGGTTAGCAAATT
Organism: Przewalskia tangutica; assembly: GCA_029844215.1. Taxonomy (NCBI): domain Eukaryota; kingdom Viridiplantae; phylum Streptophyta; class Magnoliopsida; order Solanales; family Solanaceae; genus Przewalskia; species Przewalskia tangutica. The sequence goes on along the minus strand of CM056729.1, from coordinate 13,035,831 downwards.
TGAATTTTATCAACAACATAATGCCGCAAAATATTCGATTAGCATGTTGAAGGGATCCAGTGTTTGATCCTTCTCTTTATAGGAGTCTCACTGGTGCACTTCAGTATCTTACCTTCACTAGTCCTGACATTGCCTATGTCATTCAACAGGTGTGCTTATTCATGCATGCTTCCAGTGAACCTCACTTTACCGCTCTTAAACGTATCATTCGGTACGTTAAGGATACTCTTAACTATGAATTACATCTTTATTCATATGTACCGACCAAACTGATATCCTACACGGGCGCAGATTGGGGCGGCTATCCTGATACACGTCGATCTACTTCCGGCTATTATATATTCTTGGGTGATAATCTCATCTCGTGGTCTGCGAAACGGCAAGCACACTTTCCCGTTTGAGTGTAGAAACAGAATATAAAGGCGTTGTGAACGTTGTTGCCGAAACTTGTTGGATCAAGAACCTATTTCTAGAATTTCATTATCTCTTACGAAGGCATCTATGGTATAATGTGATAACGTATCTGCTGTCTACTTGTCTCATAACTCGGTTCAACATCAGCGAACCAAATATATTGAGATGTATCATTTTGTTCGTGAGAAGGTTGTCATAAGTCACGTTCGGGTGTTACATGTTCCTTCTTCCCATCAGTACACATATATATTTACTAAGGGAGTTCCTCGACAGTTGTTTCTTGACTTCAGATTTAGTTTCCTCCTTCTGCTCCGACTGAAGGGGTGTGATAAAGTATACATATATATTTTCCACATATTATGTAATTATTAATTTAATGTAATTATGTAAAGTAGATATTCTTATATATATATATATATTAATGAGAACCTCGAGAATTTCATAATTCTACAATAATTTTGTTGAGTTGACTTAGCCCAACTTAGTTTCTAGATTATAGAAATGGTTGATTCAACTCGGTAATTTAAAAGCTCAGTTAAGCTCTCAATTTAGTATAACAAACTCAATTGGACTCCCTTAATTCAATTTGGTTTGATATACCTACAGTAAACGGCTATGGCGCAAAATAGCAGCTGCAGGAAGAGACCTAATATACTTATCACCGGAACTCCAGGAACAGGGAAGACGGCTACGGCGGCTTCCCTGGCGGAGGTGACGGAGCTCCGGCACATCAACATCGACGATTTTGCTAATGAGAAAAACCTGACAAACGGCTGGAATGACACCTTCGATTGCTACTACATCAACGAAGACCTTGTAAGTCTTAACAGGTCAAACCTATCTAATTTTAGGTAGATTTCTTAATTTAAATTTTTTACCTATTTTTCTTAATTTCAAAAGATTATCTGTTTTAATACTACATAGTAATACAAATTTACAAGTTTTTGTAATATTATAGAATTATTAAAATAAAATCATATTAAGGATTACTCTGACTTCTATAATGCCAAGCAATTTGGAACCAAAGAAGTTTATGTAAGAAATATTCTTCACAAATTCTTTCATTCCCAAGTGGTAGTAAATATACCCATAATACAAGCATAATCTTAAGCTACAATTAAGGTAAGTAATGACTAAATATACACCTAACGTATACAAAATATACACAATAATGACCGAATATACTATCAGATTCTATCACACCCCGCAGTCGCAGCGGGAGGTCGGTGTATGCTGAGATTATCCCGAAAATCTTCAAATAAACCAGCGGAAGACCTTTTGTAAAAATATTGACAATCTGATAGCATGACGGGACATGTAATACACGTACTTGTCCACAAGCAACTTTTTTCGCGAACAAAGTGAATATCCAACTCAATACGTTTAGTGCGTTGATGTTGAACCGGATTCCTTGAGAGAAAAATTGCACTAACATTATCACAATAAACCAATGTCGCCTTCGGAACCGGACAGTGGAGCTCCAAAAGAAGGTTCCATAGCCAACAATATTCAGACACCACATTGACAACTCCTCGGTATTCTGCTTCGGCAGTAGACCTGGACAAGGTAGCTTGTCGTTTGGAGGACCAAGATATCAAATTGTCACCGATAAATACACAATAACCAGACGTGGAGCGTCTGGTATCCGAACATCCACCCCAATCCGCATCTGTGTAAGAAATAAGAGTGGTTGTCAAAGACGGATATAGATGCAACCCATGATCGAGAGTGCCCTAAATATAGCGCACAATGCGTTTGAGAGCATGCATGTGATCCTCCATCGGGTTATGCATGAATAGACAAACCTGTTGCACAACATAAGATATATCGGGCATCGTAAAAGTAAGATATTGCAGGCCCTACAAGGCTGTGCTAATGTGATGGATCGGCATATGGCTTGCTGGAAGAAGCACCCAACTTCGATTTAATATCAACCAGAGTGGAAGATGACTTATACAAGGACATGCCAGCTCGTTCAACAGTCTCTTTTGCATACTTCTTTTGAGACAAAAATAAACCACTTGTATGACGTGTTACAACTATCCCCAAGAAGTAACTTAGTGGCCCTAGATCTTTCATTGCAAATTCTGAGCAAGAAGTGACATGATAGACTTGCGAAGAACATCAGATGAAACAGTTAATATAATATCATCCACATACAAAATAATGTAAGCTATATCATTACCCTGACAGTATATGAATAAAGAATGATCAGACCTACTGTTAGAAAATCCAATATTAGAAATATAATCTGCAAGCCTCTTGTGTCATGTCTGAAGAGCTTGTTTGAGTCCATATAATGATTTCTTCAGCAGACACACATGATTAGGATAAGTGCAGTCTCTGTACTCCATGGGCTGATACATGTACACCGTTTCATTGAGTTCTCCATGTATGAATGCATTTTTTACATCAAACTGATGAAGCGTTCATGCCTTCGAAAGAGCCAAACTTAGTAGTACCGTGTAAATAGTTGTTGGTTTGACCACCGGACTGAAAGTCTCATCGCAGTCCACACCAACCTTTGAGTATTCCCATCGCCTACAAGATGAGCTTTATGCCTCTCAAATGTACCATCACATTTTTGTTTATGACTAAAAATTCACATAGACCGAATCACATTAACATCAGGAGGACGGTTCACCAAATTCCACATCTTATTATTAATAAGAGTATTATATTCATCATCCATAGACATTTTCCAATTCGGGCCACTAAGGGCAGACATAGGATTACGGGACAACGGTGATTTGGTAACATGGGTGTGAAGACCGTATTTTTTGTTTGGCTTGAAAATCCCGTGTTGACTATGAGTGACTCGCTGTTGGGCTGGAATTGGATATGGGTCCGGGGGCTGAAGGGGATGGGCTGCCCGTGCATGAAGTTGGGTCATGACCCAGTGGACTGCTCGTCGCTGGGCCTCTCGACAGTGGGTTGCTAGCGAGATGCTCAGTTGGGCTGGCAGCCACTGGGCTTAGTAATTAGGCAGAGCTACTGGCCGATCCACCGGGAAAAATTGGGAATGTTTGAGGGGCCAATTTATGGATCAAATACGGGGCATGCTATCATCAAGAAATTCGTAGGTAGGAGGCACGGAACAATGTCGTTTGGCAAAGGGAAAATTTGATTCATCAAAGACCATGTGGCGACTCACGATTCTTTTATTAGAGGAGTCGTAACATTTGTAACCACGATGGTTTGACGGATATCCCAAAAAGACACACGGAGTAGACCGGGGTTGAAGTTTATTGATGGTAGTAGAAGAAAAAAGAGGATAGCATAAGCACCAAAATACCCGTAGATGAGAGGGGATTGATAGGCTAATTGTTTGCTTGGAAGTATGTTGAGGAGATAAGTTGTCATTTGTAATGCATGATGCCAAAATGATGGTGGTAGAGAGGCATGGGCAAGTAAGGTTCTAACAATGTTATTAATGGTTCAAATTTTTCTTTCGGCTTTTCCATTTTGAGATGAGGTATGTGGACAAGAGAGACGAAAAGATAACCCATTAGTTTTGCAAAAATCCCAAAATGGCCCATTATCAAATTCTCCACCATTATCACATTGAATATTTTTAATATCCCGTTCAAATTGAGTGCGGATGTATGCTCTAAATGAGAAAAATGCAAAAAAAAAAACTTGTGACTTTCTAGACAAAGAAAATGTCCACAAAAAATTAGAGTAATCATCCAATAAAATAAGATAATAGCAATGGCCCGAAGAGCTCAAAACGGAAGATGTCCAAATATCACTATGGATAATATCAAAAGGCATAACAATGCATGAATTAGACTTAACAAAAGACAATTTAACATGTTTTTCAAGAGGATAAGAGACACACACATGAGAACTACGAGTTCTAGTACACTCAATAAATTTATTTTATTTAAGGAAGGCAAAAACAGGTGCTCCCGGATAACTCAAATGTTCATGCCATAACAAAGGTGCTAAAACTGCAAAAGTGGATGGTGACTTGGCTCGATGTATGGTAGTGGTAATTGGATATAACTCTGCTCGACTATCACATCTCATTAGGTGCATCCCCGTCTGAAAATCCTTCACGGAAAATCCAAAAGGATCAAATTTAACAGAAACAGAATTGTCAGTGGTAAATTTTCTAACGGAAACCAAGTTTTTAATTAATTGGGGAGCATGAAAGACATTCTTTAAGGTTAACGGTGGGTTCGGGAGGGACAAGTTTGTACTATCATAACCATGAATTAGAATTGAATGACCATTTTCGACAATTTTACCATGATTATTGCTCAAATTAAAATAAGACGAGAGATTACCTTGTGAGAAAACGTTGCTCAGGTATCCATGTATCAATTTGCGTCGGGCGGATTGAGCCCAAGAGTGTGTATTGCGGCCTCGATGTCGGTTGGTGTTGCTACTGCAGAGTGGGCCTCTGCTGCTACTAAGTCGGCTGTGAATATGGCCCAAGTACACTGGGCCCAAAATTATTGGGCTGCTAGCAAAAGGCTAGCCAATCGCGCTGGGTGGGCGACCCGATTTCCTAAGGCGGCCTGACCCAAGCCACTGTCGGACCATCTTTGCGGTCTTGCCCCACTGGCACTTGGTTGGACTGTTGCTGCTGGCCGCCGTCCCTGCCGCCACGTCGGTGGCCGCGGTTTTTACCTCCATTACTGCTATTTCGTCCCTTTTGGCCACGGTTTGGCGTCAAATTTTCAAATTGTGAAGAATTATCATAGGATGGAGCGGCAACCATGGCGGAATTCGACACGATCTCTGTCTTTTTGGCAAAACCTGCTTCTTTGGCGGATGAACATAGAACGGGCTTGATAAAATAGCGGAAGAGGTTTTTTGGCGGATGAGCGTACCCACTCCACTATATGCGTCGGTGAGGCCGACAATTATTTGTAAAACGAGCCGATTGTTAGTTACCGGCGCCCCGACGTTCTTGAGTTGATCCGACAAAAACTTGAGTCGTTGACAATATGCAGATGCATTGGGAAAATCTGTCATATTAGTGGTGGAGAATTATTGCTCAAGAGTCACGGCCCGAGAATTTTTATTATCTTGGAATATGTCACGTAAGAGATCCCAAGCCTCCATTGTTGTGGAGTCGGGTTCAAGGATCGTATGCCACAAATCACTCGAAATTGTGGCATAGATCCACTAGAGGACTATCGCATCAAGAGAACCATAATTCCTTTTCATCCTCGGTTTTCGGCACTTCTCTTTGCCTTTTTCCGACGGAATTATGTGATGGATAACCCGATGTGATCGACAATGAATTTTAAAAAACCCCACCAATGTCGCATAATGGATGTTTTCCATCTCCGGGGTGATGAAGATATGAGATTTGATGTTGGAGACAGCTAGGGCGGGATAAAAATTTGATTTCGAGTTATACATGGTTGTCGGAAGAGGAAGGAAGTGGCCGACAGAGCACAAGTGGGTTGAAATTTAGGGTTGTAGGAACTTTTCCTAGAATCTGATACCATGTAAAGAATGGATTTTTGGCCTAATTCAAACCCCAAAAGCTAGCTCGTAGGGTGAAGATTGTCCAAGTCCATATAAGGAGTTCATGTTCTCATTCCATATCCGATGTGGGACTGTTAACACTCCCCGCACGCCCAGATCTTGTTAACTGGAGCGTGGATAATATAATTTGGGGGTATAACATCGATGAACAAAGAATGAAATGAATTTGGCTCTAATATCATGTAAGAAATATTCTTCCTTGATTATTTCATTCTCAAGTGGTAGTAAATATAACTATAATACGAGCATAATTCTAGGCTACAATTAAGGTAAGTAATGACTAAATATACACCTACCATATACAAAATATACACAATAATATACCGAATATTCTATCAGTTTATAGGGGATGGAACTCTCATATCTGATTTTAGAATTCAACATTTTTGTTCAAGTTTTGAGCTTTTGTAGTCCCAGACCCTAGGGACCCGTTTGGCCATTATTCTTATTTTTCACTTTTTTTCACAAGCAAAACCTTGTTGAAAAATTACATTTCAACAACATATTATTTGCGAAAACTATGGCCAAACACAACTCCAACTCCAACTTCAAAAAAATAAAAAGTTTTTTAGTTTCTATGGCCAAACGCCTACTAAAGATGCTATGATGAATTGTATTCTGTATGTGTTTAGATGGATACTGTGAGGGTAAACCGATTAAGATTATAGTAGAAGCAATAGATTTTGTTAATACGAACAGTTAAAGCTTGATGGTAAACATTTAATAGGTGTGATTTAAGAATTAGATTGTACTAGTTATTTGAATTTTGTTGTTGTGCTGTTCAAACTACCAATATTTAGTATTGGAATAAAATGAACCTAATCAATTAAGCAGAATGGATAATATAGTCATATAGGTAACGTAGTTAATTCGGGAGTAAGGTACAGTTGATTTGTATTCTTCAGGAAAAATTATAATTAAGGATGCTATATAATGATTGCTCTATATCGAGTGGTGAATTTGAGTTGTGGTGGTTGTCTTGTTTCTCCACCCTGCAATTCATGTACTTTTATGCCATTACGGTATTTATTATCAGATTACAATTCCTTGATCTAATGGAAATGAAGGCAGGGGGGAAAACTTTCTTATTCTATTGTTGCAGTTTCAGTTTTCGCATACCAATTTTCCTATTTCTAGGTCTAGCTAGCTCGACTGGGGAAATTAGTTTCTTAACTTCTTTTGAAGGTTAAGGAAGCGCTGTTATAACTTGCATGCATGATGTCGCTGATCCAGGTATGTGATGAGCTTTAAAACATGATGGAAGGAGGTGGAAACATCGTGGATCATCGCAGCTGTGACTTCTTTCCTGAACGTTGGTTTGATCGTGTGGTGGTACTTCAAACTGACAATTCTATCTTGTATGATCGATATACTAAGAGGTACTCTACCAATCGATCCTTACTTTTTCGTTTGTGTGCATCTCTAACATTGCCCTATCTAATCTGTCTAGAATGTTTGACTGTACCAGAGGTTACTCTGATCAAAAGCTTGCTATTAATACCGAATGTGAAATCTTTCAAGTTTTGCTGGAGGAGGCAAAAAAGAGTTACCCAGAGGATATTGTGATCATACTAAGAAGTGACTGTGGAGGATATTACCAAAAAAATGTGGAGACACTGACCACTTGGATTAGTAATTGGAGCCCTGTATTATGATTAAAGTATCAGAAGAGATGTATCATAATTCATAGCATATTAAGTCTACTCACAGGCAGGGGTGGAGCTAGGGGGCATAAGGGGCTTTAGAATCCCCTTCATCGAAGAATTAGACTGTATATGTCAAAAAAAAAAATTATGTACATATAGTAGATATTAAGTCAATAAATCCCCTTGGCTTGTTGGGAAAAAATTCATTGGCTTCTTTGTGTATTACTTTTTTATATTTTAAATCTCTTAAGTGAAAATTTTGGCTCTGTCATTGCTCACGGGGAAGTTATTTCTACGGTCTGACTCTGGTTTTGTCTTCTTTTTATCTTTTACATACGAGCAGAAAATTCAGCTGAATGTATGGAATGTGATTGCACTATTCCTTTTTTCTGTTTAACAGAAGGCAGACTTGATCTTTATGTCCAAAGAGTTTGTCTGAGCAATATTTGCCTTAATACTGTCATGTTACAGTTTCCTAGCGGGCCATGTTAAGCTCAGATGGAATTATTATTGTCTTTTGTGTATTGACTTATCCAGGAGGGACATGTTAGACGAGCCATTTTCTTCTTTGTTTACCTCTACTTTGTATCGAGTTTTTCTTGTCGGATAGTCATTATATAGTTGTCCATTATGAAGTATATGCCTGTGAGTTGTTGTCAAGAAACTGATCATGCACCTGAAACTGAATTTCGTCAATTTTATTAGGAGCTAGTCACTTTTGTAGGGCCACATCTTATGTTTTCAAATAGTTTTAGTTACCCAGCAAATACCACCACTGGTGTAGTTGAAATTTCAATTTTTCTTACTAATTGCAATGGAGTTCAAACCACGATGAGAATCATGTCAAAAACCAATCCGTCTTATTCACAACTCAAAAGGGCAATGTGTCTTGTGTGCAACAACACTACTGAGGAAACAAAATCAGATCGCATGAAAGAAAAACAGAAAAGGAAAAAAAAAAAAGAAGTTCCAAAATTGGCATGGGGCTTTCATGCCATAACTCAACTAGAAACTACGTACTAGTTCTATAACTCACGAGTGCCTCGTCACCAGGAGCAGCTTATGATGATGGCAAGATGACTTGTTCATGTTGCGCATTGGCAATCCTTTTAAGTCTTTTCTCACCAATTCCAAATACAGCAGCAAATTCTGGCCCTCTCAAGCTCTGCATCAATGAGTTCTTACCCACCAAGAACTGTTGGTGGTTCCTCCTTGCTGATGTAGTGAAGCCGAAGAACTCAAACGGGCCATTTGTTGAAGCAATTTGGCAGAAGGGGAAGTACCGTAGCACCCAAAAAACGTCCCCTTCCCGTACTCTCGCGTTCATGGCTAAAGTCCCATTTGGATACACAATTTGGATCCTGCCAGTCCCTTTCAAAACTACTCCATACTCTATTGCTGTGGAATTGACATGAGGTGCCACCATGGATCCCTATATTAACCAAGAAACATAGATAAAACAAGTGAGCAAGAAAATTAAGGAAACATACAAGTTGCTATATATACATGGACCATGTTAACTATGATTTGCTTTCATCCGAGGAGATTTGAGTCAATGCGTGCAGATGATCATTACCTGAGATAGATTAACAAGATAAACGCCATTGCCAGATTGTTTTAGAGGAGAATAGTAAGACTCGTCCAACTTCTTGCTCCATCCATAGTCGTTCTTGAAATCAGGACTCCTGTTGTAGAGATTGTACGCTGATGGAGCTTTGTGACTCACTCTCTTGACAGTGTCTTCCCCATTTAATAAAGTAAACAGAATTTTCCTCAATGACATTCCTCCTCTTTGGGGCTAGCTTTTTCCTCAAAATTCACAATCCTCTTCAAGTGAACTAGTCTCTGGTGGGGTTCTAGGTCCAAGAATTTGGACCAAGTGCTTGTGTGATGAGAACCAGATAAATGTACGATAGACCCGGAGGATTGCCTGGTCAAGAACTTACTTAATTATGCTGTCGAGACCTGCCATTTTACATAACATTAACTCAGCCTTTTTCCACTCATAAATGTAGTAAGAAATGGTAAATCCATTTGATCACTTACATTATGATCAAATCCAGCAAGAACGGATGCAGGATAAATTCCACCGCCAATAAAGAACGACTGCAAAATATTACAAGTTACGAAGTTTTGGGAAGAAAAGTATATAGGACCATTATAAATGTAAGACAAGAAATGGATAAAAAAAATCAATTTTTGAGAAACTAGCTTAGGGTACCTGGAAAGCATGTCATCCCATGGATTCTGAGGTGATAGCAATGCTGCAAATAATGTTAAGTCTTTGGTTTTTAACTCTATTCTCCAAATAGAAAGTTGTTCCAGCAGAAATAGTGTACACATCTCCATGTTTCAAACTCCTCTTCGCTAACTTATCCTTGTAAATGTGTCCAACTCTTGCTTCCCCTGTATTCAATTCATAGAAAATGAAAATTCTAACATATAATTTAAATTTTACACTACTTGTGTATCAGTCCCACTTCGTATGAAAGACTATCTGTAGTTATCATTTAGATAACTCGATAATGATTTTTTTTATCAAGAGAAAGAAGATAAAGTTGAATTACCATGGTGAACAAAGAGGACAAGATCGGAATCAAGATATTGATGGATGAAGAGGCTATTGGGTTTCATGGAGATGAAACCAATATGCATTGGACTATGTAAAAACGAACCCCTTCGATAGCCACCCTTCACCAATCTCATAGAGCCAGCATCAGTCTTCACAACATCATGTAGGTGACGCAGCAAGAATCATTTTTCTCCTTATGTCTTTTGTTCACTTTCTTCTTCTCTTTCTCTTCTATTCCTTTCGATACATAGCCATTGACGGAGGCCACTAGTGCACAGAAAAGTACCAGCACTAGAAGCAGTCGTGTTCTCTTTTCCATTTCAACTTGTTATAAAGAAGAATGTTTTCTAAGCTTTCCTTATAATAAGTTTTGGTTAACTGTCGTGTCTATAGTTTATATATAGTGAATAGCGAGATTTGAGGGGAGTTGTTGTGAACCATGCATGATTTTTAGGCTGTTTGTAAGATGATATTAATCTCTCTTGAGGAGTCTTTCTCATTAATATCAATATATATAGTGTACAAGATGTATCCCTAATACAATATGAATCCTAGTCCTAATTACAAGAGAAATCCTAGTTTACCATAATTACATATCACTAATATTTACACAATATATGAGATATATTCTAATTATGGTGGGATATTGTTGTGTACACGTTTACACACCCTCTCAGTCGGACCGGGAGGAGGCCGGATGCTGAGACTGGATCTGAAGTCAAGAAATAACTGTCCGGGAAGTCCTTTGGTAAATATATATGCATACTGATAGGATGATGGAACATGTAACACTCTGACATGGCCTAGCGCAACTTTCTCACGAACGAATTGTAGGTCTATCTCAATGTGCTTGGTTCGCTGATGTTGAACCGGGTTGTGAGATAGATAGATAGCAGAGATGTTATCACAGTACACAACAAATGGCTGAAGTATAGGACACTGAAGCTCTAACAGTAAATTTCTGAGCCAACAAATCTCAGCTACCATATTTGCAACGCCTCTGTACTCAGCCTCAGTACTGAAACAAGATAGGGTAGCCTGTCGCTTGACAGACTAAGAAATCAGATTATCCCCTAAAAAACACAAAAGCTGGAGGTGGAGCGTCGCGTGTCCGGACACCCTACCCAATCTGCATCCGTATATGAGAGCAACTTGTTTGGTGCATAGGGGTATAAGTGTAAACCATAATCAAGTGTGTCCTTAATGTATCAAATGATACGCTTAAAGGCAGTTAAATGAAACTCTCTGGGGGCATGCATAAATAGACATACCTGCTGAACAATATAAGCAATGTCTGACTTTGTAAATGTGGGATACTGAAGTGCACCTGCAAGGCTCCTATACAAAGTAGGATCGGAGACTGGAGAACCATCCATATCACTGGGCTTAGATTTTGAATCAACTAGAGTAGGTGAAACTTTGCAATTCGCCATATTAGCCATGTACACAATCTCCTCTGCATACTTACGCTGACACAAGAACATGTGGTCGGCAGACCTGGTCACCAGAAATAACTCAGTTTTTCCAAATCAGTCATTGCAAATTCGGATTTAAGCAAGGCAATAATCTCATTTTTCAACCCGTCGGAGGAAGCAGTAAGAACAATATCATTCACGTAAAGTAATAAGTAATCAGTGGTACTACCTCAATGAAAAATGAAGAGAGATGTGTCACTCTTGATGCATACAAACTCAATCTGCAAAATATACCTGGCAAAGCGATCAAACCACGCATGGGGGGTCTGTTTCAGGCCATATAGTGACTTACGGAGACGACACACATAGTGAGGAACTGCTGGATGGGTGAACCCAGGCGGCTGATGGATGTAGACTGTTTCTCTCAAATCCTCATGTAAAAATGCATTCTTCACATCAAGCTGATGGATCGGCCAGTGTTTGCCCATGGCAATGCTCAAAACTGTGCGAATGGTAGCCGGTTTGACAATCGGGCTGAAGGTATCACCACAATCAATGCCCTCATGCTGATTTGTGTCATTAGCCACAAGTTGTGCCTTATATCTCTCAATATCTCCACTGTCTCTGAATTTGTGACGAAATAGCCAAATGCAACAGATCACATTCAACTCCTCAGGTCTATGTACTAGATCTCATGTGTGCTATTTAATTAAAGCATTGAATTCCTCATACATAGTCGCATTCAAATTAGGGTATTGTTTAGACAATTTAGGGTTCTTGGGAATTGGAGAAATGGTTGGGCAGACAAGTTAAATTGTACTTTGGGTTTGAAGATTTCATGTTTGGCACGAGTTTCCATTTGGTGAGTGGGACAGTGGGAGGCTGTGTCGGCTGAGTGGGAAGAGTCGGGACTGAGGGATTGGTTGGATAATGAGAAGAAGGGGTTGACGTCAGGCCAGCCGCCATGATCAAGAATGCGGTGGAGGGTAGGATCGTCTCTGAAGTTTTGGCGCCGCGACACCTCATCACTGGGCCGCGGCGCTGTCGACAGTAAATCAGGACTCTGCTCGGAGGAGTTTTGGGGCCGCGACGCTGGCGCTGAAGAAGAACCCCTGTGCATAGAGGGTAATTCTATGACAGTGATATGATATAGTTGACTGAGAATGATGGGAGAGATGGCAGGCTCGTCAAGAAAAGTGTAATCCAGTTTTTGGAACTTGTTAAGATTTGAAAATGGGAATGTGGTCTCGTCGAATGTGACGTGACGAGAGATATGGATCTGACGAGTGGATAAGTCATAGCATAGATAGCCCCTATGATTCGGCGGGAAGCCTAGGTAGACACATGGAGTGGACCGAGGATCTACTTTGTGAGGAGCAGTAGAGGCAAGTTTAAGATAACATAGACAACCTAATATCCGGAGATGATCATAAGATGGGACTCTATGATAGAAGATTTCGGTAGGGGTCATATTATGAAAGGTGCTAGTTGGGAGAATATTGAGAACGTATTCTGACATTTTAGTAGCATAGACCCAGAAGGACGGAGGTAGGGAGACATGAATCAATAGAGTGCGAATCATATTGTTGATGGTGCGGATGATTCTTTCAGCTTTACCTTTTTGTGGGGAGGTGTGGGGGCAGGAGAAGCAAAATACCATGTCATTATTAGTACAAAAACGGTGAAACATAGAGTTGTTGAATTTACGACTATTATCGCACTGGAAAGATTTTATACCTTTTTCAAACTGTGTTTGAATGAATGTTCAAAACTCAAGAAATTTGGCAAACACTTCTGATTTAAACTTGAGGGGATACAACCAAACAAAGTGAGAAAAATCATCTAGTAAGATAAGATAGTATATATGACCGAGAGAACTAGAAACAGGTGATTTTTATAAATCGGCATGTATAATATCAAATGGTGCAAAGGTAACACTAGTAGATGATTTAAACGGAAGACGAGTATGTTTGCCTAAAGAACAAGAAACACAGTTTTGGGCAAGCTTCCCATTACAAGTAATGAAATTATTGTCTCTAAGAAAATTAAAGACTAGGGCTCCTGGATGACCAAGCCTATTATGCCATGTTGAAGAAGAAATGGCCGCTAGAGAGATGGGAGAGCAAGATCTGGCAGCGGAGGTGGAGTGAATGGATAGAGATCCCCCGTGCTATTGCATCTCGTAAGAGGTGTCCCCGTATGAAACTACTTCACAGTGAAACCAAAAGGGTCAAAATCAACATAGACGGAATTATTACGAGTAAATTTGCGGATAAAGATTACATTCTTAATTACATGTGGGGAATATAGGGTATTTTTAAGGAAGAATATATGAGGAGGTGGTGTGAATGATGTAACATAACCCTTTATTGGAATGCGGTGACCACTACCAACTGTAACAAATTGAGGATGCTTTAAACTGAACAGTTTGGGAATATTACCTGCAGACGGGGTGAGGTCAGAAGTGGCTCCGGAGTCCATGTACCAGTTGTTGTTAAGCTGTTGGATATTGAGACTGATGAAGGCGACCAACTCGATGGGTGTCATATCGGGCAGTGCTGGAGGCGTCGTGCATGAAGTGGGCTTGCTGCGGGTACTGGACTTGCCGATGGGCTGGAGCAGGGCCCAACAAACCGTGGTAAGAGTAATGGTTTAAGGGTTCTTGCATCGAATCGCGTGGCGCCGCTGTATCTTAATCTTGTTAGAGGCGCCGAACCGATCTGCGGGCTCTGTTGTTGTTGTTGCTGATTCTGCTGTTCGCGACCCTTGCCATGACCACGGCCTCCTCTGTCGCCGCGTCCCTGCTGCGGTTGCGAGTTTTCTGGCGGCGTTCGATCTTGTGGGCGCATTTCGACAGCGCCTAACGCTGCGAGCGAGCTTTGTTAAAACTGGATAACGGATCTGCCTGTTGAATCATGGTGGCTAACGTATCATAGTCACCTTTGGGAAGACCTACAATCAATTGCAACACCATTTTAGTGTCTGAGACAGGCGTGTCGACGTTGGAGAGTTGTTCCGCCAGTAGTTTCAACTGTCTGCAGTACTCAGTCATGTTGGAGAAATTTTTAAGATGTGTATTGTTAAATTGTTCCTCCAAATACACCGCACGAGTGTGCTTGTTATCGTGAAAGATTTCCTCCAAGCGGTTCCATAAATCAAGGGCTGTGACACCAGATTTCATGCTAGTAAGAAAAGATCTCGAGAAATACTACCATAAATTCACTGTTTGACGCCGGTGTCTAGACGATGTCAAGTAGAATCATCAACCTCTGGAGGGCGCGGAATAGTGTCATCGATATGATCAAGCACGTTATAGAGACATGCATGATTACGAAACAGTTCAACCCAGGGAGAATACTGATTGTTTTCTTGATCAAGAAGAATGAGAATAGAGTTCTTGATGTTTGTAACAGTTAGGGTTGGATGAAACGAGGATGACAACGTGGTGGTGGGATTTGTGGAGGTGGAAGCGTTAGAAGTATTGGAAGAATCCTGAGTATCCATTTAGAGAAGAGAGGAATGGAGAGAAAGCCCAAGAATTTAGGGAGGGGATGCGCCGCGGCTAAGATGCCCGGGAGGGGGGGGGCGGCTGCAAGAACAAAAATTCTAGGTTTTTTGTGTTAGGCTCTTGATATCATGTATGATGATATTAATCTCCCTTGAGGAGTCTTCTCATTAATATCAAATATATATAGTATACAATATTCATTCCTTATACAATAGGAATCATAAACCTAATTACAAGAGGAATCCTAGTCTTACCATAATTATATTTATACAATATATGAAATATATTCTAATTATGGGTAGGAATATAATAATGATAACTATACACGTTTACACACTCTATCCTCCCCAAACCCTACGTTGTGGAATTTCACTGAATATGTTGTTGTATCATCCATTAAATTTTACTTACTGGTATCCAAAAAATTAAATTGCAAATATAACTCGTTGTGAGAAAGCACAAAAAGTGATAGTCTAATTTAGAATTATATGTTAAGCTACTACGTGAACATGAGAAAAACAACACATTCGTTAGGAGGAACACCACAGTACACCAACACGTTTTTATGTAAAATGTAGAAAGGAAGAATTCAGACATTTTGAAGACAAAGTCATGACTAATTTTTGCTTTATTGTATTAGTCAGATGTTGTAGGTCTAATTGGTGTAACATATTAATAATTAGAAAATTTTCTATTGCGAGCTTATCAAATAGAAGAGAAATTTATCACTTCTTCGATGACAAAAATCTTATCAAATTATGAAAAAATTACCAATGAAAAATACATATCAAAGAGAAATACAAGAGAAATTAAAATTAGGAGCAATTGTGTTTTTAATTATGCTAATACATGCATTAAAAAAATTTACATTACTAATATCATAGTTCGCTAGATATTAATTATGCATAGGATAATATCAAATAAGATATATAACTAATGCTTATATTAGTTATACATAGATTAAAAAAAGATAATAATATAAAAAGTTAATACATGTATAATTTTATTTGATGTATCCTACCAAATCAGCCCTTATTGTACAACAAAGGCTAAGACCGAAAATTTTGACTGCATAGTCATCATTGCTGTCATCAATAAGCCAAACCTAAGTTGTGCACCTACTTTTTTTTTTTTTTTTTTGTTGACGAAGGAACCCGCAGTCGCTATTCTTTCGAGTGCGCATAGGGTAAACCCCGGGCTGACGCAATAGTCAGCAAACCACGTCAGCCGAATAACCACACTTGGCAAGCCATGTGTGACAGACTCAACCAAGAAGGTTTATGCAGGGGATCGAACTCGTGACCTTGCGGTCCCGCGCTCTACTGCTACACCAACTTGGCTACCCTTGCGGGTAAGTTGTGCACCTACTTAATATCATAGGGAGAGACCAATATAATTAAATATGTAGTTGAAAAGACTTGTGTATAATAAGGCTGGCCAAGGGGGGTTACCCGACCCCGACCCGATTCCATACCGACCCCGACCCCATTTGACATTGTACCGGTATTGGATATCGGTATCGGTACGGGATCGAGAATTTTTTTTGACCCGGGCTGTTAGCGATATTTCGAATGCTCACGCAAGCGTACGCATCGTTGACAAGTAATATAGTCCGTAAGGCGAATATCGCCTCGTAGATCGGTTATCAAGTACCGATTATCTAAGCTATGGTTTTTATTTGGTGAGCGTTAATTGATTTGTATTTTTATCTAATAACTAAGGCTAAGTAATTACAGAAAATAAACTAACTATGATAATATTTTGGTTTAAATCGGTTATTGAAGGAATTAGGGCTTCCAAAATCCTCGACTATCCACTCTATTCAATCCTTAATGCAACTAGAATGATTCTTCTTCTTCGTTAAGATAGCGGTTAACTAGACTGTCTTATATTCTGGTTAGGACATATAATCACTCAACCCCAGTGCAGAACCCTTCTATATTTCTATGATAGAATTTACCACATAGGAGGATTAAGAACAGTAACCTATAATGCTGCACAAGTATCGGGGTACTTTCGTCCGCGATTTTAACCTATGTCTAGTCAATTACAGCATATTCAAATCTCTCCTTTCGGCTTTTGATTCGAAATCATATAGGTCATGATAATTAGTGATCAATTAATTATCAAACATTCATACCAAATATTGACTAAATCTTAATCAAGCGAAGAAGAAATCAAACTACTGCATTAATTCATGAATAACAGTTTCAAGCGATTCATAAGGAAAGCCCTAATAGAGTGTTTAGCTCCTAGTCATAGTCATGTCAAGAACTAATACATAATCCAACATGAACTGAAATAAAACAAAGAAAAGAGAAAAGAAAATAACTTGAACTAGGTCTCCAATCTTGATGCCTCCAAGAGTTGTGTTGTGGAATATGTACAAGGATTCTCAGCTAGCCTGAATAATATGACCTAGGGTATAGGGTTTTATACTTATAAACTATATTGTTTTGGACCCTTATACCCATGTTCAATTTCGGCTCGGATCTGCAAAATTCCGCGTCGGCATCGTGGTCCTGCAGAATGGCACCGCGGTGCCGGAAGTCATGTAGCCAACCTGAACTCGCGGATCTTTTGGCACCGCGGTGCTGCATAATGGCACCGCAGTGCCGAAAGTACTGCAGCAAATATTTTTCGAAACCTTGTCCTTTTCTCGTCCGGACTTCGTCTGATTTCTTCTATACTTCCCGGGACTTCTTAGGCTTCATTTCTTGGTCATTTCTTGTGCAATTTACACCTCAATTAAGCTCTTCTCATCTTCTTTTTGCCATTTCTCCATTTTGGACCGCTGTAACTCAAAAGAAAGAAAAACGACCATAATATTATACTAAACACAAACAAATGAGTAAAATACTAACTAAAAATAACTCAAAAGGTGTATATAAAATACGCCTAACAAAGACACCGACCAAACCCCGCCCCAGCCCCGACCCTTCCCACACCCCCCCCCCCCCCCCCCCCCCCGACCCTTCCCACTCAATATCCTTTCGGATTTTGATTCGAAATCATATAGGTCATGATAATTAGTGATCAATTAATTGTCAAACATTTATACTAAATATTGACTAAATCTTAATCAAGCGAAGAAGAAATCAAACTACTGCATTAATTCATGAATAACAGTTTCAAGCGATTCATAAGGAAAGCCCTAATAGAGTGTTTAGCTCCTAGCCATAGTCATGTCAAGAACTAATACAGAATCCAACATGAACTGAAATAAAACAAAGAAACGAGAAAAGAAAATAACTTGAACTAGGTCTCCAATCTTGATGCCTCCTGTTGACAGTCAATTTTGACCCGTTTTTCGTATATTTATTGCAATTTTAAGTATTTTAGCACACTGCATTTTAATCAGCATTTTTTGCATTTTTATCTTTCTATTTTTAATTAAGCATTATGTCTTTGTTAATATTATGTTTTTATTATTGTTACACCGTCGTTTTATTTTAATAATATTTGCATCTTTTAAATAATTAATTGGCATCCGCATTTTTACTTTAATCAGGCATTAAACACTTCTTAAATATTGCATTTTAGTATTACTGCGTCGGCATTTGCATTTTTATAATTTATGCATCTTTTTAAAATAATTTTCTTTTAAATAATTAACCAGCCTTGCATTTTTGTCAAACCAGTCCAGTCCAAGGCACAATTTGAATCAGTCCAATCCAACACCATTTTTAATTTCATCCAAACACTCTTTTATTTTCCCCCCTAAAATTAAAATCTACTTTTCATTTTCCCCCCAAAACTAAACCAAACCCTAAACCTAAATACCCCATATAAATAAAACCTTACCCCCCCTAAACAAAACCTACCCTGGCCGTCTACCCCTCTCTCATTTAACCTATCACTCACCTTTCTCCCTCTCCTCCTCACACTCTCCCGCTGCCGCTTCCGCCGGAGCTCGGAGCTCCGGCGAACCAGCCCCCCACTCTCTCCTCAGCAGCCCATTTTCCATTTCAACGAAAGAAAAAGAAAAACCCATCTTCCTCCCTTATTCCCCTCCTTCATCGCCGCCGCCTTTCGCCGGAGTTCCATCTCCGGCGAACAACAAAACAAAGCATTCTCGTCGACTCCTCAGCGACCCATCTCCCTCACCTGTTTCCCGTCGACCACCCTCTCCCCTCCTCTCGCACCCGTCGAACCGAACCACTGTTTGGCGAACCACCATTGTTTCCGAACCACCACTATCCAAGAAACCCTTTAAACACCCCACACACACACACTTCCACGCCTCTTCCTCGTCCCTACCGCTTCCTTCGTCAGCGAACCCGCTGTTTGTGCTGGCTCGCCTTCGGCTGACGAGGCGCGACGACCTCTTGCCTCTTTATGGCGTGTTGTCCGCTTCATTTTGTTTGGACTGATTTTCCTAGCTTTCGTTTGGCTTTATTTTTTTTTTGTTGGCATCTGTTGGTTGTTTGGATCGATTCTCTCGACTTTTTGAATCTGGCGACTGTTTGTTCGGCTTTATTTTTGGGTTTTGATGGTGTTTCATTTGGGATATTGGGTGTCAGAAAAATGAAGTTCTTGCTGTAGAATTTGATACATTTATGGATGAGAAATATGGTGATGTGAATAGAAACCATGTTGGTGTTGATTTGAGCAGCCTTGTGTCTGTTAAAGTGAGTAATGTTAGTGTAAGGCTGTTTTTGCCGTTGGTTATGACTACTTTGGCATTTTATTATGGGATTTGGTTCTGTGGTTCATTTGTTTTTTGCCACTATGTCGGCTGTTTTTGGCAAAACATCGGACTGATGTTTCTTATTTCTTTTGCATAAACTATAATGATCGGATGCTAATGGTTGTTTCATTGTTTGAGGCGCCACTGCACTGCACTGCTTTAAAAGAACCGTCTGTTATAGTTGGAAAAGTTACTGATTTTGCACAAATACTATTTGGCCGATGAAGGAATCCCCGTCTGATTTCCAAGGCCTCCCCTGTACAAAAGACGAATTTATTTGCTTTGTTTGTTAATTTTTGCTATTATTTTAAAATTTATGTATTCTATTACTAATACTTTTACTAAGTGTTTATGCAGGTATCCGGAGATGCATTTCAAAAGAATGCCGGAGTTTATTTTATGCATTTAATTTCAGTTTTATTATTTTGCATTGTATTTTATTTTAAATTGTAAATTATGTAAAATGCTTAGAATAGGTAGAATAAAAGAGCAATAAATAATTAACCTAGGTTTGAACGAACAACCGCAAGTTAGCGGATCTTAAAGGGTGCCTAACCCCTTCCCTTTAGGATAATAAAGAACCCTGACTCAGAATCTTACTAATTTCGCAGATCATTAAATGGAAGTCAATTGCAGTATTTTTATTGCAATAAATTAAGTGTCCTAATTCACTATAATAATTAGGTGGCGACTCCTTAAAATACATTTAGGAATCAACCATATGTAGCAGTAATCCCGTTTCGACTCCGGTTAAAATGGGGTGTTACAGCATGGCGACTCCACTGGGGATATCAGGTTCTTGATCATAACATACTCAGGTTAATTAAATATTGCACTTTATTTTGCTTTTATATTTGTTGTAAATATTTTATATTGTTTGCTTTTATTTTGTAATTAACTACTTTAATTGCTACATTTTTTTTATTGCTTTCCTTAAATTGTCATTCCGTTCATATTTCCTCCATTCTGGAAAATTAACACTATCACACACTACACGCGAGGTGCGCTTGGTGCATCAGCAAAATTCTTTCTTCAAAACCCAAATTTAGGAGAGTTGGTAATGACGCGAGAATCCGGTCCAACCGGTGGCCGCGTAGCCTTCTCACTCGAGTAGTCCGCTCGGGAACCATTGTGTCTAGGAAGCCAAATCTTAGAAAATTTAAGATAGAGCTATACTGCCCTCTTTATATTAAGTCATGCATGCATAAACCTTAGGTGGGTTAATCCTTGGTATTAACACCACAATTAGAAATCCACCAAAATTTGTCGACGGGTTTCACAACCCAACGACCCATTAGCATACTATGTGTAGCGTGATAATGATAGAAATCCAAGCCTGGTCATGACACGCCAAAATTGGAAAAAGTGCACCGTCATTTGGTCGCCATTTCCAACAAAATATTGCAGTTTAACGGCTTGGACCCATTTATCATAATCCCGCATATTTGACGTTTAGGCTCACCTCTGGCATAAGGGAGGTCCCAAGCATATTAGGGCACGCGTTTGATTTGCATGTTTTTTTTTTATTATTGTTTGTCGCTAGCAACTCTGTACATATTATTTAATTCAATAATTGCTCTTTTGTGATTCCGGGCTCGAGCATTTGTATTTTTGCACTTTTTGCTTTCACATTGCAATCAGGACTTCATCACAGTAAATCACTCTTGAATAGCGCGACTTGGACTTTGTGAAGCATCAACCACCAGTCCGGTCGAACCAATCAGGGGAGTCTTTGACTATATTGTCACACTTTTGCATTTTTATTATTTTTGGTCATTTTCCTACTCACCTATTTCTTATATTTTTTGCAGGAAGGTCGTCCTCGCAAACAACCGAAATGATCGAAAAAGAAAAAAATGAGCGTTAGTTATGTTGATTAAAAGAAGTTAGTCTATACCAGATTCAACGATACATCGCTCTCAATTCTTCTTTACTTTGTATTTTTATTCATATTTGCAAATTCAAATAATATGTTTAGCGTTGATTGCATAGTTCTTACATATCATGCATTTTACAGCATAATTATTTCGAACTACGCGTGTCTGATTCTCACCACACGGTGTGATACGTAGGCAACTCATTTTGGGTTCGACACGACAAAAATAAAAACCACAAAAAATAATAATAATAAAGAGCGCATGTCTCACTCGTGCATCCAATCATCATGTTTTCGGGCATTTATTTTACTTTGCATTCGACCACAATGGACAATCATTTCTTTTGCGCAACTTTATATTGCTATTCTTTCATTGATAATTTTTTTTTTCCAAGCATACATTTTATAACATATTTGAACGAACTACGCGCACCTGATTCCCTCGGCGGGATACGTAGGTAGCCCTATTCGGGTTCGGTACACTTTATTCAAAAAAAAAAGAAAAAAATGTATATTTTCTTCAACAAATACAAAAAAAAAATGTTATTCAAAAAATACAAAAATATTTTGTAAGTATTATTGTTTGACTTTGTTAATACCAACACAGTTACAAATGTGCATAAACAAAAAAAAACAAGTGATAATCAGTATGAGTTGACTTTGTGGTAAACCATAGATTCTTTTGGTACCTCTTATTCATACCTGCAGATGACATTGTCTTGCATGTTTCCAAGATAAGAATGAAACCGACCTCATCGTTTCATATGCACTGTGTGGTGAGTTATTTGAATAAGTTCAATTGCATTGCATTGTGATCTAGAACTTGGCCTGAATGTTTGTTGAGGCGAAATCCTGAGTAACACTCGGTGTAGGAAATGATCGTAGGCTTTCTTTGACCCGTTTGAGCATTTTCAGCCTACCAAATAACATTATCCCTAGTACACCCCTTTGAGCCTAAAACCTATTTTTTGACAACCGCATATTACACCTATAACCTTTCTGAGTGCGTATGCACTATCCCTCTTTTGGCCCGACCCCCTCGAGTGCTTTAGAAATGTGCAAATGGCTGACAAAATCCTGCGTTGAAGTTTGCAAAGACAAAATTGTCAAAGTCTCAAAAAAAAAATGAAAGCAGAGACGACTTCACATAAAGAGGAAATCAAAAGCCCCGATAAAAAAAAAAAAAAAAGGATATATGACCCCGAAAAAAGGGGGCTCGAAATGAAGGATTCAAAAGAAGTCAGTACAGAAAAACTGAGACAAAAAGAAAGAAAGTCAGCATTAAAGCGCACAAATATCAAGCATGGACGTAGTCCAACTCTCGAGGAATGATTAGTCACTTTTATCCAAATGATATCCATCCCTTGCCCCAAACCTACATTACAAGCCCGTGACAAGCCCTACATGATCTTATACTGAGGGTTCTCACATTAGTGGATACTTACATGACGGCCAAGCCTATGGTATCACAATTGCGTGCATTGAACATCTTTTTGAGTGTGAGCGCAATTCTTTCAACGTCCCAAAATTCAAAATACTGAAATATATGTGTGAAATGGGACTTTCTTTCAGTGAGGGCATTTGAAACGTGAGATTACGTGTAGTTCGAAACCTTGGATGCAAGCAGGTGTGTCGACACTCAGGTATGTCTGAGGTACTATCCAAGTGTGAATTACACGAGTCAATCTCGATTAGATCAAATCAATAAAAGAACATCCTTATGCACAATACTAATTGTTGGTATCAATCGAGTCGAACGTAATGTCGTCTTCCATTTTTCGAAAAAACAATGTAACGCATATTACATAAAAATTATTTGGCATCACGAACTACGTCTTGACCTGATTCCCTCAGCGGGATACGTAGGCGGCCACATCGGCTTCGGTCCCACATCATTTTAAAATCATAAAAATTCTTATTTTTGCAGCATGAACTACGTCTTGACCTGACTCCCTCGGCGGGATACGTAGACAGCCACATCGGCTTCGGTCAAACCGTTAGAAATATTTCTTCCTTGTTTTTGCAGAGGACTCGATTTTGTCCATATTCTCGCATTCGCTTTACATAAAAAAAAAAAAACAAAAAAAAAAAATTGCTTACCTGATCGCTTTGATAGCGTCAAGATGCAACCTTACCCAGTTCAACATCTTCATTACCAGAAACTGGGACATTTTAAGGAATTCACTGCAAGGAAATGGCAATAGACAGGAAAAGCAGGCCAACTAGGTCTCCAGTGCAAACCAAGAATGCAAGCGTCAAGAGCCAAAGCTACAGAGTCGACGCTAATCAACCACTCATTTCCTAAAACTCACTAAGTTTTCTTTGAGTGCAGGATCTTCATATCAGCAGAAACACAACAATAAACTCACGCGGGTCACAAATGCACAACGCCTATGCAATGACGCTTATCTCAATCCGACGGGTCACAAACAGTACGCCTAAACCAATGCATTTCATTTTTAGCCTATGCTGGCGGCCATTCATGTTTCGTCTATGCAACGACGAACATCTGCATCGCGCCCATGCAACGACGCTTTTCATTTTAAGCCTGGCGGCCATTCATGTTTCGTCCACGCAACGACGAGTATCTGCGTCGCGCCCATGCAACGACGCTTTCATTTTTAAGCCTATGCGGCCGTTCATGTTTCGTCTGCAACGACGAACATCTGCATCGCGCCCATGCAACGACGCTTTTCATTTTAAGCCTATCTGGCGGCCATTCATGTTTCGTCCATGCAACGACGAGCATCTGCATCGGCGTCTATGCAACGACGCCATTTCATTAAAAGCCCATGCAACGGCCATTCATGTTTCGTCTATGCAACGACGAGCGTCTGCGTCGCGTCCATGCAACGACGCTTTTCATTTTAAGCCTATGCGACTTCATTCATGTTTCGTCCATGCAACGACGAGCATTCGTATCGCGTCTATGCAACGACGCCATTTCATTAAAAGCCCATGCAACGGCCATTCATGTTTCGTCTATACAACGACGAGCATCTGCGACGCGCCCATGCAACGATGCCTTTTCATTTTAAGCCTACGCGGCTTCATTCATGTTTCGTCTATGCAACGACGAGCATCTGCATCGCGTCCATGCAACGACGCCCTTTTATTTTTAAGCCCATGCAACGGCTTCATTCATGTTTCGTCCATGCAACGACGAGCATCTGCATCGCGTCTATGCAACGACGCCATTTCATTAAAAGCCCATGCAACGGCTTCATTCATGTTTCGTCTATGCAACGACGAGCATCTGCATCGCGTCCATGCAACGACGCCTTTTCATTTCATATAAGCCTATGCAACGGCTTCATTCATGTTTCGTCCATGCAACGACGAGCATCTGCATTGCGTCCGAAAACGACGTCATTTCAAATAAGCCTATGCAACGGCTTCATCCATGTTTCGTCTATGCAACGACGAGCATCTGCATTGCGTCCGAAAACGACGTCATTTCATAAAAGCCTATGCAACGGCTTCATTCATGTTTCGTCCATGCAACGACGAGCATCTGCATCGCGTCTATGCAATGACGCCATCAACATCTACAATAACCATGTCTTTTTCAGCACCACATCACCTGCAACCCAGTGTCAATCATACTTCGACACTGGGATAAATTTTAAATCTGCATCGGCATTGTCTTTTAATTTTAGCATCGCAGCAACCCAGTGTCCTCATACTTCGACACTGGGACATTTTTAAATCAGCGTCAGCTTTGCTCTTTATTTTTTGCACCACAACGACCCAGTGTCATCATGATTTGACACTGGGACATTTTTGGATCTGCATCATCCCTATTTTTGAGTTTTTAGTTTATAAAACAGGACAAAATTGGCTACAAGTCAACATCTTTGTCCGAAGACTCTTCCATCATCTCCGTACAAAGAGGGACATGCTGTTGACAGTCAATTTTGACCCGTTTTTCGTATATTTATTGCAATTTTAAGTATTTTAGCACACTGCATTTTAATCAGCATTTTTTGCATTTTTATCTTTCTATTTTTAATTAAGCATTATGTCTTTGTTAATATTATGTTTTTATTATTGTTACACCGTCGTTTTATTTTAATAATATTTGCATCTTTTAAATAATTAATTGGCATCCGCATTTTTACTTTAATCAGGCATTAAACACTTCTTAAATATTGCATTTTAGTATTATTGCGTCGGCATTTGCATTTTTATAATTTATGCATCTTTTTAAAATAATTTTCTTTTAAATAATTAACCAGCCTTGCATTTTTGTCAAACCAGTCCAGTCCAAGGCACAATTTGAATCAGTCCAATCCAACACCATTTTTAATTTCATCCAAACACTCTTTTATTTCCCCCCCTAAAATTAAAATCTACTTTTCATTTTCCCCCCAAAACTAAACCAAACCCTAAACCTAAATACCCCCTATAAATAAAACCTTACCCCCCCTAAACAAAACCTACCCTGGCCGTCTACCCCTCTCTCATTTAACCTATCACTCACCTTTCTCCCTCTCCTCCTCACACTCTCCCGCTGCCGCTTCCGCCGGAGCTCGGAGCTCCGGCGAACCAGCCCCCCACTCTCTCCTCAGCAGCCCATTTTCCATTTCAACGAAAGAAAAAGAAAAACCCATCTTCCTCCCTTATTCCCCTCCTTCATCGCCGCCGCCTTTCGCCGGAGTTCCATCTCCGGCGAACAACAAAACAAAGCATTCTCGTCGACTCCTCAGCGACCCATCTCCCTCACCTGTTTCCCGTCGACCACCCTCTCCCCTCCTCTCGCACCCCCGTCGAACCAGCCCACTGTTTCGGCGAACCACCACTATCCGGCAAACCCCTTTAAACACCCCCCCACACACACACACACTTCCACGCCTCTTCGCCTCCCTACCCTTCCACTCGTCGGCGAACCCATCATGTTCTGCGGCGTCGCTCCGGCCTTTCGCCGACGAGGCGACGCTGACCTCTTGCCTCTTTATGGCGTGTTGTCCGCTTCATTTTGTTTGGACTGATTTTCCTAGCTTTCGTTTGGCTTTATTTTTTTTTTGTTGGCATCTGTTGGTTGTTTGGATCGATTCTCTCGACTTTTTGAATCTGGCGACTGTTTGTTCGGCTTTATTTTTGGGTTTTGATGGTGTTTCATTTGGGATATTGGGTGTCAGAAAAATGAAGTTCTTGCTGTAGAATTTGATACATTTATGGATGAGAAATATGGTGATGTGAATAGAAACCATGTTGGTGTTGATTTGAGCAGCCTTGTGTCTGTTAAAGTGAGTAATGTTAGTGTAAGGCTGTTTTTGCCGTTGGTTATGACTACTTTGGCATTTTATTATGGGATTTGGTTCTGTGGTTCATTTGTTTTTTGCCACTATGTCGGCTGTTTTTGGCAAAACATCGGACTGATGTTTCTTATTTCTTTTGCATAAACTATAATGATCGGATGCTAATGGTTGTTTCATTGTTTGAGGCGCCGCATCGCATCGCTTTAAAAAGAACTGCATTATAGTTGGAAAAGTTACTGATTTTGCACAAATACTATTTGGCCGATGAAGGAATCCCCGTCTGATTTCCAAGGCCTCCCCTGTACAAAAGACGGATTTATTTGCTTTGTTTGTTAATTTTTGCTATTATTTTAAAATTTATGTATTCTATTACTAATACTTTTACTAAGTGTTTATGCAGGTATCCGGAGATGCATTTCAAAAAGAATGCCCCGGAGTTTATTTTATGCCGCATTTAATTTCAGTTTTATTATTTTGCATTGTATTTTATTTTAAATTGTAAATTATGTAAAATGCTTAGAATAGGTAGAATAAAAGAGCAATAAATAATTAACCTAGGTTTGAACGAACAACCGCAAGTTAGCGGATCTTAAAGGGTGCCTAACCCCTTCCCTTTAGGATAATAAAGAACCCTGACTCAGAATCTTACTAATTTCGCAGATCATTAAATGGAAGTCAATTGCAGTATTTTTATTGCAATAAATTAAGTGTCCTAATTCACTATAATAATTAGGTGGCGACAACTTAAAATACATTTAGGAATCAACCATATGTAGCAGTAATCCCGTTTCGATTCCGGTTAAAATGGGGTGTTACACCTCCAAGAGTTGTGTTGTGAAATATGTACAAGGATTCCCAGCTAGCCTGAATAATATGACCTAGGGTATAGGGTTTTATACTTATAAACTATATTGTTTTGGACCCTTATACCCCTGTCCAATTTCTGCTCAGATCTGCAAAATTCCGCGTCGGCATCGCGGTTCTGCAGTATGGCACCGCGGTGCCAGAAGTCATGTAGCCAACCTGAACTCGCGGATCTTTTGGCACCGCGGTGCCGAAAGTACTGCAGCAAATATTTTCCGAAACCTTGTCCTTTTCTCGTCCGGACTTCGTCTGATTTCTTCTATACTTCCCGAAATTTCTTAGGCTTCATTTCTTGGTCTTTTCTTGTGCAATTTACATCTCAATTAAGCTCATCTCGTCTTCTTTTTGTCGTTTCTCCATTTTTGACTGATGTGACTCAAAATAAAGAAAAACGACCATAATACTATACTAAATACAAACGAAATGAGTAAAATACTAACTAAAAATGACTCAAAAGGTGTATACAAAATACGCCTAACACTGACCAAACCCCGCCCCAATCCCGACCCACCCCGACCCTTCCCACACCCCACACCCCCCCTTTTAGTCGTTGCACACCTGCCAAATCCCCTCCCCCCTACCCCAACCTCTCTACCTCTTAATATTTATTATTAACCCTTAAGTTATTATATTTACACTCTAACCTAATTTTTTCAACTATAAATATCTCATTTTCTCTTCGTTCTTTCTCACAAATCTACCTACAATCTCTCTAATAATCTCTCAATCTATCTCTCATTCTCTCTACATTGTCTTCTAAATATTCAATTTTATTTATTCATTTGGGAGTGAAGTTGGCAACTAGCTTGAGGATCATCCATTGAGCAAAGTTACAATTTTCAACATCACGATTACACGTCGACGTTACGTCGGCGTTTGGTACATTTGTTTCTTTATTAAATTATTATTGTTTCTTTATTTTAATTAGCGCACTTAATTTCATTATCTTTAACTATTTATTAGCATAAATTAAAATGAAATGATTAAGAGGTATGTTGGGTAAGGTTGTTTCTGTTTCTACTAGTAGGGGTAACAATGACAAGGGTACTTCTTCTAGTCATCTTATTCCTCCTAGACATGACGATTTTATTGATACTGAATTATTTCCTGAAGTACCATTAGATTTAGACGATGAGCTATTTTATGAAAATCAACAAGATTTTAATTTAGAAGATAATCTAGATGGCACGCCAACTAATCTAGATGACACGCTCACTAATGCACCTCAAAATGAATCGTCTCATATTCCCTCTAGTATGAGACGAGGCCCAACATAACGAAAATTAACATCACTTGTATGGGCTTTTTTTAAAAGGAGCGCAGTAAATCAACAAGCTAGATGCAGAATTTGTAAAAAATATTATAAATTTAAAGTAGGAAAAGGTCAGAGCGGGACGGGAGGTTTAACTACGCATTTGAATAATTTTCACAAAGCTACGTGGGAGGAATATAAGGCTAAAAAGAAGGTTGAGTCAATGCCCTCTCACTCGGTACAAGGTTCACATAATGTCCTGGAGATGGTATAGAGTCAAATTGACCCTATGACGGGGACAGTTGTACGCCCTAAATACGATAAAAAAATGATAGGGAAGCATTATCGAAATTAGTTGTAGTGGAGGGTTTGTCTTTTTCATTTCCTAAATCTGCTGGTTTTGTTCATTATATAAGAGAAATGTACAATCCTACTTATAACGGTTTTCTTAGATCAACTGTTAGGAGAGATGTTTTTAAATTTGCACACGAATATCAACAGTATTTACGTTATTTATTATATCCTTTTCCTGAAAAAGTATCTATCACATCAGATATAGGTCGTAGTACTAACGACCATTATTATTTAACGGTAATATGTCATTGGATAGATTATAAATGGTGCATGCAAAAACGTATTTTAACGTATAGATATATAGATAGTATGCACACTGTATTTTTATTCAAGAAAATATTTTTTCAGTTTGCGATTATTATGACATAACTAATAAAATCATGTCCATTACATTAGATAACACTTCTTCTAATATTTTTGCGGTTAGATTATTAAAAATATGTTAACTCCATCTTTTTCCAGATCATTTTCATATAAAATGTGCATGTCATATTTATAACTTAGTTGTAAAGGATGATCTATCACTTTTTGAAGACATTCTTGAAAAAATACAATTTGCTATAAACTATATTTTTAAAAATAATAGAATACAACGATTAAAAGAATATAAAAAATTTGTCACGATTGCCAACTACTTTACAGAAAAGTTCCCGAAGAAGTATGCACTAGATGGAATTCTTTATACAACCCATTACGTGTTGCTTATGAGTATAGAATACTTATAACCCAATTTTTTAACGCCCGTAATCGAAATCCTAATGATATGCTTATAGATTTCGATTGGGATACAATTTTAGAACTTAATACATTTTTAGAGAAATTTTATCTAGCTACTAAAGAATTTTTCGGTATTTATTATCCTACTATTTCATCAATGTTATTTTATATAGCTCTAATATTTATATTACTTAATAAATATATGAAAAAATCAGCATATAAGGCATCTATTAAAAAAATGTTTTTAAAAATGAAAAAATATTTTATTTCTATTCCCCCAATTTATATTATTAGTACTGTATTAAATCCGTCTATTAAAATAGACGGTTGTAAAAAAACATTTGAAACTATTTATGATTGCATAGATAAACTTCCACAAAAATCTCCTAAAAATCCAAATGACCCATACCTATTGAAAAAACTAGAGAAGTGTTGTCTAGCATACAAGATGAATGTAAAAAAGTTTATACGCATTACCAACAAGAAAGTGCTAGCAACAACCCGGCTTCCATGTCATCTTCTTCTTCAACACAACCTCAAAATCGACATGATGTTTCTGCGGCTAGTGTTCAAAGCCTCAGACATAAAATGTTTAGTGGTAACACTTCTAATCAAGTTAGCGAGTTTGATGTTTTTGTTTTGCAGGGTGTTTTACCGTACGAATCAATTGAAAATGAAGAGGAACGTGAAGACTTGCTAAAATACTGGAGGGAGAATAAGAAGAATTTTCCAACACTATCTAATATGGCCCGAAATGTGTTGAACATTCAAGCGTCATCAACCGTCTGAAAGCGTATTTTCTGCGGGAAGATTTCAAATAGGGGAGCACATACATTCATTGGCAGGAGACTCATTAGAGATTGCAGTTCTATTCAGAGACTGGATTCGTGCGGAGCGTAGGAGGTGCGGCCACCCGGAGATCAACGAAGAAGAAGACTACAACTACAACGAAATCTTATCTGACGGATGTGCAAGCGACATCGACCAATTTGACCAACAAATATCAATTCCAACCGAAGAACCACAAGAAATTATAAAGAAACTAAAAAATGTGTTTCTTAAAATGTAATTATTTTAATTATAATTTGACTATGTATTTATTTGCAACTTTTAATATCACGAAGTTGCAATTTTAAAATTGTATTACCAAAAAAATAATAAGAGGCACAAAAACAGTCTTGTGATGTTTTTATTAAACTATTTTGTTGTGTGTGTGTTATTTATTTAATTTAAGGAAAAATAAAAAAAATAACCCAACCCGACCCCCCGAACCACCCCGACCCTCAATATCATCGGGACGGGGCTTGGGAAGACCCTGTCAGCCCCCAACCCCGCCCTACCCCAGCCCCGTTGGCCACCCATAGTGTATATTCACTGTGCTTATCTTTCATGTCAATATCAAGGGGGTGTCACACTCGAAAAGTAAAGTATTTTTAGAGAATTCGATACGGATGCTGTCAACAAAAGCAAAGAGTCATCGCAATTTAGGTCTTATCGGATGGAATACTAAAGAATCCCATGGTTATACTGTAGTTATAGATCAATTTTCTTTTTGGTAATTAAGAAATATTATTCCCAAGGAATTATAGAGCAACTTTTTTCACTCAAATTTACACGTGTTATTATATTTTGCAACTAAATAAAATACACTAACAGGTTAAAGGGGCTGTCAATATATTAAACCAATTATATATCAGTTAATTTATTTTTTAATGTAAGACTAAAAGCAAGCGGAATCAGTAGACACGGTCTAATTGTAGATGGACTACAAGTAGAAATTCTAACCCCCTGTTTGGATGGTTGTTTCCCGTGACTTTATTATTTTTTATGAAATCTTTTTATTGTTCTTAAAATTACGTTGTATGATGTTGTAAACTCGTTGTAATTTTATGGTTCAATAACCATGAGAAAACTCAATTTTTATAACCACGAATTTGGTGATTTTTGCGCGATTATGTATTTTATTTTTCCATTATACCCCCCTCCCAAAACCTCTCGCACCCAAATCCACCCACCCCCTCCATCACCCAAACTCACCAACCCCCACTCTCTACCACCCACCACCACACTACCACTCACCACCACCCACCACCCCTCACCACCCCCCACCCCACCAACCAACCACACCTATACCAACCAGCCCTCCACCATCCATCACCTACTTATTTTTTAAATTTCTCATTTTATCTTTTACCTTAATTTTATTAATATATAAAAATTAATTTGTAATTAAGGGTTAATGATATTTTAATAAACTTACATGTTATTATACTCAGTCAAACCAAAACATAAAAATATCATTAAATCACAACAAACAATATAGTCTATTCAAACATTGTGTTCATTAATACAATACAATACAATACAATACAATACAATACAATATTATATTATACCATATTGTACATTAATGAACCACGGGAAACAACCATCCAAACAGAGGATAAGTCTCAATGGCCTATGTGTTGAAATAAGTATTATGAGCTAATTAATAGAATGGGCTGATTAATAGAATTGTAAGGGAAGCCCATCAAAGGGAAGCCCATTAGGGGAGTCCGTAGGGTTTTATTGTTCATTTGTATATGTAGCCTTTATCCTAGTATGAGAAAGAGGATGGAATCTTCGCCTAAAACCAGATCTATACGAAACCCTTTTTCTTCTTCTACTTCTCTTCTTCTTCTTCTCTATATCTACCTTAGTACTTTCTGGTGTAGATTTCTTTACTAAATACTATGAATATCTACTGATTACTTCTTCTTCTTCTCTGATTTCTGGTTTACTGCGTTGCATGTGTTGTTCTCTCGATCTTGCATATATCGAAGGTTCCCTTCCTCGATTAGGTCGACCAGTCTCGGTTCTCAACATGGTATCAGAGCCCTGGATCGATGGGTCAAGCTGAGCGCTTCATCTGTGAAATCTTCGAAAGAAATCCGTATGAAAAAAAAAATTGATTTCTATGTTCTTTCCCTTTAATTCTTGTGAACTTACGAAATCTATGTACCCTGGGAACATCTCCGTATCTCTATTTTGTGTGATTTGAGATTCTGCAAATCCATTCTTGTTTACTACTTCTAAAAGAACTGTCAAGAAATAGAAAATGAATACTGGTTCTAGACAAAACCCCGGTTCTGAACAAAACCCTCCCACTACTCTTCTTGAAGGAAACTCTAATCCCACAACTTCCAAACAAGCGATACCAAGAGAAAGGGGAGAAATATCCTCTGTCACCGCAGTATTTGACCATAATCATCCCCTCTACTTACAAGCTTCTGATGTCAGTGGAGTCTCCTTAATATCCTTCCAACTTCTGGGATCTGAGAACTATACAATATGGAGCAAGTCCATAAGGATAGCCCTGCTAGGAAGAAACAAGTTGGGCTTTGTGAATGGAAGATGCACCAAGAATCAGTATGAAAAAGAACTGTGGGACCAATGGGATAGGGTTAATGTTGTGGTCCAAGCATGGCTGATGAATGTTGTGTCTAGCAGTCTACTGAGTGGGGTGTTATATGCAGAATCTGCTTATGAGGTATGGGAAGATTTGAGTGAAAGGTTCGATAGGGTGGATGAGTCAAGAACCTATGATTTGCATAGGAAAATTGCTACTCAAACACAAGGCAATAGCAGCGTTGCAGAATATTTTACGAAACTAAAGACACTATGGGTGGAGTTCCAAGCCCTAGTTCCACCCCCTAACTGTGCATGCCCCACATCTAAAGAGTTCACAGATTACCTACAAAGGCAGAAGTTGTATCAGTTTCTTATGGGCCTAAATGAAACATATATGCAAGCTAGGTCACAGATCTTACTCATGACACCACTGCCCACAGTAAATAAAGCATACTCTATGATTGTGAGTGATGAAAATCAAAAGGGGATCAGTGCCAGATCTGCAGGACTGCTAGGGGCTGGGCCAAGTAGTATGGGACACAATGAAAATACAAGTTCTGCAGGCCTATATTCTAAGACAGGAACAACATCCAAATCTCAATACAAAAGAAATATCAATTTATTCTGTGATCTGTGCAAAATGAGGGGGCACACAAAGGAGTTTTGCTACAGAATAGTTGGGTACCCTCCTGGCTTCAAGTCAAAAAGGAAGGAACATGCTGTTAACAATGCTTGTATTGGGGGTCCTGAACATATCCCTAACCCTGGCCACAACACTCAGGGGCCCAATCCTGGAGACTCTGGAAGAAATTGGCAAATTGAAGGAGCACATGTCTTCTCTCAAAAACAATACGAGCAGATCGTGAAACTACTAAACCAGAACAATGACCAAACTACTGCAACTCAGAATGCAGATTATCAAGGTGACATATCTCTAGCAAATGCTGCAAGTATCACTAAACTCAAAGTATTACATGTATATAATATAGTCAAAGAATGGATAATAGATACAGGTGCCACAAATCATATGGTCTCTGATTTAGACATGCTAGGCAAGATAACAAAATTAGGAGAAAACACTACTACTACTAAGAATGTATCCCTGCCAAATGGAGAAACTATTAAAGTTACTCACACTGGCACAAGTAACCTGTCTACAAGAAGCACCTTTCAGTAATGTTTTCTATTTGCCTCAATGTAAATACAATTTATTGTCTGTATCTCAACTAACTAGAGAATTAAAGTGTGCAGCTATTTTTTATCCTGATTTCTGCTTGTTTCAGGATCTCTACAGTGGGAGGGTGAAGGAAATTAGTAGACTCCAAGATGGCCTCTATGTGCTAGTTAACCACTCAAGTACTATACAAGATCCAAGGAAGTTAGGACTGAATGTAAAAGCAAAAGAGTATGTCAGACACTCAGAAGAAGACATTAAACTGTGGCATAGAAGGTTTGGCCACACCTCTAGTAAAGTGCTAAGTAAATTGATTACAGCTAGTGCTGATGTTATAGCTAAAACAATACAAACTTGTAATGTGTGTCCTTGTGCAAAGCAATATAGACTGCCCTTTTCTAATAGTAACACTTGCAGTAGCTCTAGATTTGATATGGTACATATGGATGTATGGGGTCCTTACAAAGTTGAAACTTATAATGGCAAAAAATACTTCTTAACCATAGTAGATTATTATTCTAGAATGACTTGGATATACTTACTGTTGACACCCAATTTTGACCCTCCCGTCCAGCCATTAACTATAAAATTACACTAATTTTGTAAAATAATTTTTTTATGATTTTTATAATAAAATGCAGCGAATAAAACATAAATACAGGCATAAATAAACAATTTAATAATGGCATCGCGTCTTACGTAGAGTTTTAAACACTTAGAGTCCCGCGCCCGCATTAACTAACTTTAAGCTTTGTCGTAATTCTTAAATAATTAATAAATGCATAAAATAAATAATTTAGCGATAACGTCGTGTCAGGTAGCATAGCCGCATTTATTAGTAATCATTTGTAATTTAAAGTCAATTTTTTAATCTAAATACATGCATTTAATAGCGTCGCATTTATAAAAGCTTTAAACAATTCTTAAATATCATACTTGCATCTAGCATTTAAATAATTTAATCTAAACTCAATTCAATTTTAATTTAACGTCGCAATAATGCATAATAATAAGATTTTAAATAAAAGCGCCGCATTAAGCATTAATTAAATAGTACGTCCGTTTTATTCTTGTAATAATTTTAATAAAGCACTTAATAAATAGCACGCCCATTTTATTTTTATAATAAGTCTAATAAAGCACCTAAATAATTTGAGCACAATTTATTAATTTAATTAACTAATTAAAAGCCTAGAATTAAATAATTAAACACTACCTAATTAAATACCTAATTAAACTAACTACCCTTATTAATATCACCAGCCCACCATTTTCTACCCAGCCCAAATCGTCCAGCCAACCCAACCCGCGGCCCACTACCCTTTACTTTATCCCCTCCCCATCGTCAACAGCCTAAAAGGAAAAGAACGAAAAACCTAAACCTAAAAGGAGACCCGCCGCAGGCTCCTCTACCTTACCCACAAATCTCGCCGGATTTTTAGGATAGAAAATCCGGCGACTTCCCTTAACCTTACCAATATACCATTTTCATCACAAAATCTCTCAAAAAAACGATACCCAAATCTTCCTAATACAAACTTACCATAATAACATCAAATCGTCCCTTAATTACTGAGATTAATATCAAGATCTCGTCCAAAATCAGCCCTAAGGTTTACCTAATAGGGAACCCAAACCATGGCTATATAAGCACATGCAATACGGCATCGAGGAGGGATAAGTCGGGAGCACCCAAAATCGATAGCATTGATGCGCACCTAAGCAGCGATGACAACCCACCCATGGCGCGAGAACCCGCAAGAGGAACAACAATCAGCATCGACATCTAAGACAGTCCAGAGCTTTTCTTTTACTGTCGATACACCTTCGGACAACAGCCAAGTAAGCCTAGGAATTAATTCTCAAAGCGAAAAACCACCAACATCAGTCCCTCAAACCGCATCGCAACTCCGAGTAGATCGGCGACTTGATACGCTGCCTCGGTTCGCTGTCCGGAGAAGGTAAACCCGAATTCTCCTCAGTTCATTCATTCCATATTTTATGTGTGTTAAACATATGTTAGTTCATTCATGTTGTTGTGTCCGTTAATACATCTCCATTTCGACGCTTATCTTCATG
Organism: Przewalskia tangutica; assembly: GCA_029844215.1. Classification (NCBI taxonomy): domain Eukaryota; kingdom Viridiplantae; phylum Streptophyta; class Magnoliopsida; order Solanales; family Solanaceae; genus Przewalskia; species Przewalskia tangutica. The sequence continues at coordinate 12,999,111 of CM056729.1, read as the reverse complement.
TATGTTGTTTGACTATCTGACATTAATGGATGGTTGTTCAAATTTGGATGCATATTGTTTAATAGATATAATGGGGCTTACATATGTCTGTTAGTCTCTGAAGGTAAATAGATAAGAATAATTGAAAAGTTGGGAATCACGACAATTATAATCAGAATCGAAATAACTCAGAAACATCTGCTTTCTTAGGCTACCTTTACGCCTAGTTTAGCACGAATCCATGGGTAATGCATTCAATACCATTGAAATATGTCTTGAGATTGATCCAAAGATGAGTAACCGGATGGTAAGTAGTTACACGTATGTATCCCGACGCCGAGAATCGGTTCAAGATACTCGTGGGTGAGTTTAGGGTGTTAAAATCGACATCGACTCAGATATATAGTGATGTCAGATCGGCTTACTCATAGGTGTGCATCATTACGTTGGTCTTAGTCTCAATCAGACTTTACGCCCTGCCGCGATCTCCTTTATGAATCACCCTCGCTGGTCTTTTGCCTAAGAATTGCTTGTTTAAATCCCTTCGCCCATTTAGTGGAATAGCTCAACTGGGGTCATTCTCAAATATGCACCATGTTCCAATGATCTTGCCTTAGCTCTCCTGGTTTGGTGATGTCTTTGTATGCTAAAATAGTACAATATCTTAACTAACTTGTACACTTAGTCTATCAACTTGCAATAAGTTCAAGAAATGTATCCATAAAGGCCCATTAAACCTCTAAATGCTCGCCAGGTCTAAAAACACCCTGCTTGTTATCTTTGCATCCGTGTTTGTTTACATCTAGAGTATTTAGGACGCCAATGCACCTTAGGAAGCTAGAGGTCGATTGTAATATACTGCAATATGTGTACTGGTGCATCTTTTATGCTTTAGTTATTCTTCTCTTTGCATATTTGGTTCTGACTTGTCTCTTCGGTCATATGGAGTGTGTTACCTTATGGGATGTCTTTGCATGACTAAGTATGCGACACCTTAAGTTCTGGGTAGAAAGCTAAGTTTAAACCTCGACCTTTCGCTTGAATTAAAGAAAATATGCATTTGTCTCCTATATGTGCGTAAATGAATGAACTCGCTTGTGTAGAGTTAGAAATCGCCTCTCCTGATTAATCATATGAATCCAATAAGTTTAGAAACATGTTAGCGTGCCCGTATTTTGGTGTATATGGTCAATATCGCCTATTCAAGCCCGCTCATTCTTCCAATAGTTACACTTGTTTGTAATTTAATTTTCCTCCTAAAAGAAATACACGTCTTGTCAACATCTTGAAATCCATCGCCTAATCTGAATTATTTGGTTGTTTCTTCCAAACCCTCTTGGACTGTTGATATGATGTGCTTCATGTACATATAAATGTCAATGTTTATTCGTATTAAGGTTTGGGACATACACTAATTCCTTATTTTCTTTTCTTTGCATGGCATACGTCGGAAAGAAAACGAAGAGTCTCACCGCGAGACTCATCACGAGCTACTTCAAATGGCAACCCGCGCCTACGTGCATCCGCATTCACATTCCCGTTTCAGAAATTTCCAAGACAAGATGATGTCGCTACACATCTTGAAAGCCGCGATCATATCCACCCTTCTTATCTTATTTGTTTAAAATTGTTGCCTAATTATTTAACTTTGTAATTAATAGGTGGTCTAGAACAATCACCCGAATAAATAAATCATGGGTAGTGTTATAATCGTAAAGGCTTTTCTAATTATTTATCCTAGGTTTATCACGCACATCTAAACTTTTGCCTAACAACTAAATTTGCACATCTAATCATGAAATTCGCATATAGATTCTTCTCAATTGTAAAATTAAGTCTTATGTTAATCAAAATTAAGATAGCAAGTAAATACGTGCACTTAGTTAACAAATCAACTTCGCATCATTTTTACAAATAATATAAGTGCATGCCTTTAGAATTTACACATATTGTTATAGCATTAGTCTTATAAATATTTTATCAAAATACATTCCTTTTATAAACACTTGCATCATCTTTCTCTTCAAATATTTTTTTAAAACACGATTCTCTCTAACATAATAATTAACCCTAGGTTTGGCAGACAACCGCGAGTTAGCGGATCTTAGAGGTGCCTAACCCCTTCCTCTAGATTAATAAAGAACCCTTACCCAGAACCTCATTAAGTTTAGCAGACCATTAAAATGGAGTTAATTGTTACTTTAAACTAGTTAACATTTAGGTGTCCTAATTCACCCAATTAATTAGGTGGCGACTCCGCGAACCCTTAGCATTCTAGCAACCCTTTAGCATTTTAGCACCCTTTTAAACTTTAGCATCTCTAGCATTTTAGCCTCTTTTGCGATTTTAGCATCCTTTAGCATTTTTAAAACCTTTAAGCCCCTTAAACCTTTTAGCATTTTATTATTTATTTTCTAACATATTGCATTTTGAGGTGGTTCGCTTTAGAAAATAAATGTCGCACTTAAAAGGGCGCGACAGTAACGGCGACTACTGGGATTTTAGGTTCTTAACCACAATGCACCTAGGGCTATTATTTGGCAATTATTTTGCATTTAATTTTTGTGTATCAGATTTTGTTTATTTTTTGCTACTTGCTTTATCGCTTTCCCTAAACCGGCATTCCGCTCATATTTCTTCCATTCGAAAATTCACACAAATCACACATCACGCTACCGTGTGCTCACAGACCGCAAATTTCTTTCAAAACACCCACATTTAAGAGAGTTGGTATTCTCAGGAGAATCCGGCCCAACCGTGGTCGCAGAGCCTTCTCACTCGAGTAGTCCGCTCGGGAACTTGCGCCCGTAAAAGCCAAATCTTAGAAACTTAAGATAGCTATACCACCCTTTATTTTAGGGCATGCATTTACCTTAGGGTTGGTCCTCGCATCGACACCACAATTAGGAAGACACAAACTTGTCGACGGGTTTCGCAACCCAACGACTCAACCAAAGATATTATGTGTAGCGTGACAATGACAGCATAAATCCAAGCCCAATCATGACATGCTGAAATTGGAAAAAGTGCCGCCATTTGGTCGCCATTTCCAACAAAGGCATTATAGTTGGACGACTTGGACAAATCCGTCATAATCTCGCATAAAGTGACGTTTAGGCTTACCTCAGGCATAAAGAGGTCCCCCTGCATGTTAGGAAACGTTTGAATGTGCTATGTGCAATATATCTGCTACATAATCGCAAATTATGTGTTTTATGCTAACACCGCTTGTTGCATTTTTAGAAAGATTTATCATCTCCCAAAAGGTCGATTTGTATTTGACTAAGCAAATGACAGAGCAAAGAATATTTCGCAAGATCAAAGGCACGCCCAAATGATACGACCGATTCGAGGCATTTGAGGAACGAGGCGAACTCGCCTTCGTTCCTATAAGCAAAGCAGGGGTCTCAGAAAAGAAAAGCAACATAGATCCGATCGAGCAGCTCCCTACCGGCCGAAATTAGAAGGCCCAGAAACATCAATAAATGCAAGCAACTTTATTGAGACCCACTTTAGGTCAAACGCTTTGCATATTCAAATCGGGACAAGGTAGGAAACTGCAGTGGATTGCAAGTCCAAACAGCCGCATATGCGGATATCAAGGGACAAGGCATGGTCGATACAAATCGACTTCTCAAAACTCACAAATTTTCTTTGAGCGCAGGTTTTCATATTAACAGAAGCAGAAAGTGCAATAGCGAAATAGAAAATACGCGAAAGGTTTCTTCAGATAGCGTATAAAAAGCAGCAAAGGCAGAGGATGACAACAATCCAAAGTCCGCAGCAAAAGCAGCAGCAGCAGAAAGGGGCATCAACAATCAGCAGTCAAAGTTCAAAGTTCCGCAACAAAACCTAGCGCATCAACTCGGGCATAAAGTCAAATTGGCAACCCACGCATCGCACCCAACAAAGGCATCATGACAATTCGTCAGCCGCAGCGTTCAACATGTCAGTGCAAGGACAACATCTCAATATTCAGCAGGCATATCAGGGACGATATCTCTACCCATAAAATTGCACTTCTCATATGTATTTATCATTTTGTTTAAACAGGTATACACTAACGTTTTTCTCAGGCTTAGCTTGCAGGAGCATTTATTCTACAGGAGCAGCAGCAACACGTCCAGGCAACGACGTTATCAGCACAACAAGTCTACGCAACGACGTTATCAGCACAGCAAGTCTACGCAACGACGCCAGCAGCAACGTCCAGGCAACGACGTTATCAGCATTGTGTCCAGGCAACGACACCATCAGCATTGCGTCTACGCAACGACGCCAGCAGCAGCACGTCCAGGCAACGACGTTATCAGCAACACGTCCAGGCAACGACGTTATCAACATTGTGTCCAGGCAACGACACCATCAGCATTGCGTCCAGGCAACGACACCATCAGCATTGCGTCTACGCAACGACGCCAAGAAGAACACGCCCGTGCAACGACGCCATCGCGATTATGTCCAGTAACGATATCATCGCGATTGCGCCTACGCAACGACGCCAGCAGCAACACGTCCAGGCAACGACGCGACGCGATTATGTCCAGTGCAACGACATCATCGCGATTGGCTACGCAACGACGCCAAAGAAGAACACGCCCAGTGCAACGACGCGACGATTATGTCAAGGCAACGACATCATCGCGATTGCCTACGCAACGACGCCAAAGAAGAACACGCCCGTGTAACGACGCCATCAAGATTGCCTATACAACGACGCCAAAGAATATTATGTCCAGTAACGACATCATCGCGATTGCGTTTCACGCAACGACGCCAAAGAAAGAACACGCCCAGTAACGACGCGACGATTATGTCAAGGCAACGACATCATCAAGATTGCGTTTCACGCAACGACGCCAAAGAAAGAACACGCCCAGTAACGACGCTATCAAGATTAAGGTTTACACAACGACGCCAGCAACATTATGTCCAGGCAACGACATCATCAAGATTGCGGTCCAGTGCAACGACACCATCGATTGCGCTCACGCAACGACGCCAAAGAACATTATGTCCGTGCAACGACATCATCAAGATTGCGGTCCAGTGCAACGACACCATCAAGATTGGCCTCACGCAACGACGCCAAAGAAGAACATCGCCCAGTGCAACGACGTTATCAACATCAGGTCCGTGCAACGACACCATCAAAGATTAAGGTTTCACGCAGCGACTCCAGCAGAAATACGTCCAGGCAACGACGTTATCAGCACAGCAAGTCCGAAAACGACGCCATCATCAGCATATCACATCTACACAGGGACGATTTTCTCTGTTCTCAAAATTGCATATCCTCTCATTCATGCTTTATTCTGTCTTAGCAGTTATGCACTAACTCTTTCTTGAGCTTTAGTCTACATGTACATTTGCAGCAAGGACGACGTATCCGCATTCACAATCGCAACACGTCCGCAAGTGCGGCGAAATCACAACATTTGCAAAGATCGCATCAACACAAAGCAAAGACGCAGGAGCAGGAGAGCACAACGTGGATTTTCTTACAAATAACCGGCAATTGCCGGGGCCAACCTTCCCAACGATCGCGTAGCCGCCAAGCGCTTGGCCCACTCGCCCACATCACCGTAGAACCCAAAGACCACAAGCCATAGCAAGACACCCTGTGTTCGCCGCTTATTTTCTTTTACTTTTGACCATAACCCATGTCATCATAACTCGACATCGACACTGAGTCCGCGTTAGCCGCTGGTGTTTTGACTACGGTATCCAAAGGTCATCATAACTCGACATCGACGCTTTTTGAGTCCGCATTAGCCCGCCCGTGTTTCGACTGATGGTAACCCAAAGGTCGCCATAACTCGACATCGGGATGCTTTGATTTTTCATACACTTTGTCTACCGCCAAAGATTTTTGCGATTCTCGAAGATCGAGACAAAATTGGCATGAGTCAACGTCTTTGTCCGAAGATTCTTCCATCATCTCCATACAAAGAGGACATCCGCTGACACCCAATTTTGACCCTCCCGCCCACCATTAACTATAAAATTACACTAATTTTGTAAAATAATTTTTATGATTTTTATAATAAAATGCAATAATAAAACATAAATACAGGCATAAATAAACAATTTAATAATGGCATCGCGTCTTACGTAGAGTTTTAAACACTTAAAGTCCCGCGCCCGCATTAACTAACTTTAAGCTTTGTCGTAATTCTTAAATAATTAATAAATGCATAAAATAAATAATTTAGCGATAACGTCGTGTCAGGTAGCATAGCCGCATTTATTAGTAATCATTTGTAATTTAAAGTCAATTTTTTTTATCTAAATACATGCATTTAATAGCGTCGCATTTATAAAAGCTTTAAACAATTCTTAAATATCATACTTGCATCTAGCATTTAAATAATTTAATCTAAACTCAATTCAATTTTAATTTAACGTCGCAATAATGGATAATAATAAGATTTTAAATAAAAGCGCCGCATTAAGCATTAATTAAATAGTACGTCCGTTTTATTCTTGTAATAATTTTAATAAAGCACTTAATAAATAGCACGCCCATTTTATTTTTATAATAAGTCTAATAAAGCACCTAAATAATTTGAGCACAATTTATTAATTTAATTAACTAATTAAAAGCCTAGAATTAAATAATTAAACACTACCTAATTAAATACCTAATTAAACTAACTACCCTTATTAATATCACCAGCCCACCATTTTCTACCCAGCCCAAATCGTCCAAATTAACCCAACCCGCTGCCCACTACCCTTTACTTTATCCTCCCCATCACAATACCTAAAAGGAAAAGAACGAAAACCTAAACCTAAAGGAGACCCATGCAGCTCCTCTACCTTACCCACAAATCTCGCCGGATTTTTAGGATAGAAAAGCCGGCGACTTCCCTTACCCTTACCAATATACCATTTTCATCACAAAATCTCTCCAAAAAACGATACCCAAATCTTCCTAAGACACACTTACCAGACTAACCTCACATCGTCCCTTAATTCATCGAGATTAATATCAAGATCTCGTCCAAAATCACCCTAAGGTTTACCTAATAGGAACCCAAACCACGGCTATATAAGCACATGCACACGCATCGGCGAGAGGGATAAGTCGGGAGCACCCAAAATCGATAGCATTGATGTGCACCCTAGCAAAGATGAATAACCCAATCGGCGAGGAGAACCGCAATGAGGAACAACAATCAAGATCGACATCTAAGACAGTCGCAGCTTTTCTTTATCGCCGATACACCTTCTGACAACGCCAAGTAAGCCTAGGAATTAATTCTCAAAGCGAAAAACCACCAACATCAGTCCCTCAAACCGCATCGCAACTCCGAGTAGATCGGCGACTTGATACGCTGCCTCGGTTCGCTGTCCGGAGAAGGTAAACCCGAATTCTCCTCAGTTCATTCATTCCATATTTTATGTGTGTTAAACATATGTTAGTTCATTCATGTTGTTGTGTCCGTTAATACATCTCCATTTCGACGCTTATCTTCATGTATGTTGTTTGACTATCTGACATTAATGGATGGTTGTTCAAATTTGGATGCATATTGTTTAATAGATATAATGGGGCTTATATACGCATTAGTCTCTCAAGGTAAATAGATAAGAATAATTGAAAAGTTGGGAATCACGACAATTATAATCAGAATCGAAATAACTCGTAAACATCTGCTTGTAAGCTACCTTTACGCCTAGTTTAGCACGAATCCACGGGTAATGCATTCAATACCATTGAAATATGTCTTGAGATTGATCCAAAGATGAGTAACGGATGGTAAGTAGTTACACGTATGTATCCCGACGCCGCAGAATCGTTCAAGATACTCGTGGGTGAGTTTAGGGTGTTAAAATTGGACATTGACTCTCTGTATATAGTGATGTTGTACTGGCTTACTCATAGGTGTGCATCTGTTACGTTGGTCTTAGTCTCAATCAGACCTTATGCCCTGCCGCGATCTCCTTTATGAATCACCTACTTGGTCTTTTGCCTAAGAATTGCTTGTTTAAATCCCTTGATTCATTTAGTGGAATAGCTCAACTGGGTCATTCTCAAATATGCACCATGTTCCAATGATCTTGCCTTAGCTCTCCGGGTTTGGTGATGTCTTTGTATGCTAAAATAGTACAATATCTTAACTAACTTGTACACTTAGTCTATCAACTTGCTATAAGTTCAAGAAATGTATCCATAAAGGCCCATTAAACCTCTAAATGCTCGCAGTCTAAAAACACCGCTTGTTATCTTTGCATCCGTGTTTGTTTACATCTAGAGTATTTAGGACGCCAATGCACCTTAGGAAGCTAGAGGGTCGATTGTAATATACCGCAATATGTGCATCGTGCATCTTTTATGCTTTAGTTATTCTTCTCTTTGCATATTTGGTTCGACTTGCCTCTTCTGGTCATATGGAGTGTGTTACCTTATGGGATGTCTTTGCATGGCTAAGTATGCGACACCTTAAGTTCCGGGTAGAAAGCTAAGTTTAAACCTCGACCTTTCGGTTGAATTAAAGAAAAATATGCATTTGTCTCCTATATGCGTAAATGAATGAACTCGCTTTGTGTAGAGTTAGGAAATCGCCTCTCCTGATTAATCATATGAATCCAATAAGTTTAGAAACATGTTAGCAGTTCGTATTTTGGTGTATATGGTCAATATCGCCTATTCAAGCCCGCCATTCTTCCAATAGTTACACTTGTTTGTAATTTAATTTTCCTCCTAAAAGAAATACACGCCTTGTCAACATCTTGAAATCCATCGCCTAATCAATTATTTGGTTGTTTCTTCCAAACCCTCTCGATCGTTGATATGATGTGCTTCATGTACATATAAATGTCAATGTTTATTCGTATTAAGGTTTGGGACATATACTAATTCCTTATTTTCTTTCTTTCGCATGGCATACGCCGAAAGAAAACGAAGAGTCTCACCGCGAGACTCATCACGAGCTACTTCAAATGGCAACCGCGCCTACGTGCATCCGCATTCACATTCCCGCTTCGTAAATTTCCAAGACAAGATGATGTCGCTACACATCTTGAAAGCCGCGATCATATCCAATTCTTCTTATCTTATTTGTTTAAAATTGTTGCCTAATTATTTAACTTTGTAATTAATAGGTCTAGAACAATCACCCCGGAATAAATAAATTGGGGTAGTGTTATAATCGTAAAGGCTTTTCTAATTATTTATCCTAGGTTTATCACGCACATCTAAACTTTTGCCTAACAACTAAATTTGCACATCTAATCATGAAATTCAGACATAGATTCTTCTCAATTGTAAAATTAAGTCTTATGTTAATCAAAATTAAGATAGCAAGTAAATACGTGCACTTAGTTAACAAATCAACTTCGCATCATTTTTACAAATAATATAAGTGCATGCCTTTAGAATTTACACATATTGTTATAGCATTAGTCTTATAAATATTTTATCAAAATACATTCCTTTTATAAACACTTGCATCCTCTGTCTCTTCAAATATTTTTTTAAAACATGCATTCTCTCTAACATAATAATTAACCCTAGGTTTGGCAGACAATCGAGTTAGCGGATCTTAGAGGGTGCTGCCTAACCCCTTCCCTCTAGATTAATAAAGAACCCTTACCCAGAACCTCATTAAGTTTAGCAGACCATTAAAATGGAGTTAATGTTTTACTTTAAACTAGTTAAACATTTAGGTGTCCTAATTCACCCAAATTAATTAGGTGGCGACTCCGCGAACCCTTAGCATTCTAGCAACCCTTTAGCATTTTAGCACCCTTTTAAACTTTAGCATCTTTTTGCACTTTTAGCCTCTTTTGCAATTTTAGCATCCTTTTAGCATTTTTAAAACCTTTAAGCCCCTTAAACCTTTTAGCATTTTATTATTTATTTTCTAACATATTGCATTTTGAGCAGGGTTCGCCTTTAGAAAATAAATGTCGCGGCCGGAAAAGGGCGCGACACTTACTTAGACTGAAATCAGAAACCTGTGAAGTTATTAACCAATTCCTTAGCTATATTTCTACTCAATTTAATCAAATGGTTAAGGTAGTTAGAACTGATAATAGTACTGAGTTTGTAAATGATATCTGCAGTAACCTTTTCCAGAAGTTAGGAATTATCCATCAGAAATCTTGTGCCTACACACCACAGCAAATTGGTGTGGTCGAAAGAAAATATAGGCACATAGTAGAAGTGACTAGAGCCATAAGACTTCATGCCAATATCCCTATCAAGTTCTGGGGCTTATGTGTGCAGGCTGCAGTATACTTGATAAATAGGTTACCATCTTTCATTACTGGGATAACACCCTATGAAAGAATTTACCAACATAAGCCCTCTATAGGACATAGTAGAACTATAGGGTGCATGTGCAATGCTAATGATCTGACAGTCTCAGACAAACTGCAATCTAGAGTTAAATGTTGTGTACTGGGGTTTTCAGATACACAAAAGGGGTATATATTATATGATCTGATATCTAAAGTATTTTTAGTTAGTAGAGATGTTAAGTTCAGAGAGACAGAGTATCCTTTCAAGGATAATATAGGTATTGAACCTGTTTACCAAAATCTGCAGCACAATATACACCAACCACAACCTGAAGATACATCACAAACTATTACTCAAAGTAAGCCTACTGAACTGCAGAATGATATTACTGATCACTCCTAATACAGTTGTTATTCCTAACAGTGCTGAGAATAACACAGATAATGTGCAAACTCTAAGTAATAACCATGACAGTTCTGAGGATCATCAGCAACCTGATAACACCCTAGGTGTCAGAAAGTCTAGCAGGACCAAACAACCTCCTATATGGCTCAAAGATTTTATTACCTCTAATGCTAATAGTGTACTCTATCCTATTAAGGCTATCTATCCTATGATCATTTAAGTCACAAATATCAGGCTTTTCTAACTTCCTTTTCTGAAATCACAGAACCTAAGAACTATAATGAGGCTTCAAAAGATCCTAGATGGGTGGAAGCCATGAAAGCTGAAATAAAAGTCTTACAAGATAATCAAACTTGAAAAATTATTCCCTTGCCTAAAAGTAAGTACCCAATAGGATGTAAATAGATTTATAAGATAAAATACAAAGATACTGGTGAGATAGAAAGGTTAAAGGCTGGGTTAGTAGCAAAAGGGTACAACCAACAGGAAGGGATAGATTATCAAGAAACCTTCTCTCCAGTAGTGAAAATGGTGACAGTAAGGACTATTTTGTCTATAGCAGCCTCTAGAGGCTGGCACATTCATCAAATGGATGTGTATAATGCCTTTCTTCAAGGGGATCTGTATGATGAAATTTATATGGATCTCCCACAAGGATTCATTAGTCAAGGGGGGAAGCAGGTATGTAGACTTAGTAAATCCTTGTATGGTCTCAAGCAAGCACCTAGACAATGGAACTCCAAACTCACAGAAGTCCTAGTTCAGATGAAGTTTAGACAGTCTCACTATGATCACTCCTTGTTTATAAAACAGACTAGTCAGAATATTACCATTGTACTAGTTTATGTGGATGATATGTTAGTTACAGGGGACAATGTTAGTCTGATAAGAGAGACAAAACAATATCTTCAAGATGTGTTTAGGTCCTTTAAGATGAAAGACCTAGGAGAATTAAGATACTTTTTAGGAATAGAATTCACTAGATCTAGTAAAGGGATTCTAATGCATCAAAGGAAATATGCATTGGAACTTATTTCTGAATCTGGACTTGCTGGAGCAAAACCTATTAACACACCTACTGATTGTAATACCAAGATGACCACCAAAGAACATGATGAGGTTGTATCCAAACAGCAAAATACTCAAACAAAGAATACTGTTACCAATGATGATCTCTTAAGTGATGTTAGTGTCTATCAAAGGTTAATTGGTAAATTGTTATACCCCACTATTACAAGACCAGACATAGCCAGTTTCTACAACAACTTAAGAAGTCTCACATAAGTGCAGCTTTAAGAATAATAAGATACATAAAGAATCAGCCAGGACAAGGGGTACTCATGTCTAGTAATAAACAGAATACTCTAACTGCTTTTTGTGATGCTGGTTGGGCTGCTTGCCCACATACAAGAAAGTCCATTACATGTTATTTGGTGAAACTTTGTGATTCTCTCATTTCCTGGAAGTCTAAGAAGCAGTCTACAATCTCTAGGAGCTCCGCAGAATCATAATACAGGAGCCTTGCTAGTACAGTTGCTGAATTAACTTGGATAGTTGGGATACTAAAAGACATTGGCTTCAACATTGGACAGCCAGTCATAGTATTTACCGACAGTAAATCAGCTATACAAATAGCAGCAAATCCAGTATTTCATGAAAGGACCGAGCACATAGAGATTGATCTACACTTCGTAAGAGAGAAGATCCAGAAAGGCTTGGTGAAGACTGAATGTATTCCCACTGCAGTAATGTACCGCAGATTCACATAAAAAGGATCAACAGAGTCCAAAGACTCCACGTTTGTTCCAAGCTTGAATTGCTGAACATCTTCCAGCATCCAGCTTGAGGGAGCCTGTTGAAATAAGTATTATGAGCTAATTAATAGAATGGGCTGATTAATAGAATTGTAAGGGAAGCCCATCAAAGGGAAGCCCATCAGGGGAGCCCGTAGGGTTTTATTGTTCATTTGTATATGTAGCCTTTATCCTAGTATGAGAAAGAGGATGGAATCTTCGCCTAAAACCAGATCTATACGAAACCCTCTTTCTTCTTCTACTTCTCTTCTTCTTCTCTGTATCTACCTTAGTACTTTCTGGTGTAGATTTCTTTACTGTATACTATGAATATCTACTGATTACTTCTTCTTCTTCTCTGGTTTCTGGTTTACTGCATTGCATGTGTTGTTCTCTCGATCTTGCATATATCGAAGGTTCCCTTCCTCGATTAGGTCGACCAGTCTCGGTTCTCAACACTATGGGACCATACTGCTAGAAATATATCACCTAAGAAATTACTTAGTTCCACAACTAATGATATTTACTTGCATAATCTGGAGGAAATTTCCTTAATCTACAAACTGCATGCTTTTAATTATTTTGGTATAAATTGGAAATCAGAACCTATATTGTGCATGATAGAGTTGCAACCATTTTGCTCTAAATTATTAGGTATATAATAAATGTTGATTAAAAAGCAGTGCTAAAGTTGCCTTGTTACTTCTACTTTTTTTCTTTTCTTCGAGCGTTGAAAACTATATAGTCAATAACAACCTTTTTGCCTCTAGCCTTCATAGTAGCAGCCAGTGTCAGTTTGTCACATACCAATATAGAAAATGGAGAGATAAGAGAAAAATCCCTCCTTTGTTTAGTCACAACTCACAAGCGAAAGTCCTGAGGCTACACTCATTAGTAGGTACCGAGCCAATTATTAGGTTTTTAAAAGTAAAACCATAGCTGTAGATATAAATTTATCAAATAGTTAGGGTAGATTTTTTATTTTGTAAAAGAAAACGAATACCAAACCTAATAACAAAATTTAAGCAGCAATGATAACAGATAATCTTATGCAGCCACAATTAATTAACTAGTGACTTACAAAGTGCCAATGAAACAGCACAACGGATTATAGTTGCATTAACAATTAGCACCATCATCGCCTGCCTGTTTTAATCTACAGGTAGATCTGATGTTCCAGTACATTTGTTAAGCTAGTTCAGGAATAAAAAATTGGAGAAAAAGAGGTTCATTCACCGAATCCAGAAAGCAACAAGGCCACACTATAACATAGATACGAACGAAAGAAAAAACGTACAAGCATACCAAGAAGACAGATTCACCTAATGGAAACTCAACTAGCAGAAATGGATGACGCAGACTGAAGGTTTTTAAGTTCAGCTGCTACCTTCCCGACATCAAAATAATCCTGAAGAGCTGTCATCTTAATCTTGTTGCATTTCAAGCTTTTAATTGCATCAGCGGTGGCCAAAGCCCCTGCAACTGTTGTTATTACTGGTATCTTATATGAGAGAGCCATCCTTCTCAGCTTCCGGCCATCAATCTGATCAAGTGCGTCGCCTGAACTTGTGATCACCATCAACTGAATCTGCCCATTGGCAATGAGATCAGCAGCATGTGGCCGCCCTTCATGCATTTTAAGCACTCGCTCCACTGGCATGCCTTCTAATTCGAGTACACGTGCAGTTCCAGAAGTTGCGATGATCTCAAATCCAAGTCCCAAGAAGGCTCGAGCAATTGTGGTGAGTTGGGGTTTTGTCAATTCATTTAAACTGAGAAACAGAGTACCTGAAAGTGGCAGTTTCTGTCCAGCAGCAATTTGTGCTTTGGCAAATGCAATTGATGACTCATAGTGGATACCCATTACCTCACCGGTGCTACGCATCTCAGGACCAAGAAGCACATCACAACCTTGGAATTTCTCAAATGGAAGAACGGCTTCTTTAACCGAGACATGTCTTGGGATAACCTCCTTGGTGAAATTTAGGTCATATAGTGATTTTCCTGACATGACTAGAGCAGCATATTTAGCCAACGGGCGCCCAATTGCCTTGGAAACAAAAGGAACTGTCCGTGACGCACGGGGGTTTGCCTCGAGCAAGAACACCTCACTGGAAGCATTAATGGCATATTGACAATTCATGAGGCCACACACATTTAGCCTCTTTGCCAATTTCGCAGTCCACGACCTAATAGTTTCCAAGCATGAATCTGAAACTGTTTTTGTTGGAAGCATGCAAGCCGAGTCACCTGAGTGAACCCCAGCCTGCTCAATGTGCTCCATTATTCCACCAATGACCACATTACCATGCAAATCAGCAATTGCATCAATATCAACCTCTACAGCATCAGTTAAATACTTGTCAATCAGGACAGGGCGCTCAGGGTCAACCTTAACAGCATTTTCAAGATATGTCACTAATTTTTCATTGTTGTAAACTATCTCCATTCCTCGGCCACCTAAGACATAAGATGGTCGGACGACAACGGGGTATCCTACTTCTGCAGCAATGGCAAGGGCATCCTTTTCGCTCTTTGCAATACCTCCTTTTGGCTGCTTGATCTTTAGTTCATTCAGGATGGCATTGAACCTCTCCCTATCTTCAGCTGCATCAATGTTATCAGGTGATGTACCCCAAATGCTAACGAAGCCAGCTCCACTTTTGCTCTTAGGCCTTCGCTCATCCAAGTAATTCTGAATGGGAAGAGCTAGTTTCAATGGGGTTTGACCACCAAACTGCACAATGATACCATCAGGTCCTTCCAAGTCAATGATATTAAGGACATCTTCAACTGTCAGAGGCTCAAAGTAGAGACGATCACTTGTGTCATAATCTGTAGAAACTGTCTCAGGATTGGAATTCATCATAATTGTTTCATAGCCTGCATCCTGCATAAACCAAAAAAAAAATCAAGGTTGAAAAGCAACATCGGAGCAAATTGTAACCGTAAAATGCTAATTATGAGAACCAAAAAAGAAAGACAGAAAGACCAATTATTATATTTCATATGCTTCATATGTCAAGAGGAAAATTACTTTGGCTTTCTGCAGTACACATGAAAACAGAAACTTCTTATATATGAGTAACTCGTGTTATTATAATTTACATATCTTAGGTGAAGAATGACATGTATTGCTCTAGTATACAATTGTACAACCAAAATAAATATGGAATGACTTGGATGAATTTGAGCAATCTGTAACTAAGACCAGCAAACGATCAAAACTAGTGTCAAAATTTTCTAAATGCCAAGAAAAAGGACCATAAGAATTCTTAACCTGTAATAGTATCAAATTATGCATTATCAAGCCTATCAGACTTATAGGTATCGATCTTATCTATAAGGGATGCATGAAAGAGTTAGCAAATTGTTCAAGGATAATTATAATTTGAATATATGTCAAAAAAATTAGGACAAAAAAGGTGAAACCCAAAGGTGATCTTGTTGTCAAGAAGTGCATTAAGTTCCATTAATATTCCATGCCAAACAAAAAGATCTCATGATTCAGAAGACTAGCTATAAAACTTCTTATGAACCAGAAAACTAATTGACTATAAAATCTAAGCATCAGTGAACCACATACACTGAGAAAAATTAGTAATCATGTTCACAGTACAGGAAGTTTAATGGCTATGTATACCATATGCTGCTCTAGAGAATTAATCAACTAATTTAAATAAAAGAAACATTTTTTACCTTTGTTTTGCCTAGCATCTTTCTTAATAAGAGTAAATTTTCCACAATAAGCAAGCATTAAGTTCAGTTAGTTAGATTCTGATATCGCCAAGATCTACAGTCCAATGCAACAGAGATGCATGATATGAATCAGTAATCAATAGAAAGCCACAGTTCATAATAGTAAAATTGTAGTATGAAAATGAACCTTGATTTATCAATTTGTTTTTTTCTGCATCATAATGTTTTTTTTCGGCACTCTCTGCATTGTGTAATTAGAAATTCATCATTCTAAAAACGTGAAATCCATTTTACCAGTGTAATATTTCTAATTGGAGCCATGCTTATAGGAGTCTTCTATATTCAAAGGAACGTGTAGAACATGCCATTAATTTCCCAGAATTTATTAACTTTTGGATTTCAGTAGTTTTGCAGAATAATCAGAAAATTTGAATCACAATATGGAAGAAACCTTATCACAACTTAGGCCTCTACTCAGATTCTATTCAAGTTATTCATTGGCCGTTGAAGTATAACCTAAAAAGCAATGGAGAAAAATTGGACCCTAAATCAAATATCAAGAAACACTAACCTGAAGGGCAAAGGATGTATGACAGCAACAATAATCAAACTCAATACCCTGTCCAATCCGGTTTGGCCCTCCACCTAAAATCAACACCTTTTTCATTTGGGTAGGAGCTGATTCACACTCAAGGTCATAAGATGAGTACATATAAGGTGTATCAGCCTCAAATTCTGCAGCACATGTGTCAACTCGTTTATATGTTGGTTTCACACCCAAAGACAAACGCCTTGCTCGAACCTCCATCTCACTGGACTTCGTCACGAAAGCTATCTGCCTGTCACTAAAACCTCTCTTTTTCACTTCATATAAGTCATCCTTCGTTAAGTCGGACAAACTTCGAACCATAAGGAATTGCTCCACCTCAACAAGCTCTCTTAGCTGAGTGAGGAACCATTTGTCTATATAACTGAGTTCATGGATGTCATCTACCTTCATCCCCCTCTTCAATGCAGCATATACAGCATGGATGCGATCGGGATTAGGAACCCGAAGACTATACTTCAATTTGTCCCAATCCCAATCCAATTCCTTAACCTGAGCACAGCCCCATCCAGAATAACCACATTCTAGAGACCGCACTGCCTTTTGGAAGGATTCTTGGAATGTCCGACCTACTGCCATGGACTCACCAACAGACTTCATTTGAGTTGTCAGTATTGCCTCAGATCCAGGGAATTTCTCAAATGCAAACCTGGGTATCTGCAAACTTTTACATTGTTTAGAAACTAACTGCAGATGTATAAAATATTGGCAATTGGACAAAAAAAACAGAACAGTAATTTACATAATCTCCAGATCATGAAATAATAAAAAGAATGCAAATTAAAATATTATCCCACCACTAGAAGCAACAATAATAATACTACCATAATTCAAAGAACGAGTTATAGGAATCCAGTTGATGACAGAGATGCCAGGGGTCATTCCGTTGGTAAGAATGACGTATTCTTGTTTCTTTTATCATACATCGTCTCTATCAAATCCAAGTTGAAATATTAGTCACATTGGTCATAACTAGGACCAAATAATTCAATGTACCATATGAAAGAAGGGTGGTGAATATTTCTGGTTGTCAAGTTACACTAGCATGTATAGAGATGAGTATCTGTGAAGGCCATAATAGACACCTTCATGCAGGATTCTAACTTTTAACTTACTAGAAACTAGATACAAGTCTTACTCCTAAGTAACTAATCAAGAAAAATTGAGACAATCAATTGAATATTATAGCATTCTTTTAAGTAACACAAGCATGTTATAGATGAGTATGTGTGGAGGACATAAAATAGACACTTCATGCAGGGCTCTGGGTTTTAACTTAGTAGACACTAGATAGCATTCTTACTCCCAAGTAACTGAATCGAGAAAAATTCAGACCAACCAAATGAATATTATAGTATTCCTCTATAAGTAACAGCTCATCATGTATTCTACGAAGAGTATTAGCAAATAAGAAAAACATTTACTAGACAAGGAAATCGGAATTTAATTAGCAGCAACAAAGTTAAAAGATAAGGATACTTGCCTTTGTAACTACATAATCTATGGATGGCTCAAAACTAGCTGGAGTCTTCTTTGTGATATCATTAGGAATCTGATCCAAAGAGTATCCCACTGATAGTTTGGCAGCCATCTTAGCTATCGGAAATCCAGTAGCTTTCGAAGCTAAAGCTGAAGACCTCGAAACTCTAGGATTCATTTCTATTACCATCACTTCACCATCAACTGGATTTACAGCAAATTGCACATTAGAACCACCACATTCAACTCCAATTTCCCTTATAATAGCAATCGAATAATCCCTAAGTCGTTGGTATTCTTTATCCGTCAAAGTCTGAGCAGGAGCCACAGTAATCGAGTCCCCCGTATGAACCCCCATAGGATCAATATTCTCAATCGAACAGATAATAACCACATTGTCAGCCAAGTCTCTCATAACCTCAAGCTCATATTCTTTCCAACCTAACAAAGACTTCTCAACCAAAACCTGAGATGTCAAACTAGCTGCTAACCCCGACTTACATATCGCCTCAAATTCCTCCTTGTTATAAGCAATCCCACCACCCGTCCCACCCAAAGTAAAAGCCGGTCTAATAATCAACGGAAACTCACCAATCTCACTAGCTATCTCAAAACACTCCTCCAATGTATTCCCAATCCCTGAAGGTGGAGTCTTTATCCCAATATTCTTCATTGCCTGCTTAAACAACTCCCTATCCTCTGCCTTTTTAATCGCATCAAGCTTCGCCCCAATCAACTCAACTCCATACTTATCAAGCACGCCGCTCTCCGCCAACGCTACAGCTAAATTAAGAGCAGTTTGTCCACCCATTGTTGGCAACAATGCATCAGGCCTCTCATTCTCTAACA
The DNA here is from genome assembly GCA_029844215.1 of Przewalskia tangutica. Lineage (NCBI taxonomy): Eukaryota > Viridiplantae > Streptophyta > Magnoliopsida > Solanales > Solanaceae > Przewalskia > Przewalskia tangutica. The sequence continues at coordinate 12,980,048 of CM056729.1, read as the reverse complement.
CCTGCTCCACAAGTTCCGGTGTCATTGGCTCTATATAAGTCCGGTCTGCCATTTCCGGGTCGGTCATAATAGTTGCCGGGTTCGAATTAATCAGTATCACTTCATACCCTTCTTCTCTAAGAGCCTTACAAGCTTGAGTACCTGAATAATCAAACTCACAAGCTTGTCCTATCACTATTGGACCTGCACCCAATATCAATATCTTCTTTATATCTGTTCTTTTCCCCAATTTCTGATTATTTGGGCTAATAATGATTTTCTCATTAACAATTGTATTTACCCTTTTGGGCAAATGGTTGTTACCAAAAACGGACGGCCGAGATTGAAGATGCAAAAATGAGGACTTTTTGTAGGGGAAAAGTTGGGTTCTTGATGAATATATTCTTGAAGGTGGAACAACGTAGGATGAGGAAGAGGAGATGACCTTATATGCACCATTTTCACACTGATTCATACAATAATCCATTTTTTATTAGGGTTTTATATATTTGGGTAATGCTATTTCTTGCTTTTTAGTAGAGTGGTGGAGAAGGATACAAGGTGGGGTTTCAGTTAAGGCTAGGGTTTTAGATGTTGCAGTGGTAATGAACTCAGATTTGCTCATCAATTATTAAAAAGAAATAATACTACTGTGTGTCTGTGTCCTCTCGACATTTCTTTTTTATTTGTATCAAAAAGAATATATCTTATTATACTTTCAAAAATTATGAAATAATTCACAACAACACATTTATAAAAAAAAAACGTGCATTCAAAAATCTTTTTTTCTTTTTTAAATTTCGTGTCAAATTAAATAATGTCACATAAATTAATATGGAGGAACAGGGTCTTTCATATAGAAATAGATTACATCAACAATAACATACTCATTAAAATTTCATAAATTGATATTTGAATATGGTAGAATATACCTCTATCAGGGAAAGATGATGTTTTCGGAAGACCCATAATATTTAACCAAAAAAAAAAATCAATTCCATATATCTACAAACATACAGAACTATAGTCACCGTATTAAAATAAAGAAGTTCAGAATATACCATGCAAACTTATTAAGACCAACTATTACACATAATGTTATTAACTCAAAAGGATTACACAGGTGTTTATTAAAGTACTAATATTGTAATATATATAGAGAGAGAGATCCTATTTTTATTGGTATGAAAGTGAGTAAATAAAGGCATGTATAAAATGAACTAAGCGTATTCGAAAGAAATTAGGCATTGAAATGTGTAAGAATGACATAAAAATTAGAAGATTTGAAAAGTGAGATTCTACCCGAATAAAACTTAACAATAATAATAATTTTAGTGTAGTCACATATGGTATGGTGTGAGGGGCGTAGATTATACGCATATCTTATTGGGAAGATAGGAAGATTGTGTTTGATAAACTCTCGGCTCAAAGACTATGACAAAGAGACGATAGCAACAAGAATAAATAATAACAATATAATAAGATAACTACAATTAAAATTTTAATAAATAGTAATAAAAATCTAAAAATAAAAAACAAACACGAATAATACGTTTGATTACCCACTAACAATCTACCCTAATTCTCTCGGAACTCAAGATTGAGTCATATCTTACCTAATCACTGTTGGAACCTGTAGAAGAAGAAAAGATTAAATGATCAAAAATACGCGAAAAATTGCACTGTGAATTTAAGGCACAAAGATCGCGGCGCTTGACGTGCGGCCATACAAACCGCCGTAAGCTCGCAGAAATCCGGCGCATGCGGCCAACAGCAGTGACCGCTACATGCAGAACGGGATTTTTCAGTTTGAACCAAAAGTTGTAACTCTTCACATAGAGTCACAACCTTTGATGAATGACTGCTTAAGGTCGAAAATAAATGCTATATAAGCATGATGATCACTTGTGAGAATAAGAACAACACAATTAACAAGATTAAATCTTCTGATTTTGACAATCAAAAACTTAAGAAGATTTCTACTTGCCTCTTCTTCTTCATCTTCAAACCATTTCTGAAGAACACATATAGTAGATTCGCCAAGAGTGAAGTTCTTGTGCTAGAACTATCACTCAGATAGTTGTATCCTCAAGGCAGACGTCCGATCAACTGCAGCACAAGCGGGGACGAATTTTTGTCTTAGGTCATTGCATTTGCAGGCCTATATCTAAAACAAGTTAGTAAATGTTCTTCATTTGCTGGTTATATTATTGTTGATTTCAATACCTCTTGAATTATATTTCTATATTATTGTGGTTAAACATTGAAGGTCTAGATTGACACTAACAATCTAAGACAAAAAGTTCTCAGATTTTTTTTTTTTATGACTTTGTGAAGCTTGCAAAATTTTTAGAGAACAAATTTTCCTGATTTGCAAAATGATGAATCAATCTGGATCATCAATGGTGAAAAATCATGTGGAGAAACCCGAGAAATTCAAGGGTAAGCGCTGACAACAGAAGATGTTGTTCTATTTGACAACACTTCACGTGGCAAACGTGTTGACTGCTGAGGCTCCAACGGTACTGCCGGAGGGAGAAGGAGAGAATGCTCCAACTGAGGAGGCAAAGGCCGAAAGGCTGAAGGCGATTGAGACTTGGTGGACACAAGAATTTCTGTGTAAGAACTACATTCTCAATGCCTTGGATGATACTCTCTATGACATATACTTCACGTTCGGAACAACACTGGAGTTATGACAATCACTTGAAAACAAGTACAAAACTGAAGTTGCTTGTTCCAAGAAGTTAGTCATCGGAAAGTTTCTAAACTTCAAGATGAGCGATGCAAAAGCCATTGTCAAACAAGTGGAGGAACTCCAAGTTATTGTTCATGAACTGGAGGTTGAAGGTATGAGCCTTAACCAATATTTTCTTGTTGGTGCTATTATTGAGAAATTACCTCCTTCTTGGAAGGATTTTAAGATTTATTTGAAGCATCTAACGGAGGAAATGAGTTTTGAACAATTGGTTCTGAAAATTCATGTTGAGGAGGACAGCCGGAAGAATGAAAGGGCTGATGTTGTTTCATTGGAGCCTAATGCCAACATGGTAGAAGGTAATGCTTCAAAGGCCAAATTTCAGAAAGAAAAGGGCAAATTTGTTGGTGCCAAGCCATCTTTTGCAACCGGAAGGAATGCACTAGCCCCACAAAGGAACAATGCATTCAAGAAATCACAACCAGGCTTATGTTGGGTATGTGGAAAACCGGGGCATAGGGCAAAAGATTCCCGCCTTCGAAAGAATCAAGGTGGTGGTGTTGGAGGTCCGAGTAATGTCAACCAATCCAACCGGGCTGAAACTAAGAACCAATTCGTTGGGATTGTGGTTGTTCAAGCAAATCTGATTACAAATTCAACCGATTGGTGGATGGACACAGGTGCTACTATGCATATATATTCATAGAAAGACATGTTTTCATCTTATCAAGCCATCAAGGATAGAGAACCATTGTTTGTTGGGAATGCTGCTTCTGTGAAGGTGGAAGGCAAAGGGAAAGTGACGTTGAGGCTCACTTCCGGCAATGATCTTGTACTCACCAATGTTCTACATGTGCCTGAAATTTGTAAAAATTTAATTTCTGGTCCTATTCTTAGCAACAAGGGCTTTAAGTTAGTTTTTGAATCTGACAAATTTGTACTCACTAAAGGTGGGGTGTATGTAGGCAAGGGCTACCTCACTGAGGGGCTATTCAAACTAAGTGTTGTATGTACTAAGACACTTGTCGTTATCAATGAAAACGCATGTAATAGCACTGCTTCTGAGTATGTGATTGATTCCCTTTCTTCTCTATGGCATTCTCAATTAGGCCAGGTAAATTATCGTTCCTTACAAAGAATGGTAAAGATAGGCATGTTGCCAAAATGTTTCATGAAAAAATAAACAAATGTGGGGTATGCATAGAATCTAAATATGCAAGTCATCCTCACAAATCTGTTGTGTAGTCAAATGAAGTGCTTGACTTGATTCATAGTGATTTATGTGACTATCAATCAACCCCTTCTCGTGGAGGAAATAACTATTATATATCGTTTATCGATGATTGCAGTAAATTTTGCTATGTATACTTAATACATACCAAAGATGAGGCTTTGAACATGTTTAAAACATACAAAGCAGAAGGGGAAAACCAACTTGACAAAAAAATTAAAATTCTACGGTCGGATAGAGGTGGTGAATATCAATCTAATGAGTTCAAGAAATTCTGTTTCACTCATGGTATAATTCACCAAACCACTGCGCCATATACTCCACAACAAAATGGAGTTGCCGAACGCAATAATAGAACGTTGAAAAACATGATAAACTCAATGTTGGTTAGTTCGGGTGCACCTCTAAGTCTATGGGGTGAGGCACTAATTACTGCAAATATGATCTTAAACAAAATTCCTCAAAAGAAAAATGATCAATCTCCTTATGAATTGTGGAATGGAAGATTGCCTACTTTCAAAATGATGAAAGTGTGGGGTTGCCTAGCAAAGTTCAAGTTTCCTTACCAATGAGAACTAAACTTGGACCAAAAACAGTAGATTGCATTTATGTTGGTCTTGTCAATAATAGTGCGGCGTATAAGTTTTTGGTGTATAATTTCGATGTTGAAAGTATTCACAAAAACACACTTATGAAATCTGCTGAAGCAGAATTTTTTGAGGATATTTTTTCTTATAAAGACAAGGATAAAAGTGTTCCTAATTATAAGAAGAGGGCACTGCCTCAAAATGATGACAATCTTACTTCATCGGTTTAAGAAGAAAATTCTGAACCAAGGAGAAGTAAACGTGGTAAAATAGCCAAAGATTTTGTACCAGACTTTATGACATTTTCCGTTGAAGGAGAACCTCAAACGTATAAGGCTGTTATGGAATCATCCGAAGCACCTTATTGGAAGGAGGCTATCCAAAGTGAAGTAGAATTCATTTTACAAAATAACACATGAATATTGGTTGATCTTCCTCCGGACAGAAATCAATAAGCCATAAATGAATTTTTAAACGGAAGTTAAGGTCGGATGGTACTATCGAGAAATACAAAGCTCGAATAGTAGCCAAGGAATTCCGCCAAAAGGAAGGAATAGATTTCTTTGATACATACTCACCAGTGACTAGAATCACGTCTGTAAGAACGTTTATTGCTATAACAGTAATTCACAATTTGGAAATTCACCAAATGAATGTGAAGACTGCATTCTTGAATGGTGAACTAGATGAAGAAATATACATGGAACAACTTTGTTGTGAAAGGTCAAGAGAAGAAAGTCTGTAAAATGGTTAAGTCTTTATATGGACTTAAACAGGCTCCAAAACAATGGCACGAAAAATTTGATAATACATTGTTATCAAATGGTTTTCAAATAAATGAATGTGACAAATGTGTCTACATTAAGGAGTGTAATAATGCATATGTCATTATATGTTTGTATGTGGATGATATGCTAATTATGGGAACAAGTACGGATATTATTAACCAAACTAAGAAGATGTTGCATGTCGTTTTCGATATGAAAGATATAGGAATATCGGATGTCATTCTTGGTATTAGAATTCAAAGGAATTCTGAGGGTTATATATTAACTCAATCCATTATGTGGAGAAAGTCCTTAGAAAATTCGGACACTATGATGATAGACGGGTAGTTACACTATTTGATCCCGCTTGTCATCTTAAAAAGAATGAAGGTGAACGTGTGTCTCAATTGGAGTATACACAAGTTCTTGGAAGCTTGATGTACATAATGAATTGTACGAGACCGGATTTAGCATATACAGTGAGTCGACTTAGTCGATACTCACACAATCCTGAAAATGATCATTGGGTAGCGCTACTACGGACACTACGATATCTAAAGCATACAATGAACTATGAGTTGAATTATACAAAATATTCTCCCGTGTTAGAAGGATATTGTGATGCTAATTGGATTTCCAACCATTCAGAAAGTAAGTCCACAAGTGGGTATGTATTTACACTTGGTGGAGCGTCGGTATCATGGAAATTATCAAAGCAAACAGTAAATACGAGATCAACTATGAAAGCAGAGTTTGTAGCCTTGGATAAAGCTGCCGAAGAGGCAGAAAGGCTAAGAAACTTCCTAGAAGGTATTCCGTTGTGGACAAAGTCAGTGACCGTCATTTGCATACATTGTGATAGTATGACTGCCCTGACGAGAGCAAAGAATCAAATATATAATGGCAAATCAAGGCACATAAGACGACGTCATAATACAATACGAAGCTTGCTGAAGAATGGAATAATTTTCATTGATTATGTAAAGTCAAAGGACAATATGGCGGATTCTTTGACAAAAGGCCTTACAAGAGAGAAAGTCGTATTTACATCGAGTGGAATGGGCTTAAAGCCATTACAATGAGGTTTGAACTGGTGGAAACCTTACCTATCATAATTGGAGATCTCATGGTTTAGGTTCAAAAGGCAAAACTAGCTGGGGAAGAATCAAGGAGCGTAAAACACACATATGCTCGTTCCTATGATGTACCAAGTGTGTTAATCCGTTGACGATATAGGGCTGAACTTTAGTTCTTAATAATATTAATAGCCATTATGGTGGGATAGTACGGACTATTCTTGATTAATATTACCTATGTGAGATTGATGTGGGGTCGTATCTGAGAGAATCGAGATGGCTAAGTTCTCTAGAAATTCTCATGAAGATAGGAGTTGCTCATGATCGAAAAGAACACAACCGTAAGAATTAAAATATGTTGATGATGTGTGTGATGCTTGTTGTCTCGATTTACTATAAAACGTGAATAGTTCAAGGCACTACGTCCACTACTTCACAAGTAGATCCGATAGGAGTGGTTCAAGTCCAAAAGACACCGTCTCTGATGCATGGTATATCGCGTTTGACAGAAATGAAGACAAGTTCCTTTATCTTATTTTCTATCCACATGTGGGGTATTGTTAGATGTGTGAATAGAAAATGTGGGTATTGTTGGAACCTGTAGAAGAAGAAAAGATTAAGTGATCAAAAATACACGAAAAATTGCGCTATGAATTTAAGGCCTGTGTACGGCATGAGGCAGTGCGGCTGAAACCTGCAACTGCGGGAAATCCGTGCCATGGCAACAATGGCGAGGTTGCACTGCGTAACGGAATTTTTCAATTTGAACCAAAAGTTGCAACTCTTCACATAGAGTCACAACCTTTGATGAATGACTGCTTAAGGTCGAAAATAAATGATATATAAGCATGATGATCACTTGTGAGAATAAGAACAACACAATTAACAAGATTAAATCTTCTGATTTTGAGAATAAAAAACTTAAGAAGATTTTTACTTGCCTCTTCTTCTTCATCTTCAAAACAATTTCTGAAGAACATATATAGTAGATTCGTCATAAGTGAAGTTCTTGTGCTAGAACTATCACTCAGATGATTGTATCCTCAAGGCAGACGTCCGATCAACTGCAGTATAAGCGGGGATGAATTTTTATCTTAGGTCACTGCATTTGCAGGCCTCTATCTAAAACAAGTTAGTAAATGTTCTTCATTTGCTGGTTATATTATTGTTGATTTCAATACCTCTTGAATTATATTTTTATATTATTGTGATTAAATATTGAAGGTCTAGATTGACACTAACAATCGCCTTAACCACTGACCTACCTCTTTCACTCCATAATCCCGTTGCGGCCAACCTCTCACAAAGTAAAAACTAAAGGAGATATGAAATTTAATTTATATACAATACTGCTCCTTAAATTATTGATTATTGGAAAATACATGTTATAGATCATATTAATTGGGGGTCATTTGTGACCTTTTCGAAGATTACATCAACAGCAACTACTATCCCATTAGTAATTCTTTTTTCTATTTAACTTTGAGTTTAAGAAAGCTTTATCATTCTAATCTAGAAAGTTGAGAGAAGTAAGTGAAATTTAGTGCGAATCAACTTCAAATTAGTTCAATTTATATCTACTTTTCCTTCGTTTTGAGTTTCATAAGTTATTCAAGTTATAATCCGAGAAGACATATCAGATGGAAAGTCAAATGTGATCATGTATCTCAAGCCTTGCGTTTGATGCTACCAATTTGAAGGTAATTTTATTTCTTAATATCCTCAAGTTTGTGATTGAAATAAGCCTTTCATCTCTAAGTTTTTATGAGTAATATTTGAATTCTTTTTGCCGTACTTGTTTTTTACCCAAATGAATCTGTATCGAAATGTAAAGCTTTTTACTAGTACAAATGATAAACTCGAACACGGATGGCGAAGGATCGAGTAAATTTCTCAAATGGTCACTCAAGTTAAGGAAATTATGCAGAAAAGTCACTTTGCTTTATTTTGTATATTGTCGCTCAGTTTGTGTGTTACTATATCTTTAAAAATGCACTATTGCCGGATTGTGAACTAAGATTCGTCGAATTGTCAAAGGATCTTCATAGTACACGACCCGTGTCGTTATTATGCGGAGTTCTGTTGAGAATCACATTAACGGTAAGGATCGTCTTGCCCCACATATTTTTGGGCGTACTGCTTTGCGCTTGGCTAACACCGTTAGACTGAGGTAAGTGTTGACACCCAATTTTGACCCTCCCGTCCAGTTATTAACTATAAAATTACACTAATTTTAAAGCAATTTTATAATAATAAAATACAACAATAAAACATTAATACAGACATAAATAAACAATTTAATAATGACACCGCTTCTTACGTAGAAATTACACACTTAGAGCCCGGTCATAATTCCTAATAATAAATAATAAATACATAAAATAATAATCTAACATACACGTTTTAATAATAGCATTCATAAAAGAATTAAGAAGTCTCATCTGCATGTAGCATTTAAATAACTCAATTTTATAACGGCATCGCATTAAGCACTAATTAAATAGCACACCTGTCTTTATTTTTGTAACAATTTAAACCCAACTTTAATTAATAAACACCTAAATAATTTAATCACATTTATTAATTTAGTTTACCACTGATTAATACACTTAAAACTCTACCCCTTAATTAATTAACTCCTAATTAAATACCTACTTAAAACTAATACCCTAATTTAACTACCCAGCCCAAACCTTTTCCCTTATAACCTGTGAGGCCCAAAGACGCCAAGCCTCTACTCATCTCTCCAAACACACCCCTTTACAAAAACAAAATCAGAAGCCCACAAAACATCAGCCCTTCTTCACCTTCATTTCCCCCCCTGTCGATTGAACCTCACACAAAACCTAAGAACCCCTGCAATCGCCGCCTTCATCCATCACCCTTTATTCTCGCCGGATTTTCGGCTGAAAATCCGGCTCCCTTACCTTCCTTACCCACACACACCCTTTCTCCAACGATTTTCTTATCATAACTGCGAAATCCTCCGAATCTTTACCTTACCTGTTAAAATCGCACAAATCAATACCAAATCAACACCTATTATGGTAGGAGATACCCAAAATCAACCTTTAAGGTTTAGCAAACTTAGAACCCAAAGGAGGGCTATAAAAAGGCACGTCTGATAGAGCGAAAAGGGCATCGATCGAGCACGCGATTAAGAACCCAATCGTGACATCGTTAGGGAAGCAGCAAGAACAGAGTTAAAACAAAAAGCATTTCGTTTTCGCAATACTACTCAGGAACCAGGTAAAAGTTTCATTCCTCTTTCAATCACATCGCAATAATACGTCGAGTGGACCGACGACTTGATATGCTGCCTCGGTTCGCTGCCCGGAGAAGGTAAATCCATCACCCTTTCACTCTTAGACTTCATTTGATCGATGGGTAAAATATGTATTCTTGCATTCTTAAGCGCGTTAATTTGATATCGATGATGATTGTGCTTCTTTGAATCATTGTTAAACTTGTTTATCATAGCTGCGGTTATAATCCAGCGTCGAAACCATTTAAATAAGAAGGAACATATCTCTGTTTCTAGTTACACATATGCTGAATTTGCTCGCTCAAGATTCTCATGTTCCAGATCTTATGAACACATCACATTCTGTATGTTAGGTTCAGAATCAGATTCGAAGTATAAGCTAAATTCCATTTAAAATCAGTTAGGAACACTCGTGGTTTAGAAATAATTCATAGCAGTCGCAAATGTGGATGTTAAGAAGATATAACTTGTTCAGTCCAGGATCCTGTCACAAACTAGGCAAAAATTGAGTCTAACTAACAAAAATGGATCTAAAATCTGTCTTAGCACGCATTTTATGAATCCTGTTAGTCCAACTCTAAACAAAGTAATTTTATACGTATAATGTGTCCTATGTATGCCATACTAGTATCATGTATATCTTTCATATTCGATAGGTTATTGAGTGTATCGTATGCGTAAGTTTAAAGCGGTCGAAACAACTCGGGGTCCTTCAATCTTGTCTTGAATAGCTATTTAGTTCGTATGATCTTTGGTTTGGGGTCTTTATGTTACATCCCTGTTTGCATCTCGCCTTGATTTGTAATTCTATCATATGTAGGATTAATCGGTCTTTCTTTGGCCAGAAAATGTTACGCTTTGGGGGCTTATCTGCATCTGCGCACTCGCTACATCCGACTAGAGTATTCTGACATAATTGAGTACTTATCGCAGTCTGCGGGATATCTGCTCGCATCACATCATGTTTATCTTAAAGCGGTTAGTGAACAAATATGCATATCTAAGTGTTTAAATGTCACGATGTCAATTGTCTGGTAGGGTTAATCGGTGTCTCGTATGTCTGTTTATAAATTTGGAAATTGAATCTTTTAGCTCGTATATTTGCATGATAGTTTGCCTAATGTCCGTCCCTCATGCTTTTGCTGATTACTGTTTAAATAAGTGTATGTTGTGGATGTCAATGTATCTTCCCTTTCCTGTCATGCCTTATACGAAAAACCAATCGATGTTAGATAGTACCTAAACCAATGGTCTTAGGCGAAACCATGCTAGACTCAATATGATTGGGTCGTTTATTGTTTGTTGGGTCGAACTATGGAATTTGCGATATCTAGGAGCATCCCGATCAAACGAACTCCTTTGTAATCTGTTCACTGAATATCTAGCCTCGAACATCCGTCCTGTATGTTTAAAGGAATTCATTCTAAAAAATGGTGTATCTTGTGTACATATACGCAAGTATATCAAATATACTCATGTATATCACCCTTGTAGTTGGCTTTTCTTGGTGTTCGCGATCAGTTTAAGTCCGTGATTATCTTTGGGGTTACTAGGCTATGTGTGGATATTAAATTCACACACTTATGGAGAATCTGAAATCTCTCGTTTAGGCTCTTCGTAAATTTCTTTGCCGCACTTGTCTATGGCCACCGGCGATGGCTGCATGCGCATTAACCATTTATTAATGTTTTGTTGTTGAGCATATACTAATCCTTATCTTCCTTTGTTTTACATGAAATGCATTGGAGCGAAACGAAGAGTCTCATGGCGAGACTCATCACAAGCTACGACAAATGAAGACCCGCATCTTATGTGCTGCATCCATCTCGCGTAGGAAATTCCAAACTGTGACGAAAGGACATCGCCATTCTTCGAGTCATCCTTATTTAATTCATATCCTTTCCTCATTCATTTGTTGTAATTATTTGCCTAACATTTACTCTAACATTAATATATTTAGAATAGTTTGAGCTTGGGTCGTCCTCAGTAAGGAGTTTAACATTAGAAATTTACGTGCCTCTCTAAGTAAATCATTTTAACTTAAATTACAATTAAACCATTTAGTCGCATAATTACGTATGTAGTCTAGATATTATTTTGTCATTTAATCTTAACTTGCATAACTAATCATGTAGCTATGACATTATTCTTAACCCATTTGCTACAAAATCTATATAGAAGTCTTATTTTTTATGTATACTAAGGAACCCCCTTAAGCATGTGGGATACTAATCAAGGTAGGCAAATGTATACATTTAGTCAATAAGTCCACTTTGCATGACATATTTTTCATAAATAATATAGGGCATGCTTTAAACTCTATATGTGTTTTACATCACTAATCTTATTAATCTTTTTGCCAAAAAATACTTTCTATTAAATATCTTTCAAACATGCATTCTTAGCAATAAATAACTAACCCTAGGTTTGAACGGACAACCGCAAGTTAGCGGATCCTTTAGGGTGTCTAACCCCTTCCCTTTAGGATAATAAAGAACCCGTACCCAGAATCTCATTAAGTTTAGCAGACCATTAAATGGAGTTAATGTTTACTTTAAACTAGTTAACATTTAGGTGTCCTAATTCACCCAAAATAATTAGGTGGCGACTCCGAGCAACCCTTTAGCATTTAACACCTTTCAATATTTTAGTATCCTTTTAAACATTTTAGCACCTTTTAAATCTTTTTAACATTTTTATTTTTTATTTCCTAACATCTTTATTAAGCAGGGTTCGCTAAAGAATAAAGTCGCGGTCGAAAAAGGGCGCGACAGAATGGCGACTCTGCTGGGGATTTTAGGTTCTTAACCACAACAGACCTAGGGTTATTATTGGCATTACTTTTTGCATTTAATTTTGTGTGCTGTATTTTGTTTATTTTAATTGCTACCTGCTTTACTGCTTTCCTTAAACTGGCATTCCGTTCATATTTCTTCCACTGTGGAAAATTCACACTATCACACACAACACGCGGGTGTGCTTCGCGCACCTGCAAATTTCTTTCAAACACCCAAATTTAAGAGAGTTGGTGTTTTGCGCGGAGAATCCGGTCCAACCGGTGGTCGCGTAGCCTTCGCTCGAGTAGTCGCTCGGGAACCTTGCGTCTAGAAAAGCCAAATCTTAGAAACTTAAGATAGAACTATACCACCTTTATTTTAGGGCGTGTGCATTCACCTTAGGTGGGTGGTCCCCGCATCGACACCACAATTAGGAAGACACCAAACTTGTCGACGGGTTTCTCAACCCAACGACCAACCAGCATATTATGTGTAGCGTGACAATGATAGACAAATCCAAACCTAATCATGTCATGCTGAAATTGGAAAAAAGTGCACCGTCATTTGGTCGCCATTTCCAACAAAAGCATTACAGTTGGGCGACTTGGACAAATCCATCATAACCTCGCATATTTGACGTTTAGGCCTACCTCTGACATAAAAAGGTCCCAAACATGTTAGAACACGCACTTGATTTGCAATTTGCTTATTAGTATATATTGCCTGCAACTTTTTGCATATTATACTAACTTGGTTTGCTTTATTTGTTAAAGGATTATTTTTGCCTAGCTTATCCTCAAAAGGTTGATTCGCGTTGACTGGTAGAAGCACAATCATCCAATAAATGACTAATCCAGAGGCACTAGAACGAAACAACTTAGGACTCGTCCCCGTTCCCGTAGAGGATGCAGAGGCGTTGGAAAGGAGAAACACCAATGATCAAAACCTCGCCACACTATTGCAGCAAATGGAAATCATGCAAGCCGAAATAGAAAGGCTCCGAAATATCACAAACCTGTCTATTAGCTTGAATGCACCACTCCCAGAGCAAGGGACAAATGCAATCGTGTCACAAGCCCTTGAGCCTCCACTTCCCCAAAACTCCCGCAAAGGCGCGGCATACCATTTCGCAAAGCGTCACTTGCCCGGTCAATTTGCAAACCGACCTCCACAATGATCCGTTCACTACATACACATCTCAACCTCCACCTACTTATATCTTCCCACCCAACCCAAATTGCCAAGCCACCCAATACGAGCAGATGACACACAAACAATATGAGGGATTAGCACATCCAACCGAAAGCCAACCATTTATTATGCATGCATCCTCTCAAGAGACAAATCAGTACAGGGAAGTGGAGCGGCACACTCGAGCCAGAGCTGATGAAAATATGGCAAAAGAAATCCGTAGCTTGAAAGAGGCATTCAAAAGCATTCAAACGAACAAAGGGGAGGAAGGTTTAGAATATGAAAACTTATGCATGCACCCCGACGTTGAATTACAGCGGGTACAAGGTGCCCAAATTTGACATGTTCGATGGAAAAGGAATCCGAGCTCATCTAAGGTCATATTGCGATAAATTGATTGGAGTTGGTAAAAATCAAGCAATCATCATGAAGCTATTCATCGAGTCTAACAGGCGGTATTTGGGTGATACATGCCAAGACCCTCGAAAATGGGACAGTTGGAATGCCATGGCACATGATTTCATGGATAGATTCAGATTCAACACTGACACTATCCTGGACAAATTTTATCTTATGAAGCTTGAAAAGAAATCCACAGAAACTTTCAGGGAATACGCCCTGAGGTGGCGGTCAGAAGCGGCGAAGGTCCGACCTCCAATGGCAGAGCGAAATGACCACTTTGTTCGTGCGATCGTTGAAAGACGCGACATATTATGAAAGTATGATCGGTGTAATTGGCGAAGTTTTGCGGAAGTCGTAAGAATGGCGACCGTGGAAGAAAGGCATTAAGACAGTGAATTACAAACTTGGCGACCTACAAGCAACTAGCGAGCAATGCGATCGATTCCATGAGGTACCTCGCGAGAGGAGAAGAGATCATCACCTCTATCACGGTCATTCGGGAGCATAGGCGAAACAACATCCAGTGTATCACGATCCACCGCCTACTTACTATAACCAAAACACTCAAATCCACATTATCATCACTACGCCCCATATCACATTTACCATACCCAACCAAAGATATCCAAAATACTCACCACAATCACGAACCCGCACACCAAACGGACCCAAACCACGCATAGATGCCGAAAGAAAACCAACAAAAACCTATACACCTTTAGGCGAACCCATAGCCCAAGTGTATGAGAAGCTGAAAGCCGCAGGAATACTCCACTCAATTGCCAGAAATACCCCCAGGCCTACCTCCCGAGGGCACGATAAAACTAAACATTGTGCATACCACTCCGGTGTCGAGGGGCATGACATCGCAAATTGTTATACCCTCAAAGACAAAATCGAGGAATTGATCAAAGATGGAGTCATCCAACTTAAAGCTCCCGATATAAACAACAACCACTTACCAAACCACGATGATGCACATGTGAATATGATTGTTGAACAAGCAGTTTAGAAGGAATGTTGTTGAATCATCAATCAATCTCAAAGGAAGAGAAATGCTCGCTAGAGCACATTGCGCTGAATCAATCATTCATCAAAACATGCACTTCGCAGAAATCAAAAGAAGAAGATACAGAAAACTGCGTGGAAGGGCTCTAAAGTCTTCTCGTTGCTGAAAAGGAAACATAAATACAATGTGATTCGGTATGATCCCGCTGAAGACCCTGTCCTCTAAGACACAAAGCAAGAAGAAGTGGACTCATGCCCCTGCTTTGGCCCGCCGAGTCCTAAAATAGTTAGTTTAATATATTTTGCCCTTCATATGTAATAAATTGGAACTACGTTTGACCTGATTCCCTTGACGGATACGTAGGCGGCCATATCGGCTTCGGTCCCACCTTTTAGAAAATCCCCATTTTCTCTTTTGCTTGTAATGAACTACGTCATGACATGATTCTCTCATGGGGATACGTAGGCGGCCTAAATCGGCTTCGGTCACACCTTTAGGAAACTTTCCCTTTGTTTTGAAAATAACGAAAACACACATGAAAACCCACTTTTAGGCTAAATGCCCTTTGCAAATTCAAAACTGGGACAAGACAGGAAATCCGGCAGGGGTTATGAGTCCCAAACAAGGCAGACGTCCGGCATCAAGAGTCAAAACTACAAAGTCAACGCGAATCAACCGCCCCCCCCCTCCTCAAACTCAAAAAATTTTCTTTCAGCGCAGGTCCTTCATATTAGCAGAAGGTACACCAAAGTTCTGCATACTAGCAGAAGCAGAAAATACAACAAAATTCTTGAAGCGTGACGAGCGCATGACATCAACAATCGAGTTCAAATCCGCAACAAATTATAGCGCGCGGCTCGGGCCAGAGTCAAATTGCAACTCATGCGATGCACAACGCCGCAACAAAGACATCATGGCAATCCACATGGTTCACAAACGCATCACACCAAAGCGTCGTGGCAATTCGTCGATGGCGGCATCTAGCGTGTCGCGAGGACAACATCTCGGCGTCACAACACCGCGTATCATACGGGGAAGACATCCTTATTCACATAATTGCATTTCTCATATATTTATCATCTTGTTTTACGATTATACACTAATTTTCTCAAGCTTAGCTTGCGGGAGCATTTATTATACATGAGCATCGCGAACACGTCCGTCAAACGACGCCACGTCCAAACGACGCGGCGGCCTTCGGTCAGAAAAGGCGTCGAGTCGAAAATGACTCGAGTCCGAAAATGACTCGCGTCCAAAAGCGGCCGGTCCGAAACGACGCCGAGTCGGCGACTCAGTCGAAAATGACTCGCGTCAAAAGCGACGCCACGTCAAGCGACGCTAAGTCCGAAAGCGACCGGCGTCAAAACGACGCCACGTCCGATAACGACGTCGAGTCCGAAAACGACTCGGTCCAAAGCGACTCGCGTCCAAAAGCGGCCTTACGTCAAAGCGACTCAGCGTCCGAAATGACTCGCGTCCGGCGGCGTCGAGTTCGAAAGCGACTCAGTCGAAAATGACTCGCGTCAACGACGCCACGTCAAAACGACGCCACGTCGAAAATGACTCGCGTCAAGCGACGCTTACGTCAGCGACTCAGCGTCAAAGCGACTCGCGTCCAGCGACGTCGAGTTCAAGCGACTCCGGTCGAAAATGACTCCGCGTCCGAAAACGACGCCCCGTCCGAAAACGACGCCACGTCAGAAATGACGCGCCGCGTCGTCAGCGGCGTCGGTCAGCGACTCCGGTCCGAAGCGCCACGTCCGAAAGCGGCGTCGAGTCGAACGACGCCGCGTCCGAAAATGACGCCGCGTCAGAAAGCGGCCGCGTCGCGTCCGGCAGCCACGTCGAAAATGGCCGATCCAAGCGGCGTCGAGTACGAAAACGACTCCGCGTCCGAAAACGACGCCACGTCCGAAAACGACGACAAGTCCAAAAACGACGCCAAGTCCGAAAACAACGCCATCATCAACATATCACATCTACGCAGGGACGATTTTCTCTGTTCTCAAAATTGCATTTTTTCTCATTCATGCTTTATTATTCTGTCTTAGCAGTTATGCACTAACTCTTTCTTGAGCTTTAATCTACAGGGGCAGCAGCAACACGTCCAGGCAACGACGTCATCAACACAACAAGTCCAAAAACGACGACAACTCCGAAAACGACGCCAATAGCAACATTCCAATACAATAGATTCGCTCACAAAGTCAAACTGCAACAAGTCTACATCAAATACATCTTGCAAAAAAACCACAGGCTACATCATTTACACTTTAATTATTTCATCTAGTTTTGATTACGCATGAATTACGACACAACTCCATATATAAAACAATTTTTTATCTATGCCCTAGGAGACGTCATTTGCATCTCGTATATCTGA
This sequence comes from Przewalskia tangutica, assembly GCA_029844215.1. Classification (NCBI taxonomy): domain Eukaryota; kingdom Viridiplantae; phylum Streptophyta; class Magnoliopsida; order Solanales; family Solanaceae; genus Przewalskia; species Przewalskia tangutica. Next base: position 12,962,683 of record CM056729.1, on the reverse strand, counting down.
CGACGAGCGTTTGCATTTCGTCTATACAACGGCGACAACGCCCATACTGATGCGTCATTTGCATTTCGTCTATACAACGAACATCTGCGTCTAAATGCATGCAAGGCGGCGTATCATTACATCATTTCATTATATAGTCTATACAATCTGACTACAACTACAACACAAAATTCACATTCTTACATTATTTTGTTTTGACAGTTATGCACTAATGCTTCTATCTTAGCTTCAATCTACGAGGCGCAAAAGATGGAGCCTGGCGTGGATTTTCTCTTCTGACAGGGCAATTTGTTGGGGGGCCAACCTTCCCAACAAATGGCAGAAGCGGCCTCAAGCGTCGGTCCACTCGTTCCACAAAACCCAGCATAATAAGTCGACACCGGTACACCCCAGGTTCAAGCCAGTTATTTTTATTTTCTTTTAGCATCATAGCCCAGTGTCATCATAACTCGACACTGGGACAATTTTTTGAGTACACGTCAGCCTTGCCTAATTGCCCAACATTCTAGTTCTGAAGGTCGAGACAAAATTGGCTATGAGTCAACGTCTTTGTCCGAAGATTCTTCCATCATCTCCATACAAAGAGGGACAATTGTTGACACCCAATTTTGACCCTCCCGTCCAGTCATTAACTATAAAATTACACTAATTTTAAAGCAATTTTATAATAATAAAATACAACGATAAAACATTAATACAGACATAAATAAACAATTTAATAATGACACCACTTCTTACGTAGAAATTACACACTTAGAGCCCGGTCATAATTCCTAATAATAAATAATAAATACATAAAATAATAATCTAACATACGCGTTTTAATAATAGCATTCATAAAAGAATTAAGAAGTCCCATCTGCATGTAGCATTTAAATAACTCAATTTTATAACGGCATCGCATTAAGCACTAATTAAATAGCACACCTGTCTTTATTTTTGTAACAATTTAAACCCAACTTTAATTAACGAAACACCTAAATAATTTAATCACATTTATTAATTTAGTTTACCACTGATTAATACACTTAAAACTCTACCCCTTAATTAATTAACTCCTAATTAAATACCTACTTAAAACTAATACCCTAATTTAACTACCCAGCCCAAACCTTTTCCCTTATAACCCAGAGGCCCAGCACGCCCAAGCCTGTCTACTCCCCTTCTCTCCAAACACACCCCTTTACAAAAACAAAATCAGAAGCCCACAAAACATCAGCCCTTCTTCACCTTCAGTTCCCCCCTGTCGACTGAACCTCACACAAAACCTAAGAACCCCTACAATCGCCGCCTTCATCTATCACCCTTTATTCTCGCAGGATTTTCGGCTGAAAATCCGGCTCCCTTACCTTCCTTACCCACACACACCCTTTCTCCAACGATTTTCTTATCATAATCATGCTAAATCCTCAGAATCTTTACCTTACATTAAAATCGCACAAATCAATACCAAATCAACACCTATTATGGTAGGAGATACCCAAAATCAACCTTTAAGGTTTAGCAACCTTAGAACCCAAAGGAGGGCTATAAAAGGCACGTCTGATAGACGAAAAGCGGCATCGATCGAGCACGATTAAGAACCCAATCGCAGACATCGTTAGGAAGCGGCGAAACGAGTTAAAACAAAAGCATTTCGTTTTGCAATACTACTCGGGAACGGGTAAAGTTTCATTCCTCTTTCAATCACATCGCATAATACGCCAGTGGACCGACGACTTGATATCTTGCCTCGGTTATTTGCGGAGAAGGTAAATCCATCACCCTTTCACTCTTAGACTTCATTTGATCGATGGGTAAAATATGTATTCTTGCGCGACTGCTTAAGCCCGCGTTAATTTGATATCGATGACTGATTGTGCTTCTTGAATCATTGTTAAACTTGTTTATCATAATCATGCGTTATAATCCAAATCGAAACCATTTAAATAAGAAGGAACATATCTATGTTTATAGTTACACATATGCTGAATTTGCTCGCTCAAGATTCTTATGTTCGATCTTATGAACACATCACATTCTATATGTTAGGTTGTAATCGATTCGAAGAATAAGCTAAATTCCATTTAAAATCGATTAGGAACACTCGTGGTTTAGAAATAATTCATAGCGATGCAAATGTGGATGTTAAGAAGATATAACTTGTTCGGCGGATCTGTCACAAACTAGGCAAAAATTGAGTCTAACTAACAAAAATGGATCTAAAATCTGTCTTAGCACGCATTTTATGAATCTGTTAGTCGACTCTAAACAAAGTAATTTTATGTACGTATAATGTGTCCTATGTATGCCATACTAGTATCATGTATATCTTTCATATTCGATAGGTTATTGAGTGTATCGTATGCGTAAGTTTAAAGCGGTCGAAACAACTCGGGTCCTTCAATCCGTCTTGAATAGCTATTTAGTTCGTATGATCTTTGGTTTGGGAGTGCAATGTGTTACATCCTGTTTGCATCTACTTGATTGTAATTCTATCATATGTAGGATTAATCGGTCTTTCTTTGAAGCGAAAATGTTACGCTTTGGGGGCTTATCTGCATCTGCACTCGCTACATCGACTAGAGTATTTACAAGATAATTGAGTACTTCTGCGGCCAGTCTGCGGGATATCTCAGAATCGCATCACATCATGTTTATCTTAAAGCGGTTAGTGAACAAATATGCATATCTAAGTGTTTAAATGTCACGATGTCAATTGTCTGGTAGGGTTAATCGGTGTCTCGTATGTCTGTTTATAAGTGGAAATTGAATCTTTTAGCTCGTATATTTGCATGATAGTTTGCCTAATGCATCCCATCATGCTTTTGCCTGATTACCTGTTTAAATAAGTGTATGTTGTGGATGTCAATGTATCTTCCCTTTCCCTGTCATGCCTTATACGCAAAACCAATCGATGTTAGATAGTACCTAAACCAATGGTCTTAGACAGAAACCATGCTAGACTCAATATGATTGGACTGTTTATTGTTTGTTGGGTCAGAACTACTGGAATTTGCAGTATCTAGGAGCATCCCCAGTCGAAACGAACCTGCTTTGTAATCTGTTCACCTGAATATCTAGCCTCGAACCTGTCCTGTCCCTGTATGTTTAAAGGAATTCATTCTAAAAAATGGTGTATACTGTGTACATATACGCAAGAGTATATCAAATATACTCCATGTATATCACCCTTGTAGTTGGCTTTTCTTGGTGTTCGCGATCAGTTTTAAGTCCGTGATTATGCTGGGGTTACTAGGCTATGTGTGGATATTAAATTCACACACTTATGGAGAATCTGAAATCTCCTCGTTTAGGCCTGCTTCGTAAATTTGCTGCAGCCTGTCTATGGCCCTTCGAGCAGTGAACTGCATGCACATTAACTTCATTTATTAATGTTTTGTTGTTGAGCATATACTAATCCTTATCTTCCTTTGTTTTACATGAAATGCATTGGAGCGAAACGAAGAGTCTCATGGCGAGACTCATCACAAGCTACGACAAATGAAGACCCGCATCTTATGTGCTGCATCCATCTCGCGTAGGAAATTCCAAACTGTGACGAAAGGACATCGCCATTCTTCGAGTCATCCTTATTTAATTCATATCCTTTCCTCATTCATTTGTTGTAATTATTTGCCTAACATTTACTCTAACATTAATATATTTAGAATAGTTTGAGCTTGGGTCGTCCTCAGTAAGGAGTTTAACATTAGAAATTTACGTGCCTCTCTAAGTAAATCATTTTAACTTAAATTACAATTAAACCATTTAGTCGCATAATTACGTATGTAGTCTAGATATTATTTTGTCATTTAATCTTAACTTGCATAACTAATCATGTAGCTATGACATTATTCTTAACCCATTTGCTACAAAATCTATATAGAAGTCTTATTTTTTATGTATACTAAGGAACCCCTTAGCGTGTGGGATACTAATCAAGGTAGGCAAATGTATACATTTAGTCAATAAGTCCACTTTGCATGACATATTTTTCATAAATAATATAGGGCATGCTTTAAACTCTATATGTGTTTTACATCACTAATCTTATTAATCTTTTTGCCAAAAAATACTTTCTATTAAATATCTTTCAAACATGCATTCTTAGCAATAAATAACTAACCCTAGGTTTGAACGGACAACCGCAAGTTAGCGGATCCTTTAGGGTGCCTAACCCCTTCCCTTTAGGATAATAAAGAACCCGTACCCAGAATCTCATTAAGTTTAGCAGACCATTAAATGGAGTTAATGTTTACTTTAAACTAGTTAACATTTAGGTGTCCTAATTCACCCAAAATAATTAGGTGGCGACTCCGAGCAACCCTTTAGCATTTAACACCTTTCAATATTTTAGTATCCTTTTAAACATTTTAGCACCTTTTAAATCTTTTTAACATTTTTATTTTTTATTTCCTAACATCTTTATTAAGCAGGGTTCGCTAAAGAATAAAGTCGCGGTCGAAAAAGGGCGCGACAGTAAGTAAGGAGCAGTTGCTTGATGAACGATGTTTCACATTCTCCCTTCTATCACTACGAATTCCTCAATTTGTAAGCTTAGTTGATTTTCAACTTCTGCTTTGTAGCTCTTATCCGCTTCAACAACTTTTCAACAAACAAAGGATGCAAAATGTTGTACCATCGTCAATGAAGGTCATAAAGTACTTGTCTCCCCCCTCTATTTTGTACAAGCTACAAATCACTCATGTAGGTGTGACTAAGTTTTAGAGGAGCGGTGCTTCTTTCGCTATTCATTTGACGGAATGGAAAGGTGATTTTGCCTCTTCACCCACCTCACATTCATTTTGAGGGTTTATGTCGACAGAAGGCAACAATCTCAACTTAGTTAGTTGTTGAATGACTTTTTATTTAACGTGTCTTAATCTATGATGACATAGATGCACGGATTACAAATAAATCATTCATTTGGCTACAGACATATTGTACCATTCTTAGTTATTACAGACCTGTTGAACTAGACTCAAATCAGCTTGATCAACAACGTCTCTAAAACCAAGTTTAGGACATGTATCACCTCCTTTTAGAGTGATCCCATTTCATGAAGTCCTTTTGAGGACAACGTCTCCAACCCCTTCTACTTTAGAGGTGGTGTTGCTTCACATGAACAACCACTTGTCCGTGGTTAGGGCGTAAACGGATCATATGTGATCTAGATACTCTGGCCTACTCTAGCTGCTTTGGTAGACTGAGTGTTTAATTTCTTTTCTGGCTTTCAGATCGTATAAGACCTGAAAACTCTGGCCCACTCCAGTCGACCGTAGGCTTTGTACGACTGAGTGTCCAACATCATTCTATCAAACGAAGGATCTTCTGTCAGATAGTGTGACAGATTCAACGTCTTATTCAACCATTATCTTTTAGTCTTCTTTCTTTGAGATTGGTGCCCAGAAAATTCCTGGCGCTTACTTAAGAGTGGTAACAGTTTTCGCACAGTCAGTGGATCTTTACCCTTCGTATGAACATACTTTATACACTTTTAATAATTACACCTATAAGAATGGATCTTTTAAGTCTTGTTCTCCAGTATCCAATAGTTAACCGAGAAGGAGATAGATTCAATTTCTGATTTTATAGTGTAGGGAATATAATTTTTTAATGAAAACACTTTCATAGTCCTAGCCTTGCTTTACACATTTTTATTCAAAAATTATCTAAACATCTTATGGACAAGAAAGGATAATTAACTTAGACCTTTTGGATTCTGGTCCACATTAGTCGCTTCGTTGGACTGAGTGTCCATTTTCTCCTTACCATAATTAGAATCCTTTGTCTGGGACAAATATAGGCCTTTTGCTACAAGATAGAACCACATCTTCAGTCTTTTCCTCTTGTTGGGAGTTTACATCTTTCACCTCTCGTGGGCGCTTGCTTCCACCACTCTTGGATGCGGTAACACCATCAGCACATTGACCGTCAATAGCATGACCAAAATAGGCGCTCTGAACCTCGGCATCAGAACCATAGTCTAGTTTGTTAACACAAATAGAGCTATTGTCAACAGAACTGACAATGGATATGTCTTCAATTATAAAATCACAACCATAACCAGATTTGGTCACACAATTGTTGACCGACATCTTTCGAACATGAATACAATCTTGTCTTAAAATTGTTGGATTTAAAGTTGTACGGGAATAGTAAATAACTATTACAAGTGCTTCAAAAGGATAAACGATAAGGATTACAATAGCAACAAGCTTGTAGACAACAAGAATTGTGGCAACAACAAGCTTTTGAGTTCTTGAATCATTCTTGAATCTTTGTACCAATTGCGGAGAGCTCTTTGAATTTTGATAACCTGAAATCAAGAGACACTAAATCTGGAAGGGTTACAACTGTGTTGAGTCGAGTGATGACACTCTGTCTTTAAGCAAAGATTGCCCCATATATATCCTTTTACGTTGATAGGCAATAGTCTCCCAAGATAAAACATCTATTAAACACTTGAGCAAAGAAAACTCAAGTGTTTCTCTTGAAGAACATTGAGCATTGAAATAAGCTAAATAGGAAGAAGATTTTCTGAAAATCTGATTGTAAGTATTTCAAGTACAAGTGTTTAACAACTTAGCCAAAGGCCTAATTTATAGTGCAAGATTTTGTCTCTTCAAGTGTCAAGTAAAGACATTGAATCACCCATGTAATGGACATGAATTTCCTAAGTAATGACACTCATTCATCAGTCAAGTAATGATTGAATAATGTTGGAATGAATGCCATTGAGGGCAGCCCTAAGGTCTCCAAAGTCAGATTTTCGGTTTCTGACTTTCTGCCTGGGCATCACCGAATTAGCGTCACGGCTGAGCCTCAGAGGCACTGCGGCGCTTCGGCTCCAGTAACTTCCGGCCGATTTAGCATCGCGGCTCCCCTTAGAGGCGTTGTGGTGCCGCGACCTTGATGGTGATGGCGCCACGACGCTCTCTGTCTCCGCGGTGGCGTCTCGGTCCTTCTCAACTCCGCGGCCCTTTTCGACCCGTTCCAATCTTTACATTATGCACACTTCTTCCTTCATTTACCAACATGGAACATTCGTCATTTGGCCAACGACCGTCCATCATTCTACGTCTCAAACATTTTACTTACGTACCAATACCTCTTTCACTAATAAATTTAAGATCTTTGGTACAACATGTTCACGTGCGTGGGGAAACGACGTTTCCGACGTGCGGGGCCTCAATTATTCGAGTTATAAATAATGGAATAAACTTTATTCCATATTAATAAATTTCCAACAAGAACTGGGTGGTTAGATCAGGCTTTCGGTATGGGTAGACTTTGTTGCTTATCGCCATTATCCTGCTTTGGTACATTCTGAATATGTTATGCTCGTTTTATCAGCACAAAATGGCAATGCAAATGGTCGCTTGAGGGTTTGGTCTGACTTCCACTGCACTCTTCGCCTTTGTGGTAGTGTGGCAAAAACATTATTAGTTCTCGATATTAAGCAACAACAAGGTTGTGCAGCTTCTTCATCATGCTTAGATAATTATATTGTTGAAGAGAGAACAATCACTAGATGAAGTCCATAACAAGGCCGTGAGCAAAAACTAAAATGTGACCCCAAGGTAAAGTAGATTTATTGGTTCAAGATTAACTCCTACTTCATCTTGTACTAATTTAGCAATTGTATTGTGATTTAAAAGCACTACGATTGGTACTCTATATTAACAGTATGTAAACCGTGTTTAATCCATATACATTGTAGGCATTTTTGGGATGCCTTTATGCATAGCAGAAATGGTAAGTGATAGATTATGGAAATAATCCTTGATTATTGTCATAATCTTTGTGTATATTATAGATTAGGAATGTAATTATTCTGATTCAGATTATCATAATTGTAGCCTCAAATTAGTCTTGTAACATGTATATATTACTATCTCATGGTATCAACAATAAAAAATTAACCCCCCTAACCCGAGCCCTAAGCCGCCGAAAAAACCCTACTTTGGCCCACCCACCCACTCCCCTCACCGCAACCCTAACCTCCTTCGGTTTTTACCTTGCCAAAACCCTAATTGAGTTCTTCCTTCTCCTCTTCTCCTCCTTGCTTTTCGACATTGAAGACCAGCAATGACCGATCAACACAAACTTCATTCCGCTCTTGCCATAAATAATGTCAAAAACTTCATTCTAATGATTCTTGAGATGGAAAAAGGGCAATATTCATCTTGGGCGAAGTTATTCAAAATCCATTTCCGCGCATACTAAGTCATTGACCATATTCTTCTTCCAAACCCTCAATCGGGTGTCATGGAAAAGTCCACTGATATTGACATTGATCTTTGGTCTCGCTTGGATGCTATAGTCCTTCAATGGATTTACGACACCATTTCAAATGATCTTTCCATATTGGAACCGGATTGAATGGCTCAACAAGCATGGGAGCGTTTGCAAAATATTTTTCAAGATTTCTCCTGCGATTTATCTAGAAAATCAATTCACCAATGTCAAGATGGATGAATTTCCAAACGTCTCTGCATATTGTCAAGAGTTAAAAATCCTTGTCGATCAACTATCCAACGTTGGTGCACCGATGATGAATCAAAAGTTAGTTCTCCAAATAATTGAGGGTTTGAATGAACAATATGATGGTGTTGCTACGTTCATTCAACAAATTAGTTCATTGCCACCATTTTGTGATGCTCGTTCGAGATTGATTCTTGAAGAAACCTGGAAACTAAAATAGGCGGCGATGGTGGCAAACTATGTCGGCACTGCCCTCCTTTCCACCAACACGTATAGTGATGATTTTAGCCATCAAAATTCTGGTTTGGGCAGTGGTCCAAATCGCAATCATAATGGACCAAAACGGGGTCAAAATCAAAACAATAACAAAGGAAAAAAATAATGGAGTAAGGGGGCAAGACCGTGATGGCGGACAACAGTACGGTGGTGGTAGTAGGGGCAGAACCGCCCCTGGCAGCCACAGCAATTCCCAGGCAGTGGGGGCAGTAACCGGCGTCTAACCGCCATGGGGCTAGACGCCACAACAATCGACAGCCCTATCGTGCCCGTACCTTACGACGTCGTAGGCCACACCACCGCCACTCAATCGATAGCTCGGGGTACTTGGTAGCCGACCACAACAAGCATATGCAGTCCATGAATCATCTTCTTTGAGTTATGTTACAACGGACATCGAGCAAGTTATGCAGACTATGACTCTCAATGTTCCTGATGATACTTGGTACATGGACACGAGTGCGACCTCTCACATGATGGCATCTCAAGATACTTTCTCGATTTATTTTAATATGAGCAATAATAAAAATATTGTGGTTGGCAGTAGATAAGAAATTCTAATTTGTGGTATTGAGAAATCAAACCTCCCCCCTTACCCACATTTACATTTAAATAATGTTCTATATGCATCCAAACTTATTAAAAACTTGGTATATGTGCGTCGTTTCACCGCTGACAATAATGTTTTTGTTGAGTTTGATCTGTTTGAGTTTTTTGTACAGGAAATTCAGATAGGGATGCCACTAATGAGATGTGCTAGCACTGGGGAATTGTATCCCATTACCACCACTACCAACAACCAATCCACCTCTCCATCAACTTTTGTTGCTCTTTCTCCTACTTTATGTCATAATCGGCTGGGAACACCCGGGAGCACCGGTGTTAAACTCTCTTAGAAAAACAAGTATATTGATTGTAAACAATTTTTGGGTTCCCATGTTTGTCAGTCTTGCGTTTTTGGGAAACATGTTAAATTACCTTTCTCTTTATATACTTCAAACACTATTATGTCATTTGATATCATGCATAATGACTTATGGACATCCCCGATTTCAAGTTCAGCATGTCATAAGTATTACATGCTTATTTTGGATGATTACTCTAATTTTCTATGGACATTTCCCATTGGAAAGAAATCGCAGGTTCACACTATTTTCATGCAATTTAGTGCTTTCATCCAAACTCAATTTGAGAAGTCTATTAAATGCTTTCAATGTGACAATGGGAGGGAATTCATAAATGACCAATTTAAGGAATTTTATCACAAAAATAATATGGTATTTCGTCTCTCTTGTCCGCACACTACTCCTCAAAATAGGAAAGCCGGACGCAAAATATGAGCAATAAATAATTTAATTCGCACACTCATTGCTCATTCGTCCATGCCATCATCATTTTTGCATCATGCTCTTCAAATGACCACATACCTTTTAAACATTATTCATAGCAAGTTACTTTCAAACCTCTCACCCACACAACTTCTTTATCATAGGGTTTCTTCCTACACATATTTGAGGGTTTTCGGGTGTTTATGTTATCATCTCTTTTCTTTTACAATAATAAACAAACTTCAAGTCCGTTCTAGTCTATGTGTATTTTTGGAATACCCACAAAATTATCGGGGCTATAAGTGTTATGATATGTCTAGTGGGAAAATTTTAATCTCTCATCACGTTATTTTTTATGAGTCCAAATTCTCGTTTTCCAACATACACACGCCTTCCCCGCCTTCGTTTAATATTTTGGACACTAAGCTACCTTTCATCTTGCAATATCATCTAAACAGCCACAATGTTCAAGCCTAAATGAGGAATCCCACTGTTCCATCTCATTCGGCCCAATCGAACAACCCAACAAGTCCAGCCAAAACGATGGAGCCCACTACTCACTCTCCCTCGGTCCAGCCCCAAAGCCTGCTTAGGCCTATTTGAGGGAGCCCACTACTCCCTCTCATGCAGTCCAATGGACTCCACATCCTAACATGCGGCCCAACCCAGCAATTTCTGGTACGTGTTCAGCTGGGCCGAGCTCATCTACGGTTGAGACTGGGCCTAATAGCGGTCAGGCCACGAGCTCAACCCACTCCAACCAAATAATCCCACTGCCCCAATAGCCCAACTCGGGTCAGGCCCCAACCCAGTCCATCCAAACCCGTAGCATGCATGGAATTTTTTGGCTTAAATGTTATTTTTATTTGACATTCTCTGTCCAACCATCCCCGATCCCCCGTAACACGAAAGTTGCCCTATCTGACCCGAATAAAAATTCGGCATGTTAGATTAAATTGATACTCTTATTAAAAATAAGACACGGGAGTTGGTGCCATATCTTTCTAATATAAACATAATTCATTTCATGTGGATTTTTTGTCATAAAAAGAAATATGATGGTTCATTTGAGAGGCACAAAACCCGTCTTGTTGGTGATGGCAGGTCTCAGCATGTTGATGTGGATTGTGATAAAATATTTAGCCCAGTTGTTTAACCGATGACTATCCGGATGGTTCTCAGTTTGGCTCCGTCAAAATCATGGTTAATTCGACAGTTGGATGTAAAAAATGTATTTCTCCACGATCACCTCCAGGAAACAGTTTACATGCACCAGCCTATGGGTTTCCGAGACCCTGTCCATCCAGATTATGTTTGATTATTGAAGAAGTCTTTATATGGCCTCAAACAAGCCCCCAAGCATGGTATAACAGGTTTGTTGATTTTGTTTCCACGATGGGCTTCTCGCATAGTAAACTCGATCAGTCGTTGTTCATTTATTAAAAAGGAAATGACATGGCATACATTCTTCTCTATGTTGATGACATCATACTCACAACATCTGACTCTCTTTGCCAATCTATTATGTCTCTCCTTGCATTGGAATTTGTTATGTAGGATTTGTGTCCCTTGAACTATTTTTTGGGAATTGATGTGACTCAACATGCAGGTGGTCTATTTCTTTGTCAAAGAAAATATGCTGAGAAAATCATTGACAGAGTCGGCATGTAAGTCGTCACCCACGCCAATACAAAGACTAAGTTGAGTAACGCCTCGGGATCTCCATACGACAATCCGACACATTACCACAATTTAGCAGGGGCATTGCAATAACTCACCTTCACGAGACCTGATATATCATATGTTGTTCAACAGATATGTTTACATATGCATGACCCAAATGAGGAACATATGAATGCTCTCAAACGGATTATGCGGTATATTCAGGATACGCTTGATGTTGGCTTGCATCTTTATAAGTCAGTCGTCTCTAGTCTCACTTCTTATCCCGATATTGATTGGGGGATGTCCAGATACCAAACGCTCCACCTCGGGTTATTGTGTTTTTCTCTGAGATAATTTGATCTTGTGTTTTTCGAAGCGCCAACTCACGTTATCTTGGTCTAGTGTTGAAGTCGAATATAGAGGGGTTGCAAATTTTGTCTCTGAATCGTGTTGACTCTGTAATCTTCTATTGGAGCTTCATTGTCCGATCAAAAAGGTCACTGTGATTTATTGTGATAATATGAGTGCGATATACCTGTCAAGAAACCTTGTACAACATCAACGCACTAAACATATTGAGATGAATATTTTATTCGTTCGTGAAAAGGTTGCACGTGATCAAGTTCGTGTTCTCCATGTCCCGTCCCGATATCAGATTGTTGATATATTCATTAAAGGACTTCCGCGTATATTCTTTGATGATTTTAGGGACGGTCTCAGCGTATAAAGGCCTCCCGCTAAGACAGATTATGAAAATAATCCTTGATTATTGTCATAATCTTTGTGTAAATTATAGATTAAGAATATAATTATTCTGATTTAAACTATCATAATTGTAGCCTCAAATTAGTCTTGTAACATGTATATATTACTATCTTCAAGGAATGAAAAATGTACAAAAAAATGTTTCCTTCATTAAGCAATGCCTTCTTATTTGATCCTCGATGCTCTTTTTAGTGAAAGTCAAGCTTATATGAACGTTTACCACTCATAGCAAGTTGTTGCATTGGGAAAGAACTTACCTGTCTCAACAACCAGTTCCAAGAGAAACCAGACATAAAATGGTTTGGACAATTAATTTAAAAAATATACAGAACAACTCATACAAGATTTATACCCAATTTTCTTGAGGGGAGGGGGGGCGTACATGAAGTATGAAAAAAGCATTTTGTTCTAATAAGATAGAAATGGCATTCCAAGCTTTACTGTCTTGTCATGGGGAAGCTCTTAAAAGTGTATCCTGCTAGGTCGAGATTTCTCCATCCTGGTTTCTCCATAAGGCTCGTCGTTATCGATCTTTTTGTTGTGCCTAAAGGCTGCTATTGCAACCATATACATGATCACTAGAATTATCAATATGATAATGTTGATGACAGATACTTTCCTCCAACTCTTTTTCAGACTAGCCAGAACACCAGCTTTGCAAGAGTTGCAGCTATAGCAGAGCTGCCCTTGATAATTGCTCCATCTCGCACAATCAGGGTCACTTCCTACTATCCCTGCTCCTGGGTTCCACGTTGTCTCATTCAGGTAACTGTAGCCACATTCTGTAGGGGGCTTGCAGCAACCGGACTGTATAAAAAGTTCAAAATTTTGTCAGAAATATTGTTTTTTATAAGTTGTCTTTTAATAACTTTCAAAGATTTTGAACAATGAAAATAGATGGTGAGTGTTTGATTGAATTGATCAGGTCACATAGGAACAAGGTTCAAGTCTCTGTTAGGGTGCCTCAGTTGTCGGTACCACTTAACACAAGACAAAGCATTAGGGGCTTATGAATCAGTCATCAAGGATCTTAGCCAAACGGTGATCTAAGAAATAATTTGGAGGATCTTACCCAAATGGTGATCTAAGAAATAATTTGGCAACGGTTAGGGATTTTATCAAGGAAGCGTCCACCCACGAAAAGAAAATGAAGAAATACATCAAGGTAGGCTAAAAGTTTCAGTCAACTACACGATAGTGTCAAATTAGTTGAGGTCGGATAAATGAATCTTATGTATTTATCCCGTTCTATTTGGAGCAAATGATTCATTAAGATGGACTATTTTTACTTTCGCCGTCAACTTACAAGGCTACAACTGCTCCTCATTTATCCAGGTTTAGATTGGTTACATTTTGCAAAGTTCACACAGACAGAATTAACAGACAGAATTAAGGTAATTAAATATCTAACACACACAGCCTCTCTTGCTCTTCAAACTGCATACATATATGTAATGTCAATAATTGGGGCTTGCTGGAAAAGTTAGGCTCCCCTCTTTTCCAATCAAATATAGTCATTCACATCAACATCAACCTTGTAAAGAATATATTTTTTTGTAGTGATAGATGCTCCGTACGGTTGGGTCTATCATCCAAGAGAATGGCGAAATTGATGATGATGTCACACATTGTATTGGGGCAGGGTGGATGAAATGGAAGCTCGCATCTGTAGTCTTGTGCGATAAAAAGATGTCACCAAAATTTAAAGGCAAGTTCTATAGCGTGGTGGTTAGACCAAATATTGTATGGGGCGGAGTGTTGGCCAGTCAAGGCTTCGCACATTCAAAAGATGAAAGTTGCGGAGATGAGGATGCTGAGATGGATGTGTGGGCATACAAGGAGAGATAGGTTAGAAATGATGATGTTCAGGGCAGAGTGGGATTGACCTCAGTGGAGGATAAGATGTGGAAAGCGAAATTGAGATGGTTCGGGCATGTGCAGAGGAGAGACACATATGCCTCAGTTCGGAGGTGTGAGAAGTTGGCTATGGACAAGTTCAGGAGGGGTAGAAGTAGGCTGAAATAGTATTTGGGAGAGGGGATTAGACGGGATATGGCGCAAGTGCAACTTACTGAGGATATGACCTTATATAAGAGGTTGTGGATGACACGGATTAGGGTAGTAGGTAGTCGAGCGTAGTCCTACTTACGCTTACAAAATAATAGTTGTAGTGCTATTACTATAGGTCTGATTAACCTATCACACTTATAGGCGCAGTATTTTAGTGTATTTTGTTTAGCTTATTTACCTGCGCTAGTTACTGCTTACTTTTTCAGAATGCGCTATCATGGTTTATTCGCTTTTGTTATCAGCATATTCATATTGCTTTAATTTCTTGTCTAGGTCTTACCGTTTCTCTTATTTTGTTTGTTTTGCTTGTGATTATGTTTTGTCTTGAGCCGAGGGTACCCCGGAAACAGTCGATCTATCTACCAAGGTAGAGGTAAGATCTGCGTACATTTTACCCTCCTCAGACCACGTTATGGAATTTCACTGAGTATGTTGTTGTTAGGGTACTGTGAGGGTAAAATCGGGCCGTCCGGACCAGGACGAATATTGAGAAAATTAGGGCCAGAAAGATCGAATCAATTTATCGGTTTGGTCCGGTCTGAACTCTGAACAGGGTTGGTCCGGCCCTTTTTTTCGGTCCGAACCGAATTTTGTGCAGCCCTAGTTATTGTAGTGATGGATTCTTTAAGACAACTTAATATTAGCCACTGATTGGAGCAATAAATGTTTTCAAAACCAAAGTCCCTTTACGGCAACAATAAAAATTTATCTATACCCGATATTTACATCAAACCAATTATATCACCTGCAAATTAAGATTGACGACATATACAATTTCTCTTTTTGACATGTTGATCTATGTTACATCAGGAAAATATTTGGTTGTACATCTCTTACAAGTAGCATATAAACTAGAAAAGCTTGTCTTTTGTTTTCTTTTTACCTTGGACCACTTGAAAAGAGGACATTCCAAAAACAAAATGACTAAAATTAGGATCAGTCCAAAACGGCTAACATCAAGATTCCAGACTCATAAAACATGCATTTTGTCACAGGTCAAAAGCACTACTTTATTGCAGCAAAAAAATCATCTACTTTTAAATTTGTGGAAACATTCATTAGACAACAACAGAAAAGTTGGTAAAATGTCTCTTCACTATATAAATAAAGATTTAAAAAAAACAAAAGTGGCTAACCCCAATCACATTGAAAAGCCAAAGAAGGAAAAGAAAACCCGCAGAGAATGTTAATTCTAATTGTCCCCCTTTTTTTATCACTGAGGAAGCTACTTATTTCATTAGAAAAATCATATAAATTCAATCAGTTGAAGTAGGTTGCTTTGCTCTCTCTCTATTTTCTATTTCTCTTTTGGCTTTATTTGCTTCTTGGTAGGTTGGAAATTAACAATAGATATCTGTTGGCAACTCACAAGTCACTTACCTATAATCTATACACATGGAAAATGTTAAACATAATTGTTTAGTTGGGCCATCAGTGTCAATTCCCTAAAAACAGATATACATGCAATCCTTGCCGTTAATGAGATGGATTAAGAATCATCAAGTTCTAGATTTGAATTTTAAAAAAACGCTTATGAAGTGAATTGAGAATCATGAAGTTTTAAGTTTAAATTTAGAAAGAAAACATTAGATAATAACTTTTCAATTAGCCAAATCGTGTTGGATAAAGTTACTTGATATTGTGCTTATAGGAAGTAACAAATATTTCTAAAATTGGTCGAGCTAATGCGGTAAATGCTCAAACATTTTGAGTCGTATTACAATTCGTAAAAGTAGGCCTTGAAATTTAAGGCATGCGAATTATGAACCTTTAAAGTAAATTCTGGATAATACTATTTAATAAAAAATGAAAAAAAGGGTTCATTTTTCGGGAGGCCCTGTGTGGCAGCACCCCTCGCACGGGTCCAAAGACGACCCTCTGACTATAAGCAAATTGGCTTATACATCATGATTATAAATAAATAAAAAATGATGTACATGCAATCCTATACAACTTTCTAATTCTGTTTTTTTTTATTGAACCATAATATCTAGACTTATAATTTGTGGGCAATTCAACTATTTCAGTGAAAAACATAGATATCAAATAACTCTTGCTAATCATGTTTCATTGAATATAGGTTGGTGAAAGATATTGTAGAAGGCTGCACTTTTAACTTAGGAGCAAAAAAAATTATATTTTCATCTTAAAACATTAGAACTCAATCATAATACCCATTAACAGGAAAAATAATAACCACAAAAATAAAAATAAAATTTCGTTGGCACTTACCTCAAGAGGACTAAGCTTTCTAAGATTAAACATCTCAACATTCTCTGGAATTCCACCATTATAAGTCCTTCTCATCTTACCACAAACATGAGAATCCCTAATACAAGAACTTATTTTTGACCAATAACTCTGACTTGTAACCCTTTCTTCCAGCCACCCGGAGTAATCTTGCAAGTGGTACTCCAAGTAGATCCGATTCATAACGGGTCGACCCGACCCTTTATCAGTGACAGCATAAGCAAAGATGACAAACCCAAACAAAGCAGCAATAATAAAGAACATAGCCCAGAGATAAAGGTACATGAGGAAAGTGTTCCTATAACAAGCACCAGCAAAACCAGCTAAAGAAACAACCATAATGGAAACCCCAATAATAATTAGTGGCCATTGAAGGAATTTCAAACAGTCTGTGTTGTTTGCTCTGCTACTTAGCCATATACCACCACCCAAGATTGGGATTGATGCAAGAAATGTAAAGAAATTTATTAGACCTATTAAATGGTTGCTGGTTCTCATGATGTGTAAAGCTTTGTTTTTTTTTAATCTCTACACAATCTTTACTTTACTTTTTTTTATTTTTGTTTTGGCTCTCTTGTATTTGAATTTTTTTGGGTTCTTGGAATGTTTTTTGATATTGAGAGTTTTGAATGAAGAAAAATGAAGTCTTTATTTATAATGTTAAGAAGGTGGAAGTGGGGACTATTGTTGAAAGAGGAGGGTATTTCCTAGTCATTGGGGAGGAACAAATGGAAACACCCTCTTATTATTTCATCATCCGACCTAGTCCCTGCATTGACTTGGTGCGGTTGAGATTATGCTTTACTTATGAGTTATGACTTATAATTTGGTGTTTGTTGTGATTTTCTATCATATTTGAGTTTTTTTTTAAAAGGAAAATATGAATTTTGTGTTAAGAGCCTCACATCACAAATAGAATTGAAACATTAAATTCTTATATGGATTTAGACAATCCTCACCCTACAAGCTAGCTTTTAGGGTTAGTTAGGCCAAAATCCATTTTTTGCATGATATCAGAGCTAGACTCATTTTAATTCGTTGTTCACCGATGTTGGGCCCCCAAATTATATTGTCCACGCTCCAGTGAGTGTTAAAAGTCTCACATCAGAAATAAAATAAGAACATGAACTTCTTATATATGAGCAACAATCTTGGCCTCTGAATTATTTTGCACCCAATATACATTCTTTACATTTTCATATGTATATCTAATTCTTTTTCTTGGAAGAAAAATCTTTGAGCTCCTAAAAATTGTGGTTCTTTCCTTCTCACTTAATAGCATTTATAATGTAGGCTTACTAGTTTGCAAGTCTTGTTTAAGGGGAGAGGGAGGGAGGTGCGAATTGGTGACACACTGTGTGAACCTCCTTTTTCTTAGTGTATTCTGTGAGTTTATTTTTCTGGATATTTTGTATTCTCTTTTATATAGTGGGTCCATCTAGTTCCGCCTCCACTTTTCGTCCATCCCATCCCAATCTTGTCCAGCCTCACGTGGCACACCCACAGACAATGAAAACTTGTGTTATGCATGTCATTTCTAAATCTAAATTGTTATTTAACTTGTCTACTTCGGTTGCCCCTTCCCCTATTCCTCATAATCTGAAAGAAGCCTTATCCGATCCTAATTGAAAAAAATATAACGATTGATGAATATAATCTCTTATTGAAAATAAGACGTGGGATCTAGTACCTCGTCCTTCTGATGCTAATATTATTCATTTTATGTGGATTTTTTGACATAAAAAGAAATCTGATGGTTCTTTTGAGAGGCACAAGACCCGTCTTGTAGGTGATGGCAGGTCTCACCAGGTGGGAGTGGATTGTCATGAAACTTTCAGTCCGGTGATGAAATCAACGACTTAGACCGTTCTTAGTATTGCTTTGTCCAATTCTTGACATATTCATCAGCTTGACGTCAAAAATATTTTCTTGCATTGAGACCTTCATGAAACCGTATATATGCATCAGGATATGGGATTCAGGGATCCAATTCATCCAGATTATGTGTGTGTTTTGAAGAAATCACTCTATGGACTGAAACAGGCTCCTCGTGTAAATACTAACGGTTTGCTGATTTTCTATCCTCTATCAGATTTTCACATAGCAAATCTGATCAGTTCATCTATAGCAAAGGTAATGACATGACATACATCCTACTATATATTGATGATATAATCCTCACCACATCTTCTGATGCACTTTGCTGATCCATTATGTCAGTCCTTGTCTCTAAGTTTGCTATGAAGGATTTGGGTCTCCTAAGCTATTTTTGGGGCATTGATGTTATGAGACATGCATGTGACTTATTTCTTTGTCAAAGGAAGTATGCCGAAGAGATCCTTGACCGAGCAGGCATGACGTCTTGCAAATCGGCCCATACACAGGTGACAGGTGGACACTAATTCCAAACTCAATGTCTCTTCGGGTTCTTTGTATGTCAACCCGACTCACTGTCGCAGTTTAGCAGGAGCGTTGCAGTATCTCACTTTCACGAGATCAGATATATCGTATGACATGCAACAAATATGCTTACATATGCACAGCCCGATAGAATATTACCATATCTTGTATATTATCATTGATAAAATATTACCATATTTTGTATATATTTTATATTAGGTAAATTTATATTCTAATTGTAATTAGAAAGATTTAGTTACCTAGTTTGTAATTATGTAACATTATATTTATTGTACACAATAATCAATGAAAGGCAAGGAAAACACAGTAGCATTTAACTGAACATTATCTTAAAAGATGGTTTAATGATATCTTAAATTTGGACGAAAAAGAGGGAGTGATATACTTTTTCTTTCTAATATTACAAAGTCTTCTATTGAATTAAGTAATATTTGAACCTTAAAACTGATCACTAGTTAGAAATTAATCTCATCTCATGTATCAAGAATTAGTAGTTACGTAGTAGCTTTAAAAATAGAAGTAAGTCACTGGAAATCAGTCATTCAGCTAATGAGATGATCACTGTTGTGATGAAGCTATCCTCCTAGAAACATTTTGGAGATAAAAGTAGCAGCTGCTTTAATTTACAATGTGGACAACGGAAGGATCTATATTCTATATCCATTATCAATTATCACAAACTTGAATAAGAATATGTAATTCTGAAAAGTCCATATTTATGTTAAGTCCCCATATATCCTATCAAAAGGAATAGTTTTGTCATGTAGCCATATATTCCATATATACTTTAGGATCGTTTCGTCGCGGGTCAGAGTTATAAGAAAAGTATATATTATTTTATACATAAATTAATTATGTAAATTTTAGTTATTCATGTATTATCAGTTATGATCTGCTTATATGCACTATAGGCAGTGACGGACGCAGATTTTTTTTCAAATAAGTGCACACATTTAATAAATAAGAGTTAGGTGGATCACCTTACATTATATATACATAAATCTAAAATTTTAGCCTAGCTAAACAGTGTAATTTTGTAACAAAAGGGGTGTTAAGTACACCCCTTTAGTAAGGGTAGGTCCGCCAGTGACTATAGGAGAAATTTTCTTTTCTAACATTTAAATTGGCAGAAGGAAAAAATGAATATAATACTTCCCTTGAGAAAGAAAAGGTTGGAGGTTTATAAAAGAAAACTAGATGTTAGTACATTATAGTAGCCGTGCTTACGTACCACGACTTAAACATAAGTTCGATTTTGTTATAAAACAATAAATTAAAGAAAGAATATTTATAGAAAAAGCTCGAAGATATCTCTTATTTTTTCAGGGATGAAATATAACGAAGAGCATCTCTATTTATAGGAGAAATTGACTTGATCCCAAAGTTATTAGCCATAATATTTCTCCTAAAGTTATACATCCACAATATATGATAATATCTATAACACTCCCCCTTGAATGTCTATTTTGATAGATAATATGTCTCATTAAAATCTTACCAGAAAAAAC
Source organism: Przewalskia tangutica (assembly GCA_029844215.1). Taxonomy (NCBI): domain Eukaryota; kingdom Viridiplantae; phylum Streptophyta; class Magnoliopsida; order Solanales; family Solanaceae; genus Przewalskia; species Przewalskia tangutica. Next base: position 12,941,931 of record CM056729.1, on the reverse strand, counting down.
CCACTGGAAAATTCTAGTGAAGGAAAAAGAGTACACATTTCTAATAATACACATTTTAGTTGCTTCATTAAAAAATTTATAAGGAAAATCCAGTGGGACAAATGTTTGAGTCTTCGCATTACAATCTTGTGCATCATCTTCTTGAAAGTTGCAGTTACTAAAAACTTAGTGAATAAATCAGTCATATTATCACTTGAACGAATTTGTTGCGCGTTAATATCACCATTCTTTTGGAGCTCGTGTGTGAAGAACAACTTTGGTGAAATGTATTGTGTCTTGACTCCTTTTATGAATCCTCCCTTCAATTGAACAATGCATGTTGTATTATCTTCATATAAGATTGTGGGTATTTTGTCACATTTCAAATCACATTTTTCTCGAATGAGATGTATCATTGACCGTAGTCACACAACTGCTCGACTTGCTTCATGGACTGTTATTATCTCAGCATGATTTGATAAGTCGCTAAGATAGACTGCTTTGTAGATCGTCAAGTTATGACAACACCTCCACATATAAACACATAGTTTATTTGAGATCTAGCTTTGTGTGGGTCAGATAAATACTCTACATTGGCATAACCAATAAGATCATGCCTACAATTGTTAGAATAAAATAAATCCAAATTGATGATCCTTTTAGATACCGTAATATGTGTTTAATTCTGTTTCAGTGTCTCCGTGGGAGCACAACTATATCTTGCTAACATATTAACTGAAAATGGTATGTCAGGACTTGTGGTATTGACAAGATACATTAGTGGCCGATTTTACTAAGATATGGTGTCACGCCCTTTTTCGACCGCGACACTCAAGAAAGTAGGTGATTCTGGGTACCAAAAAACTAATTCAAACATGCACTTAGTAATCGCAAGTAAAATTACATATATCATACTTTTTGGGGAAAAGGGTCATATTTTCCATCAACTTTTAAAAAATGATCATATTTGCCCCCCGTTAAAGTATGGAGTCAAATATGTTTTTTTTCGTTAGCAAAGTTGTCACATTTGCCTTCCATGAACGAAAATTCCACGTGGACACCATGTCGAATCAAATGTGGAAGACACATGACAGATGGGACCCACATCACCCCCTATTGCTTCTACTCCCCCTTCTCCGTCTGCCGCTGCTCCGACACATTACTGCCGGAACGCCGCCACCCCAACTCCGACCAACCAACAACTAAAATAACCCCATCTCATTTCCTACTTTAAATATGACAATTTTCCCTACTTTTTGGGTGAAGGTGTTTTTCAGTTTAATGAACATACATACTACATAAACATAATTCCTTGTAAATAAAAAGATGATATCTTTCTAGATATTTAATTTAATTTCAATAAGAAAAAATTATCTCATCTTGGTGGTGAGTGTGTTGATGGAGCGCCACTGTAAAGCAGTCTTCAGATTCAAATTTCAATGTAATGCTAACACACCATGGCGGGTGGTGACCTTCAACATAAGCTCGACAGTTAATAAAATAGTGTATTTAACTACCAAAAACCGATGTGGGATTAAAAGGGTTCGGCTAGTATATACAAAGAACCCATTACAGATTAGTGGAAGGATAATTTGGGCCAAGATGATATCACAGCATCCTAGCCCATATTCAAAATATGTAACAAGATTTACACTAATGTCTTTTTTAGGTCAGCATTTAGATTTTTTCCTTATTTTAAAAATTGTTCAAATATAACCCTTAAAATATTATCCTTCCAGATAATATTAGACTGAAGTCTGATGTTTACTCATACGTTTTGCAATCTTATAGATAAAACATCATATTGTCGTGTAATATTTAAATAACTTACAAAATCTTAGACTATGATCAAAGGCTTCCTCATATGATTTTCAGTTTACTCAAAAAGAATTTTAAGTTGTGTCTAAAAAGTTAATGAATTATAAATAAAACGAAGACTCTTTACTAAAAAATGATAGTATATAAGAGTATGGTATTATTTCAAAATTATAACCTTCACATACATAAACATTTCAAAAAAGCCAAAATGGAGTCATTCAATTTTGTATTTGTCACTCTCTTAATCTTGTTTCTTCTTGTTCCTTTTCAAGCACAAGGTAGCTTATCATCCATGGACACAAGATTTGGCCTAACAGATCTTTGCCTTGTCAACATTGTGCAATGACTTGAGATTCCTCCATAAATATTTTCCACTTGCCATATCCACAAAAACCCAAAATCCATTTTGAAACTTGTAAGGAAATTTAACCTTAAGGGAATCGAATTCTTGTTTCTCTTCCTCGGCTTTGTTTTTCGTATCAACCATAGAATCTTCATGAATTATAAAATATGTATCAGTTGAAGAACGAACCGTCCTCCAAGCTACATAACCAGCCAACAATGCCGACAAAAACACCAAGATGAATCTTAAAGGACACATTATGATGATATTTGGACCCTCAAATGGCTAGCTTCGTTTGTGTCTTTGTTATATAAAGTAATGGTGTTGAAAACGCGTTCGGAATCCAACTAGGAAAAGAAAGAGTACAAGGGGGTAGCGGGGAGTTGTTGGCTGACTTTCATAGACTAAGGAAATTGCATTTTTAGTTCCTCAAATATCTAAAAATATATAATTTTCGTCTTTGTGATATATGATCAAACAAATTTAATCTACTCCTTCAATTCAAAGAGTTGCAGTCAACTAATGGGGAACTAGAAGGTGAAATATATCCTACTTCGGTCAGCCTCTACCCCACTTTAGGTGATCGTATTTTGAGAGTCAAGCTTCTTAATTTTGAATCTGAATTCAAACATGAGATTTTTATGATTTATTAAATAAAGTTTATATATTTGGAATTCAAGAAATACTATAAATCACAATAATTGACAATTCAAAATATTTATAAGTCATATGAAAAGTTCACGTCGAAAAATTCGTTTGACTCTTGAAATTCAAATGATGTCTCATAAATTGAGACGTTAAGTGCTATATAATTTGGCTATCCACATGTTATGTTACTTTGTACTGTTACTTCATGTTTGAAGATAATATAATTTTAAAAATAATATATTTCCTATATAAGGGAGCAAAACACATAAGTTAATAAATTAAAGATTAAAATTGTACTGATTAATATAAAATAAGGATGAAAGTTAAAATTTATTCAATACGTAAGGATCTAAAGTGATATTATCTTTCATGACTAATTCCTTTATTTTAAGTGCAAGTGATGAGAGCAACTACAGTTGCATGTGATGATTTTATAAAGTGGCTATATAATATAATATAATACTAAGTCAAAGCAATTAATATTCGCGCATCCATCTAGAAGCATCCCTTTTCTTTTTGGCAATTTTTATTTCTTTCTTTTTTAAAAACCATTTGTCAAATCAAAATCCCAATAATAGGTATTAGCCAAATCTTGGAAACATAGACTTATTTGGATATATATATCTCTTCTTTAAACGTTAACTTCTAAACATGCCCTTTACAAAATACATAGACAAATTTAGGAAATTAAAAGAAGACGAGAAATCTTAAGATATTACTTCTTTTTTTTATTTTGATAACTCAGATTTTCAAGCTTGCGTCTGACTACTTCACCGGTATTACCCAGACGTCCTGGAGGTAATAGCACCGGTCCTTCAACACTATTATCAGGTAAATCGCGGAATGTGCTCCTGTGGCCAAGTTTCTGGGAGCGTACAACTGATCAATGAGACAAGGTCTAATTCCCCAACATGCAGAATTTTTTCGTGCTTGCGGGGAATCGAACTCACGTTGTCCATGCCAGAGCGTCTTATAGCGCCCAGGCTTTTGCCACTGAACTATGCCCCAGAGGACAATCTTAAGATATTACTCAATCCCTCCGTGCTTGATATTCTTCCCCTTTTAATCTTAAAAAAATATCTTTCTATATTTAGTAGTAGTTTAACTTTAAAATACTTATTTTATTCTTAATAAGATAATTTATAAAAAAAAATGACAGCCCGGTGCAAAGAAAGGGAGACGATGCAAGCTCCCGCTATGCGCGGGGTCCGTAGAAGGACCGGATCATAAGGGTCTATTGTACGCAGTTTTACCTTGCATTTCTGTAAGAGGTTGTTTCCACGTACTTGTCCACGAGCTACATTTTCACGAACAAAGTAAATATACATCTCGATATGTTTAGTGCGTTGTTGTTAGACCGGATTCCCAGATAGATAGACGGCACTAACATTATCATAGACCAAGGTAGCTTTCTGAATAAGAAAGTGAAGCTCTAAAAAGGATTACGCAGCCAACATGACTCAAACACCACATTAACTACTCGATACTTGGCCTACGCACTAGATCGCGATAAAGTAGCCTGACGTTTTGCCGACTAAAAGACCAAGTTATCACCAAGAACCATACAATAACCAGAAGTTGAACATTGGTATCTGGACATTCACCTCAATCAGCATATGTATACGACACGAGAGTAGAGACGGGGGATGGATATAAATGCAACCCATAACCAAGCGTGCCCTGTATGTATCGTATAATGCGTTTCAGCGTATGCATGTGTTCAATCCGCGGATAATGCATAAATAAACACACCTGCTGAACAACATATGTAATAACTGGTCTCGTGAATGTAAGATACTAAAGAGCCCCTGCAATACTACGATATTGAGTGAGATCCTCATATGGTGTGCTAGACGTATCACTCAGCTTCGATTTGATATCAACCAAAGTAGAAGATGACTTACAAGATGACATGCCAGCTCTCTCAATAATCTCAGCCGCATACTTCATTTGTGATAAAAAAAAATAGACCACATGTATGACGAGTGACATTTATTTTAAAAAATAACTCAATGCCCCCAAGTCTTTCATAGCAAATTCTAAACTGAGAAGGGTCATAATAGACTTGCACAAATTATCAGAAAAGGCAGTCAATATAATATCATCCACATATAACAAAATGTATGCTAGAGAAGTACCACAACGATAGATGAACAGAGAATGATCAGACCTGTTGTGAGAAAACTCAATAATAGATACATAATCTGCAAACTTCTTATACCAAGTCTGTGGGTCCTGCTTAAGCCCATATAAGGACTTCTTCTGCAAACAGACATGGTGAGGATAATTAAGGTCCTTAAAACCCAAGGGTTGATGCATGTATATTGTCTCCTTAATATCACCATGTAAGAACACATTTTTTACATCCAGCTGATGAATGGACCATGCTTTCGAGAGAGCCAGACTAGTGTCACGACCCAAATCACGAGTCGTGATGGCACCTACCCTATTCCCCCGAGTAGGCGAACCACGTTCTCGTTAACAAGGTAAATCAGCGAAAAAATAAATAAGGAAAAAGAAATTAAGTCTTAAATACTTAATTTCTCAAAATCTGGTCAAACGGGTACAAAAGCACTAACGAGTCCGAAATTAGAAGTCTGAAAGAAGGCCCGAAGGCTACATATTGTCTGTCAACTAACAAAAGTAAATGGAATTAACTAGGAAGCCCTTCAGGGGCCACAGATGGTCAAGTAGCTCACCCTGAATGACTGAAAGATATCACCCTCTCGAATCAGCCACGGGGCGTAGAGCTGAAACCTGGATCGTACTCTGCACTCAACAAAAGTGCAGCAAGAGTAGTATAAGTACAACACTAGCACCGGTAAGTATCATAGGCCGACAATGATTAGATAACGCATGAAGAATTTGAAACCAACAAGTAGCACATAGAACACACAGGCATGGTCACGTATCATATACAGGTAAAGTGTAAAGAAATCAAGAATCTATCAAGACATATATAGTTCACCAATGATCAATCAAATATAAGAGTGGATGAATGCAATGCAATAGCCACCTCTCTCACTCCACTCCAGTACACACATGCTAAGGGTTATGCCTCAAATCTATGACCCATGAGGGACCCGTGAAGTCCATGTACCAATCGTGCCCTCCGGCATAAATCTCGGAGTCACTCGTGCTCTCCGGCATAAACCTCGGAGGCTATCAATCACTCTCAATCTCTGGCAGAACCTCAGAGTCACTCGTGCCCTCCGGCAGAAATCTCGGAGTCACTCGTGCTCTCCGGCATAAACCTCGGAGGCTATCAATCACTCTCAATCTCTGGCAGAACCTCAGAGTCACTCGTGCCCTCCGGCAGAAATCTCGAAGTCACTCAATCACTCTCAATCTCCGGCAGAAACCTCGGAGTCACTCGTGCCCTCCGGCAGAAACCTCTGAGTCACTCAATCACTATCAATCTCCAGCAAAAACCTCGGAGTCATCACAAAATAGTATGAGAAGTATGTCAGGCAATATATCAAGTCTCAACACAAATCACTAGTAGACAATCAGATGATAATCACAGAAAATAACACATATGGCGACAAGCCCACATAACAGCTGACGGAACCAACGTAATTGTAATTCAACTCTACTTCATCCCCGAAGGCCTATCATGCTATCTCTGTCACTTCCTACAACTACATATGATTCTCTAATCAGAGTCTAACTCAAGTAAACCATAACCTACCTCAATGTCGAGCGGGTGCCACGAACAATCAACCAAGGCCTTCCCCTTGCGTAGAGCCTCTGAACGATTAAAATCTAAAAAATATGTGAACTACATTATAATACGAATCTAAGGACACCCATATTGCTATCTTTATATCAATAATATTTATTTACCATTTCAATTGTATGACTAAACCCCTACACATATAAAGATATTCGCATAACTTCAGGAATTTCAAATAACATTCCTTTCTTTCAACTTTTCAGAATTTTTTGGTAAAACAAGGCAGAACTTTGAACAGTCATATCTTTCAAACCACAGGTCAGATTTATCTCCGTAAGATCTCAAACCGACGGGAACAAAACGATATACAACTTTCATTCATCCCATATTTTCATATTCCTTACGGAATTGTACATTTTCCATGTTTTATATTCTGTGTCGCCTGAATTTCGGTAAAACGAGGCAGAAACTTTAAACAGTCATAACTTTCAAACCATAAGTCGGATTTATCTCCATAAGATATCAAACTGACGGGAACAGAGTAATATACAACTTTCGTTCATCCCATACTTATATATTCTTTACAGATTTATAATTTTTTCACGTTTTACAAGTTGTTGCAATCATTATTTCATGATAATCCCTCAAGTTTCTCTTGTTCAAACGGATTGTGGAATTTCCATGTAATGACTTCTTTGGAAATTTTATTTCATTCTACAACACATCATTATAAAGATCATGAATAGATTAACTCAACCATAGAATATAGAATCTAACATGAATTTAATTTAGTGTTTCCTCTTCGTCTTGCTACTAGGGTTTTCTTTATTTTCTTGCCTTTGTTTTTTGTTTATGGCTGCTATGCACGTTCCCCTCCTCTTCTTCCTCTTATTTTCTTTTCTTTTCTTGTTTTTTCGTTTTCCCTTCCCTTTTCTCCTTTAGATATTAGGGCCTTGTATATTATTATTTTTTCCTCTTATTTTGCTGTTTGTCGTGCACTATCAAAAGGGTTGTGGGCTTGGCCCACTTAATCACTTAATTAATTTCATGCCCCATTTCAGATATTAAAAATCATATAAATAAATACCATATAGTCCCATACCCTTTCTGTAGTTTAAAGTGCTAAACGACCAAACAGGTCGTTACATTAGATATCAATCAAACAATCGCTCGTCCTCGAGCGATAAGGGTATGGGTGGAGGAAAGGAGGTACCTGAACTGTCGAACAACTAAGGATATCTACTCTGCATATCCGTTTCGGTCTCCCAAGTGGCCTCCTCAACCGGACGGTGCTTCCACTGCACCTTGACTGAAGCGATTTCCTTGGACCTCAACTTTTTCACATGCCTATCCAAGATTGCTACCGTCTCTTCCTCGAATGGTAAGGAAAGTATTAAAGTTGTCGAGCATCAAGGGTCTATGTTATAAACCTCGTGTAAGCCTTCGTGGCAAGGCTCACGCTAATAGTTACGCTTGCTCATTGTATCTATCCAATTTTCGATTAACTTAGCTCAAAATTAAATCTTCATCTCTCATGGTCGAAAATTTCCCCGTAGCTAGTTCCCATAAGTTTAAACTGACTCTGATCGAATTGCTTGATTTGATTATACCCACATCTCTGAACGAAATTGATCGATTCCACAAATACCATCATCATCACCACAATCCCTTAGTTGTAGCCGCAATCCATTATCAAACATGTACCAGCTAATTATCTTGATTCTACTTACTCTTCTTTCACACCTTCTAATATCGTCATCAGTACAAAATCCATATAAAATACGTTGTCACCCACCGCAAGTTTTAACCGTGACTCCTTCTCGCCAGAAAGAATAACACTCATCGTCTAATTCCCCTTAAACCTTCAAATGACGTATTATGTGCATCACTCTAGTGATTATTTTATCATACCAAATTTGTCAAAAATCAGTTCATCACCCCAACGACTTCCCACATCTATTTGTAACTCATCAGTATATCACTAAGTACATGTGCAACCCGTTAGAACGGTTCGTAAAGTTGCCATCAACTAAATATTATCAAATCTCCTTGTAAACTCCAATAAGCCTGAATAACCCATTATATCTCTATCCTGAAATAAAATCTACCGTCTTTAAAAATGGGCTACTAGGATACCGATAAGCCTCCTTGGTAATGCATCCATAAGTCACTTGACCCTAGATGAGCAGATCCGACCAGATGTAAAATGTAAATATCACTAATAGTCACTCGAACTGATTCCAAACATTAATAGTATAAGTAGTGAGCCTTCCAAAAGTCTGTGATGACTCATTCCGTTCATTTTCTCTTGAATAATCAATCTTGTGTCGTCACTCTAACCATTTCACCCAACTCATTAACTTGGTACAACTATATCCTTCGACTTAAATCTTCATGTTTCTCAATTAACCCTAACTAGCCACACAAATTTGATAAATCCTTATAAAAATCAAAATACTTCAAGTCCTCATTTTTGTTCTTTCACTTATCTCATTCACCACTCTGAATACTTTGATATATGTCTTTTGGCCTCCTACCCTTCACAATCGTAACAACTCTGAGTGCGATGTCTCATCACACCCATACGAAAATCCAAAAGTACCCAATCTTAAAATTTTACATGTCTCACTCTAATATCCCTATGTTATTCGTACTTGAAATGTTCAATCATGCTATCAAGCTAGAAACGTTTCGACCTAGTCTACTATCATGACACATTTTCGCCTAAAAAATATACATCAACTACAAGTTGCAGAGATTCCAAGATTTCCTCTTATTTATCAACTCTAGCCCATCAATTAAATAATACTATAAAATCACCTATTTTGATACAACACATCGCCTTTCCATCATTCTTATCATGTTAGTCAACTGAGTATTACACTTACGATACCACCAATCGATACCGCGACAACCGTCATAACCCTTAGTCAAGTTCCATAGACTTCCCTCTTCAGTCACATTTATCGATTATACTCTAATCAAATGACGCATGACAACGCCGCCATACTCCATACCTAACTCAAATACTCTCGTGTCTTCAAATTTAAATCCTTTTTCTCTTTCTGAAGATGTACCTTAATACTTCCAATTCGAATCCAAACATGCCCTCATCTTAATTCTTCAATTTTTCATGAACATTTCTACCCTTAACAATTTTAAGATCTCTGAGTGTAATACCTTATTACGCCTTCAACAATCTAAACTATCAAATCTTACATCTACATCTTTCTTACCTCGCATAATTACTCTAAGTCATTCATATCTGAAATACTCAACTGCACTATCCAACCATCGATTCTTCGACACCGTCCATTACCACTGACATAGGTCTTACCTCGAAACTATGCCTTCAGTTCCAATTGTAGAGATTCTTCATCAATCACTCTTATCACTATTTAACTCTAACTGCAAGATGTAGTACAATGTCACCAATGACTCGTGCATGCTGCATGTAGTTGTGCTGCTCAAAAAAAATTCCTTCTAAGCCAACGAGTGAGATGCATTCTCCTTAAATCCTTCTCTATCATACTACATTCAAGATTACCTTTATCATTATCAACCAAAATCACTCAAACCCACCCATGGTGAATCAAGAAGTCATAAATCATTAAAAAAAGTAACTGAGCCAATCATGAAGATAGTAGTAAACCACCATCTGGAGTATTTAAAGGTCCCTCTTGCTTACTCAAATCTTTAACTGAGCACTTTTCCAACCTCAATACAATTGTACATATCATTTCCCACGAAGCCTCTCTAACCATAGTACCAACCAAACTTAATCATACCCACACAGTTAATTCTCGTTGTTATACTACGTCAAACTACTGTCGACTTAGTCCATAAAATGTAGGGTGATCTCTGACTCATGCGTCCAAAATATCGATGTCCCCATATAGATCATAACAGTTTCCTTATACGTTCCTTAGCAGATGAATTGCCCTTCCATCTGATTCGTAAGTTTACCAACTGAATATAAACAGCTGAGGGTCCCTTGGTGAATCCACTGCCCTTTATCGGAACTAACCCTTAATTCGTCGCTTTAATTTTACCTTGTAACTAGAACATGTTACCATGTACTATCACTTGTAGAAGCTTTTTGAGCCTAATCAACATACACAATACTCACGTTTCCTCCCCCAACTTAAGTGTAACAATCGAAAATTCCGTAAGTAATTCATTTTTCACCCTCGTCTATCACTAGAATCATTCCACTAGTCAGTTACTGTTCCTTCCCCAAAAATATGCCCGCAGTCCACCCAACTAATCAAACTATCTTCTTTTAGCATTCCTTTCATAACTAAAATAATCTCACACTGGATAATCAAGCTCACCGTTCAACACTGATTTCTCATCGCCCTACACCAAAATATCAAGTGAACTGTCAACCCCAGACTTAACTTAAATAACACACCAAATTATTCCCACAAGATTCAATCTTCCATAGTAACCTTTGGCGGACGAGGACACCTATCACTTGGGCTCGCCATATTACTGAGAATGATCCATTTGAATTCCTTTACATTTTTGTCCCATCAAGTAGCTAAAGAGTCTTCACACACTCCCTATCGCAAGTCCTACTTCCTCATACCTCATCACGAAGGTCCTATTTCATGCTAATGTGCCTCCCCGCGAGTCCCTTCATAGCCTCATCATTTGTTCATTTTGTCCGGTAAAAGATTCATCATAGTTTTTCTTTACCTCCAGGATATTAATATATATTTCATCCTATTGTATCCCAATAAATTATGTTGTGTCAAACCTCTCACGCAGAATATACAAAGTCACAACACTCATAACATTGTTATCCCGCTGACTGTGCTCTTTAAAATTGTCAACTCATTCCGCAATAACCCTTAAGCCATAGAAACACCCCTCCAACACCCAAGTAACTAGATTTGGAGGGTGTGCCGATTAATGCGATATTTTGCACTGTCACTATCATTCTCAAAAAATATCACTAAACCAAAGAGTCAGAACCATAAATCCACCCCACTGGTTTGGATCTAATCAAGTGTCATCAACACTGAAACACATTTTCCAAATCAAGCAAAGTCACAATTGACTCCTTATGTCTAAACCCAAAAACATGTCCCCACTATCAGTCAGAAAATAGAAGAACGAGGATAAGATACCAATCTGATTAAACTCGCACGAAAAAAATGTGGGTGGGACGGGGCGGGCCGAGATGGATCGGGTGGTGGGACAGGATCGGGGCGGGCAGGACGAGCCCTAGTTTCGTCTCGAGTTTGAACTCCGTTATCGATATTTTTTATCCCGTATTTTAAAAGGGGGGTCGGGGTGGGTACCGTGGAGGGATCGAGTTGTCTCGGCCCACTGAACAACCTTACATAGTAATAATCATATTGTGTCGGAGATACTCTTAAGTAAATAAGGTGCCATGTAATCATTAATTTATTATATTTATTATGGTCATATACATCGATCGACGTTTCTCTAAACTTGATTGAACTATATAACTAACACTTTGCTTAGAGGTCTGACCTATACACAGGGATTTTTCAAGAATTTATCGTCCAACGGGATTAAACTGAGTATGTGTCGCACCCGATTTTGAATTTTCGGGCTTAAATGCGCGACGGAATGTTTATCCACCCAAAAATAAAATAAAAAATGTAATGTGTGTTGTGTGTTGTTAAGGGAGTCGCCACCTAATTATTTGGGTGAATTAGGACACCTAAATGATAATTAATTAAAGTCGACATTAACTTCATTTAATGGTCTGCAAAACTTATGTGAAATTAGGTAAGGATTCTTTATTATCCCAAAGGGAATGGATTATGCATCCTTCAGGATCCGCTAAATTGCGGTTGTCCGGTCAAATCTAGGTTAATTATTAAGTCTAAAAATGCATGTATTAGAAAAGCATAAAGTTAAGAAAAGATGTTGCAAATATTTATTTGAAAGATATATAATTTGATAAATTTGCATAAGACTTGTTTTATAAAAATATATGCAAAAAAAAAATGTTGGGAAAGTATATGTTGCATATAAAAAATTGTTTTGATAAAGATATGCATTTGTTGTAGGACATGATTTTATAAAATGCTTGTTTTGTAATTGATAATAAGAAAAGATTTTACTATGAAAAGTAGATTAACTTTTATAATGATGCATAAAAACGACTAAATTGTTTTGAAAGTTTAGACGTGCATAACAGACCTAAAGGATAAATAAACTAGCGATAAATTTCCTATTTTTTAAATTACCCCGCCTCTTTAATCTATTAGTCTTAATTATTCAAAGTACCCTAAGTCTATCTATTCTACACATTTCAATATTTATATAGGATTTCATAGTATAACAAGGAGAAAAATAAGAATGACGAAATTAGGAATGAGAATAAAAGGATGACTAGGGCGGATGGTATTTTCATCCGGCCCATTTTATTTTGGAGTTCTGAAGCGGGACGCTGAAGACATGGATGCAGATCTTCATTTTCTCCATAGTCGCGTTGAGTCTCATATCGAGACTCTTCATCTCCTCCCAATGCATTTCATGTAAAAAAAAAAAAAGAATTAGTAGCAGAATACAAAATATAGATATAAAATAAATGCTTGACAAGAAAGAAACAGTATGTTGTGATAGGAAGCAGAATATGGGCCAAGACAAACAAATAGCCCTCGAAATCCAAATAGCATTCTAAATAGACAATACACACTAAATTACTCTCGGCTTGCCCTACTTACACGAGAGTCCAAATATGTGTGATATTAAATTTTAATGTGACTATTTTCTTACGATAATGAATGCGAATATAACCAATATATATATATATATATATATATATATATATATATATATATCCATGTCCTACAGATTAGTGTGTAAAAAAATCATTTGAGGTTGTCCATTTATCAAGCAAATTAACAGATATGTAGTCATGGTCTAAGGTATAGTGCGGAAGGCCTACAGCAAACACAAAAGCAGGGAGCCAAATATTCCCCCCTAATTATGCATCCATAAAAACAGTAATATATCTTTACACGATTAATATTAGTAAAAGATGGAGAGTTTGTTTTTAAGAAGTTGACGTATAAAACTATATTCAGCCATTGGAGAACTAACAAAGACATCTCAAACATGCTAACATATGGTTTAAACCACATATAATCCAACCTAAGACATGCTAAATACTAACCTAATAAGCATAAACAACTAATTAAGCCTAATTTGGTTCGTGGCTTCACAATAAGTGTCAAGACTGGCCTAATATGCTAACATTCAACCGAATGAACCTGAGATGCTAATAAATCCAGATTCAAACATTAACAATAATTATAGCACTTCAAACTACCACATATCTAACATAAACCACAGAATAGTATAGAAAAAATAAGTAAAAGGATGTATTTGCAGACTTTTTTAGGGTGCAACGAACTGAGGCTAGGATCCAACGGAATCGACCGACTACGAATTCACCGACCCAATTGTTGTAATTTTTTAGGCTCGTATTTTAAGAGATTGAGCGAGAAGAATGCAAAATGAAAGAGGAAAGGTCGTGGACAGAACTGAACCCAAACAAAAGATTGTTTTAAAACTTATATCTCAAAGCTGAGTAAGAAAAGAGCAATATTTTAGGAGTTTTAAGGGAGTGAAGAGGCGGCTGCTGGTTGTTAGGGGTGGCAATGGGGCGGGTTAGGGCAGGGCAATCCTTGACCTGCTAAGATGTTAACCCGCCCTGTCCTGTCCCGTTTAGCATTTTTTTAAAATTTACACTGCCCTGTTCTGCCCCGTTATGCCCTGCCCCGCCCTATTTCATTTTTCACTTTCAACTTTGTATTTATTTTGTTAACTTCTTTAATTTATTTTTAAAAAATGGATGAACAATTAGTTTATTGTCATAATTTCTTAATATTAAGTAATTTATGAACTTGGTTTATTATTTAAATGTTATTTCTTTCTTTCAACCTTTCGCACTTCCCACTTGTAAGAGTTACAACTCTCGAACCGTAACCCCAAATAAGGTATTTCTACGCCGAGATGAAGGTAACACGGATTCCTAACACTATCTCAAGTTTACTCTTGAAATACTTAGTGTAAGTAGTACAAATTCACGCAAGAACAACTCTATAAAAACTGTTTCGCCGGAAATTTTTATGAAACAAGACACAATCTTAAAACAGTCATAATTTTTTATCCGTAAGTCCGATTAATCCTCATAAAGCATCAAACTATCGAGAACAGAGAAAACTAGAACTTTTATTCAGCACAAACTTTCATATTCTTTACCGATTTGTACAGTTTTTACGTTATACATTCTGCCCTTCCAGATTTCGATTGATCCGGGGCAGAAAACTTAAACAGTGATAACTTTCAAACCGTAAATCCGATTTATCCCCGTAAAGTCTCAAAATGTCGATAACGGAGTAATCTAGAACTTTTATTCTGCACAAACTTTCAGATTCTTTACCTATTTCTACAGTTTTTACATTATATATTCTGCTCTTTCAGATTTTGATTGATCCGAGGCAGAAACTTTAAATAGTGATAACTTTCAAACCGTAAGTTGGATTAATCCCGTAAAATCTCAATATGACCGTAGTAGAAAGATGTATAACTCTGTAAAATTTTATCCAATTCTAACAAGTACAACCCACCGTAACAAAATATATCTTTAAATTTGTACAAAGAAAATTTTGTCCTATTTAGAATTTTCTAAAAATGTGTTTTGACCTTTCTCACCCTGTCCTGTTCCATTTAAGCATTGTCCTGTTCTGCCTCGTTTAACGTTTGACTTGTCCCACCCCGCTCTGCCCTGCCCCATTTGTCATCCCTACTGGTTGTTCCTCTCCTTTTTTTTGACACAAGAAAGTAATTTCTAGGCTTGTGTTTTTTAGAAGATTCAGTGAAGAAAACAATATTCTAGGGTTTTCGGAGGGGTAAAAGCGGCGGCTTGAAAGGTGTCCCCCTTAATGAATCCATGTGCTTAGCATTTATAGGATTAGCTTAGATTTGCTAGGGCTTTTTGGGCGGGATTTCGGGTTTTGAATTTTGAACTACAACGTTCAAAAATCTGAACGTTTTAGACGGATTTCGTAGGCTTCACGTGGTTGAGACAGCTCTAGCACGAAAATGGGGTTAGCATCTTCTGTCTATAGATGAAAGTATTTGGTTGTTATGCCCAAAAGTGGAAGAGAGGGAAGGGCGCAGCGACACTCTAGATTTTGGGAGAATGGGTAAATATTTTAGGGTTCTTGTTTTTGTTCTTAGGAAATAACGATGGGCTATAGGCAAAGGATTGGGAATTCTTTTGTTTTGGGGCTTCAGATTTTAAGGGGATTGGGCTAGGTGTTGGACAAGAAATGGGAGAGGGAAATGGGCCGGAGATATAATGGTTTTGGGTAGTGTTTTAAGTGTTTTATGTAAATAATGGTTGTGGTTCAAAAAATGATTTATAAAATTATAAATTATAAGGATAAAAATATCAATATGATAATGAATAATACAATAATATTTTGGAAAATGTTTTGGTGCTTAATATAAAAATGTGATGCCATTTTGTGAATAACATAGCATATTAGGATAAAAAATAGGATTGTGATAAAAATGTCACCATAATAAAAAAAACGAATAAAGATAATAATAGTAATAAATAATGATTATTTTGAAAATGTCAAATTCTATAATGAAAAGTCTTGATTGAAATAAGAGTTAATGATCAAAAACACCTAAACTATTACTTTTTCACGAGTTTCATACATCAACTATCAATTGTTCTCTATACCTGTCTAAACTATCATTTTCTTTGTATTAAAACACACTGGCCAAATCTTTAAAATCAACAATACGCGCATGGAGGTCAACTCAGCATCTGGGTGTATTTTAATAACAAAGAGAGTGATAATTTTGATTGGTAAATGAAACAATGAATAGTTAAGGCATGAAACTCACAAAAAGATGATAGTTTTAAATGTGTTTTTGCCCATTAAAAATGAACACATACCACAGTCCACGGTGAGCACGGCAGTTTTATCCAAGAGGATGATCAATTCGGAATGCCCAGAATGCCTATAGATATTATTTTTCATCGACTTAGAGATTCGAATATGTTGACAATCAATAAAGAAAAAACTTAAAAGATCATGATTTGCAATGCAAGAGCATGTGCAGTAACTGTTCTCCCATGAAAGGAGAATTAAACACATGTTCAAACTGGGGAAGGTGAAGATCAAAAGGATCTAATTATACATGAAACTGACGCTCACCCAATTGTATATACTTTTTATTTAAACAATTTTATCATGTTAAATAATAAACATTATAAGGTTTGTGTCACGTTGTGAGATTTTACTGGTCCATCAATTTATATTCTTTTAACATTGAAAGGCAATACAGGATATGTAATGGTTAAGAGTTAAGACATCAACACTTGATATAGGAGCACGTCTGAATCGAAACTTTTTGTTTATGAATCCTTATGGTACGCAACTATACAAGTCACAAAAACAATTTGTTAATCTTTATATAAGACGCAGCTGAATAAACTATTTTCTGCGACTTTTATGTTTCTTATGCCTTGGCCTTAGTTGGTTTAAAGTATTTCTGCGATTGAGCACTGTAACTTTTTTATTAATCATTCTGTGACTGTTTAAGTCCCAGAGGAAAAGATCTCTTCCATACATCATTTAAGAATCTCTTGAACTTTATTTATTTGACTGTGAAGAAGACTGAGTTAGCATTTGTACTGGACTACATAACTAAATCTCTTATGAAGTAAAGACATTGACCTGAAAGTACTAGTATGAAGAGGCCACACGAGTACTGAGGGTTCCAGCTAGTTTTGCCCTGCCTTGCTCTGCCCCTTTGAGGATGTACCTTTAGAACAATCAGTAGCAATGGATTTAGGAGGAACGAGTAGCGCAAAATGACAGCTTAGAGTATTGATGGTAGCCTTTGCCCTGAAGGAACTCGCGTCCTCCGCTCGTGACTTCAGGAAATATGGTTGTTGGTAAATAAAAGTGATAAAGCTAGAGTCTAAAACAATTCAGGATTCAAGTGGTCATCAACATCAACAAATGAATTCTAAGATACAATGTGGTTTTGTAATGGATGGATGACAATCATTAAGAGAAAGCACCAAGGAGAAAATTACATAATAGCTATAATTTAGAGCGTAATTACGAAACGTAGCAACAGTTTCATACCTTTGTTGTATGAGGCGGGAATCAGACAAGGAGTTGTATCTACCTCACAAGAGTGATTATATTTGACGTTATGACAACCACATGGATGATTTTATAAGATGATAACAAGCTCTTCAGCACTCAATGTGCTCTAGGTTTCATCAATCTAAACCAAAACAGTTCAGGAACAAACAGAAAGGAGATTTGTGGATGGAAGAGTTAAGCAACGTTGCTAATTGATAATTATGAGTATTGGAAATTAGACCTAAGCATTATTCAAATAACAAATTCAAAGTTCATACCAAACTATGCTACAACTACACAACCCAGAAAATATGAAATGGCACAGTGATATAGCAATGAGAAAAAATAATCCAAAGTTTACTCATCATAATTATATCAAAATTATGCTCGATGACATCCACAAAATAAAATAACATAAAATTACTATAAGAAGATAAACTCCCTAAAGGGAATCAACAGTACTTAATTCCCATTTAATCCTGGGGAATCTCCACGTCACCATCAGATACCTCTTGTTGCAAATCCTTAGGATCCTTACCATCAACCGTACAACCAACAGATACACACGTCCCCAAGATCTCCTTCACTGTTCCACTCAAATCCTTCGCCATGGATCTCGGTGCCATAACTTTGGCAATCTCAATGACGTCATCGAGCGAGATATTTCCGTTATGCTTGATGTTCTTCGTCTTCTTCCGGTCACGTTCCGGTTCTTTCAACGCCTTGATCACAAGTGCGGCGGCAGAGGGAACTACAGATACCTTAGCTTGCCGGTTCTGCACCGTTAGTTTGACGGTCACTCTGAGACCTTTCCAGTCCTTTGAGGTCTCCTTTGCAATGTCTTCTCCGATTTTTTTAGGAGAAAGACCGAGTGGACCGATTTTTGGAGCGAGTGAACTCGCCGCTCCGACTTCACCGCCGGTGACTCGGACGAAAACCTCCACGACCTGAGATGGATCGAACTTTGGCGGCATCTTGGCAGGAGGATGAGCTAGGGTTAAGTAGTAGAGGAAGTGGTGGCGATTGAAATGGACACACAATATATAAAACTAGGGTTTTGCAGAGTTCATCCCAAATGTCTTATTTACCCTTTATGGGCCTGCTTCTTTTAACTAAAAGTATTTCAACGTTTGGGCTAAATCACTTGTGGGCCTGCTATTGTATACTACAAAGGAAGAAAATGCACGAATTTCCATTCAAATGGTTTATGTTCTGCTATTGTGGGCCTGCTATATGTTCTACTTAAAAGGGTAGTCCGGTGCACTAACCTTCCGCTGTGTGTGAGGTTCATGAAAGGGTCGAACCACAAGGATCTATTGTACACCGTCTTTCTTTGCAAGTGTGTGACTTCTTAGTAGATGTCATTTTTAGATGGTATCCACTTTTCGTACTTGTCATTTTCTCACATCTTCTTTAGTTGTTCATGCTTTTCGTTTGCCGATTGATATCCTTATCTGATTTGTCTTCCAAAGTTAAAAGTAAAAACTATTTTTCATATAAGAATCAAGTAAAATATAACAGAGTAAAAAAGGAAATCATGTCTGAAATGAAAATTTAAAAACATTTATGAATTGACCATCTCTACAAACTGATAAAAAAGTAGTCGCGTGATATATGTTGAGACAAAGGAAATAAGATAACGAAAAGCAATTCAGTATGCAATCTACTCGATATGATACAAGATATACATGGCAATACCTACCACCTAATTCCATACCTAAAAATAAAGAGACGCCCTACTAAAATTAGCAACTTATTAGTTTTGTGATTGATATGACTAATGAAGCATTGTCTCGAAAGATATACAACTCCGATTTCGTTGTTTTTCTCGTTGATATATCAGTGAGTTGTGAATCTAAAAAAACTTCATCTGTTGTTTCATTTTGTGTTGTTTTCTGAATGTGTAATTGTGTAATCTTATGTGAATTTTGCAATATTTTGTGTTTAGATTCCAGGTACTTCGCAAAAATAAAAACCTTCCTGTATTTTCGTTGTAGTTATTCATCTGGTTCCAGTTTAAAGAACACCTTAATTTAGGTGATGTACGCCTATGAAGGAACTGTAGAGACATATATGAGGGATGATAGTTATGGTGCTCTTAGGCTGATCACATTGTGTAATAACTTTACTTGTTCTGTCCCTTTGAGGACATCCAATAAAATAGGGTATATAGAGATATGGTTAGCATAGCCGTTGCTCAAGGATGCGACATAAAAATCTAGAAGTGATCCAAAAATGAAGAAAAAGAAGCTTATTAAATTCCTAATTTATGTTATCATCTGAGTTCGTATCAAGCTGATAATGTCT
The DNA here is from genome assembly GCA_029844215.1 of Przewalskia tangutica. Classification (NCBI taxonomy): domain Eukaryota; kingdom Viridiplantae; phylum Streptophyta; class Magnoliopsida; order Solanales; family Solanaceae; genus Przewalskia; species Przewalskia tangutica. The sequence continues at coordinate 12,921,989 of CM056729.1, read as the reverse complement.
ATGGGTTCATTATATGCATGTTTGTTTGGTTAAATTTTAGAAGACTGGTCTAAGTCAAAATTCATCATCTTTTTGGTTTGAACAAGTGAATGCTGAATTCTCTACCGTGTGGAATATATAGTGGTGAATTGGCTCACTAACTTTGGTGTTGCTATCATTTATGCCTTGTAAGCTATGTTCATCTGCATAATTACCATACATGTAGTATAGTATTGATCTTATTGGTTAACATGCTTACTGTAAGCAATTTGTTCAATATCATGATATCCATCTTAGGAGGTCACTAGATTCATTTTCTGTTCCAAGAATTTTCTTGTATATTATTATGTAAAAATATTTGCTTGATTAGGTGTGTTACCTTTGTTATATATTCGAGGAGCACTTATTGATATATTCGAGAACACCTTCTCAGCTTTATTAATGTGTTGATATACACGAGGGCAGCATATTCACAGACTCGAAAATATTATTGATGTACTCGAGGACCTCATGGGGAGAGATCTAGGGCCATTGAATGAAATGATAGACGGCATGTTCAAAAAATGTGAATGATGAATACTAGTAAATGTCCTGAATAGGCCTTGTTTAAGAACAAAGAGTATATTGATCTCATGTTAAGTTATGAATATTTGCCTAAGCTGCTATGTTTTCTTTTGGCGTCTCAATCTCATTTCGTATGTTGCGGGCTTAAAGGTCCAGTGCCTCTGTTTTATTTCCCATCTCTGTATGTTATCTGCATTTATTTAACATGGGCTAGGCCCAATGTCTGTCTCGTTATCAATATGCCTATTCTAAGATTCGGCGTTAGTAAATTATTTGACTATTATTTTGGGCTCGCTTATTGTCTAAATAAAGCGATTATGTGTTTAGTTTTGCTCATGTTGTTTATTGCTCAATAAGATTTAGGACACATACTAATCTCTATCTTTCTCTTATTTTACATGAAACACATCGGAGCAAAAATGAAGAGTCTCGTAGCGAGACTCATCATGAGACTTATCATATGAAGACCCACATCTACGTGTATCTCACATCCGCATCAGAAATTCCAAAACCACTGATAAAATTACACCGTCATTCCTTCGAGTCTTTATTATTGATTCCCCTTTCCCCATTTATTTGTTGTAAATTATTTGTCTAACGTTACATTAGTAGGACCCCTAAGATTTAAGTCACTATTAGAAAGTAATTTGACATTAGAGATTTATTTCCCCCTTAAGTTAAATATTATAGCTTGACATACATTGCTTAAGTTATAATTAAATCATTTAGTAACTGTCACTCACATAATTATTTAGGTAGTCAAGACATTATTTGTTACTAAATCCTAACATGAGAAGATCGTTTTTAAACTCCTATTAGCACTCACATAGGAAAAATTATTTAAATCGCAAGATCGTGGCCTTTGCATAATACACATTGTCATATCCTATAAGTATATATTTTGTCATAGCAGATTTTACATTATTACCTCTATATTAAACCTTATAAGATAATTTCGTATGTTTTTTAATTACTTTATAAATGCATGTTTTCAACTAGAACTAACTTTATATATTTTTTCTTACATTTTATGTTGGCAAAAACACAATTTTTTACTTACAAATATCTTTTGCTTAAGTACTTTCAAAACATGCATTCTTTAGCGATGGTAATTAACATAGGTTTGGACGGATAACCGCAAGTTAGCGGATCTTAGAGGATGTCTAACCTCTTCCCTTTAGATTAATAAAGAACTCTTACCCAGAATCTCACATAGTTTTGCAGACCATTAAATGAAGTTAATGTTGACATGACTTAGTTAACATTTAGGTGTCCTAATTCGCCCAAACTAATTAGGTGGCGACTACGCGAACCCTTTATTGTTTTTATTTAGCACCCTTTTAATCCTTTAACACACATAGAAACCTTTTAACATCCTTTTTAGCATTTTATTTTTTATTCTCTAACATTTTCTAAGCAGAAGTTGAATTTGTCGCGGTCGAAAAAGGGTGTGACACCTCATACCACTATGAGTAGGAATCTTGTATTGCCCCCAAACATCAACATGTAATAATGCAAAAGGAAAAATAGTTTTATTCTGACTAGCAGGAAAAGGCAGTATGGTCTGCCTAGCCATAGGACATATACCACACTGTTTAATTGTGAAACTAGATTTATTTTTTTAAAGCACTTATTTTCCTAAGCACACTCATTGGTACGTGTCCCAATCTCCTGTGCCAAAGTGCGCCCGCCTCACTCTGAGTATTTGACATATGAGCATGTGCTTCTATCCATCTCTTGTCCTTCCCTCATGTTGCTTCCAGTATATAGAGACCATCTACCTCTCTACCAATCTCTTTCACCTTCCTAGTGAAGAGATCCTGTAGGACAAAGAAATCAGGAAAGAACTTTGCACTACAATTTAATTCCTTGGTCAATTTTGAGACTGAAAGCAAGTTAAACTTAAAGCTTGGCACATAAAGAACATGTTTTATGAGTTCACCTCATGTTAACCTGCAATCTCCAGATTGTGTGATTGAAACATTACTTCCATTAGGCAATTGGACCTGTCCTGGATTCTCTGCTACATCAAGTTTCTCAATTATATATTTATCTTTAACCATATGATTAGTGGCTCATGTATCCATTATCCAAGGATCAGATTTACTCTTACCATTGCATGTACCTGTCATATGTACTTTAGCTTTCACAACATTATCTGGTCCTTGTCCCTTGTTCTGGTTCATACTCATCATGGCCATCATCTTCTAGCATGCGGTGTGCGAGGATTGGCGTGTATTGAAGCGCTCCTGTTGATATGGAGAGAGTTGAGAGCCTCCTCCTCCATAATATCCCTGATTGAAACCTTGGGTGACACATGCATCAGTATGTTGTGAACTTCCTCCTCCATAATATCCTGATTAAAACTTTGACTTGCATCAGTAGTATATCCTCCATGTGGCTGCTGATTCATACCATACCCCTGTATTTGCTGCTGGAATGTCCCTTTTGAGCTTAAATTCATGACTGCATTGGCCTTTTTTGTCCTTTGAAGTCTGCAGGGTATCCAGTAAGCCTATAACATGTGTCCCTGATGTGGTATTTGTTTTTACAGTAGTCACAATACATGAGTTTGCAGCATCCTTCTTGATTGTGTCCCTTCATGTGACAATGATCACATAAGGCATATGCATTGTATTTCTTATTCTTACTAAATGAAGCCTTGCTCGCAAATACCACATTATCAACAGCCTGTCCACCTGAGTTGTACTTCAGACTTTCATTTTGTGCAATCATGACATATGCCTGATTTACGCTAGGTGTTGGAGACATCAACAATATATGGCTTATCGCTTGGTTGTATCCATCATTCAACACTATTAAAAACTCAAGCAACCTTTGATTTCCTAGATGTGCTATGTATTCTCTTGGATTTGTACATTCACAAGTAGGTGGAGGTATGATCGAATCAATTTTGTCTCATATATCCTTCATTCTATAGTAATAATGGGAAACAGGTGAAACTCTTTGGTTCAACATTGTTAACTCCTTCTTCAACTGATAAACTCGAGAGAGGTTAATCTTATCAAACCTTTCCTTCAAGTCTTTTCACACAGCACACAACACACGTAGATGATCTGTATAGGACACCACTCAATAGGTTTTTGTCAACATTTCTCATTATCCAAGACATAACCAAGGCATTGCACCTATCCCACTGCCTTGTGTGATTAGGTCCATATGTGTCGCGCCTTATTGAACCATCGATGAATCCAATTTTATTCTTCGTCAATAGAGTCAATTGCATGGCTCGACTCCATAACGTATAGTTCTCCATTCCTATCAATTGAATATCAACTTGAATTGTTGATACTATGTCGGATGAACTGAGAAACAACAGATGATTATGGTCTATTACTTCGGAATTGAAATTGGAACTCTCTTCCAGTATTACCGAAGGTATTGCTGTAGTATTCTCCATAAATTTTCCAATTCAAACTGAGATCGCAACAATTAATAGATCGAGAAATAGTATTTGAATTCGCACAAGTCAATTGAAAAACCAGAACTGTAATCGTAGAACAATTACAATCGCAACAAAAAGGAAAAAACCCACAGAATCGAGATCTCAAACCTATACAAGTAGAATTCCTCAGCTCCTGCTATTCAATCCAGCAGATCGCTCCTCAATTCACTTGTATGACCTTGATACCATGTTAAGACCTTCAATATGAATCCATTCACAGTGACATGCAATCGCACAGTGAAGTCGATGTAATGAGAAGAAAAAGAGAAAGGGAAGAAGAGAAAGGAGAAGAGAAGTGCGAAAACTTTTCTGTATATTCATTTAATATCTCCAATCAATACTACAGTGTATTTATACTAAACAGAATTAAACTACTAACCATTAACTGCACTGCTAGCCACTATATAGTGTATAAAACTTATTACAAATATAGCCAACATAACAACTTATACTAACCAACATTCCAATGCAAAGTATAACTAATATATATAACTAATGTATATCTTTAACACATATCCAAACAGCCAAACTCACCTTAATGGAACGACCAAACACTTTGACAAATTAAAGTAGCCGTTCACCAAAAGGCAGCCAAGCAAAAGCGGTACCACAAACTAGGAGTGGCTTTAAAATGACTGTGATTTGTCCATTTATGGATTCGTCATTGGCCAGTACTGCAACTAGTTGGTCTATAAAAGTAATTGAATATTTCATTGGTGCTAATTTTAGTAGGTGTTTGATCATGCGGTATATTTTAATTTCAAATCAGCGTTTATGTATGAACTTTACACAAAATTTTAATATGAACTTTATATCATGATTTCAAATATCAAATTCTTCAAAAAACATGATTTGAGATTCCAAATCATGATTTCAAATAAAATTTGATCAATAAATTTATATTTTATAAAAAATATATCATAAATTGATAGATATATTACTAACCATGTTTAGCAACCATTTATATCCAATATAAAAAAGACCTTCAAGTTGGTAATATATTTATAACAAAATTTACTCTCATCAATCATTTACCAACTAAATTTACTTTTACAACTCATGTTCAATTTTTTTATTGATCTAAAGTTCAATCAATATAGGTTGTATTTTTTAGAAAGGTCTTCTAGGAACGTATTAACTTTATTATGAATTATGATTCACTCATTTGGTAAAATTGTATAAGAGTTGGGGAAGTTTTGATAGTTTTCACAACTTGCGAGTTTTTTTATGTTTACGAGAAAAAATACAACTTAAGAAATTCAAATTGCATGTCCAAACAAAATTTCAACTTCAAATCATCCTGATTTCAAATAATGTCCAAACGGTGCCTTAATATTTTTTTGTTTCTCACTGGGTGTCCAGTATCCGCTTTCGGGTTCGAGTAATCCGAATTCTCACCGGAAAATTCAATTTTGAGAGGTAAAACACTCCTTATTAAAGGCGACTCCATAAACGGAACTCAAACCCTTCCACTTTGAGAAGTAAAACACTTCTTATTAAAGGCGACTTCGTACCACAACTCGAACCTGAGATCTCTGATTAATCTTAGTGTAACTTTGTTTGCTCAACAAGAGAATTAAATCGAGCGAGTTCTTATCCCATATATATTTAAGTTTGACTTTGGTCTTATTCGATGTTTGTTCATGATAAATTTAACTTCTATAATGCAAATAAATACATTAAGTTTAGTTAAATTCACGACAAAAACTATTTTGATGTCTGTGCAAACAGGGGCGAAACCAACATTATAATTATGAATTCGGTAAAATCCTATAGTTTAAATTAAAAACTCTTTATTTGTATTGAAAAACTCATTTATCATATATACATAATCCATCGACCCAATAAACCAATAAAATGGTGATTCACAACTCACAAATTAAAACTTTTGGCCCTGACTTTGTATGCAAGATGGATTAGTTGGTTAGTTAAATTCACGGCAAAAACTAAATCATCTTCCATGCACGTGCTCATCATCCGTTGCGTATGGATGGCGTTGTCTTACAATGACAAAAATGTTGCATGGGTTTTGCCAATTGGGTTTATAATGTGCTAATTATAATTACAAGTTGACTAAAACATTAAACAGTACTGGTACAGCAACAAGTGTTTTAACTTTTAAGACAGCAAATGAATTCATTTTGGATAAAAGTATATGGAGTCACATCAATTGGGCCCTAGATGGATAAATCTCACGACAAATATAATATATATATTGACCATCACTATCATGTTTAATACTACTTATTTTTGGTTGCTTTGGAGCTTATCCAAAATTTAAGGCTCATCAAAGCGCAGGCAGGTTGATCTTGAAAGCGGAGTATCCTCGATGGGTGGTGTGGAAGAGTTTGGTGTGAAGTTAAATCGCAGAACGCTGACTTGTATACTCTTGAAGTGCATTCGCGTGAACTCACAAGTATGGTTTGGCCAGTGGCGTGGTTTGCGGTATTGCGTCGATCAGGATTTCTGCTGTCTTGTAAGAAAGCGTGGCCACTGCAGTTCGCCTTCATCAACAAAAAAAAAAAAATTAAGATTCTCATATTTGGTGAATATATGCCTACATATATATAATAACATGGATACTTCCGTTGTAATGGAAACACACTAATATGCTATTGTCTAATCGATGATTTTCCATGTTAATAAACTTCGAAGCTTAAAATTTAAAGATAACAATTCTATTTTTTCATTATTTAAGTTTTCGTTTAAGCAAAATTCTTTCGTAAAACATTTTCAAATTTTGAGAATTTATCTGTTCGGTCATTAAATTTGATCAGATTTTGAAAATTAAGCTTCACAATATTTTCAAATTGAGAGAAATTTCACTTCAAATTTCAAAAATCACAATTTTAATAACTCAAATATTTTCAAATTTCAACTTGAAATTGTAAAAATCACAATTTTGAGTTTTGTGAATTCCGACCCCTCCAATTTGTAACTTTGTAATTTTCCTCCCTCAACAATAACATTATTATAGTTCATTACCCTACCCTTGTTTCTCCGCTGCGATATTTAGGAAGTTCCTCTCTTTCTCTCTCGTTCTTCAAAACCCCACAAATCGATTCAGTTTAGGGCTTACAGATCTGTTTTCATTCAATATGTTCTGGAAGCTCACAAATCTCTCGTGTTCGCCGGTATGTAGTGGATTTATCCAACGTTAATGCTTTCTTTTGTTGTATTTCAAAATTGTCCACTTTTTCTCAGTGTTGGATTCAATTTTTTGTTACGAATTAGTATTCGTTCGACAATTAATTACTTGTGTTAGTTAGAGATGAACTTTCGTGCTCATTTATGAGTGGAAATAGTTGTGCTTTGCTTTGGTGTATCAACTGTGTTAAACAAACAGATGTAACTTTGAAAGCTTGCTGACTGGATTGTACTACTCAATTTTGTTTGTTCTCATTATATTTAATTGCGGCCTCAATTGAGTAATTTGCTTTCTTTTCGGTACCTTCTAATATAATTTGAGTGGTGATATTTTTGTTAAGCAATATTTGATGGCTGAAACAAGTTTGTTAGAGAACTCTGTGGGATTCATAAGAGAATTGTCACATTAAGCAAATGCTAGATCATTAGTTTCAAATCCAAATACAAAATTCAATTAGAATAAGATGATGTTTGGTTAGTACAACAACAATGTATCCAGTAAAATCCCACAAAGTGGGGTATGTGGAGGAAGCGTGTACGCATACTTTACTTCTACCTTGGGAGGTAGAGAGGATGTTTTCGGGAAACCCTTGACACAAGGACAAATATTTTGTTTTGTGTGTTTATTAGATAAGGAAGTGAGCCTTGGAGTAACTGGTAAAGTTGTTTTCATGTGACCAGAAGGTCATGAGTTCAAGTCGCGGAAACATCTTGTAAAAATGTAAGTTAAGGTTGTGTACAATATATTCTTGTGGTCCGTCCCTTTTCCGAACCCCGCGCATAGCAAAACAGCCTCTTGCATAAATATAAGGTAAGGTTGCGTACAATAGACCCTTGTGGTCCGGCCCTTCCCCAGACCCCGCGCATAGCGGAAACTTAATGCACCGGGCTGCCCTTTGCGTTTATTAGATAAATTCCAATATTCTATTTCTTCTATTGAGAATGGACATTGATGGGGGTCGATTTCATTAATGAGGTGTTTGGATATAGAGTATTTCATAATTCCTGATTGCACCGGCACTTGTCACCTACTCGTTAGATTCTCATCATGCAAATTTCCAATAGGTGATGATCTTTGAAGACCACCATCATTTTTCATAGACCTCTTTAATGAATTATATGGCAGGTCACATTATTCTTCGCAATGTCGGGCCATTTATTTTGAGGCAAAAATGTCTGGTCATTTTTCGTGCAGTATAGTCGTAAAATTAACTGCAATATTTGTTCATTACATTTACCGATAAGAAAAGTGCAATCTTTATTTCGTTACTCTGAGGTTTGATTTTCATTAAAACTTGATGCTCTAATTGTTAAAATATATTTGCCGTGTGAGTTAGGTTGAAGCAGTGTTAGACAAGGAGAACTTCACATTGGAAGAGCTTCTTGACGAAGAAGAGATAATCCAAGAATGCAAAGCTTTGAATAGCCGCCTGATAAATTTGTAAACATCCTCTCAGCTTTAGCTTAGTATTTTAATATCTGCAGTACTGTTGATAGTTTCAGTTTGACAATCAAATTGACTGTTTCCAGGGAAGAAATTAATATCCTAACCAAGTATTAATTCCATTAATAATTCCAAAGTTATTTTGTGATTTCAGTTTGAGAGATAGAGTTCAGGTTGAGCAGTTGCTGCGATACATTGTTGAAGAGCCTTCTGAGGATGTCGACAGCAATGTGAAGTTTAAGTAAGTTATGACATAACTGAGCTTCAATTATCATGTCATTATTTATTAAACGTACATGCACATATAATATTTGAAAATCTGGCAGTATTTCTGAATGATGTTTCATGCTGTAGGTTTCCTTTCATTGCATGTGAGATATTCACTTGTGAAATTGATGTCATCCTTAAGACTTTAGTGGACGATGAAGAGGTACTGTATTCCCAATATGCAGTTTTATGCATCAACAATGCAGTTGCTCTGTTCTGATAATTTGGTCATTTTTCTATTGTGGTGCAGCTAATGGATTTGCTCTTTTCGTTCTTGGAGCCCGACCGTCCTCATTGCGCATTGCTTGCTGGGTATTTTAGTAAGGTATAACTTGATTCATCCACATCCGCTGTGTATAAACGAATTCCTTTGTCCTTTGTTGTTGAAATGTTATTTTGCTGAAACTTTACATGGTTGTGATGCACACAGGTTGTGGTGTGCCTCATGTTGCGGAAGACTATTCCACTTATGAATTATGTCCAGGTTGGCCTGATAAATTCTATGAAATTGGTACTTTGTACAGGCAATTGATATTTGTAGTTATCATTTTAGCTTCTTTTTTCCTACTAATATAAAATTAAAGGAAATAATCCATATAACCAAATGCATGTTGTGCTTTCTAAGTTATCTTTTGTCTGTTTAAAGACTTATATGCTAGTAGAAGGATAAGTGTTAGATTTAGAGAGTGGCTAATCTTTCTTTAATATACAAAGTAGTATTGGAATACAGAGGATTGATATAGCAAAAACTAACTTTGATTTGGAATTGAGGCATGTCGTGAGAAATGTCGTGCTTTTTAATGTTTGCTTAAACTATATATGGTACAACCATACGGAGCCCCTCTTGGAATAAATTTTGCTTCAAGCATTTTGATTATGGGAGGTACATTGGAGACCATATCAAAGTTTGTAGAATGCTGACATAGAAATTGATTTAATGTCTAAGGGCACAGCTTTACAACGCGTAGATTCTCGGTGTTTGTGTGTTTTTTTTACTCCGGCCCCACTAATAATTCGTATTTACATTGGTTTATTCTTTATCTTTTTTGTTGCAGACCCATCATGATGTTTTCCGCCAGATGGTGGATTTGATTGGCATTACATCCGTAATGGAGGTTTGTAGCCTGGTTTTCCATTTTACCGTTTACCAATACCTTTTTAATTTATCTTTCCTGATTTGAATGTATACTTATATATAAATCGACTGAGAATTACTTGCGAGAAACCACCTTTTTCTCTGATGAGCTCTTTCTTATAGGTTTTGGTGCGACTTGTAGGCGCTGATATCTACCCCAATACTAAGGATGTCATGCAATGGTTGGCTGACAGCAACTTATTAGAAATGATTGTGGATAAATTGAGCCCCTCTGTAAGTCCAAATAGACAGTGCTTTTCTGCTTTGGTGCTGGTGATATACAATATACTACAATTGAAATTATATAGTTTCTCTATGTACTGGACATGTGGTGCGTCAAGTGCTTATGGTTTTTCTGACTTGATTCCGTCATTGCATTTTGTCATTTTGTCTCCCTGGTTATATTATTCGTTGGCAGTGCCTTTTCTGGTGATCTATAACTGCATGATTTGCTGGGTTAAATGCTGGTTTGTTGCTTACTGACCAGTAGACAAAGCGTTAAATGACTTCCTGGATTCGGGAGCAACAGGAGCTATAATGTGCTAACATTGTTGATAGGAATTTCCTACTGCTAAGGCGCTATAAGAAATTCCGTCCAATTTCAGGATAATAGGACATACTTTACTATAGTTGATAGGAAGTACCTATTTCTGAGGCATTCAATTCAGACACCAAATCCTCTCAATTTAAGGTTGCATGTTCCTTTAGCTACACTGTAGATCATTTGAACTGGCTATATTTCTGACATCCTTTTCTTAATGTTCGTGGATCGCAGTCCTGATGTCAGGACTGCTGAATGCAATTGAACAACCTAGTCTGCTACAACTTAGAACATTTTTGACGTAGTGTTCTACTGTCCAGAGTTCTCCAGAAGTACATGCAAATGCAGCAGAGACTCTATGCACAATAACCCTAAATGCACCATCTCCTCTTGCTACTAAACTATCTAGCCCAAGGTTTGTGGGACTTCTCTTGATATTTCCCTTAAAAGTTAGTTTTTTTTTACTTCTGCTGATAGTAAAATATTATTTTTATTTCTACTGAGTGAAATATCATCTGTATTTGTACTGAGTAATTTATAACTGAATAAATCATACAACTTTTTTTTGTGTAGTTTTGTAGCAAGGATATTTGGTCATGCCCTTGAAGACTCACACTCAAAGTCCGCCCTTCTCCACTCATTATCTGTATGCATATCTTTGCTGGATCCTAAAAGATCAATTCCATCTCCCATGATGTATTCCTACCGCTGTCAGCATGTTTATGAGTCATCTGTATGTGTCAATCCTGAGACTATCACTGCAATGCTGCCCAAACTAGGTAACTTCCCTGTTTGGAAATGTGTACACAAATTTGAATTGCTGCATACTTGTTTAAATGTCTTTCTACCCTTTGGAAATTATATTAAAATTGTGTAAAAAGTGTGGGTAGTAAGAAAGTACGAACACTCAAAGCTATCAGAGAACAGGCCACAGAAGAAACAAAATGCTAATATTAGTGATTGTTGCTGACGGTTTTTCTGTCCTGGCTCTCGTTATGAAAGTTTTAATTTATATGTCATGTATGATACAGGCAACTTGCTAAAGCTGTTGAATATATCATCTGATGACAAGATTTTGCCTACAACATATGGTGAACTCAGGCCGCCTCTAGGGAAACATCGGTTAAAGGTTTGCTTATTTACATTTTAGAGAAAAAGAGTTGATCGTTTTTATCCATACCCAAATTGATAGCAATCCCTGAGAAGGATATTCCAAGCTAGAAGTTCCATTGTTATTGCGTTCCTTAATAGTTTTCAAGGATCAGCTGTTTTTATATTTGTGTCGCAGCAGTTGTGAAGTCCACTTGTAATATTTGGTGGATTTGTAGTCAACATTTTCCAGCTACTAATCGCAGGCTAGTATCTTAGAAAAGAGTACTGGCATGAAATTTCATGTAACACCTGTCTGCTTTCATTAGGACTGCATCTTTGTTGAGTTGATAATCGCGGGTGATTGTTCTCCTCTTTGTCTCTTAGACCGGTTTACTTCTTTATTATAGATTGTGGAATTCATTTCCGTGCTACTAAAAACTGGCAATGAAGTTGCAGAGGATGAATTGATCAGCTCCGGGACAATTGAGAGAGTCCTGGATCTCTTTTTTGAGTAAGATTCTACCTATGCTCCTGTACTCTCTAACTCGATGCACAAAAGTCTTTGATCTTGTATTGTTCAATTTCTTTCTAGTTTTTTTTTATGTTCTAACAAGTTGGATAATTGCTATATAGGTACCCATATAACAATGCGTTGCATCATCACATAGAGAGTATAATAAACTCATGCTTGGAAAGCAGAAACAGTATCCTCGTTGATCATCTTTTTGAAGAGTGTAATTTGCTCGGAAAAATTCTTCAAACGGATAAACAGCCCACAGTTTCTGGCGATGAAAGTCAGGTTGATCTTAGTGAAGTAACTGATTTCCTTCTCTTAGATGTTTTTAGGTCTTGCAAATTTATGTGCTCTGTTCTTTTATAGTTGTCCCAACTTTTCTATGGAATATGAATATGTTCAATAGTAACCTTGTGTTCTCATTGCAATTACTAATTTAAAATGTTTAATTGTGCTTTAATTGATGCAGCCCACTTTTCCAGCTACTGGTAAACAAGCACCTCGACTGGGTAACATAGGGCATCTAACACGGATTGCTAACAAACTTGCTCAGTTAGGAAGCAATGACAACCACATTCGAGGACATCTTGAGGTCAGTGATACGGTGATAGGTTTTAAATTTGTTACTTATACATTTCACGGAAGTTCGATACTGAAGATTTCTAAATCTAATTGCAAAAAGGTTCTGAAGCTTTAAATGTTAGAACTTACTATGTGTATCTAAGCAGTTCCTTTCTCTAGAGAGCTTCATGGTGGATGCGGACAAATAATTCTGAACATACAAATACCTACCCACCCAATGCTCCAAGTAGAAAATTTTATATAAGCTTGAAGCTTTGTTTGTATCTGAGTTCTTGGGAGGATGCAGTTCCATGGATTTTTACTATTGTGGCTTAAAATGGTTTAATTTAGCAACTTTTCTTTCCATGTGTTAATATTCATTTGTTAAACTAAAATCCACCCTTATTTTTTCAATTTTAATGGCTGTATATTTTATGGCGCTGTATGTAAATATTGTATGCTAAATCTCATTTCTTTTCTCAATTTTTGTCACTATTGTTGGCTTTTGATTATAATTGTGTAGCTGGGGTTGGTGCAGGATGCTTTTACATAGTATTCCCCTCCATAACTATTATCCGGCATATGATTTCATGCACAAGTTTCAGCTATGCTAATGTGTTCTCTTTACTCCAGAAAAATATGGAATGGAGTGATTGGCACTCTACTGTCTTACAGGAGCGTAATACACTCGAAAATGTTTATCGATGGGCTTGTGGGTATGTTTTTTGCCTTTTTGTGATTATCTTGGACTTTTTGTATTGTTAGATTTTAAATTCTGTAATATGAGATAGAAAGCAAGTGAAATTTTGTTTGGATGAAGCAATCACTTGGGAAACATTTATGCCATATTTTCGTAAATGTTAACACTGCCCCTAAAAGAGGAAGGACATAATTGAAAAGAATAAATGAAGAGATGTTCAGCGTATGAGAAAACAAAGATCTTTAAAGTAAGCAGCTACTTTAAAAAGTTCATGCATAATTCTCTTTGACAATGGACATACTGTTGGTGACATACCGAGCACTCTCTTTGTAGTACTTTCTAGTTCAATAGTTGAATTTTCAAATACTAGGATAAAAAAATTAAAAAATAGGACAGATAAGAAATGGCTGGGTTAAGGTTGAATATAGGGAACAAAGCTGTGCTTTGTTGGTCACAAGCTGACATGAACATGTCCTTTGATAAGATTTAATACTGCCTATATGTCTTACAAAATGGATGAGATGGATTTCTACTGAATTTCTTAAAATCAAGAAGCGAAGCACACTTTCGGAAATGTACTAAGTGATTGTAAGATCAGCTTATGTTTTCTCACCTCCTCTCACGGTCCTCCGCAGTTCCTGCACAAGTACAAAAACAACTACGCCTCAATCCCAAGCTAGCTGGGGTTGTCTTTGTGAATCCTTAATATCATAAATGCTCTGTTTGGGTCCATAATATTTCAATATTCCGTGCTTAAAGATTATCTAACTCTAGGGGTTCTCTAATTTACTCTAATGGATTTTATCTCTAATATACTAAGAGTCTTCGAGTAAGCACTAGTCTTCTAGTTTGTATCACCTATATGGATTCCTAACTGCTAGTGGGAATATATTCATAATGAACTTCCTTTTTTGTGTATAAGCAGCCGGCCAACTGCATTGCTAGATAGGACAAGAGACAGCGACGAGGAAGATGCTCATAACAGAGATTATGATGTAGCAGCTTTAGCAAATAATCTGAGCCAAGCATTCCAGTACACCATATATGATAATAATGGCGCTGAAGAGGTAATCGTTGTATCTCATACCTTCTAGTCATGCTTACTATTCCCAGCATATTCTTTTCTTGTTGCGAAAAAGAATGTGAGGGTTGGGGGAGGTTGCTGTCTGTAGGTAGAGGAGGGCGAACGGAATCCACGATCTCAGGGACAAGTGCTCTGCAACCCCAACACAGCTTTTGGGCTGTGGATTGGGATTGAATTTTAGAATAGCTTGATTCATTCCTGTTTTTTCTTGCATGTTAACAGGGTCATGGAGCTCTTGATCGAGATGATGAGGTAATAATGTTTTCCTTTGGTTAACTTGTCTTCCTTTTGGATATGAAATGGAATAGTTAGAAAATACACGGCGAACAGGCGATGAACTTGTGTGAGATTCACTCATCTATTTTTCTATATCATATGCTTTGGTGTTCATCACAATTTTACATTCATGCCACTGTAGGATGTATACTTTGATGATGAGTCTGCTGAAGTTGTCCTGAGGTTGGGAGATGACCAAGGGAGGTGAGTTCTAGCTGTCTTTTCTGAAGGAAGCATTTACTTTCAGTACTGTTGATATATGTACTATAATTAGCCATAGACAAGGAAGATCTAAAAAGTTAGATGTGTTTTTATGTGTTAAAAGGAGTAGGCTAGCTGAGAGGAAACATGTGTTTTCTTCTAATTGTTTGACCGGAGGAATGCATGCCGTTGTGTTACTGTAGCATCTTTTTTAGTGTCCTAAATAATTTTTTGGGAAAGGTATCAATAATGTAACCGCATGATGCAAGCAAGTCCTAACTAACTAGAATTGTTAGTACTTCTAGAGGATGGGAGGACCATACATCTTTTACTGGGTGTGAGATGTAAATGAACCAAATACCAATACTGAATAATGTGTTTTAAACAAGACGTCAACTAGTATATGTTCTTATGTTTAATATGTTGTAAATTGAATGTGAGCAATGTCAATGTGTTTAATTTGAGGGCTGCAAAGTTATTGTCATCTGTCGTTCTCAATTTTTTTATTATCATCCGTCAGTTTCTTGGCATCTGGCATTATCTGGACCTCTTATCTTGTTTAACAGTTTTTTTTTTGTAATTTTAAAAAAAACTTTTGTAGCAATTTGTTCACAAATTCGGATTGGTTTGCTTTCCGAGATGATAGAACTGGAGATGATCCCAAGAGCACCTCACCTACTGAAGTGATGGAAGAGATTAACCTTAATGGAACAACAAGTGGTGGTAATAGCAATAGTGATGATGAGGTGGTAGTTGGAGAGCAGGACGAATTGGCTGAGAGAAAAAGTTCTACAGATGGAATACCCAGTTCTAGTTCAAATGCCTTAAATGGATTTGGTGGAGCTAATTCTGCTAATGGTGGAGATTTCAATCAACAAAAAGAGAAAGCAGGTGTGTCAGGCGACAGGGGTTTCTTCCATTTTGAGACATCAGACAATGATGACCCGTTTGGAGACAGGCCTATACCTGAATGGGTTGCATGGGGGAATGGCTCAGTTGGTGGATCCATGAATCCCTTTGAAGATAATGGTGACTGTAGTGGCAACCTCACAAATTCAGGGGAGGTAGCAACTCCCTTGAATAGTTCCACTTCTTGTAGTGGTGGAGAGTCTATTCCAAATGGCATATCTACATCTGATTCTAAGAAAAGTTCATCTGGATCTGATTCTAGTCAGAAAGCAGCCGCTGTGCCTTCTTTGTTTGAAGAGGATGTTAAATTTGTTGGTGTGGAATTAGAGGGTAATGAAAAGGCAATGGAACATGCTCTTAAGGAAGTGATTGTTGGGGAAGCTCCATTGAAAAGGAGCTTAGTTCCTAAGATGCCAGAGAAGGATAGTACAGATGAGGGCGGGTCAGGAGTGAAAGAATTCAATGATGCAAACTATTGGAGAGTCGACCAAGAAGTCGCAGTACTAGAATAACTGTAGAATTCAGGTGATCTTTATCTGAACGACTGAAAGAATTCACTGATGAGAACTATTGGAGAGTCTACCAAGAAGTCGCACTACTGGAATAACTGTGGAATTCATGTGATCTTTATCTGAATCTGGAATTCAGAGCTGATGGGCAAGATACCCAATTTCTAGTTTGGCGAGGTTATACAGGTGTACAGTGTACTTTGTGTTTCAATTGGGATCAAACAAAAGGATAACATATTGGTTGTTACTGATTATTTATTGTTACTCTATCCATGTTTTGTTTTCATTAGTGAATATTTTGTTTACTCAATATTGCATATTCATTAAACTATTGGAGTCTTGTATTTGTATGGATTCTGGAGTAATTTCAATTATCAAGAAATATCCCTATACTTCCCCTCACTAACTATCCAGTTTAAGGCACATTTGCGAGACGCTGATTGAAAGTCTATCGTCAACTTCTCCATGCTATGATTGGATGTAGTTCTATCTTCAGGTGATTCTATTAATGTTTGATTGAACAAGAGTAAGGTAATTAGATCAAACATGCGATAATCATTCATAGCAATAGCATGATATGCTCATATGTGAATTCATATTTATCTAATTCTCATTAATTCTGTAGTTTCTGAAAATGTAAAATTTATTTTTCAGTAGTTGTGAAACTAAATGTTTGAATTGAGGTTATAAATCATACTTCAGATCAAGTCAATTCTTCTGGGGAGGAGGAAGTATCTTTATCTTTATATAATTGTGTGCTCTTATGGAAGGTGATGTATACATCTCTTAAAAGTAAAACACAATTTTGGAAAAGGCTACTCTTGTGTGTAAGTATATCATTTCTTGTCGAATCATTCAACATTTGAAGTGGAAAATAAAATATTCTCATTATTTAGACCAAATTGAATGTGAATCCAATTTCCGGAAACGGCACAAGTGAATAGACAAAATCACCCATGGATTTAGAGATGATTGTAGACCAAACGCTACCTATGTACAAACCCAAACACGATCTCCAATTCGATCAATCTATGTAAGGTTCTGAAAGCAATCAATTTCTGATTGAATGATCGATTAGGGAAGAAAGTGAGGGTATATTGGCGACTTGAAGAAATTAGTGGCTAATTGGTACACTATTTACAAGGATCATATCACCCTCAAGGACTATGACGGAATGGGTCTTCAACTCTACTATAACTGAATATTCTCTGTATATTGCATCCACTTTTATCACCAATTTCGTTAACATTCTGGAGAATTTTTAATTTCTCTGATTTATGTGTTTGGCCTTTGTTTGGAGAAGATTACAAGTGTCGAGTGAACTAGTATGCTGCTGCTTTTTCATTATTGTCGTGTTAATTGTAAGCATTCTTTGTGAACTACAAGTTGAATGTTTTAAACTAGGCTTAATCAAATCAATTTAATCTTGTACTCAACATTTGTTTTATAAAAAGAATTTCTTTAGCAAAGGTTTACATTCAATGCATCAGCTGATGAATGGGCTAATTGGGGGTGTACAAAGAAACCGAATAAACCACATCAAATCGTGCAGGGTGGATAGGCTTGCATTCGGGGTCTTGTGTAATAAGAAGGTGCCATTAAAACTCAAAGACATGTTCTACAGAGTGGTGGTTAGACCAACTTTGTTGTATGGGTGGAGTGTTGGTTAGTCAAGAAATCCCACGTTTAGAAGATGAGAGTTGCGGAAATGAGGATATTGGGACGGATGTGTGAGTATACTAGGAGTGATAGGAGTAGAAATGAGGATATACATGACAAGGTAGAAGTGCCTCAATAGAGGACGAGATGCGGAAAACGAGGGTGAGATGGTTCAGGCATGTGAAGAGGAGCGACGCGAATGCTCCTGTGTGAAGGTGTGATAGGTTGGCTATGGATGACTTCAGGTGAGGTAGATATAAGTCGAAGAGGTAATGGAGAGAGGTGATTAGGCAGGACATGACATAGTTACAGCTTATCGAGGATATGACCTTAGGAGGTTATGGATGACACATATTAGGATAGTAGAGTAGTAGGAGTATAGAGTTTTATACTAGTAGGCGTAGTTCTTTTGTTGTAGTTTTGTCATTTGATTTATGTTATTATTATTTATTGTCTCTAGTTTCCTGCGTAACATATTATTTTATTGTAGTTAATGTTCCTTTCCTATTTGACTTGCATTGTTATTGTTCTACTGGTGTATTGCGTTATTCTTAGTCGAGGATTGAAACAACCTCTCTACCTTTCAAGGTAAAGGTAAGATCTGCGTATAGCCTATCATCTCCAGACCCCATTGGTGGAATTACACTGGGTATGTTATTGTAGTAGTATACTTTATTTATATGGTTTTTACATATTGTTTCATAATATATGTATTATATGGTAAAGTGTTATATTCTATTGTATTATTTTGATAAATGCAACGTTTGAATAGATTTTATGTTTCTCGTCATTATATAGTTTCATAGATCAACAATTTAAAGGACAAACAAACAAAAAAAGTAGGATACGGGATAAAACTGCTATAAAATAATAAGATACATGATAAAATAGAATTGTTAGATGATAAGTAAAGATAAAATGAGAAGAAGAAAAATAAAATAACGACACGATCACACCAATAGACTTTTCATACGACGAATTTAACTATAGGATACAATACGACAAATTTACTATAGGATACAATAAAATTGTAACGACCTGACCCGACGGGCCGCGACCCGATGCCCTAATTGAACGCCATTACACTAACCTGTCACGTAATCAACTAACCCTTAAGGGTAATAGAAAATTTCGGCAGCACAACGCTGCATCTATAACATATACCCAAAATAGGCGAGCCGACAAGGCTGCCTTACACAACTATCCAACTATCACAACAGGTTAGTCGACTAGGCTGCCACCAAATAACATCACATAAGCAAAAGAGTAATCACATTAGGCAATGGCAGCGTCTGCCACTATATCTGAACATCCCAAAACAAGTGCAACAATACATTTAGCTCAACCGCATCGCGTTACACAAGTCCAAAACACATCTATCACCCCGAACAATGTCTACGGACCTAAGAGTACAATAATGACATATGACGGACAAGACCGTCGTGCCCAAAATATACATAAGTCCGGAATGTAAAGACATGCACTAAAATATGATGTGCTCGGAACAGGGAGCTCTTTAGCGGTAGATGTCCTAAGCGGAGGGTCACTAACCGATCACCTATACTGCGCGGCATGAACACGGGGAAAAGGGGGTCAGTACGATAGATGTACCAAGTATGTGGCGAAAACTAAATCAGAATTGAGATCATATGATTCAACGTATAACATGAGGCAACTATGGAATCAACTTAATAAGATAACTGGTTTTACCAAATGAGAGTAATGAAAATCAGTTCTTACTTTTTTCAAAATATGTAAATCATGCCAAAGTCATGAACTCCTATCCTCAGGATATAATGGCACGGGACTCGAATCCGTTAGGTACATATATATCATGAGACTCGAACCCAAGTAAGTATGTATATATCATGGGACTCGAACCCAAGTAAGTATATATATCGTGGGACTCGAACCCACGTAAGTATATGGAATAATATAATGTCATGGGACTCGAACCCGCATCATGGAGAGCTAATCCATGGAATAATAGTAATTCGGGAGTTTAACCCGCTTGGGACTCGAACCCAAGTAATATAATAATAATAGCCGGGACTCGAACCCGGAACATACAATATAGTGCCGGTCCTCTATATGAGATACTCGGTGAATGTGTAATAAGACATGACACGAGTAGATATCATGAGCAACTATATGCAAATAGAAATCATCTTTGACTTTCGATAATACCATCATAATAAGCTCTTTACTGAAAATCATAGACACTTGTCATAACAATTTTCCTTTAAAACTAACTTTGTAGAAAATCATGTACGTCCGCCGTACTTTTATTAAAATCATGTCAAATAAAAGTTATTTCCCAAAGTCATGCCAAAAGAAAAAAGGATAGTCTCACATACCTTATCGTCGAGCTAACCAACTCACTACTAGAATATGTCTCGTCTAATACTCCAACCTTAATTTAATCCCCAAAACAGTCCCGATTTTTAACCACTGTTTCGTCAGCTGAACTTGTGACGTCCATAACTATCTACTCCGGTGTCCTATCGACGAGTGGTTTATTTCTATGGAAACTAGACTCGACGAACTTCATTTTAGGCTTTTGAAACACCCAAAAACTCATAATATGCTAGGAGATATGCCCTCTCAAAGTTGACTAACAATCTGCCCAGCAGTCCCGATTTTGCCACTGTTTTCGCTCCAATTTTTTGCTTCAATTTCACACTTCTTCAACTCCAATTCAACATGCAACATCTCTACTATGATATTTCATCATTTATACATGCTTCACATCCAACAATTTCACCAAAAACTTAAAGAAAACACCCCTACAATTCTCGGCCAGAGAAGCCGAGAATGCCCACTGTTTTGGGTGATTTAAATGTTCTAATTTCTTGGCTTAAT
The DNA here is from genome assembly GCA_029844215.1 of Przewalskia tangutica. Classification (NCBI taxonomy): domain Eukaryota; kingdom Viridiplantae; phylum Streptophyta; class Magnoliopsida; order Solanales; family Solanaceae; genus Przewalskia; species Przewalskia tangutica. The sequence continues at coordinate 12,901,079 of CM056729.1, read as the reverse complement.
TATGTAGGATAACTAGCCTAATAAGATGGAGTAAAAACTTAATTTTCTTGCTAGGGAAAGGGGGGAATTTTCGACCAAGGGAAATGAGGAAGGAGGAGAGAATTTTGACTTGTGTTTTTGTTGAAGAATGAAAGGTATTAGGGTATAAATGAAATATTTTCAGATTTTAAGTAAATACACTTTGGTCCCCCTTACAATTACACTTTGCCCCTTTAAGTGTCTTCTTAACTAATTTAATTCCCAAGTAATAAATCTTAAACCCACTTCTTTAAATCTTGATTCCCGTTTTTTTTAATTTCCGGGAATTTCATAAGGTTTCGTATTCTTAACAGAATATATATACGACTATCCTTTTCCATTTCCACTGACACCCTTGTTGTAACCAAAATTATTACATATTAACATGTAAGAATATACTTAATTTTCCAATTTCGGATCTTTATTCCTAATGAGGTTCTTAATTATTATCTTAACTTACGAGGTGTAACAAAAATAATAATAAAAACAAATAGTATATCTAAGTAATTAGAGTTTAGATTAGAAAAGATATCGAATAAGAGTTGGTTTGATTTGGTTTAGTACCGAAGAATATTTTTTAACTATAATTAATTTTGTTTTGAATTAATTAAAAAGAATTAAATCTAAATCGGGTCAACCAACATTACATATATATAACTTTTAGGAGTTACTTAGAAATGATTAAAAAAGATATTAGCATGCTATAATTCACAATAAATAAAATTATACATTACTATTAGGGCAGCCCGGTGCACTAAGCTCCCGCTATGCGCGGGGTTCGAGGAACGGACCGACCATAAGGGTCTATTGTACGAATCCTTACCTCACATTTCTGCAAGAGACTATTTACACGGCTTAAACCAATGACCTTCTGGTCACATAGCAATAACTTTAGCAGTAATTTTTTAGTTGTTAGTGAAATTTACAAATTGCAAATTGTCATACTCATACACTAGCCCCACATTAGATATCATCAAACTTTATGAGGATCAAATAAGAAAAAGTATGTAATACTAGTAGGAGTATCACCCCTCCGTCCCAATTTATATGATGTAATTTGATTGAACATTAAATTTAAGAAATAAAGAAAGACTTTTGAATCTTGTGGTCTAAAACAAGCAAAAGATATTTGTGTGATTATAGATCATCTCGTTAAGCGTAAAAAGTAAAGTTTTTAGTTAAATTATTGTCAAATAAGAAAATGTGTCATTCTTTTTGGGATTGACTAAAATAGAAATTATATTATATACATTGTGACAATATTGAGGTTTATTAATTCAATATTCTATGCAAAGAAATCATACTCCTTCAAAAAGATAAAATCATATTGCATACTCCATACTGAAAGATAAGGAGAAACATTAAATTGGAAGCAAGTGTAGTTCTACAATGATTGGTTATGGGCTACTAGTAGCATAAATACATTTGTATGACAGAAACATTAGAGTAGAACTTAGAATTGATAGTTCATTAACTTCATTTCAGCTAAATCACCTACTGACAAAATCCACACTACGCAACCTATAAAATCATGATGTCAACAACATTGGATGCAAAGATTAGAAGAGTGGAAATTTGACCACTAATTTGATTTTAATATTCATTGCATCTCAATTTATACTTCTTATATTTGAATGAATTTCTACATCGAAAACAATGAGTTGGTACTACTTAAATTGCATCACGACAAAAAAAAACAAGTTAATTATAGAATTTTATGACATTTTTTTTATCCGAACTGACATACAATACAATTATACAAATTACTTGATGCAACTGTTTAAAGTCGATGAGTTCTGCAAGAATAATACACTCGGTACAAATCTTTTCCGGCTGAAAATTTTGATCTTAAGGTGACCCATAATACAACAACAACAACATGTGGGACAGAAAAAACTAAAGGAGGGACGATAGTTTAATATTTTATAGTGTTCGAAATCTCCACCATAATATAATTCTCCAAAATGTTATAGGAGCCATTATGAGGGATTACATGATGATGATAATATTGCTAACATTTTTTAACATCTATTATATGAGCTAGATGTGTATAATGTTTTATCATTTACATCAAAGTTATCTCTTCGAAGTTTTTTATGAGATGACACTCATGTAATCATGTTTAGTGTACATCTTTTCCCCAAGAATTGCATGTTTTTTTAAAATCTTTTACTTGTATAATTATCCATATTCATAGGGTAGATGATTAATTAATATCTTGGACGGGTCAAATGATTAGAGATACCATTATTTTGGGAGGCCACATTACAAAAACGATGACGGCACGTTTGATTCTGGTACTCCCTCCGTAATGTTCCAATTTAGGTGACAGCGTTTGACTGATACAAAATTTATTTTTGATCTAAAACAAGTTATACACATTTGTGTAATTACAAGTCATCTCATTAGGGTAAAATGAAATATTTAAAGCTAAGTTATTTCCATTATAATGTAAGGAGTAAGAAAATACGATTTCAGGATAAAACTATAATTTAGCAATGCTATCTTTGATTTCTGACATAGAACTCCACACAAGTAATTCAACTTTCCAATTAATAATATAGTTCCATTTATAACAGAAAGTTCCGTATAATTTACTTCCTTCAATCCTATGGTTCATGCGTAACAATAATAATTCATTGATGACTTTGATATCAAAATTCCTGTATCCCTACTTATTTCTAATAACAATCAATGTAGTATGATTAATGCATAACATGTCCCAAACCAAAAAACTCCCAAGGTCATCAATTACACCTGACTGATGAGTCATGACCATATTCTGTCGTTTTAATGATTGCCTGGTTCACTCTCTCAGTAGTTTGGTCCTTCGATTTTGTCAATGTAATGGCTTAATTAGCACAAAATAAAGCCATACTATAACCTTCTCATTCTGACTATTCAGTTTGAGCTCGTCTTATGTATTAACTTTCATCAAAATCTTCATTTCGGATATCAGTTCTGGATTTGCACAAATGGTCGATTCTCGAGCCATTTTCTCCATGTCTTCCCTCTTTTTCCGGCAAAAGGCAATGAGCCAGAATTATGCATTCACCAATTGTGCTGGCACTCCAAAAATGAGAATACAAGAGAAAAGGATGAAGGTGATCAACGATCATGGACTATATAAGATCTCATGTATCATCTATGCACAAGAGGCCTTCCAATATCGTACTGTTTACTGTCCACGAACTACAGAAATATGGCTGCTCTATAGTAAAGCAACTATTTATAGAGAAATACTGGCAAAAAGAATTAGGCATACCAAAAGCAGGAAGAGAAAAAAGGTAAAAGAAGCAATGTACAAACAAGTTGTAGGCGGTGTTATACTCTGGTTTTCCCATTCTGTGCATAATATGTCTTATCTGCATGGGCTAACCGATCCTGAAACATTGCCCACTCACTTCTGCACCTCTCTCTTACCTACAAAAAGAAAACAAGTAAATATGATGTGATTACTTAAATGTGAAACAAATGGGGAACGATATTTGTCAAACTAAATTTGAGATGAGCTTACCCCTTCCCAAGGAGATTTACCATTCACCGAGTTACCCTGAATGTTCACGTAACAGAATTGCGTCAATAAAATACTTATGAAATGATAACAAGTCATACAAAATACAAGGGAGCGCAGAGCTATAGTTGCAGAAAACAGCTTCAGCCTTTAGGATATAAATATATTCACATATGGGGAAGCAGAACCAGCTTTAGCTATCATGTCGCAAAGTGGCATTCTTGTCTCTCGGTAAGCCAATAATCTCTTCTATTCCTACCTAGAATTCTAGAGAGACAAAGGATACTAAGTTCAGTCATCATATGAATCAAATTTCAGACTCTTCAAGCTAGAGCGGAGGTTCTTTTATCTATCAAACCTTTAACCTTTTTCTTGGAGGGGGTTATGCAGAACAAGATAATATCCAACGACAAAAACTTCTTCTTTATCTGTTTCTTATCCCTTCAGCAAGATACTCTACAACTAACATAGGCACTTGCCAGAACAGAAGTCAGCATGAATTGTACTACTATAGTAAAAAATAGGAATACATCTTCCAACCAACTACATTGTCTCTCAGTCTCGGATAATGCCAGATAAGCGCTTGCGGTGTTATATACAGTATTAAAATGGTCAGAATGCAGGCTATGACACAAACAGTCAGAATCTTTATTTCAAAGAAGCAGCATGTACTTGAGTTCCCGTTCTGGGGTAAAATAAGTTCATTATCTATTTAAATAAGACCGTAGCTAATAGCCTAATAATGCGAATGTAATTAGAAGAACTAGTAGAAATTTCAGCTATTTAGTTTCTGGAAGTGGGCATTTACTAACCTGACTTCCAAGGGAAGGAATAACTTGATGCACAATCCATTGTGAATCCACTACACCGATTTTTTCATGCGCAGGCTGCACAAACAAATAAAAGGTAACAAGTTTTTGCTAAATGGTCCACTACTTCAAATTAGCAAAACCTCTGTTAAAGAGGATGGTTTTCAAGGTTCATAATGTAATCAAACTCTAAAGCGGCAGCCATCTTATGAGGCAAGTCCTCTTTCACTTTTATAACTAACAGATCTATAAATGGGAACTACTGACCTGTACACATCTTCTGAGAGCGAAATCCAATCCCCATCCATGCACCAAATCATTCTATAAGAAAAATCAAATGGAAGCAGAGCAGTCACTATAATAGCACATATAATTTTGTTAATGCACTCGTGATCACTGTAAGTGAACTCTTGAAAGGATTACAATGAATCCATATGGGTATTGCCAGAGATGCATGTGATCCCAATTGAAGAACTACCTGAATCATATGCCAAACACATCGCCATGCTTCTCGAGAAAATACAGGAGCCATTATTTCCACAAAACTGAAAAGATTAAATCAGGAAAACGGTAAGTTGCGGGCCATTGCTAAAAGTACCAGATGGTGCACTTGTGGACAGGTCTTCTACAAATCAATTTCCAAAAATTATGTATAGAAAACTCAAAATAATAATTGATGACTAAACAATGCCTGAGAATTAATTTATGAGAAGTTTATTTGCTCAATCATAAGTTTTTAGGAAGAAAACATGTACAGAAGGTGTCAATTCAACATATTGCTAGCTAAACAAGAATATAGCGCATGCAGTTCCACTAATACATATAAATACTTCTCCCATCTTCCTTTGTCTACCAAATTGTCGTTTTCTTTTAGTAAGGAGAATGAGATAATGAAAGGAGGATTTGGGGCAGGGGTTGCTTCTGAAAATTAAAAGAATGGTTTCTCTAGTCTTGAATTATCAATCAACAGCGCCTGAATCCAAAATTTCTAGCATAGACCCATGAATTCTTCCACTGCCCTATAACCCCCCCCCCCCCTTCCACACTCAAATGATCGGGCTCAATCATAAAATCCCTATGCTGAACCTAAAACTACATGCAGAATTAACCAGCAGACAACCAGATAAGCTACTCAACTTTGTTAGATCGGTCTTAATGGATGAAGCCTCAAGTTACATTCAAATGTATGCCACTTATATCTTAATCAATACTAAAAGACTAAACAATTCATAGTGATACCCTACCTATATTATATTGCGTCCACTCTAATTTCAGGTACATTACATAAGTCTTCCTTGAAGAAATTAAAACAAGCGGATAATAGATAAAGCTAAGTCATATGTGACACAGTTACTCAGATGATGGTGGAAGTTGAACTACAGAAAGCACAGGTTCTCCAACATACAATCACATCATATGCAACATGATAACTCTTAAGGAATAATGGACTTTTCAGACTAAGACTACATGTACCAATCAATCAACTATGCTTCAATGCCAAACACAAACTACATGTATCTTCAATAATATATTTTAAAATTTTGATAACTTCCAAAAAAGATGTAGCATTTGCGCAGTTCGATGCAAAAAATGATGCGAGAATCAAGCTTATCATTTTGTATCCATTAAATATGTACATATATGTGTTGGTAGCTATGTATAGATTGTTCCAGCTTGCGCATTTTTTTTATGCGTGTTTGTGTGCTATAGAGAGAGAGAGAGAGAGAGAGTGTACGCTGCACAAGGAGGCAACCGTGGATCACTGCACCAGCCTGGTTTCTCCTCTGTATCCCTGTTTCAGGCCACAAACAATTCTGAATGTGCACGAACACAAGCTAATGTATATAGAGTTTCAACCCGAACTACTGGGGGCCCAGAAAGATAGGAGACAGCAACACAATGAACTTACTTGTGAACTTCTCTATCACCTCTCCTCTTAGTCATCTGCCATGTTAGACCATTGTTGGGTTCAAGACCTGGCTGAGAGATCTCTAGACCATGTTTCTTAACTAGCTGAATATACCTGTCATATTCAAGTGCCTAGATTAGGTGGAAACAAAAAGTGACGAGGAATCTTTCACTCTTAAGAATGAGAAGTTATAGAAAAACAACCAGAGAAAGCACCTACTTCTCTGCATTGAAGTGTTCAACCCCCAGATCTTCGTCCCAGATAAATATATAATCATAGGCAGCTACGACATCAGGATGCAGAAACCTCTTTGCATACCACCTATTAAAGAAAATAGAAAGATTCGCAAAAGATTATGGAACTACAAAAAGATACTAGTCTAAAATCCTATTTAACACCCTTCCCTTCATTTTTGGATCAAGAAAATAAACGCTAATCAGGAAGACCACCCTTCCCTTCATATTATCATCACAAACTCAAAGAAGGGTGTTATACATGCTAAAGGGCTGCCAGAATTTGTAAAAGTTCTCAGGCATATTTCTTTTGCTTCTTGCATCATTTATTGGATTTAGAAACCCAAAGATTGTTACATAAACTAGAAAGTCTTACCATTTTGTCTGCTTCCTAATACTGATATGAATTGCACGCTTGGACCACTCAAACTGATCCCATTCACTTGTTCGACCATCGTAATGAAAAAGCAAGATTTGAAAATCCTCTGAAAACTAATACATAAAATAGAATTCAGTGTACAGAATACAACACTAAAGAAAAAATGATAATGTTGTATGCTATCACATTTGATGGATCAGCTTCCTTTTTATAACCTTTTTAACGCAGGCATCAATGTTGTTCTTTTGAGCCAAACCAACTGTAAATGTCACCAAATACTTTGGCTTCTTCGTCAGATCCTGAAAATTCCACCACATTCATAAGGCTACACCTAAAGAAGGAAGAAAACTCCAAATCTTACAAGGATTAATATATTATGAAATTTGAGAATTGCTTTCTCAGCTTACACTTTTTTCCTATCTATTAATCGGTTTCCAGAAAAGGATAAAAGTTCTAATGATGCGCTCTAAAACCATCCACATTATAGTATATCAGATATAAAACAGGTCATTGACCTCTGAAACAATACTGAGCCAGAAGTAGATGAAGCGGAAACGTAACTAATTTTTTATGACTATATTGTATTTTGTTTGATAACAGGCATATGTAACTACATGATCAATAGCAGCTCAAGAAGGGCAGAATAATTGTAGGTGTCATAAATTCCACACTGACCAGACATCCTTTCTTTTTTGGATAAATCAGAATAATTCAATGACAACAAGATACTCTTTCATCATACCTCACTTGGCTCACCCCACAACCTTCTTAGATAGAAATCTGATTCTGGGACCACGATCCCTGGCGGTAAAGACTCTGCACCACGAGGATTTGTCGAAACATATATCTAAGAAACAAAATCAATGCCATCAGTAATTGAATACGAACTTCATGATGCTCTGGATGCCACATCTACTCCACAACTAGAATATATATCTTAGACCTTTTCTATGTGCAATATCATGCAATTATATCCGCAATTTTTTTGTAAAGTTGCAAGAATAAATAAACTAGCAAAGCTTGTAACAAAACCTTAATAGAGCAGGTTTGGCAACTTCAGAATATGGGCAGTAGGAGTGCTTATCAGGCGGTTCGGTTCGATATATGCGCTTAACGGTTCGGCTTATCGGGTTATCGGTTGGCTTATCTCTTGAACTTAAGAGAGGCTTCAGTATAAATATCGTATCGTATAAAGATGAAAATGAGGTTAATAAAAAAAAAGGCAAGCTGTGATTTAAACATAGCTTTATGGAAGAAATTTCAACAGATAAGGACGGGAAAGCACAATTGCAAGAGAAAAAATACACCAGAAAGGATTATCATTGTGAGACCAACTATCAACAAAGTTTATAATTTACCTTGCAAATGGAAATTCACATAAGAAGGAAACCATCTCAGGATATGATTCAAAATTATGTAATTAAATGGGACATAGAAATAGGTAATTAAGTGCAAGTCTTTTAAATTCAACAGAGAACTCTGTAAACAGTTGCTTTTTATTGCACTATGTCCCTTACCTAGAGCTAGAGATCTTTTTTCTTATCAAGTAAAGTTATTTTCATTCATCAACATGGCCAAATTGGCCGTATACAAGGAATATACCAAGAGATAAAGAATCTACAAAATATGATTCTCTATAAACTCAGCCCAATCATATATACCACAAGGGACTTTCTGATGACACCAAAACAAAATAAGGGATCAGAGACTACTCTTCAACGGAGAGAAACTCGACTCTACTTCAAAAGCTCTCCTATTTCTCTCTCTCCATACTATCCACATTACAAGCCCTTTGCCTTCTTCTCCTTCTCCCACTCTTCCAACAGAAGATCAAATCTTTCAGTGTACTTGGCATTGCCCAAGGAGTGCAAAACCACTTAAACATATCCCACCATAATCTGGTAAGCTTCCAATGTAGAAGAAGGTGGTCCACATCCTCGCCCCCCTCCTTGCACATGTAACACCAACTAAGGCAGACAACCTTCCGCTTTCTAAGATTCTCCTAGAGCTAGAGATCTTAAACATGTTGAGAATCTCACAGTAGCTTATAAACTGTGAAAGGATGTAGAAAGACAAAATTTGCATGCTATATATATTTTTGAACAAGCCTCAAATTGTATTACAAAGTTGATTTGCACTTCTTTGATCATAAGTTAAGGCCCAACTTTTTGGTATAAAACAGATATCTTCAATTTTCATCTATACATGTTTATCCAAAGTCCTTGAAAAGTCCACAGAGTTGAGAGTGTTCAACATTTTAGGATTTCTAACTCTCTAAACTACTTATATATATATAAAGGATATAAATATAAATTTAATCATCCTTAACGGGTTAGCGGTTTATCCAATAAGGAAATTGAGTAATCCGTACCCCCACACCGTTAAGCCGTTAATTATAAATTTCAATCTGTTCACCAATCGTTTAATCCGATAACCTGATACCAATAAGCCAATAAGCCAATAAACCTAATTTGCGGTTGGCTTATTGGTATATTTCTATGATATTATTTGTTTAACACTTAACTTCAATTTACAGGACACAAAAATTCACTTTGACAGTCAAGATACATAAATGACAAATTTTCTTGAATACTTCTGTAAACATTCGATGATCTGAAAGGTAGGGTTCAATAGTACTATTGTGTTGTGTTTTTAAGTTGGTTAGTACTTTCGATATAGTTTCTGAATCTTCATATTTTATTTCTACATATTAATTTCACTAGCGTAACTTCAATCTAAAGTTTGCCTCACAAAAAGCAAGTTGTGTCACAAAAATTGCACTCACTAAGTTTTTTCCATCTTGACCATCAAGCAATTACTGATCAAAACCAAATACCCAATGTTCTTTGAGCATTGATAAAATATTCATCTAGCATGTGCATTTTTCATTTAAGCATATCAGAAAATAATGGCATGAAATGGACAAGGCGAAAAATAAAAAGGCACAAGCGCCTTACTTTTAAGTAGATATTTGTTCTACCTAAATCAAACAGCAACAACTACTACCACGCCTCGATCCCAAACAGATTGAGATTGGTTATATGAATCCTCACTGACCATGTTAGCCTTTTAAATTCATCTCATGCCAACATTTTTTGATTGGATGGGAATGAATGAAAAAAATATTTAATCGTCCGAATAAAAATAAAAGTGACAAGTAGAAGTTCTCTATATTTCTTACTAGCATAAGAATCTCTAGTAGAACTAAAAGACTCCTCGAAAGTATACAACCTAAAATAAACATATTAACATGACAAAAATATATTCCCAATTAACTGGTGTCGCCTATGTAAACTTTTTTCTTCTAAAATGAGTCTCTCAATATGTGTGACTCATCTTGTGAATAGAAAAATGAGCCATTGTTTTAATTGGTGTTCGAACTTTGTTGGTTTCACCAACTATTTTACTTGGCAATTGCCAAATGCAACAAAAATGCATCCATAAGGAAATAATTTTTTTCTGGTCAAACTGACACCATGAGTAGTTAGATTATGTAAAAGAGTGTGTTCCAACACCTCTTTCATAAGCATACAAGCAAATGAACGTAGTGAAGCTGCAGGGAACAATACATAATTTAAAGGAATTTTAGTGAAATAATAAGTACCTTAGGTGTTAAAGGGATACTGCCAAGATTTTCAGGAAAACTACGTCCACTAAGTCTCTGATGGTCATCATTGAAGGCTACATCAAGAGATGACATAATGCTCGAAGGTAAGGTAATCTGCAAAGGACAACCAAGATTGTACTTAATGACAGGAGGATATTACTCTCCACCTGGGAGACCATCAAAACGTTGGGACAGCATACCTTTGTTAGAGAAACAGATGGAAACGAAATGCCAACGAAATATCCAAATACCATTCCCATGATTGTTGTTATTATAAGCCTCACACTGTCATTTGATCTTTTGAAAACCCCAGTCAACCTTAAAACAACAAAGAGGATAATCTTATAAGCTAACTGATGGAGAAAAAACCAGGAGATAAGGGCAGCAAAAACTTGGTGAAATTTATTACAACGGTGTGCTCTTTTGTCTGCATACCTGCGGTGAGAGGTTACCATTGTGATAATAGGTGCTCAACTTGAAGGTCATGCACTAGGCAGAAACCAATTCCTTGAGCAACCCTAGAAATGCATATAGTGTCATCCACTTTCAAAAGAGCAAACTTGACATGCCTGAAAAGATAAGTCATATTACTCGACGGGTATATACGAGCCATACCTGCATAACTACACTAAAGCTTTATCCCCATAGTTTGATAAACTGTTCCACAACTTTTACTGCATAACTTCTTTATCAACTGCAGAATTGCACAAAATAAAAAAATTACTGAAAAGAGAGACCCATTTAACAGTTCTTAAACTTGTACATCAGTTTTAGAACTGTTAAGTTGGCCTCTCTTAACAGAACACTGTAACTTCAACTTGCAATATTTTATGGTCTATTATAAACAACATCTCTACCTTGGGGTAGGTAGGAGTAAGGTCTGCGTGCACTGGGTATGTTGTTGTGTATTTTGAAAATGAATAACTTCGATATGATTTTATGATTAATGTAAGATTTGTTTGCTCATTTTCTAGGAAATTAATAAATTTCGTAACTTCAATTTATGAATTTTATTAATTTCCTAGCAAATGATCAAACAAATCTTACTTGAGCTATTGATCTGGTCCATAAACTTCCAAAAAAAAATTAACATAAGAAGAAATTCAATTGTTATCTACAGAAAAACCCTAGACCCTTCAATTAATGAAGTATACTTTAAAATTGCGAGTAGAACACCTTGGATTCAATATGAAAACTCACATACTCAAATAAAAAGCCCAAATTTAGGAAAAAAGTATTAAAATGTAAAAACGAACTAAAACAAGAGATCAAATTCGGAATATAAAACCCTAAAATTCAATAACAATTAATAACCAAATTAGGAAGGGAGAAGAGTAGCAAATTAACTGTGTTTCAATGCAAATGCACCATGAAAATATCATAATTCAAAGGTTTGTGAGAGTCTTACAGGTTAGACAGAGAGAGATTTCCTTCGGTATCTAATTTCAATGTTTCGTTTTATTGTGGACCAAATCTCAAATATTGAAAAATATGTCCCTCGGAAAGAAAATATGTTTGTATAAGGTTTTGGTGGTTAATACTTAATAGTAATACTCGTTTGTTACGTAGCACAAGACTATATAATTTTGTATGGACTGTATTGTATTTTAATGGACTGGACTGTATTAATATATAATGGATGTTATTAGAGTATTAATATATAATAGACTGTATTTTTTTATTTTTAGTATATTCCAGATGAGTCTCAAAAAGGGCAGTTGGAGTGTACTATTTTTAGAAATAGTCCAGTTCAGTCCGGCTAAAAACGCCCACCAAATGCTGTATTATTTTTTGGTCCATGTACCAAACGTGCCCTATTTGTACCAAAGTTTATACCAAATCATGATTAAATTATTTAATAAAGTGAAATAAATATTTATTAATTATAATTAAGTGATAATTATGCATATTCAAACACATATCATGTAGTCACCGAGGACACACTACCACATATTTAACTGATGATGGGTTACCAACAATTGGGTATAAAAATAAAATAAACCTAGAGGATAATTTTTTGATTTGGTACTATGTAACACCAACATGTGTAAAGTTTGATAATGTCCCCACATGGTGGCCACAAAAATATGGATGTCTGGTTTTCCTAGAACAGACTGTGATCCGCCCAAGAACTATTAATTGCTCTTTAATCATTAAAAATAATTAATATTAAAGATACAATAGGAAAAAATTTACTTAGTTCTATTTTAATTTTGTAAATTAATAAGTATTTTGGGACAACTAATATGAGATGGAGGGATATCACTTTATCATTGATCCTATGATTTGAAAAAAATACAAAAAGGAAAAAACGAAATATGGATTAATTAAGTTCTCGCTATGCATGAGAATCATAGTTGTTTCATGAACTTTTACTACAAACTTTGTGTCCTTTTGAAATGAATTTTCTTTATTATTTAGAGCTTTAAATAGATTGAATGTCGATGAAATTGCAAATAGATGTAGCTATGTTGAAGTTGGGTTAAGGGTGTTATTGTGTGATGTTTTGAGGGACTGTTCTTATTGTTCTTCATGTGCTAGATATATAGTTGATTGTTTTTGTGTTGATGTTGTTCTTGACTTGAGGGATATAAAAGATACAGGGTGATGCTGTCCGATTTACCGTAGAACTTAATTGTCGCTCGATAATTAGTTGGTACATTCCTCCTTGTTGATAATAGTATTGTTTCTTGTTGTAGACTGATTGTGAGGAGGCGAGATTATCATCATCGAAGATTTAGTTCCAAGGTATGTAAGGACTTCCTTATTTCTTTCGTCATGATTCCATATGATATGTCGGATACGTCCTCCCTATAAATAATTTAAAGCATGAGCTATTGTAGATTCTCCATTTCAAAAGTTCGATGTTTGGGTTCTTGTAAAGACGAGACTTAAGAATGATGAATCTCCCTCTAATTGCAATACCTCATGTATCCCGTAAGGGCAAATAAAGCATTCCGTAAGAATGTGTACTCTAGAATATATCGAAAGGTTGGATTATAGGCCACCTCTTTATGTAAATAGTGTAATGGATTAAGAAGTAATTCTCATCGACCTCGAGAAGGAATACGACAAAGTCCCTATGGAGATATTTGGATGTTAGAGGTGTACCTGTGGCGTACACTAGGGCTATAAAGGATATGTATGATGGAGCTAAGACAGGAGTGCGGTCGGTAGGAGAGACTCAAGCACTTTCCCGGTGGGTGAAATTTGCGCGAGGATCAACTCTTAGCTCATTCCTATTTGCCTTAGTCATGGACGGACTGACGCGACAGATCCAAGGGTACCATGGTGTATGTTATTCGCAGACGACATAGTCTTGATTGATGAGACTCGCAGCGGAGTGAACGCCAAACTGAAGGTTTGGAGACAGACTCTGGAGTCTAAAGGGTTCAAGTTGAGTAGGACCAAGACAAAATATTTGGAGTGCAAGTTAAGCAACGGGAGAGATCCTAAGACAGGCGTAGAGGTGAGTCTTGGTACTCAGGTCATTCTTAATAAAAGAAGCTTCAAATACCTAGGGTCTATTATCCAAGGGAATGGAGAGGTTGATGACGATGTCACACATCGTATTGGGGCAGGGTGGATGAAATAAAGGCTCGTATCTGGAGTCTTGTGCGAGAAAAAGGTGCCAACTAAACTTAAAGACAAGTTCTATAAGGTGGTGGTTAAACCAACTATGTTGTATGTGGCAGAGTGTTGGTCAGTCAAGACTTTGCACATACAAAATATGAGAGTTACGGAGATGAGGATGCTGAGATGGATATGTGGACATACAAGGAGAGATAAGATTAGGAATGATGATATTCAGGATAAAATTGGAGTGTCCTCGGTGGAAGATAAGATGCGGGAAACAAGGTTGAGATGGTTCGGGCATGTGCAGAGGAGAAACACAGATGCCCCTGTGCGGAGGTGTGAGAGGTTGGCTATGGACGAGTTCATAAGGGGTAGAGATAGGCCAAATAAGTATTGGAGAGAGACGATTAGACGGGATATGACGCGGACGCAAGTTACTGAGGACATAACTTTAGATATGGGGTTGTGGAGGACACATATTAGGGTAGAAGGGTGGTAGGTAGTCGAGCGTAGTCCTCTTTACGCTTACAAAATGATAGTGTACTGTAATTACTGCAGGCTCGATTAGCATGTCACACTTATAAGCGCATTATTGCTCTATAGTACTCTGTAGTTTGATTCCTGCTTCTATGTGTTCTTTAGTGTAATTATTTATCTTATTTAGTTGTGTTTGTGTTAGCTACTGTTTCATGTTGTTAGAATGCGCTACCATTGCACATTTAATTTTTACTATCTGCATGTCCACAATGCTTTAATTTTTCATATGAGTCTGACCGTTTCTCATACTTTGTTTACTTTACGTGATTATGCTTTGTCTTGAGCCGAGGGTCTTCCGGAAATAACCGTTCTACCTACCAAGGCGGAGGTAAAGTCTATGTACATTTTACCCTCCCCATACCCTACATTGTGGGATTTCACTGATACGTTGTTGGATTAAGAAGTAATTCATAGTATATAAATGATTAAGTGTGTGAATGTCATACGAGTTCATGATGTCCATATGAATAACATAACGAAATAGAAGTATCATATAGTGTATAGAGCGATTAAGCTTATAAGTATTATTCGGGGCGTATGATGTTTGTCAATAATGATTCACCTATCGTAGAAATGGTTCTATGAACTCGAAATTTGATTTTAGGAATAAAAAAAAAAACTTTATAGTTACACAATCACCTCTCCCTGAAAATTAAAGAGGGTAGTTACACCAAATAATTATTTGGCCAAACAAACATATCAAATTGTATAATTACACACAATTCGGTTCCAAGGTGGCTTTCCAAACATGCTCTTAGAGAATTGGGATGGTAATTTTTCTCTGAACTATTTGTTGTGAGAATTTTCTATCTATAATATGATTAATTAGTTAACAAAATACATCTTTAGTTGTTCACTTTTCCTAAATTTGTTGAGCTAAGAAATTTAAAGAAAAAGAAAGTTTTTGATGGTTTTATCTAAATTAGAACCCTGGCGGTCAACTTTTTGATTCCATTAACATCCACTTGCAACTTGTCTTGTACTCTGTTCTTTACCAGATGCTTCCAAAATAGTTGTCGTATTTTATTTCTGTCCATACTTATTTTAAAGTGGCATCTTCTCCTCCCTCCGTAAGCCATGACGCTAGCAGTTGCAACATTGTTCTCTGTTGGAGGAATCTACTTCTCTTCATTAATTCCACTATATTTGTCAATTGTCTTCATATATTATTATTCCCAACTTCAGTTGGAGAGGTACTACTGCTAAACTCGGTCATTCCTCTTGTTTGAAAATATTGTCTTAGTTTTATTTGTCACGGAGTTTAAAGAAGTGTGAGGGAGTAAAAGAAAAACTCGTGAGTTCAGGATTTTGACATGACACAGCTTAATTTGAAGAATTTTGGGGCTAAGGGCTTTGTCTAAGTTGGTAAATGGTTAGTGTCACAAGTCAATAATGTCATTGTATTTATTTAACTCCACTCTCTCTTTCCCGCTTAGTTTCATTATAAATATTCAATTTAACTAACTCTGATTTTGTTAGATCAATAAGTATAGAATTCTTCATCTCATTATTAAATCATTATGAATATGGATGCCTTTGTTTCCATGTACGATAACCGGGTGTGAAATTTTTTGTGTCTTGTTTCTTTGGCCATTGTCTACTTTCTGGCTATTACCTTTCTCATCTTTTCCCATTTTTCTGCCATAAGTATTGGTGTGATTTTCCACGCCTTGATTGCTCCGCATCTAGCTAATGGCTGTGTATGTTTTTCCCCTACTTGCAGTAATTTGTTACACACAACTGTGATCAATTCATGGTTGACTGAAATTGATGAAGGTTTGAATATGCAGACTTTAGTGCACTCCACATTATTTCATCGGCATACAGAGGACCACTATTTATAGTTAACATCTACTTGCTTGGGATTGAGGCGTACAGTGGACCTCTATTGTGGTGAAAGGAGTTACAGAAAATGAGTTCCCATGCACTAGTTTGGTATTGCAAGCCGGTGGCAAATGGGATATGGGCCAAAGAAACTGATAGCGGTTTTGGTGCTTTTACACCTTGTGCTATTGAATCAGCTGATTGCATATCTTATGTGGTTCTTTTTGTGTTGTGTGCGTATCGCTTATGGCTGGTCAGGATGGACCACAAAGTTAGGAGATTCCAGTTGAGGTCGAAATACTACAATTACATATTGATCCTCTTGGGAAGTTGTTGTGCTGCTGAGCCCTTGCTCAGATTGTTTATGGGCATTTCAATCTTCAATCTGGATGCAGAAACTGACCTTGCTCCTTTTGAGGTTATATCTACTTCGTGTTATAGTTTATGAGTTATCGTATTTCTCCCATGCACCTCTGGCATCAGCATTTTCCTTTTGTTTATACAAAACTCATCTTGTTTTCATTCAATTACCACCTATCCCAAAAAAAAACTCTTACCAACCTGTTTATGTATCTGCAATTGCATGTACCTATCAGAAATAGAGAAACCTAAAGTTGGCGTGATACAATCATGGTTCAAAATTAAGCAAAACTTTTCCTTTGAAAGGAATGAAGTCATCTTCATCGTTCAATTTCTTAGGTATTTGGTAGGTGACTTATTGTCACACTGTAATTTAACTGTCGTCTTCAGTAATTTATTTAAAAGTACTTGTCCTAGTCATTCTTCAATTTCTTTATTGATCATCATTGTGAATCGGAAGAGAAAATGAGAGAAATTGGCTTGATTATTCCTTCAAACTATTGGGATTTAAATAGCTAAGTTTACAAGTCGTAAAAAGGAAGGAAAATCAATACTAATCATTTCCTAATCATTTCCTGATTACATAATATTACATAATATTCTATCCTAATTACATAGTATTCTATCTACATAAATGCTAGAATCTTCACACATTCCCCCTCAAGCTGGTGCATACAAATTATATGTACCAACTTGTTACATAAGTAGCTCGTTCTGGGACCAACTAGGGACTTGGTGAATATATCTGCAAGCTGATCACTTGACCGCATGAACCTCGTAACGATGTCTCCTGAAAGTACCTTCTTTCAGACAAAATGACAATCAATCTCTATGTGTTTGGTCCTCTCGTGAAACACTGGATTCGATGCAATGTGAAGTGCATCTTCATTATCGCACACAAGTTCCATTTCTTTAATCTCTCCAAATTTCAATTCTTTCAGTAGTTGCTTGATCCATATGAGTTCACATGCCGCTACTGCCATATTTCGATATTCTGCTTCTGCACTAGGCCTAGCAACCACATGTTGTTTCTTACTTTTCCAAGATATCAAATTTCCCCAACTAACACACAAAATCTAGAAGTAGCTCGTCTGTCACAGAGTGACCCTGCGACCCTGCGTAGTCTGTATCTGAATAGCCCACAATATTCTCATGTCCTCACTCTTCATATAGCAGTCCTTTTTTTGGAGCAGATTTTATATATCGAAGGATGCAAATAATTGCATTCCAATGATCGCCACAAGGAGAACTCAAGAATTGATTTACAACACTAACCGAAAAGGTAATATTAGGTCAAGTTACTGTAAGATAATTCAATTTTCCTACCAGCCTTCTATATCTTTCAGGATCGCTAGAGGCTCCCCCTGACCTGGTAGGGGCTTAGCATTTAGATCCATCGAAGAATCAATAGGCCTACAGTCTGTCATTCCTGTCTCCTCAAGAATATCAAGTGCATACTTATTTCACAATCTAGATTGAGCAACCTCAATGCCCAAGAAGTACCTCAATCGACCAAGATCCTTAGTTTGAAAATGTTGGAAAAGGTGATGTTTCAATTTTGTAATCCCCTCATCATCATTCCCTATGATGACTATGTCATCAATGTACACCACCAAATACATGCACAAACTTGGAGCTGAGCGACGATAAACCATAGAATGATCAGCTTCACTTCGTACCATGCCAAATGCCAAACTCCTGAATAACCATGCTAAACTTTCCAAATCAGGCTTGAGGAGACTGCTTCAGGCCATAAAGTGCTCGACATAATCTGCAAATCATGTTACTAGACCCCCCGAGCAATAAAATTAGGTGGTTGCTCCATATATACCTCTTCTTCGAGATTCCCATGAATTAGACATTTTTTATATCCAACTGGTAGAGAGGCCAATGACGAACAACAACAATAGATAAAAAGAGATAAACTGAACAATCTTAGACACCAGAGATAAGGTATCACCATAGTCAAGTCTAAAAATTTGTGTATATCCATTGACAACTAATCGAGCCTTCAGACAATCAATTTGTCCATCGGGGCTGTTAGAATAGGAATAATATTTCATATATAGTATCCCACTAGGAAAAAGATTGTAATGTAGAATAGAAATAGGATTTCATATATAGTATCCTACTAGAAAAAAGATTGTAATGAAAGGTATAAATAGAGCTCAGTGTAATCATGTAGATACACAACAATTCAATAATATATTTTCTCCCATAATTTCTCCCATGGTATCAGAGCCTCTACGATCTTGATAGAGAATCAAAGAGCTTTCGTTGCCGGCGGGCGACACTAGACAATGTGTGTCGCCCGTCTGGTCAAAGATAATGATAGAGTGAAGATAGTAGAGAACTTTGAGATATTTATAAATAAAATATTCTCATTCAGATAATAGAATATTATCATAGGAACAAAAAATCGGCTTGAACAGTACTGCATAAACAGTGCCGCGTGAACAATGACGCATGAACAGTGTTTTCCGGCGTGAACTGTTAACAGATTTCGTTCGTCGGAATTAAGGTTCCGGTGATTCCAGACTATTTCCGGCCATGCTTTTAGGGATTGTTTTTATTGTTAGCATTGCATTGAGATTTCAAGCTGACCCATAATACTTTCTTCGAAGTTTAACAACTTTTCCGGCATAATTTCTCGTCCCGTAGGGTCGTGCCATCTGATCCTATCCATAAAATACCATCATAGTCCCGTGCCTCAATTCCAACAACTGTTTTGCGTCCCCTAGGGTCGTGCCATCATTCCAATCCTACCCATAAAATACCATCAGTCTCGTGCCTCAATTTCGGTGATTGTTTTGCGTCATTCTCCTACAGAGCATTAGTAAGAAAGTATTCGTTGTGTAATATTCCAGTGAAGATTAAAAAAAAAATCACCACCATGCATAATTTTTTCGGTGATTGCTAGCGTCACATCTCTATCCAGTGGTGTTGTGCAGAATCCGACACCACCCCAAACATAAATTGTTTGTGCAAATTTCCAACAATTTCTTGGAAAGTAAATCAGTTACCGTGCAATATTTTCGGTGATAACATAGCTGTCGCTACAAAATTACTTTTGGGTAGTGTTGCGCAAATTCCAAAGGGACAACCAGGACAAAAAGAACATTATTCAAAGTCATAGTTGGAGTCAGATATGTGAGTCCTCTATTTATACTGCTCTAATCGGTCCTTTTTAATTTCAAAGTGATAAAGTAATTTGTTTAATAAAGCAAGTTAGGGGTTCCTGAAAGCTAGAGATTCTCTAAATCTCATACCTTTTGTCGGGCAGTTCACTTTGTGTACCAGACAACTTCTGCATAGGTGACTGGGTTTTCATATTTATTACGTAGGGGACATATACAATAAAGTAACTATGATTTACTCAGTTCTGTAATTGCATATCTGTCCTCATAAAAAGGCATATGTGTAGTCTTTGGAAGTTCATCTTACAATTTCACTCTCCTTTCCTTCTTCCTGTATCTTTCGGAGTGGGTGACGGTAGCGAAGTTTGGTTTAGGGCGATAGATGGATAGGTGACTTTCCTCGCTTTGTTTCTTAATACATGATTCTCCACTCTCATCATTTTGTACATCAGAAGGGAAATCATTTTCTTGAAACTTTCGTCTTTTCCATAACCTTGATGTTTAGAGAGGCATTTGATCTTGCTATTCTCATAGATTTGCTTCGCAAATTTAAGATGTCTACATCTAATACTATAAATTTCTCAATAGAGGCTTAAGTCTACATCGCAAATCTTTCTTCTCTTGCTTTATCAATCTAGAATCCAACTGGATTTTTTGTCTTTTTTAAAAAAATTGGAAAGCAAAGTCCGTTGAGAAATAAAGGTATTTATGTTCTGTATTTCAAGTACTCTTATAAATTTCGTCAAGTTTAGAGGCCCAAAAAGTCTCTCTTGGTAGTTGTATAATTGCAAGCTTTTCTTTATCATTTTCCTTCTATTATGTTAAGTAATGATCAAGTTTTCTTTCGACCTTTTGAAGTAAATGTTAAAAGTTGAGACAAAAAGTTAATCTGTATTTTTTATCATCGCAATGTACAGCGTAGGGGTTTATATACATAAATTACAAATAAACCCAGTTAGGGATAAATCTCTACAAATCAGGGATGCAAATCAGATCTGATCTTCCTAGGATAAACATGGAAAAAGTATCTCAGCTATTTAAGAAATATATCTTTTTAAAAAAGTTGTTGTACAACCGTAACAAATCTGTCCTAATCTAAGACTCCCCTTCAAGCCAGTGAATAAATATCTTCTATTGCGGTGGACTTCCTTTGAATTTTCTCAATTAGAGGGCCAGCATAGTCATCATCCGTATAATTTTCTCAGGACTTCCTTTGGATTGTGCACAAACTGCCTCACCACACTCACGACATATACTCTATTGGGTCTAGTGGGGGTAGGTAAATTAACCTTCCAACAAGTTGTTGATATGACCCTTTATCCACTGCAAGATCTTCTGATGCTTCACTCAGCCCGTGATTGTGCTCAATAGGTGTACTCTCCAATTTCCCTATCTCCTTTAGAAAATCATAGACATAATTTTGGAATAGATATCGAGTGAAGGTTACTAACGAAGGCTTTATGGCTTGGTGAGAAATTTTGTAAGTCATGAGTAGCCATAAGAGATGTTTTGTACAATATCTGGTTCCTTTTCTATGGGGTGGGTTTAGGCGAAAAATGCAAAAAAGCTCCAAATCCTATTTGTTGGGTCCCGTGGATTACACTATGGATTAAATTAACCAAACAGCAAAACAGATAAAAAACAGTATGCTGAAACAATGTCGAATGTCAGCAGAAATGTCGTCTGACACAAGTGGCGACACTAAGATAAAACTTAAGAAAACCTTTGAAAGAGTTTAAAATGCAGCGGAATAAAATAATGAACACAAAGGTTTAATTTTCATAGGTTATATATTAATATAACCCATGATGGTCAATGACCAAATGTATTATATATATATATATATATATATAATTGAAATATTCCTTCTTTACAATGTTACAAGAAAATACAAAAGAAATAAAAAGGTTAAGTCGCAGATGACTTATGCCTGAAAAATCTATCTAAAATAGAAGTGATCAACACCTCATTACAATTGCTTCAATGAAAGAACAAATCTAGAATCTAGGCGACTTGTAATGTAAATGCGAATGTCGTCACAAATACAGGAAACACTTGTTGATCCAGTTTTCGATCTTAAAATCTGGAGAGCTCTCTCGATCTTTTCTCTTGTGATTTTCTGGATATCGAATCTTTGAAGTGACCTCTCTATTTATAGTGGAGAGTTCCCTTGAAAGACTCCTTGATTAGTTGTGTAGGTTGAGCTAAATATGGAGCACGTGGGCAGTAGCTTAAGGCTGAAAAATCTCCAACTGTGTGGACTGTTTCTTCCACGTCTTGCTCCTCAAGTTATGCAACCTCTTGGACTTGGTCTTCATCGATCCTAAATCTGCTTTGAAGACTCCTTGCTAAGTCAATTTGCCATGTGACCCAAAGATCACAATTTCCTGAAAGAACTGTCCAAGAAGATAGGCAAAACTGTTATAAGTCAGCCCAAATGTCAAGACATTTGTTCTGACATTTTCTGGAAAACGATATGTTAAGAAAAATGTCATAACACCAATCCTAACATTAATACTATTGTAGAAAATAAAAATAAGGATGTATTGCAAAATAAAAAAGATAACTTAAATGGTCAGGTCCACCGCTCACGCAAGTGTACGTGGTCGACAAGTAATATAAAGATAAGAAAGATATTGTTCTCATGAGGATTTTCTTGATTAACTTTTCGAATTAGATCAAACAGTTGCAGTAATTATCCAAGAGTTTATCAAGAGTTGAGTATCAAGTATCTAAAACAGGTGCTGTAAACTAAACTAATATGTTTTTGAGATTATCATACGAGAGGGATATTCCAGGGTCACAGGTAGATATCTCTAATCCTGTTGAATATCCACTTTAATTAGCTATTTTGAGAATCCGGTTTACTAATTACATAGTTGATATTGCTAGTGGGCAATTCCCAATATTCCTTTGTGTATTCAAACTACCGCAACGCCTATATTCCTATATTCGTCACAAATCTCCTGTATTTGACTAAGCAAGGCGAGTAGCTATATTTCTATCCTAGCCATTAATCCCTTCCCAGCATACCCCGGTTCAAGAACAAGCTCTACTTTATCCTATAATGCAATCTAAGTCCTCTCTCCCGAGTTAGACCTAAATTCGTAGATAGTATTCAATTGATGACCAGACGCAAGATAAAATAGGTAAACCAATTTAATAGATATGTGATAATCAAATATATGCTAACATAATGCTTCAAACTACAACATTAATGGATAATTCTGCAACCCAAGACTAATAGAAACTAGCCACTCATGCTCGTGGAGAAAACACAATTCATAATCATTTAACTATAAATAGAAGAAAGAAGAAATAAACTGTGTGAATCTCCGCTCCACGGTGCTCTAGCCCTCCTTGTGATATTCGTCTCTCCGAAGTCTGAATCTCTCTTCAAAAACGTCTCTAAGATGTAATTATAATGTATAGAATTATCCTTGGGCCGAAATATCACTTCTAGTCCAAAACTGACCCGGATTGTTCAAACTATGGCTTGGTGTGCTGCAAGGGGTAGCACATGGCACTAGGCATCAAGTAAACTTCAGAGAGTCAAAATCTGCAGTTTTTTTGAAACTTGCACGGGTGCGATGCAAGCCGTGGCAGGCTGGGCGGCGCACCAGGCCATTTCCTGTTGTATCTTATTTTTTCAAACTTCTTTACATGCGTACTTGACCCTCGGCTCCTCATCTCGATCTGAATCTTTGGTATTGACTTCTACTCAGACTTCAAAGCAACTTTATTTCTTTTAAGTACTGAACCATCATCTTTTCATTAAATCACCTCCTACACAAGTAAAACACAAATATTAAGAATAAAGTGAACGACATGAACTTAAACACAAGAAAAGAGCACAAAATAAGAGGCGGAATGTAGCTAAAAATATACTTCTAGCCACCAATCAATAAACAAAAACAATAATTACTTGGACGAAAGAATGAAAGAACTATATTTAAGCTATATATGTATATATGTGCTGCTGTACCTTTTAATATAGAACTCATCGGTGAAGGTGCACACACCTTAGTACCTTAACGCGTACACTAAAGCGTCAATTAAGCAATGCGTAGCACACAACCTGCGTCAACTAACACTTTATTTTCAGATGACTGAGCAAAATCTAAGTAGAACACATCTTTGGGACTATCTTCATCATAGTCTCCCCTCAAAGATAGGAGGTGCTCAAAGACTCGGACTATACATAAGTGAGACATCGACAGGGACAAAACTTTCTACTTTTTGGGTGATGACATTTGTAACCTTTCGAGATGATCACACACTTAAGCATGGTCTCAGAGCAAGCTGAGGTCCTAGATTCGAGTCTCACCACCACTCATTATCAAAAATAATTTTCACCTGCTTGGCCGAGGAAAAACAACCAGGTCGGAGGTGTGCTTGAAGACATAATTAAGTAAATAAAAAGTATGCTTGCTCAAACAACTTAAGCTTTTGGGTATGCGATGATCACACACTTAAACCAAAAGAAAGCTATAGGGTATGCATCTTTTGATAATTATGATACAAAGATGCTTGGACCATCTTTTGCTGGGTATTCAAGTATTGGTGCTGATGCCTCTTGGAAACATCAAACAGTCCAGACAGTTGGTCATTAGCTTGCAATATGATTAGTAGGTCTGGACTGTGGAAATGAAAAGAGTTGCATGAGAACTTACTATGAACATTTAGTTATAAATAGCAGTAGCAATTTTGATTACTCCTACTTGTGGACCAGTCTAGTGAGGTTTTTGCTTCATATATCTAGCCAACTGATGTATGTACTCTTTTCTTCCAGATGGTTTCTTTGAGCATTCAGGCACTTGCTTGGATTTCCATTGTTGTTATGAATCTAGTGGAAACTAAAGTCTATATCAAAGAGTTCCAATGGTATGTCAGATTCGGAGTAATCTATGTTTTGGTAGGTGAACTTGTGATCCTCAACTTCATTCTTTCAATGCAGAGTTTCTACTCAAGGTGAGTTTGATATTATTATTTTTGGTCAAATTAGCTGTTTGAAGTAGCTTCCCTTCTCAAGGCTTATTAATGTTGTCCAGTCATCTTGGATGACCGATGCAATGTCTTCCTATTAAGGAAAAAGAAATTAGATACCAATAATTCAGAAAAAAATAAGTGCGGTTGGATATTATTATACTCCCCATTGATTTTGAGAATTTGATTAATGAAAGTGGCTGTAAGAAGTAAAATACGAAGGATCCCCTACAATCTCAAAGGCTAAATGAGTTTGAGCAATCAAAAAAACTCTTCACCTATCTTTCCCGAAGAGCAAACAAGGGTTGCACAGTGAACTTAAAAAGAAAATAGCACTCAGGAGATGAATCTCATGGTACGAATAATAGGTCCTGTATATGAAAGAGAACTCGGCATCTTGTCAGATAGTTCTCATCGAGAAAAAACTAGAAAGAGCTGAAACATGCGAAGTCCTCAGCATTATATTCTAGGAAGCAACAATTGAGAAATCAGATGGTAAGAGAATAACAATAAAACAAGCTAGGTGTCTTTTTGAGCCTTGGCACGAATTTAAACTTCTGAAACGTACATGCCTATCTGAAGTAGAAATCAAAGGTGGTTTTGATACCCACAGAATATCCAAGCAATGGAGAGGAATATTCAGTATTTGAAAGAAAGACATCAATGGAACCTGGTCATCCCATGCCAAACACAAATCAACAAAGACGGACTAGAGGAAATTCCACCTATCCCTCCTCCAATCAAAAGGAACCCAAGCATCCCTAGGTTCCTAGAAACCACCATTGATCTAACTAAAGGGGTCTAAGTGAGAGGATACAGGAACATGTGTGGATGATCTGAACACATGGCAATGGGAAAGAATAATTCCTCTCACCAAAGGCCTAGTATACAGGGAGCTTGGAATCCCACTCCCATGGCGAAGAAGAAGATTAATCCTGACAGAGATACACTACAAAAAGCACAAGAAGAAATCAGGATCTGTCATCCCAAATATTATAACTGAGAACCTGGTTTTTAGAAGAAGAAAAGAGCTGAAGGATGAACGAAGAAGAAACAACTATATAGTCATCACAATGTGTGGGAAGGAGGAAGAATCTGCAACAGAATAGACAAGAAGTAGACCCACACAGACTTATGGTGATCAAGAACACCCAGAGAAACCAGATGAAGGAACTGGTTCTTTGAAAGAGGCTGAAGAAGCACAGAAGACATGACAACATATCAAGAAAAGCACCAGTAGAGAAACTGTTACCTCATCCAAAGAAAGAATCATTGGGGTACAGATTAATACACAAGCAAAGAGTGTTGAAGAAGCAGGAGAAGAGCAGACCTGCAATCAGCTAGAAGGAGCAAAATTCGAAGATGAATTGAGCACAACAGATTTCTCCTCAAATTTGGCTATGAAAGGGGAGTGTTTGAGATGGATCTAAGTGAAACAATGTCTAACTCAGTCTTATACCTTAACTGGTATGCACTCATGGCATGGTGAATTGAGCACAAACTAAGATACAGCGAGAAAATTAGTCAAAGAACCTGGTTCTTATGATTTTCAGGTATGCACCTCCTTCCAATAGAAAGTTGCATAAATATGTATGTACTGGCAGTCCACCAAGTCAGTTATATAATCCCTTCATGAGAGACACTAACTTGAGTCAACCCATATACATCGTTAGCCCTGTACCAAATACCCAACATCACAAATCCCCTCCCTTTTTTGCAAGTCCATATATATTAGTCAGCGGACACTCAACCCACCTCAGAATACCACAAATAGAAGACTCCCAACGTCACACATGCTAAGAAAAAGAAATATCTGTTAGACTGTTACTATAGAGCACATGTAGCGACTCAGGGGAAATGACTGTGAGATTTTGAAAAAAAGAGGAAGATGATGAACATGGAGAAATATTCGAGGAGTTAGTAACAAGGGGGTTCAATCTCGTTAAGGAAACTGTTTCCTTAGTTGCTGATGACTATAGGGATTGACAAGAGAGAATTTCTCAAATCTACACTGTGATAAAACAAGGCTGACTTTAATTAAAGTCAGTAGGTATGATGAAAGAACCAGACGAGGATGGTTGAGAGGGGGAAACACATGATCTTGAAGGTTGAGAGTACTCAGTAGAGGGGGATATCTGTACTCATCTTAAAACAAGCTATAGGGACTTATTTAAACCAATTGAGCTAAACAGAGAATATGGTCCCTATCCCCTCACAATCAAAATCAAGCCTAAATCCGATCAAATACCAACCTGATCTCCAGAATGATATGTAGCAATCCTTTGGTTTGGGTCTTATGACTTAATGTAGTGTATGCAAAAATTCCTCCTAAGGTTTTAAATTATTAAGTTGTTAGAGCTCTTGTATTATGTTCATGATAGTGCAGCTCGAGTGGCCATGAGTCTGATATTTGACTGAATGCACTTGATCTTGTTGATATACTTGCTTTTTGATGATGTCAAAAGGGGGAAGATTAAGTTCGTAGTCATACAGTTCATGTGCCACATCATATATATCAAGCACAGACATTACATTGACCACATGACATATTGAAGGTGGTCCAAGATGATTGAAGATTGAAATCTGCACTGCACACATATCCAATTGCCACTTAGGATGCATTGTTAAGGAACTGATTCTTATTTATAAAAAACCTCATTCTTATTTAAAAGGCACCGGAGAAAG
Organism: Przewalskia tangutica; assembly: GCA_029844215.1. Lineage (NCBI taxonomy): Eukaryota > Viridiplantae > Streptophyta > Magnoliopsida > Solanales > Solanaceae > Przewalskia > Przewalskia tangutica. Next base: position 12,873,505 of record CM056729.1, on the reverse strand, counting down.
GAGATATAAAGAGAAGAAAGGGTTGTTCTGCAAATAAGACTGAAAGAACCTGGTCCTTACGTTTATCACTGGAAAAATAATGCTGAAAAGGCATACATGAGAATGTTCCTTGAGAATACATACTGGACATGATCAGGTTCTATAATACCTAGCCGCCTATAGGGTTGCAAAGAGTGGAAGGTAACTCCCTGAGCAAGATTAAGCAGGCCAACACAACTTGGTTAGTCGTGCAACCTATCCATGTAGCAGGCTGTAATGAGTGGAAGGTTAAGTCCTAGCATCCGACTCAGTGAGCTTACAAACCTCGCTGAATTTGAGGGTGAACTATTGCAAGCTTACAAACCTTGTGTAGTGAGCCTTAGTTGTATCAACACGAAGCTGTAGTGTTAGAACATCATGGATCTGGTTCTATGGGAGAAGATTGTCAATATAGGAGCTGAGCTCAAGGGGGAAGATGTGATCAAGAGTTAAAGAAGATTGAAGAAGTTGATCAAGGGCACATGAAGACATATGAAGCTGCCATGTGTTTGTGATCATAAAAAAGGGGAATATTGTTGAATAGCTGCTGACTCAATAATAGTTAATGAGTGTAAAATGAAGTTTTAATGATTTGACAAACAATGTATCCAGAAGACAATCAAGCACAAGAGAGTTATAAGGAAGGCATTGAAGATCTAGAAGTCCAAACAGATATCCAAAGAATTCAGTGAAGCCAACAGGAGAGGAACTGCTCAAAGGAACCGGTCCTTATCGTGGAACACGGGAGACTATCAAAGAGCTATTAGAGTTATTTCATGTCAACTGGGAGAATCGGAATACTGACTCATTCCTATTCGATGAAAGGTTGGATTTCTAGTTATGGAAATATTACCCTAAACTTAGCACATGGAACTAGCATTAGAGTAGGAGAACAAGCCGTCACGCAAACAAGGAAAGAAGGAGATCCAAGTCAAATAAGGATTGATTTTCTAACACAATTATGAAACCAATACTTAGTTGGATTCAAACAAGACAAGTCAGTGACTATATAAACAGCACGAACAAGATTTGGAGCTTAACCACAACCACAACCACAACCACCGTCATATTTAACGTGAGGCATCAAGAGTGAGTGGAGTCAACACCTGAGCTTCTAGAGTGCAAACTACACACCAACAAAGAACCTGTATTTATCATTCAATTCTTGAGTTGTAATAGTTAGGTTCTACTTGTGGTTCCATCTCTTTACCTTTCTTAGTATTGTGTAGTAGGTGTTTATCGAGTTGATAGAGACTTCCTTGACTGGGTTGAGTCCTTGAAGTGGAGCTAGCAGTTTGGTACTGTTGAGCGTTAAGAGGGTAGTGGTGGGACTGTTTGGAACAATTCCTTAGGTGTTACAAGGGCGGTTGTAAACCTTAAAACCGTTGAGGCTCGTTTTAGTGAAGAGTTGAGAAAAGTCCTACTGGATAGGTCGTAGTTTTTCCTCCCTTGAGCAAGGAGTTACCTGTGTTGATTTACTTTATGCAATTTGCCTTGTTGCATAGTTGCTCAAGGAACCTGGTTCTTTAAGTGCTTAGGTTGTAGCCACAAACTAATAGGAATAACTGAATATATTCTGCTAAAAAGAAGAGTGCGTGTAACCTGAGACACATGGAATGTAAGAATTAGATTGTTCTCTGTACTGTAGGATTTTCAATCTCAAGTCACCACTTGTCTTCATTCATTCAATAGATTTATAAGAAACCTTTTTGATTGCGTTGAAAGATGCTTGTATTTATGTTGATTTATGCTATCTAAGAAATCAGCAGTGTACTCATAGCTTTTATTAAATTGTGCAGGTTTACACTGTACATCTATTACAGTTCAGTCATCTGTCAGGTACTTGTCACGTCCTTATCATCTATTAGCTTTTACTGGTTGCATATTTGCACATTTTCTAGCTTTAAAAATTAATCAGTCATATAATTCTTCAAGGGGATTTGGCCAGGAATAGAACTGATTTACCTTGATGAAATGATATATTGATTTTGCATGAGGTCTAGAAGTATTTCTTGGCTGTAATATACTGTGTCCTGAATATCAGTCTATGTAAGACTACATTCAAGTGGTTTGATCAGTTATAAAATGAATTTACATAGTCTAAGAACCAGAAAATCTTGACCATATATTGTTGGAGAGGAAGTTGTGCCTTGTATCAGGCTGCAGTTGGAACAAACTTCTGGTACCCAAGTTTATCTCTTATTCTGAAATGCCTGGGAAACTAACATATGTATGTTTGAGTTTCACAGAATTTAACAGTACAAACCAAAATTTATATCTTATACCTAAATTTTGTTCCATTAGAGACTGGACTACAAAACCTGAAATGTTCTGATGCAGATTTTATTGGGGGCCCTGCTTCTTGTTCATCTTCCTCAGTTGGATCCTTTCCCCGGCTATGTTCCATTAAGGAGCGAGTCTGTTGATGACAATACCGATGAAACAATCCTTGGAACAGACCATATTTGCCCGGAGAGATATGCAAGCATTGTATCAAGTCAGGGGGTTCTGCTTATTAATATAACCCTGGCTACTTAATCCTGAAATGGTTTCATTTGGTTTGTTATACAATAAGAAAGTTTGTAGAAACCATATCACTGATTTGGACTTATGTACTTTGCATACATCTCTTGCTCATTCTTTCAGAGTACAATGACTTTATGCCTTCTGTATTTAATGAACTTGAATCTAATTTTCTTATGACTTTCCATAACTACTGGTAGATCCTGCAGGATGTTGAACTATCTGCTTTCATTAGCTAAATGATATTTGGAGTTTCTTAACTGTGGTAGGGATCTCTTTTGGATGGATAACTCCCCTCTTGCGACGAGGCTATAACAGACCAATCACTGAAAAGGATGTTTGGAAGTTAGACGCATGGGATCAGACTGAGACATTGAGTGAAAGGTTGTAACCGGTGTATCTTTCTCCCTCAATATTCGAATAATCAGCTGTAAGAAAGCGTTCTCACACTTTATCCATTTCAACTCTTTCAGATTCCAAAAATGTTGGGCTGAAGAATCTCAGAGAAAAAAACCATGGCTTCTACGCGCTTTGAATTGCAGTCTCGGAGGCAGGTATGGTTTTTTCTACATTCTACTCACAAGTCTTCTTTTGCCTATGTTGGGAGAAGGCAACTATATCCATGCTTCTTTTTCCACTGTGTTCTCTTATATATCTCTCTGCAATTTTCTACAGGTTTTGGTATGGAGGTCTCTTCAAAGTAATGTGCTTATTCCCTGGATTGTTATAAATTCTAGTTAGCTTTTCCTTTAAAGTTTAGTTTTTCTACCAGATGTTAAAAGTTATTTTGATAGACCATTATCCCTTTCCAACAATGTTGACAATATATCTTTTGAGTTCTTATAACTGCTCTTAATGTAGTTAACTAATCACAAGTCTTTCTTAATATTATCAATTAGCATATGATCTAAGGTGCTGACATCAAAGGGTTCTGACTTGTTTTCTACGATGATAACCATAACTTTGATTATTTTTCTTTATAAATTTGTGCTGTTAGTGAAAATCGAACCATTTAGCGAAGTGAATCTCACTGCCACTAGAGTTAATCTGTGCCTGTCATGTTTCTCCACAAGTGCATGACATATGCCAATATTTGGAAATTGACCTTTCTGGTGTAAAGAAGACTTTAAAATGCTACAAAGAGGTAAGGATGCTGTACTTGTTTGGTTTGACAAAAATGGAAACAGGAAGAGGACGAAAATATAAATGGAAGAAGAGGAAATTTGCACAGAGCAAGATTCTTGTGGAGGGGAATGGAGGGAAACATATAACCTGCTAGGAGAGACCTGTAGAAATCGGTTCCACAAGGCGTGAATCCCTTTTCTTGTTGAGTGAATGCACGGGAGGAGTTTCCTTTTCTTCATCTTTTTCTTTCTGGCTTAGGGGTGGGTTAGAACCCTTAATAGGGAAAAAGTTCTCTTTTCAGATATAAAAACGGTAGGGTAGCTATAAAGAAATCGGACAAGATAAAGTATTGTGTATTGAGGAAGACGATTGTCAATGTTAAGTGTAAGGATAAATGTGATAACAAAACTAATCAAATGGTTCTAAGGCTTGTTTAACTGGAGATGCTGTGGCAAGCAGGTATGTGCAGTTTGTTATGCATGAAGGGTGAACAGAGGAGAGAAAAAGATGGAACACAAGGTGGATCTTTCACCCATGCAATTTAAATCAAACCGTGGAAGGGTGGAGGAAGATTTTCCTGTAAAGGCAATTTGGATTCTTAAGGTGCCGAGCAAGGTGTTTTTTTCCCACACTGTTAGCTGCTAGAGGGGTGAACTTGATGGCGGAAAATCTTAGAAAAAGAAAGGTTGTTTGCATTAGTTGGTGTTACTTATACAAGGAGGCGGGCGAAGATGTAGATCATCTCCTCCCACGTTGCATCCTGGCCACGCGATTGTGGTGGGATGTGTTTAGTTGGTTTGGTATGTCTTAGCGATGCCTAAATCTGTGAAGGACCTGTTGTTTTTCTGGAAGGCCGGAAGAAGTAGGAGAAAGTGCAGGGCATGGAATGTTGTTCCTATGGTGTGATGTGGATCATTTGGAGAGAGAGGAACATGAGCGCTTTCGAAGGGGTTGAAATGAGTTTGGGCAGTTGAGGAGTAGTCTTTGATTCCTTATTATTTTGGTACACCCATGTAGTTCCGGGATGCATAGAGGATTGGGTGTCTTTTGTAGAGAACCATATCTTTTTGTGGGTTCTTTACTTTTTGGTATACTTCTTGTATACAGCCGATTCTGGCCTTGTGAGTAATGAAATTGTTTACCTGATCCAAAAAAAAAAAATCAAACCGTCGGAGAAAAGCGCTGTTATGCGTATTTTTGTTGTAGCTCAATTTCGGGGGCCCTAGAACTTCGCATTTGCTGATTTTTTTGGACCAGTCGAGTGTAGCAGAGATCGCCTTTGTATAGTGTCCCTCCCTCTTATAGAGATTCTGGACTCTTCGTGGTGCAAAATTAGTAATAGGGAAGAAATTTTTATCTCTGATAAAACTGATTTCTTTCTTCCTCGTTTTCGACTTCATCCTGACATTCAGGCTCCTTTCAATGACTCCATCTAAAAAAATGCATGCTGGAATCTTCTCTATGGTTACCTATAATTTCTATCTCCATGACAAGATATTTTAGGCTTACATTTCCTGTTTGTGACTGAAGAATCTTTACTTGAGTCATCTTCAACCTTCTACCGTTTCCGATTTTTACCCGTGTGAATATTTTCTTTTCTTATGCCAATTCTCAGGTTGGTAGTGATCTTTGCCAGTTTGTCGGACCACTACTACTTAATCGTCTCTTGAAGGTAACTTTTGGTTGTTGGGCTTTTGTTTAGTTTGATCTCCTCTAATCCGGTGATTTATGCATTTAGACTTACTTGCACTTTTCTCATAATTAGTATGCACTCACCACACATAAGAAAAGTCCCTGATTCTTATTTTGTAAACATTGTTATGTTGTTTGAGAAGTAACAAAATATGATAAAGAATAATATACACCGATGATTGATTAATAAGGAATACAAAAAGTGTACACTTGTGATACATTCTCATTGAAGGAATTAACTAGTCTAACATGTCATATCCAGCAGCTTATCAATCTTTACTTCCAAATCTTTTTCAATCACTGCTAATATAATATACAAGTCATCCATCAAATATATATACAAGTCAAACTAACTTGTTAATTTGAAGCTCAATAAAACAATTTCAAATGGGACAATGGTGTAATTACAAGTTAAAGAACATAATATACTGGGGCGGATATGGTGTTATTGTTATGGGTTCAATCGAACCCAGTAGCTTTGGCTCAGACTCTGTATATGTATTAATTTTTTTTAATAAGTACACAGAGATTTTGAACTTGAAAATCAAATGGGCTGTGGTAGATTTCCTAACTTGAACCTATGAAGTTCAAATCCTGGATTTGTGGAGAGTGCACTTTGTGTTTATTATCCATCTTACCTTAATATTGAGATTCAATATACTATGTAATCACTAGATATAACCATAAGCATAAGTGATGTTAAAAAGATTCGATATATAGTAAATTGTGATATAGAGCCTTTAGGAGAGACTAATCCCATTATATGTTTTCTCCTCTTGGAGCTGTTATGTTCCTGATTCTGGTATGCCGTAGTTGTTTTGCTTTTCATATTATGCATGTAAGGAGTGCACTCTTCTGGGTGGTCTGAAATTTCATATCTGCATTATTAACTTGCTATTGCTTACAGTCTCTGGAACGAGGTGATCCAGCTTGGGTTGGCCACTTGTATGCTTTTCTGATTTTTGTTGGGGTGGTAAGATTCGATCTTCATCATATTAAAATCATATATTTCATTATAATAGAACCAAGAAGGTGTACCAAATTACCATGTGTATGATTTAGCATGGAGCTTAAAAGATCGACATTCATTTACTCAGAAAATTCAAATAGGAAGGAAATAATAAATAAAGGAACAAGTTATGTTGTAGGATCGATCTTGATAATCTTGAGTGCTCGTCTATTGTCAATCTGTGTCGACTTGGAATGACGAAGTGGAGTCACTTCTTGAACTTCTTGTCTGCTTCCCTCAATCTTTTGTAGCTTCCAATTTGCCAGAGTCTGCTCTTGTCTCTGCTAATGCCATGGACACAACATAAAAGCAAAAGCTCATTTTAGCACGAAAAGGGCAGTGTAAAAGTAGATACGCCACATTCTTGCCTTTTGCAGATAAGTGCAACTCATATAAAGTGACTTTCTTTTCCAAAGGTTGCCAGAAATTATTACTGCATTTTTGGAAAAGAAAAAGAAAAAGAAGTGTGTTTCATTTCTGAGCTTTATATGAATAAAACAGGCCATTAGGTACCCTGCCTAATGGTGTATTAGTTTAACAGTTACATCTGCTATTATAAACATCTGTGAAATGCATCTTTTGTGTGAAACACCATACCACAAATCTAACCAGAAAAGGATATGTTTAGTGTTTGTTAACTTCACAACCCATGAATTTTAAGGACTTCTTTTGTCCTTTATATTTTCCTCACACCAACATGTGGCTTCCTCTGATAACCATCCATTTCTGACGCGTTCTTTTATTGCTATTCTGGCAAAAAACATCTTCGGCAAACTTCGACAACCACTTATTTGTTAGGGCTTGGTTGAACAAGGGTAATCTGCAAATAAGCAGTCCTGCATAAGGTAAAGGAGTTTTCACCTTTTTGCATGTCAACATATAATTATTCTCCGTTGGCCCCTTCCCCTAAAGTTCACGCATTAGTTTCTCAGGTTTCTTGGCCACTAATGAAAGGTAATTGATAAGTGGTTGAAATAGTACTCTATCAGAGCCCTAATTTAAATACATATTGCTTGTTCTATCCTCCTAGTCTCTTCTCAAATATTTGAACGATTGGTTTCACAAGTTTATTTTAGTATTTCCAGCATTCCCAAATTTTTTGTTAAGATTGAAGCAATGTGACATTAAAGGATTTAGGCTGAACTGTGCCTGGTTGGGTCCACCGCACACACAAGTATACATGGTCGACAAGTAATAAAGTAGTGAGTAGAGTATCGTTCCCACGAGGACTTACTGATTAACTTTCAATTAGATCAAATAGTTACAAACTTTCTATCCAAGAGGTTCTCATAAGATTTTGATTTGTTATTGCAACTAAAGACTGAATTTGTAAACTAAACTAGCAAGACTTCAAGATCTCAAGAAATCATTTATAACTTTTGAATAAATCAATAAGAGAGGAGATTCCATTGTTACGGGTAGAACATAAATCCTGTTGAGTATGCACTTCAGTTGACTAATTAGATTATCTGGTTTACTAATTAGATTATCTGGTTTACTAATTAGATTATCTTGTAAGAATCTTTCAAGTTCTTGCTCGCCTATTCAAATTGTTCTAATGCCTATATTCCTATGGACTTAGAGATAATGCATTTATATTTTTTGTATATTGATTGACTAAGCAAGGCGGTTAGGTATATTCCTATCCTTAACCGCGAATCTATCCTCCCCGAGTTCAAGAACTTACCCTATTCAATCTTAATGCAATCTAGAATTCCCACTCTGAATTCAATCCTAGATTCGTAGGTGATCAAGCAATCAAATAATTAAGAACAAGATTGAACAAATAAACTAATAATGATAATCAAGCATCAACGAAGGCTTCAATTACAATATTCATGAATATCCACGCGCCGTGCCAATGCATTTTCCCAGCGACTTCTCATTTTTTTCTACTTCTCTTCGTGCCCTCTTAGTGATTGGATCCTAGACTCGATCCCATTTCATTCCTTTGGACTTCTACTCAGACTTCAAGGCCATTTTTACATCCATTCTAGCACCAATGATCGCTTTTGCACAAAATCAGATCAAAACACAAATATACAGTATTAATGAACGAAATCAACTTAAATACAAGTGAAGCGATCAAAATATGAGGCGAAATATAACTAAAAACATGTATTTTTAGCCGCCGATCAGTGCCCATTATGCCCTGAACCTCCAATATTGAGAGTAATTTAGACTTTCATCATATTGATGTTTGGCCCAAAGACTGCCTCAAACCAAACTAGAAGGCTGAACTGTTTGACATGGGCTAGAAATTGAGTGTTTTATCTGTGAATAAATGATGTGAAACAAAGATGAGTTCCAGTTTATTCTTCACCTATAATCTACTGACAAACCCTCCAATAACATACCTCTCCATAAGCTTAATAAAATCTTGAGCGATTAAAACAAAGCACGATGGTGAACATGGAATTACTTACCTAATTCCTTGGCTACAATGAAAGAAGTTCACTATTTTTCTATTAATCTCACCAGGGAATTTCCCCAAGGAGATCAAGAAGGAAATCCAATGTCTTTACTTTACCCCGAAATCCTTTCTTTCAATCAAGTAGAATAAGTAAATTTTAGATCAAAATCATAAGCTTTCTCGACATCTAACTTTAGCTCCACATCCACCATCACATTAGCAATTAGAAACTGCATCCAAAATCTATTTGCTTCGATCAAAAGAATCTTGAGTTTTTGTAATGAGGCTTTTGATTATGATTTGAGTTGAGGGTAAAAAACATACCTCAAGTATCACCATTGTTTTGAGTTTCTTACCTGAACTATCAGAGTTTCCTACCTAAACTATCACAAACTAGTTAGCAAAACACACCTCAACTATCAATTGTTCATAGTTGAGGTGTGTTTTGCTAACTAGTTGGTGCTAGTTTAGTTAGGAAACTCTCACACTTGATAGTTCAGGTGGGAAACTCAAAAAAAGTTGTACTTGAGGTGTGTTTTTTACCCTTATCTCTTATGATTTTCAACCTTATTTATGAAGAGCACCCTTGCAATGATGTCTTACACATTTCCAACTAAATTGATGCTTGATTAGTTATGATAAAATATGTTTAAGATTATGAGAGGAGAAAATAAATTTTTGAACTATCATCGAGGATTGTGGAGTTGCGAAGTTCGTAATCGATGATGGATCCAGAGTCGGACATCATTTTGACCTGATATGGTTGGTGGTGACAACAATAAATCAAGAGATGGTGGGTAAGATGGGGGAAATGTTCTAATAAAATGCAGATAAGACCGATAAGAGAGAAGATGGAGGAGCATTGTTTATAGAATCAGTTGAAGGTAGTATTGGATCAACCTAAGAGATGTGTGTCAAAGGAGAAAGTGTGAAGTAAGGTTAAGTTTTAAAAAAATACATTTTCTAACATAAGGTTACAACCAAAGGGAGGTGAGTAGAAACGGGATCCATTATGAACCAAAGAATAATCAAGAAGCACGTATTTAAGAGTAAGAGTATGAATGACCATTTTTTCTTTTCTAGAGTTAGTCATGAACGCCCCCAGAACTTAAGGAGGTGTATAACATAAAGGTATATGTGTAAATAAGACATGTTAGTAGACTGATTCTAGGTATCAAATGAAGTATATCAGGGGAGTCAGTAATAGGAGAAGTTGTGCGTAGCTCATGTTCGATATCGATCAACTGTCTTGTATAATGATCTTGTCTGACAGCAGAATTATTGAATGATTACTGAACAGTTAAGCGTCTCAGATAAGTGACTAACAAATATGAGATTGGAAGTACAATCTGGGCATAAAAGACTAAATTAAAACCCAAAGATGGTAGATGGGTAGCTTGACCTAAACCGTGTGATGATTTAGGATTGGTTAATGTGACTTTTTGAAGAGAATGCGAATAAGAATTAGCATAGGAGAAAGATTTATTGCAAAGATATGCGATGGCCCAAGGTCCAAGAGGCCTAAGTGATAGCGATAATATGATTAATAAGTAGAAACTAACTGAGGAGAAGATTGTTTGATTGGCTTGTACAGTGGTTGTTAAAGTGATGGATTGGATGGTTACGACTACTAGTGGTAGTTGTTGGTCGTCGACAGCGGAGGTGGTGGTTAGTGGTTGACATAAGTGTCGGAGCCAGGATTTTTATAAGGGGTGTCAAAAACTTACAATTATTGTTGCAAGCTCGGATCGAACTCGCGACCTTAGGGAGCTTTTGCAACCACTTAACCACTGCACTGAACCTTCATCTTGTGTTAAGAGGTGTCAACACTGGTATATATCCCTATAAAACCAAAATTTGACCTATCAATACAATGTAATATTTCGGCGAAGGGATGTCTCTTGACACCCCTCAGACACGGGTAGCTCCGCTCCTGGTTGACGTTGGCGGTGGAGGTGGTTGGTGGTGGTGGAGATGGTTGGTCGTGGTGGTTTGCAATGGAAATGGAGATTGTTGGTGATGTTGATTGGTGGTGGTTGTCAATGGTCGTTTAGTGCATGTTCGTGGTGGAGGTGGTTGGTGGTGCGATGGTGGCTAGCTGTTAAGGTGGTTGATGGTAGTGGTTGTTCGCTGGATGCTGGTATTGATGGTAGTGGTTATCTACCCAGCTAAGTTGTGCAGACTCTTCACTTTCGATGCCGCATCCATGTCGGATTCTCCAAAAGTACACTACTTTTGGAGAATCCGACACACACCCGTTGACGTTTTTGAAGAGTCCGATCAACATAGCTACCCAATGCTTCTCTATGATCTATTAGGTTGTAGCAAACAACATTGTATATTTCAAGAGATATTTTAGGAATATTAGGTCGCAAGGCTGTGGGTTTATACCAACTGAGAACCTTAATCCTTAATGAGATTGGTGATTCTTCTCATGTCTTAAATGTAACTTCCCACACTGAAATTATCCTCTATACTAGAAACCTTCTTCCTTGTGAAAACAACAGTGGGCAATCTATATGTATGGTTGTGTACTACTGGAATCGAGCAGCGCATTTGGGTGCGATTTTTAATATGATTCATTTGTCTGGAAGGAAACACACACACACACACACACACACACACACACACACACACATATATATATATATATATGACTGTCATTTGATATTCTCAAACTTAAATGTCTAGAAACCAAAAAAAATATTTGATGCTTAGCGCAAAACCTTGAACTAGGTTATAAAATCTGAATTATGTAATGGTGATCACGTAATTTTCTTCTTCTTGCTCAATAGTTCAGAACTTGAATCTCTGCACATTCGGTTAGCTTTTCTTATTTAAAGAATTTTATTCAATCCAACCGCGTGATACATTCTCAATTGTATTTCTTACTTGGTCCAGTCATTTGGAGTACTATGTGAAGCTCAGTACTTTCAGAATGTCATGCGTGTTGGTTTCAGGATGAGATCAACTCTGGTAATTTCTTTCTTAATACTATAGTGCATGTCCTATTCTTATTTTTGGATTTATTCTCTAGTCGCTTCTGTTTTTAAATAATTCGATACAACTTAAGCACACGGCCCAAATGTAATTTCTGTGATATTTATTTTTACCTTATTCTTTACTTCAATGCCAAGATAAATCATGATAAAACCAATTTCTTTTTTTTCCTTCTTTTTATTATGATCTTTTTGATGACCACTTATTTAAAATTTTCCACGTTGCCACAACTTTGAGAATATGGCTATAAAACTGTAAAAACGTCCTTCATGACTCTAGGTAAAGAATGAATCTTGGGCCTAATTCAACCCCAAAAGCTAGACCCATGATCCATTTCTTTACATGGTATCAGAGCCTGACCCATTCCAATTCTTTTTTCACCCGATGTTGCGCCCCCAAATTATATATTGTTCACGCTCCAGTTCACGAGGTCTGGGCATACGGGAGAGTGTTAAGAGTCCAACATCGGATATAGAATGGGAACATGGACTTCTTATATGCACTTATGCAATCCTCCCCTCATGAGCTAGGTTTTGGGTTGAGTTAGGCCCATGACCCATTTCTTTACACTCTACAACACAAAATTAGTGCAGAGTAAAACAATATAGCAAAAAAAGCGAACTTTAGTATACTTAGTTAGACAATCATAATTTTTGTGGAGACAAAAGATAAGCCATTCACCTTCCACCTTTTGTGCAAACACATTACCAGTCAATGTCCTTATTTTCCTGTTATTCTTTTTCATCTTATATGTTGAATAAATATTCACTATGACAATCCTAGAAGCGGTTTCTAACTTTAAAGATACTGCCTATAAAATATTAAGCTGTATATCTTAATTGTGTAGAGGATCGCATCATAATCTGTTTTTGGAAGTCTTGCGAGTGGGCTTAACACGATTCATTTTTTCTTGCTTCTAGGTTGCTGCCATATTCCGCAAATCTGTAAGACTAACACTTGAGGGTCGTAAGCAGTTTCCATCTGGAAAAATTACAAATATGATCACAACAGATGCTAATGCACTTCAGGTATGCATGGAGAGACAATCTCTTATGTCTTGATCCTCCCTTTAAAGTATACAGTGGTGCCACATGTTAGAAAACATTTAGGTAAGGCATGAAAGAAGGGTTCAGTTACTAGTAATTAAGTGTGAGAGCATATACTAGTGGTGAAAAATATGATCGACAACCTAGATTAAAAAAAGGACATGCACAAAGCATCCCACGTTTGCAGGGCCGGGGAAGGGCGCGCCCCAAGGGGTGTGATGTAGACAACCTACCCTAATGCAAACATTAGTGGCTGCTTCCACGGCTCGAACCCGTGACCTATAGGTCACACGAGACAACTTCACTGTTGCTCCAAGGCTCCCCTTCAATTATTTCAATATTCGACAACCTAGATAAGTTCAGAATTACATATTCGAGTAAATGTTCTATGTTGAAACTGAGTCCATGCAAAACCTCTGAAATTATTTTAATAATGAAATGTTGAAGAGTCCTATATCGGATGAAAAAGGGACGAAGGGTCTCTTTATATGATTTTGGGCAATTCTCCACTCATGAGCTAACTTTTGGGGTTGAGTTGGTATCAGAGCAAGACTCATCCTAATTCTTGTTTACCGATGTTGGCCCCCATATTAATTTGTCCACGGTCCAGATGTTCAGCCCTGGGCGTGAGGTGGGGGTGTTGAAGAGTCCCACATCGGATGAAAAGGGGATGGGTGGTCTCCTTATATGATCTTGGGCAATCCTCCCCTGATGAGCTAGCTTTTGGGGTTGAGTTAGGTCCAAGATCCATTTTTCTACATGAACCTTGGACATATAAGAGTTTCAAATCGAATCTCTTTAGAAAGAAGACCTTTTGTCTCATGGTGGCCTACTTCAGTCCCCTTATGAACTATTATTTTTGGGTTAGTCATACACTTCATATATTTCTAGCGATTCACATGGCATCATCAAATGATACAAATCTTGGATAAGAATCTACAGACAAGTACTCTCTATATCCCATGTTGTGTTATGCTTTCTATTTGGGAAAATCACAAATATCCAACACTTCTAAAGTACAAGCATTCTCTACAACTTTCAAGAATTGAAATTTATTTAGCAATTCAATATTATAAATATGAACATGCAAGTCAAAGGTGTCCATTAATCTCAGGGACCAGTCAATGGTTCGATGCTCACACATCTCCAATGTTTAACTTACTCTTACATTGATCTATGCTATTATATCTTCCATATGAAGAGTCTATTACAATGATATATCGGCTTTATTTAACATCCGGAATGATGGACTACAATATGAAACAGATGCATCTAAATCGTTTATTAGAAATTAATGCAACCCAAGGGTCTTAGATGCAGTATACTAGAAGTAGATTTGTAACTTTTGAATACACACATTCTTCAACTGATTTATCAGCAATATCACTTGTAGCTTTTGGGTATCTAGCGTGTACGATCTTAGACAACATTGTATGACTACTTGTTTACCTGCATTATACTCCCTCCATTTCAATTTGTTTGCCTTACTTTCCTTTTTAGTCCGTTTATAAAAGAATGACTCTTTCTTTTTTTGGCAACTCTTTAATTTCAACTTTCCAAATGACATGTTTAAGACCACAAGACTAAAGGTAATTTTGGTACATTCTACTTATCTTTAGTTTAAGACCACATGATTCAAAAGTCTTCTTTACTTTCTTAAATTCTATGCCAAGTCAAAACCAGACAAACAAATTGAATTAGAGGGAGTAGATGACTAGCAAAACAGTGGCTTTTTCATAGAGGTTAATCACTTTGTGTTGATAAAGGCTAATATGATTCTTAATTTGTTCAGCAAGTATGCCAACAGCTTCATGTTTTATGGTCAGCTCCATTTCGTATTGTCATTGCCATGGTTCTACTTTACCAGCAACTAGGTCTGGCTTCACTTCTTGGTGCTCTTATGCTAGTATTGATGATCCCTATGCAGGTAAATGAAGGTTTATTCTTCCTCGAAGTTTGAATTATTACTGGCAACTAGTGGCTTCATCATCTAATCTTTACTTAAATGGCTTTTTGCAGTGGAGTGCTTATTAAAACGATTTTCCTGTTACACTCTTGCTACTATACTACTTGCATCATTTTAATACTGAAAACAGAAGTTTTCTTTTGTTTGTACATTGGAAAATTTTGATGAAAGATATTGCTATAAGAAAGTTCCAATGATAAGAGAAAAGAAAAGAAAAGAAAAGAAGGGTTTTTAATATAAGAATGCTCCTAGTTCTGTTTGAAAATTGGAAAGGTTGCAAAGAAATTTCCTATGGGATGCGGTGGATGGAGCAAAGAAATTTCATTTGGTTCGGTGGGAAACCGTGACATCTCTTAAACAGCGGGGAGGACTTGGGGTTAAAGTTTTGAAAGTTTTTAATAAAGCTCTTTTGGGCAAGTGGTTGTGGAGATTCGGGGGGGGGGGGGGTGAAACATTTTGGAGAGAGGTGATAGCGGACAAGTATGGAGTGATGGAAGGGGGATGGAGAACTAATGTGATTACTATGCCTTTCGGATGTGGTATGTGGAGGAACATAATGAAAGGATGGGAAGTTTTTAATAACAACATTGCCTTTAAGGTTGGGGAGGGGAGTAGAGTTAGTTTTTGGGATCAAAAGTGGTGCGGAGGTTCAGTGCTAAAGGATGATTTCTCCGGCTTGTATAGGGTCTCTTGCCAAAGGGATTGGACTGTTCAACAAGTGACACAAAGGAGTGGGACTTTCTGGGATTTGAGATTCAGGAGGGATTTCCAGAATTGGGAGGTGACTGAGTTTCAGAGATTGCTTACCTTACTTCATCAGCAATACTTTCCAGTCGACAAACCCGATGCTTTATGTTGGGAGGTAGGGAGTAACAAAATGTTCTCGGTCAAGTCTTTCTATGAAAAGTTGTTGGTTAGGTCGGAAATTAGTTTTCCTTTTTATTCAGTTTGGATTCCTAGGGTGCCGAGGAAGGTGGGCTTCTTCACTTGGTTAGCTGCTAGAGGGGTGATTTTGACGGCGGAGAATCTGAGGAAACGGAAGGTTGTTTGCGTTAGTTGGTGCTTCCTTTGCAAGGAGGCAGGTGAAGACGTGGATCATATTCTGTTACATTGCAACTTAGCTTCGAGGTTATGGTGGGATATCTTTAGATGGTTTGGCGTTTCATGTGTGATGCCTAGATCCGTGAAGGAGTTGATGTTCTTTTGGAAGACTGGTGCTAAGAGGAGGCAAAAGGCTTGGAATGTTACTCCTCTCGCGTTAATGTGGGCCATTTGGAAAGAGAGAAATAGGAGGGCATGAGCTTTGCTCAACTTAGGAGTAGTCTCCGCTCCCTTATTTTCTTTTGGTGCACCCATGTAGTTCCTACTTGTATAGAGGATTGGGTGTCTTTTGGAGAGAACCCTATTTTGTAAGTTTCTCATTTTTGGGTATATCTTTTGTATATGGCCATCTCGGTCTTGTTTTTACTAATGAAATACTTTACTTGATCAAAAAAAAAAAGAGAAAAGAAAAGAAAGAAGAGGACAGCTTCATCTCTCTAAACCAATATGCGCTGAATGCATCATATTTTGGTAATCCATCAAAGGGATGTCATTAAATGGACAACTCTCTTAATTTCTGTGCTTTAGTGCATTTATTCTTTTTGGATAGAGAAGGTGCCAAATTACAAACATAGTCATCAGTGGCTTGCCACCTTGTATACGACTAGAATAAAGAAAGAAAATCCACATTAGTTGGTGTTTCATGTGAAAGTGTCCAGAAAATGTGTTCATCATATGTTACTCATCAGCCAGTGATACATTGATTATGGTGTATGATGCGGTATATGTTCAAAGTTGACTGGGTAATACTTGGTTGTGCTAAGGGCTGGCAATTCGAAGCTTACTTTTTTTAATTACATTTTTGGAACACGTATAAGTATATATCATAGGGTGTTTTTCATTGAGAATCATGTTTTTTGTATGAGATATTATACCTTATTTTTACATTTTTATGGAGGAATTTCCCTCTTCAATTAATAAATTTGATCACTTCGTAAAAGAAGTCCACATTGCACTTATAACTATAGATTGGAAGCTTTATTTTTTTACTCAATGTTAGTCATTTCAAACTGTTGTCAATAATAATAAACGTTATGCACTTTCCTTTTTCAACTGGTCTCTAAAACATATGTGTTTATCGTTTTGGCGCAGACAATTATTGTTGGCTATATGCGAAAATTATCCAAAGAAGGATTGCAACACACTGACAAGAGGGTTGGTCTAACTAATGAAATACTTGCTGCAATGGATGTTGTAAAGTATGGTTCTTTCTGCTCTATTTTGTTTTTTCCTTCTGTTTCTCTTCTTTTCTTAGAAAATTTGAGAACGGGTCTGATTTTGTGCTGATCGATATAGATGTTATGCATGGGAGAAGAGCTTCCAATCTAAAGTCCAACGAATGAGGAATGATGAACTTTCTTGGTTCAGGAAAGCACAGCTATTGGCAGCGGTATGCATAGAATAACACTAAATTAGTGTCCACAAAGCTCTTTTGTTTTACAGTGACACCTCAGTATTTGGTTCCTTACATGCCTCATGTTTCCATTGAAACAATATGATCCAGTCATTACCAAGGTTGTCAAAGAAAGCCTGATCTTAGCTTTAAGGAAATTGTAACTTTGAAGATTTTTACATAGAGTTTCCTGTCTGGGTCAGTTTAATTAGATTCACTTCTGAAGCTATCTACAGGCAACAGAATCAGCACAAATCAAACTGGAATCAACTAGTGGATTAGCAATGTGAAAATTAGGACGTGATAGAGGAATAATGAACCCGGGTTATCTCTTAGTGATGGGATTAGGTTCTCTATAATGTTGGTTTGACATGTTTTCTACATGAATTCCTTGACTCAAATAACTTTGCATATTTTGCTGAAGATGCGGATCATTCTTTTGCTCATTGTTTCCCTTTTCCCCTCTCTATCAACAGTTCAACAATTTCATACTGAACAGCATCCCAGTTCTCGTGACAGTGATTTCATTTGGAACTTTCACTTTGCTTGGTGGAAATTTGACAGCTGCTAGAGCTTTTACATCACTTTCCCTCTTTGCAATTCTGAGGTTCCCTTTGAACATGCTTCCAAACATAATAACTCAGGTTCTTTTTCTCAGCTTACTATATCCTCCTTTCTTATAAGATAGCTGCGTGGGTTCTTTCCCTTAATATAATATTCTTCATACGTCTGCTTAATTTCCGATGCATATATTCTCTCATCTCTCCCGTGAATCTCCCTAAACATCACTTCAAGTTATTCCCTCTGTGCTTTGTCTACAGCAATTTAATATCATTAACCACCGTGAACAGGAGATTATGAAGAACAATACTTCTCTTTATTGAGAAATACACCACATAGGTACATAGGCGTCAGTAGCTCAGCATTCTACATGAACTCGTAAATCATCTAAAACTATTTCTTTGATATCAATTTCATATAAACAATGAGGAAAAAGTTGCTGAAGAATGTGTGCAACTGTTTGTTGACTCCCTTGCTATGTACTTTTGTAGACGTGGAAGACAAGATTATAATTTAATAAACACAATTTCCAGCCTCACGAAGCATTGTCTTTCACCTATTGCATTCCTTGTTAAGGCTTGCACCCTTGAAACTGGATGGCTCATCCATTATACAATTTATGCTAATATGATTTTTTTCAAATACATCAATTTAGTCATTCTAGGTTTCCTATCTTAGACCACAGACTTTTGACTGCTTTATCATACTTGTCTGAAGGTTGTGGGTAAATTGACACTTCAAGTTGCTGACTTTTGAAGAACAAATACATGATAACAAGTTGCATTTTTGAGTTTTATTAGAAGATTAGGTGCTTTATCGTGTCCGTCTTGTTTCATTTAATTTCTCCACCGCTCTGTTCATCCCTTCCCCCATTCAAGCATTCTCCAGACATTCTTTGACTCTTGAGAATAGCTTTCCTGTTGCGGTGAACACTAAAAACTGATATTGATCATATGTTTATATAGCCGACCAGTTATGGGTTAATGACCATTTGTTCAGTATCCTACTAATAGACTCTTGAGAGCCAAGTCCTCCCTTTCTTTTTTATAAAACATTTGAATGAATCAGTGCGGGGCCTAGAACTATCATATGTTTGTTGTGGTCGGCACTTATAAATAGGTGAGTCTTGTATTAATAGTCATCGAGTAATCAATATACCTCTTATGTCACTTATTTTATCACACTTGATATCGTCTGTTTTACATACAGGTTGTAAATTCAAACGTATCATTGCAACGAATGGAGGAGTTGTTCGTAGCTGAAGAGAGAGTCCTCTTACCTAATCCATCACTTGAACCTGGGCTTCCTTCCATTTCAATCAGGGACGGATTCTTTTCCTGGGATTCTAAGGTCTACCTCTTCTTTCTATCTGTAGTGCTGCACTAAGATGCCGGAAAAGTAATCTTTTACTCATGATATACTGGTGGTTCCAATACTTCTAAGAAGCTTTATCATCATTTGATTTTTCCTAACCAAAGTATTTCTTGTAGCTCAAGACCACGTGGATCTAGAATATTTTGTAAATGCACAGAAGGACCTTGAAACTACTTGCTAGTAGCGTGCATCTCTATTCTCTATTGCTATCATTGAAATGCATTTCAATTTTATGCTTGTCAATGGTTACTGTAAACCTCTTATAAATCAATAAATAATCATGATGCTGCATGGAACCTCTCTAGTATAGCAAATGCTCAGAGAATCCGATTAGTGGAACAATTTTGTCATGACCGAAAATCCCACTAAGCCGTGAAGGTACCTAACCCTACCCGGTAGGCGGACTAAACTACAAGTGACCACGATATCAAGACATTATAGTAAAAGTACAGATTAGCGGAATAACATAAATAAAGAATTTTCAAGTTAATACAACACAGAATTATACTCTACAACTCCCAAGAACTAAGAATGAAATATACAACTTTGAATATGGAAGGTACAACATTTTGTTTGGAAAACAACAAGATAAATGACTCCACCACCAAGGAGAAAAATACAGCAGCCCAAATCTGCCCCAAAATAGTTTCTTGAATCTACATTTAAGAATTTTTTTAATCTATATTGATTTGCATTGGTTTAAGTGTTTTTAGTCTTCTATGCACCTAGGAAATTTAAGGTTTTTAGTCATCTATGCATCTAGAAAATTGTACTTTATTTATTTTAGTTTGACCAAGTGTTCGAAGCCCCCTTCTAGGCTACTATATAAAGGGATGTTTTCTTTTTCATTGTAATTAAGTTTAATGAATATTAATATTATTAGCCTTGTGGCTTGTGGAGACCTTTGAGGTTCTCTTTTGGGACCCTTTTTGTTCTATTTGAACCATAGCTCGGATTCTTCAATGATAAGATTTCTTGTTTGAGTTCCCTTCCTCCTATTCTTCTTTTTCTTAATTGATTCAATTGCTTCTTCTTCTATTAAAACTATGAAAAATTATGGGAGAAAATATATTTTTGAATTGTTGTATCTACATGATTACACTGAGCTCTATTTATAGACACTCCATTACAATCATTTTCCTAGTAAGATACTATATATGAAATTCTATTCATATTCTATATTACAATCCTTTTCCTAATAGGATACTATATATGAAATCATATTCCTATTCTAACATTCTCCCTCAAGCTGGTGCATACAAGTCATATGTATCGAGCTTGTTACAGATGTATTAATACGAGGATCAATGAGGAACATGGTGAAAATATCTGCAGGCTGATCACTTGACTTCACAAATTTTGTAATAATATCACCAGAGAGTATACCAGATCTGGATTGAATAACCTCAATACCTAGAAAATACTTCAATCTGCTGAGATCTTTAGTATGAGTCATGCCAAACTCTTGAATTACTGTGCTGAATTTCCCAAATCAGGCTGGGAGACTGTTTCAGACCATAAAGTGATCGACGCAATCGACACACCAGGTTAGACTTTGTCTGAGCAACAAATCAGGTGGTTGCTCTATATAAACTTCCTCCTCAAGGTCACAATGGAGAGAATAGCATACTACACGAATGTGTCCAAGCCTATTATAATAACTACACCTCGGTCGAGATCTTCCAAGGAGACCTCCTCGTCACTTTTTCATGGATTGTGATGTGCGATTTTCTAATCTCCTCAAGAATTTTGAAGTAATCATAGGACTTGAACTTTCAATTCCCATATTTTTGAAGTTAAACATATCAAAACCGAGAGACGTGGCGAAATCTGTCTTGAAAGATGGATGGAATCTGGCGAACACAATCCAAGAAGAAAATCATTGAGATCTGGCCGAAAAAAAGTGCATGCGCAGCGTGTGGATCTGACGCGCTAGATGGAGCTAGCACTTTGAGCGGCACATAAGTGGGTATTTGCCGGAGTCGCTGACTCAATTTTGGTCGGAAGGGACTGATCTACCTCGTGGTGATGTTGGAATTTGCGCAACACTACCCAAAAGTAATTTTGACGCGGACAGCTATGTTGTCATCGAAAATATTTCACGGTGACTGATTTGCTTTCCAGGAAATTATTGGAAATTTGCACAACAATAAGTTTTTCACTAGCTTGAACCTGATCTAGAGATGTGACACTAGTAGCCACCGAAACAATTATGCGCGGTGGTGATTTTTTTTGTTTTATTTTTTTGAATCTTTGCTGGAGTATTGCACATTGGATACTTTCTTACTAATACTCTGGAAGAGGACGCAAAGCAGTCGCCAGAATTGAGGCACGTGACTGTAATGGTATTTTATGGGTAGGATCAGAATGATGGCACGACCCTACGGGACGAGAAATTATGCCGAAACAGTTGTCGAACCTCGAAGAAAGTGGTATGGGTCAGCTCGGAATCTCTGCGCAATGCTGACAGTAAAAAAAAATTCTTAAAAGAATGGCCGAAAATATCCTGGAATCACCAGAACCCTAATTCCGACGATCGAAATCGGGTAATAGTTCATGCCGGAAAAACATTGTTCACACGGCACTGTTCACGCAGCAATGTTCACGCGACACTGTTTATGCTGTACTGTTCATGCAGTACTATTGACACCGATTTTTTTGTTCCGGTGATAATATTCTATTATCTGAAAGAGAATATTTTATTTATAAATATATGAAAGTTCTCTACAATCTTCATTCTACCATTATCTTTGGTCAGACGGGCGACACACATTTTCTATTGCTACCCGCCGGCAGCGGAAGCTCTTTGATTCTCTACCAAGATCGTAGAAGCTCTGATACCATGTGAGAAAGTATGGGAGAAAATATATTATTGAATTGTTGTATCTACATGATTACACTGAGCTCTATTTATACACACTCCATTACAATCATTTTTCTAGTAGGATACTATATATGACATTCCTATTCTACATTACAATCATTTTCCTAGTAGGATACTATATATGAAATAATATTCCTATTCTAACAAAAAGAAGGTCACAAGTATCAAATACTTGAACTTGTGTTCTTATCTCACAAGAATCAATCCCTCCCTCTTTCTAATTTCTAATTCTAAAGTCTTCTGCTATCCGTGCTGTTATCACTAGTAGCCAAGTAAAACAAGATACTTAACAGGGGATTTTGACTTTCCATATCATCTTCCATGGCCAACACCCAATCTGATTGTAGAAAAGGTTGAATTCTTTGTAGGCTGATCTGACTGAGAATTTTCCTTGCCACTTGATGCTATCCTCAGAAGTTGTGATTTCTATGAATAGCTCTAGGGTTTTGAGGAACTCTGTCAGCCTATCAATTTCCCAATCATTCAAGCATCTTCTAAAGATCAAATTCCATCCTGGGCTGCTCTATATCTCCCCAATTGTTGCATGTTACTGCTGAGATAAAATATGCAGATCTGGAAAGAGTAGTTTCAGAGCTCCTTGACCTAGGCCATTTATCCTCCCAAAAAGATATCTTCATTCCATTTCCAACTTTAAAGCTCACCTTGTTCATGAGTTTAGGCCACAAGTTCCTGATGGACTTCCACAGACTAACCCCATAAGGACCCTCCACAATCTTGGTTGACCATTTACCTTCTATGTTATACTTTTCTTCTTTGATCACCTCTTTCCATAAAGATTCTTCATCACTAGAAAATTTCCATAGCCATTTCAACATCAAACTTTGATTCTGGGATTTCAAATTTTTGATGCCTAATCCCCCTTCCTTTTTGCTGACTATGATAGATCTCCATTTAGCCAGGTGATACTTCTTTTTGTCACTGTTTCCTTCCCACAAGAATTCCTTCTCATAACATCTATCCTACTCAAAACATTCCCAGGGATTGGAAATACAACAACATACCCAGTGTAATCCCACAAGTGGGTCTGGAGAGAGTAGAATGTATGCAAACCTTACCTCTACCTTTGCAGGGTAGAGAGGCTGTTTCCGATAGACCCTCGGATTGGAAATAATGACATCATAAACGTAAGTAGAGCATCACGAACTGAATTGATCAGAATTAGTCTACCACCCATTGAAAGATACTGACTCTTCCAGCTTCTTAGTTTCTTTTCAATTTTCTCCAGGACCTCATTCCATATTCCTATTGACTTGCTTTCGGCCCCCAAAGGCATCCCTAGATATATTGTTTGTAATTCACCTATTCTACCTCCAAGAATATCAACCAAAGATTGGATCTAGTTTACCTCATTAACTGGATAAATAAAGCTTTTGGTCCAGTTAATATGTAAACCAGATGTAGCTTCAAACAAAATAAGAATTACCCTCAACATAGTCACCTGTTAAGAGTTGGCCTCACAGAATACATTTGAACTTTAATAGAGGATTTCATATATAGTATCCTACTAGGAAAAAGATTGTAATGTAGAATAGGAATAATATTTCATATATAGTATCCTAGTAGAAAAAGGATTGTAATGTAGTGTCTATAAATAGAGCTCAGTGTAATCATGTAGATATAACAATTCAATAACCATATTTTCTTACATGGTATCAGAGCTTCTACGATCTTGATAGAGAATTAAAGAGATTTCGCTGCCGGCGGGCGGCACTAGCCAATGTGTGTCGCCCTTCTGACCAAAGATAATGGTAGATTGTAGAGAACTTTCAGATATTTATGAATAAAATACTCTCAAAAAAGGTAGGCGTGAACAGTGTCGTGTGAATAATATTTTCCTGACGTGAATAGTAATTTCGGCATGAACAATTACAAGATTCCGATCATCGGAACTAGGGTTCTGGCGAATCCACGCAGTCTCGGGGCATTCTTTGAAGAATTATTTTTACTGTCAGCATCGCGTAGAGATTCCGAGCTGACCCATACCACTTTATTAGAGGTTCGACAACTTTTTCGGCATAATTTCTTTTCCTGTAGGGTCATGCCATCTTTCCGATCCTACCCACAAAATGCCATCACAGTCCCGTGCCAAAATTTCGGCGACCGTGTTGCGTTCCGTAGGGTCGTTCCATCATTCCGATCTTACCCACAAAATACCATCACAATTTCGTGCCTCAATTTCGTCGATTGTTTTGCGTCTTTCTCTTCTAGAGCATTAGTAAGAAAGTTTCAGTTGGGCAATATTCTACCGAAGATTCGGAAAAAAAATATCACCACCGCGCATAATTTTTCCGGTGATTGCTAACGTCACATCTCTATCCAGTGGTGTTGTGCAGAATCTGACACCACCACAACATAGATCAGGTTCAGGCTAGTGAGAGACTAATTGTTGTCCAAATTTCCAACAATTTTCAGGAAAGCAAATCAGTCATCATGCAATATTTTCGGTGACAACATAGTTGTCTGCTACAAAATTACTTTTGGGTAGTGTTGCGTAAGTTCCAACACCACCACGAGGTAGATCAGTCTCTTCCGACCTAAATCCAATCAACGGCTCCGACAAATACCCACTCACGCGCCACCACGTGTCGCTCGAAGTGCCAGCTCCGGCTAGCGCGTCAGATCCATGTGCCGCGCATGCACCTTTTTCGGCCAGATCTCGGTGATTTTCTTCTTGGGTTATGTTCATCAGATTCCATCCATCTTTCAAGTATGATTTCACTACGTCTCTCAGTTTTGATATGTTAAACTCCAAAAATACGGGAATTGGAAGTTATAGTCTTATGATTACTTCAAAACCCTTAAGGAAGGAGGAGATAAAAAAATCGCACATCACAGTCCATGAAAAAGCGACAAGGATGAAGCCGTCTTGGAAGATCTCAACCTAGGTGTAGTTATTGTAATAGGCTTGGACACATTCGTGAAGTATGCTATTCTCTCCATGGTAACCTTGAGGAGGAAGTTTATATGGAGAAACGACCTGGTTTTGTTGCTCAGGGGGAGTCTAACCCGATTGTGTCAGTCACTTTATGGTCTGAAACAGTCTCTCAGAGCTTGGTTTGGAAAATTCAGCACAGTAATTCAGGAGTTTGGCATGACTTGTACTAAAGGTATCAACAGACTGAAGTTTTTTCTAGATATTGAGTTTGCTCAATCCAAATTTGGTATACTCTGGTGATATTATTACAAAATTTGTGAAGTCGAGTGATCAGCTTGCATATATTTTCACCAAGTCCCTCACTGGTCGTCGTATTAATTACATCTGTAACAAGCTCAGTACATATGACTTGTATGCACCTGCTTGAGTGGGAGTGTTAGAATAGATATCTTACTAGGAAAAGGATTGTAATGTAGAATATGCATAAGATTTCATATATAGTATCCTATAGGAAAAGGATTGTAATGAAGTATCTATAAATAGAGCTCAGTGTAATCATGTAGATACAACAATACAATAATAATATTTTCTCACACTTCTCCTCAGAGTAGTTGTAAACTTTGTATATTATTTCCACTTTTGCTTCCCACTCAAAATATGTATCTGGGTCATTGTTCTCTCAAAAGAAGGAATCTTCATCTTGATACTACTTAAATTTCTATCAACTTCATCATCTATCTTGTGTTGATTCCATTCCGCATCTCAAATCCTCTGCCATGCCTAGATCTTCTCCTACCTCCCTGTAAACCTTGTCCACCATAATCAACATAGTCACTAAATATCTTCAAATTCTTCATATGGGTCCTCTTGTGGAGGTACTCTCAATGGTAATAAATCCCTCCTTACATCTTGGGGTGGAATTTGTTGTACCACTGGTGGTGCTGGTACAACCTGATTAACCCTGTGCAAGTTTTGTACCTGTAAAGACAGTAGTTGTATTTGTTGCATCAGAGATTGCAATATCGTTAGTTCCTTTAGCCTGAAAGGTGCCTTAGGGCCAGTTCAAGTATCCTCAGTGGCAGACATTCTCTCACAATTAAGAATTTCGTTACTTTTCACTCGTGCATACTCTTCCTCACTCTCTTGGAAGCCTCAAGGTTCGAACCCGACTCACAATCACCTATCCATGAATGAATTTTTTGAAAGTATGTTTTAATAGGAGAGTTTGTGTAACCAAGAATGGACTTTAAAAGCTAAGCACTAGAGTCAAGAAATTTCTACGAAAAGCAAAGAGAAAATCACAAATGAATTGGTACGAAAAAAATAGGTATCAAGTATTAAGCATTGCTTAATGCAAACTAGCACTAGATCACTCTTAACAAGAGTGATTTTTCTACCCAATAAATAATCTTTCGCCAACAATCAACAAGCACTTCAATAAAAAAGGGCGCACTAAGCTCCCGCTATGCGCGGGGTCCGGGGAAGGGCCGGACCACAAGCACTTCAATAATCTCTTGATTTTTTTTATAAGCAACTCGACTAGAAGTTAGTCAGAACAACAACAACACAAGAACACCAATTCCTTTCCATTTTAATAACTACTTTCGGATCTTGATTTCAAGAACTTGGAACATGGGATTGTTAGAACAACGCCCTAGCCTTCGCGCTGACACTAACTGATCTGATCCGAGATACACAAAGCAACAAAATATAACATAATAATAATTGAAACAAATTAAAGAGATAATTCGATAAAAAATAATCGACAATATTTGAATACTCAAACAGTGAAGTGATTTAGAACCATATATGAACGTCTCAAGAAACAATCGATATATGACATCGATTACCTCCAAAGAACGACAAAGCAAAACCCAAGATAAGAAGAATAAAGAAGATTACCTTCAAAAATCCCAATTCTTGAAAACAGGCAATAGTGTGTCCACCTCGAACCAAAAGGTCCAATTCTCCTATTTTATAGTCCTCTTTTAAAAGCCTGTTGCAGAGAATGGCGCAATTACGCGGTGGTTGGAGTAATTGCGCTGACCTTTCTCTTTTGGATAATGGCTCCTGGCGTAATTGCTCAGTGGTTGGCGCAATTGACAGAAACCCTTCTGTCTTGAATTTTCGCTCCTTGCGCAATTGTGCAGTGGTTGGCGCAATTGAGTAGCACCTTCCTTGTGATCTTTACTCGGTCACTTCTTCCCAGAAATCTTCAAGCTTCCAAATGTGGTATCCTTTGCATGAAACATTAAAATGGTTCTCCAAACACCTTCTAGTGAATTCTTGAAGATCATGCAACTTCTTAGCGGAAATTCCTTGAGCGTTCTTGGACTTGGAGCGAGTCAATGGTCCCCTAGACAATTCGAGATCATTCACAATGTTCTCCGGTTTTCTCGTTATCCAAGATCGTATCACTTCCTTGCATGATTTTCCTAGTTGTTTCCAGCTAACCTTCAGTGGATAAAATTAGAATTTTGTGCTGATTGTTAGCTGTAAAATTTTAAAATGGCCAAATCCTATTAGGCATAGCTGTAAAGCTGTTTGACAAATATATGATATATATATATATATATATGTGTGCCTGTATACTTATATAGGTAAAGTGAACAAATTTAGAATTCAGCTATTGATATCTGGAGTGTTCTTTCACATGTTGTCTCTCGCGCTTTCCTTCCGCATCAAGCAAATCTTTGCTTGAGCCAAATGTGTAGGGCATCTACGCGATACGAAGGTATGTGATACCATCAAATATAGCCGTAAACTGGTGATAGATTGAAGTAATATGTGCTCTCTTGTGAGTTAAAGAGAACTACAATGAGGCTGGATTTAGATGCTGATATATCTCAATATGATAAATATTATTTCCTTGTGAAAACTTAAAAATGATTACTTCATGGGTGAACTTCAATCTGAGTTTCTCAAATGGTTGTTTCACAGTTTCACACTGAGATTTTCATTTTCCTTGATAACTGTCATGAAGTTGGAGTTTTCTTATTTCATTTTCAATTTTTATACATTCAATTTTAACTTCCTATTTTTACAGCCTGAACGTCCCACTTTGTCAAATATTAATTTGGATATACCCGTTGGTGAGCTAGTTGCAATTGTGGGTGGGACTGGAGAAGGAAAGACATCTCTGATTTCAGCAATTCTTGGGGAGCTTCCTCCCTTGGGCAATACAAGTGTCTCTATCAGAGGAACTATTGCATATGTTCCTCAAGTTTCTTGGATCTTCAATGCCACTGTGAGTTTCAGTGTATCCAAATTGCTTGTTATGCCTGTAACATAATTCTGTTTTCATGAACATGCTATTTCAGGCAGTCTTGATAATATTTGTGGATATTTATAAAATGTGGATAATTTTTTTTTTTGTGTATTTATAACAATGCAATTACCTTTAACTTACTGGTTTTCAGGTACGTGAAAATGTATTATTTGGTTCCAACTTTGAACCAACAAGATATTGGAAGGCAATTGATGTCACTGCGTTGGAGCATGATCTTGAGTTACTTCCAGTTAAGTACATTGATCGATCTCTTTGACTGTGCAAGAATATATGGAGCTCAACATGTCTGGAAGTATATGAGTCAATATATCTTTGTGATGTGTGGAATTCACTATTTACTAGTAAGTCTACATGAAAATGACATGTTCACATATCTAAAACATTCAGGGTGGAGACCTTACAGAAATTGGCGAAAGAGGGGTGAATATTAGCGGAGGACAAAAGCAAAGAGTGTCAATGGCTAGGGCTGTCTACAAAAATTCCGATGTCTATATTTTTGATGATCCCTTAAGTGCTCTTGATTCACACGTGAGCCAGCAGGTAATTATCTTGTATGAATGCCTGTGCAATACCATTTCGGCAAGGGAAAGGGGTACCAGTATGTGGTTTCCATATAAATATAGTTATTGTCATCATCCTTCTATTCTCTGAATGATTTTCTTCTCATTTGAGCATATTAGCCATTCCACTCTCTGGGTTTTATTTAATTACTAAGAACTTATTCATTCCATATTTGATCAACGGATATAGGAGGAGGAAATGGAAGCGTAAGAGGAAAACGAGAAACTGGGTGGAAATGATGATGTAGTACTTTGCCATCTGAGTTCGTAGAATTCATGAAAAGTTTGGGTTTTTAGACGTGACTGAACATCCATTTTTGTTTACGTTGGTACACACTTTGTAAAGGCTTTGGAAAGAAAATAAATTGCTTAGACAGGGCGTGCAACGGAAGGATGTTCCTGAAGTATCACTTACTTTTTATCAGGTTCCTGAAGTATCACTTATATCCTAAAAACGGCAGATATAGCTTAAGTTACCTGGGGAGCACTGCCCTAGCACAGTGATTGACATTACCAAGATAGGCTACTTACTACGTACAATTCCGTGCCTGCATCATCAATGTTGGTACAATTGCATTATTCTATCTACTAGCTAGTACCTCTTTGTTACTCACCAGATCACACCCTCTACTTATGGTACAACATCACCTGAGAGACCTTCCTGTCAATATCCAATCCTCATTTCCACCACCTGTGTATTTTTCCAAATTGACTTACCTCTTTTATATATGCAGTAACTGATTACTTCACGGAATTCACTGAGCAATTGTTCCATCATTCTCTTTGCAGTGTGAAAGCATACGCTAGATGCAATTTGGATCTAACCTGCAGTAGAATGGTGTTTTTTCAGGTTTTTAAGAACTGTATAAAGGAAGAATTGCAAGGAAAGACTAGGGTGCTTGTGACAAATCAGCTGCATTTTCTACCTCAGGTGGATCGGATCATTTTGGTCTCCGAAGGAATGGTGAAAGAGAATGGGACCTTCGAGGAGCTTTTGGAAAACAGCACACTTTTTCAGAAGCTAATGGAAAACGCTGGGAAAATGGAAAGTTATGGTGTTGAAACTGAATACGACCCAAACTTTGACAATGAGAGTTCACAGTCTTCGAACATAAGGCATGAGCTCCAAAAAGATGTAACCTCCGTAACCAAAAGGAGAGCTGGTAAATATGTTCTTATCAGACAGGAAGAGCGGGAAACTGGTATTGTCAACTGGAATGTTTTGATGAGGTAATTAGTTAAAGTACATGCTTCGAGACATTTATCCTTCAAATGTTTAATCAAGTCACTCATACAATATACAGGTCATTCAACAAGTTTAGAATCCTAATTTCTTTTGTAGAATTTAACAAGCATGAGTTACGACACTTATTTACATATACAACAACAACAATATACCCAGTGAAATCCCACAACGTGGGGTTTGGGGAGGGTAAAGTGTACGCAGACCTTACCTCTACCTTGGTAGGTAGAGCGGATGTTTTCGATAGACTCTCGGCTCAAGACAGAGCATAAGCACAAACAAAGAAAAAACAAAATCAAAGCAAGAGAAACAGTCAGACCCAGTCAAAAAATTTAAAGCAGTATGAAAATGCTGGTATCAAAAGCGAATAAGCCATGATAGCGCATTTCGAAAAAGTAAGCAGTAACTAGCGCATGTAAATAAGCTAAACAAAGTACACTAAAGGACATATAGCAGCATAAATCAAACTACGGGGGACTATAAAACAATAATGCGCCTATTAGTATGATAGGCTAAGCAAACTTACAATAATAACACTACAACTACCAGTTTGCAAGCGTAAGTAGGACTACGCTCGACTACCTACTACCTTTCTACCCTAATCCGTGTCCTCCTCAACCCCCTATCTAAGTTCATGTCCTCAGTAAGTTGTATCTGCTCCATATCTCATCTAATCACCTCTCGCCAATACTTTTTCGACCTACCTCTACCCCTCTTAAATCCGTCCATAGAAAACCTCTCACACCTCCGCACTGGGACATTTGTGTCTCTCCTCTGCACATGCCCAAATCATCTCAACCTAGCTTCCCGCATCTTATCCTACATTGAGGCCACTACTCTGTCCCGGATATCATCATTTCTAATTATATCCCTCTTGTATACCCGCACATCCATCTCAACATCCTTATATCCACAATTTTCATCTTTTGATGTGCGAAGTCTTGACTGACCAACACTCTGCCCCATACAATATAGTCGGTTAACCACCGCCCTATAGAACTTGCCTTTAAGTTTTGGTGGAACCTTTTTATCGCATAAGACCCAGATGCGAGCCTCCATTTCATCCACCCTGTCCTAATACGATGTGTGACATCATCATCAATCTCTCCACCCCCTTGGATAATAGACCCGTGGTAGTTGAGGCTTTCTTTCTTTGGAATGACCTGAGTACCAAACCTTAACTCCACGCCTGTCTCAAGGTCGCTCCTGTTACTGAACTTGCACTCTAAGTATTCTGTCTTGATCCTACTCAGCCTGAACCTTTTAGATTTCAGAGTCTGTCTCCAAACCTCTAGCTTAGCTTTCTCTCCGCTACGAGTCTCATCAATCAGGACTATGTCGTACGCGAATAACATACACCGTGACACCTCCCCTTGGATTTGTCGCGTCAGTCCATCTATCACCATGGCAAATAAGAATGGGCTAAGAGCTGATCCCTGACCAACATCACTGGAAAGTGCTCTGAGTCTCCTCCCACTGTCCGTACCTTGATCTTGGCTCCATCATACATATTCTTGATCGCCCTAGTGTACGCCACAGGTACACTTCTAACCTCCACATAATACGACACTTATTTACATATCAATTGAAAAATTCTAGGCACAAAATTTTCTCGCACATTCCCACGCTGTTCTCTCGCGTCTTCCATGGTATCTAGACATTGGTGGGCAGAAAATGTTATTTTCTACTGGTGCAATTGCTTCTGGCATCTAGGAAAAGAGTATTGCATTTCATTTCTAGTGGTTTGTGCCACCTTTAGGGACTCAACGTCATCGTTGAGGTTTACCGCACCACCATACAAGGGGATATATCGGCTCTAAAACCACTTGTAATGGCTAGGCCCAACTGCCAAGTTATTGTCCACTCTAACGCAACCTTTTAGGCCTCACGGTATTCTGCCCTTCATCTTTAGCTCGAAAGGCGTCCCCGCTATTGAATTCCTGGCCTAACCTTATATAGCCCCCAACTTTTTCTCCATTTCCGATGTGGTATTTGTATAAGGTAAGCTTCACAGGGAACTCTCTTTCGAGTTCAACCTCCAGCAATCTGTGGGCTGTTATACTTTCCCTACCTTAAAGACTTAGTGTCCTCACTGATATTTTCCCCACCACCATACTAGGGGAGGTATTTGCTATGACATCATTCTGGCACGACCCAGGCTCAACTATTAAAATATTGCCGGCTTCAGCCAACATTTGGAGCCTCCTTATTGTCCCCATGGTCTCTAACCCAAAAAGTGTCTCAACAATTGAATTCCTAGACCACCTTATATGGCCCGTCATTCTCCTCCTATTCAGATGTAAGATTTTCCTAATTTAACAGTGAACTCCACTTTAGAGTTCAACCGTCAGGGTCTGGGGGTTGTTCTTCTAAACTTACCTTAGGAAAATCTCATATCAAAATAGGAGAGGGAAGTTAGGATTCAAAAAAGGCATGTTCAGGAATATTTGTTGAGGTGTCTTCTTGGTTAAACCCACCGTGAGGCTCCAAAGGTTGGGCAAAAGTAGACAATAACTTAGCAGTTGGGATGGGTCATTGCAAGTGTTACCATGGTCGGTACTTGCCCTAGTACTGTGGTGTGCCAAACCTCATTGAGGACAATAAGTCCCTATGGGGACGAGGCCCAAGTGTAATAGCCCGCGGACCTTTGGTGGTTGAACTCGAAAGGTGGTTTGTTGTGAAGCTTGCCGTAGACAAATCACATCTAAATTGGAGGGAAAAGTTCGGGGCCATTGAGGTTCATGATTCAACTGGACAAAACCATGAGGCCCCAAAGGTTGGGTTAAAGCGGACAATATCTTGATAGTTGGGCTTTAGCCGGTACATCTGTACTCTTTTAAGATACTAAATTGCCTTCAACCAGAATGCAGTATTCAGAAATAGATTGTTTGCCAAGGGGGATCTTGCCCGATTTGCATTTGAGTACCCTACCATCTTCTCATGTCCCTGATCCTCGTAAAGTAATTCTTTTCCTGGAGTAAATTTTATATCCAAAGCATATCACCCCGAAGAGTGTCACTTGGAGAATCTAGGAACTAACTTACTAAGCTTGTGGAGACAATACCAAATCAAATCACCGTGAAAGAATTCAACTTGCCATCCATTCCCTTCATTAATTTGAATTTATGTCCCAAGTATCATTAAGGTTGAGGCTGTGATAGAGAATAAAGTTCTCTCCAATTTATTGGTCCTGAAATTAATCAACCATGACACGACCATATTGCTTAAACAGTTTCATACTTTAAACCTTGGGTTATTTCTTGAGGAGGAACTGTTGCTTTCATGATGAATTCTTCCTTTTCCTTCTCACATATAAACATCATTGCGGAATGATACCATTGAAGGTAGTTGTGTCCGTTCAATTTGTGATGACCTATAATGGGAAGAAGATATCTGTCTGCCCCTCCGTTGCTACCTGGAACAATGGCTTCTTGACCAGAGGTGATACTGGAGGAGGAGGAGAAGGAGGAAGTATGCCTTTCATTTTCCGTTTTGTTGATGATCAAAGGTGGCTGCTAGGGTTCGAAGATTACTCTACCATGACGAAAAACAGAGAAGAATAAGAAGAATTGTAATATGTCTTGTTAGTTGTTACTACGAGCTGGTTACAACACTACATCTAGTTGGAAAACAGAAAACATAAGTCTAACTTGCTGATTTAATTTCCCGACTCGGTGGAGAACAATCTTTCATTCAAATCAGGAAATTAATCTGGTCAAGGAATGAATCTAATTGATTTGATTTCCTTATTTGGTAAAAGAAGCCTCTCTATAAAAGCTGGAAATTAATTAGCATTGGCTAATGGATAAATAGAATCAAGCACAATCTGATTTACAGAATTATTCAAGTCCCTTTTCCTTTTCTTCAAATATCATCTTCCTTGTTTTTCCCAAATAACAACCATATCTAACCTAAATATCTAGCAAATACTATTAGGCGAATATGACTATGTCTATAATGGATTTAAGGGAGCTTTCACCATGTCACCCTTGTAAAGTTTACATTGCACTTGTTTAGATGATAAAAGTAACAGAGAAACCCTTCAATGTTTCATTAATCATCAGACTCAAGAATAGATTCTTATTTAACTATGTTTAATAGAAACCCTTGGCTTATGGTTTTAAAATTGTTTTTCTTCAAATTTCCTTTTCAGGTATAGAGATGCTTTGGGAGGCTTGTGGGTTGTCCTTATACCGCTTGTCTGCTACACATTGACTGAAATCCTTCGTGTTCTGAGTAGCACTTGGTTAAGTGTCTGGACAAAAGCAAGTTCCTCAAAGAACAGTGGAGCTGGATTCTATATTTTGGTGTATGCTATTTTGTCGTTCAGTCAGGTGAGATTGCACTTTTCCACCTTTATTAATTGCAATCATTGGTGATCATCCTTAATTATTCAAGTTCATTTGCTACATATACTTTTGTTTTCCTTATCATCCTTACATCTAAAGATGGGAACTTAGCCTTATTTAAAGGAGAAACTTTCCTGCTACAGAATTTATTTCAGTAAGGATGAAGCCCAATAATATATTTCTGTATCAGGGAGCTCCTCCATTAGCTTAGTACTTTAACTGTATCAGTTAAAAAAGAAGATAAGAGGTGAAAATAAATTTCCTAAATTTGATTATGTTTATTCAGTATGTTGTATGGGGCGGAGTGTTGGCCCGTCAAGACGTCGCACGCCCAAAGGATGAGAGTGGCAGAGATGAGGATGCTAAGATGGATGTGTGGGCATAGGAAGAAGGATAGAATTAGAAATGAAGATATCCAGGGCAGAGTGAAAGTGGCCTCAGTAGAGAATAAGATGCGGGAAGCGAGGTTGTGATGGTTTGGGCATGTGCGGAGGAGAGACACGAATGCCCCAGTGCGGAGGTGTGAGAGATTGGATATGGACGGGTTCAGGAGGGTAGAGGCAGACCGAAGAAATATTGGGGAGAGGTGATTAGACGGGATATGGAGCAGGTGAACTTACTGAGGACATGATCTTAGATGGGGGGTTGTGTAGGGCACAAATTAGGGTAGAAGGGTAGTGGGTAGTCGAGCGTAGTCCTACTTACGCTCACTCTCACAATCTGGTAGGGGTAGGGTTATTACTATAGGCATGCCTAGCATATCATACGAATAGGTGTAGTGTTGATTTATAGTCTTCTAGTCATATTTCTCCTGCTATACGCTCCGTAATGTACTTGATTTATTTCATTTATCTGCATGATTATTGCTTCCTTTTCAGGATGCGCTATCATGGCGTATTCGAGTTTGCTATCAGCATTTTCTTACTGCCTTATTGCTTTAAATCTTTAAGTTTTTGGACTGGGTCTTACCTTTTTTTCTGTTTTTTGTTTTCTGTTTTTGCTTCTGTTCTGCCTATCCTGAGCCGAGGGTCTCGCGGAAACAACCGCTCTACCTACCAAGGTAGAGGTAAGGTCTGTGTACAATCTACCCTCCCCAGACCCCACGTTGTGAGATTTTACTGGGTATGTTGTTGTTGTTGTAGAGGAGTGTTGTAACTCTTAAGTCCATGAACATAAATTAAAGGAGGCTCATTCTGGATTCACTTTCCACAGGTGATTGTAACACTGGCAAATTCCTTTTGGTTGGTTATCTCAAGCCTAAATGCAGCTAAAAGGCTTCATGATTCCATGCTGCATTCTATACTTCGAGCACCAATGGTATTCTTCCACACTAATCCATCTGGACGCATAATCAACAGATTTGCAAAGGATCTTGGTGATATTGATCGCAATGTTGCAAATATTGGTAATACGTGTCTCAGTCAAGTGTGGCAGCTGTTCTCGACATTTGTTCTCATTGGCGTCATCAGCACTATATCTATGTGGGCTATAATGCCACTTCTAATCCTATTTTATACCGCCTATTTATATTATCAGGTCCGTTAAACTCCATATGTTTAGTTTCCCTTTATTTTGTCTATCCCTCTACATATGGTTTTCTCTTCTTCCCTTGAGCTCCGGCTATTGTTCTTGATTTAGCAGATACTACTGCTTTCTTTTTCCCATACTTCTAGACATATTACCCAATCATATGCACCATCCATGAAAATTCTTCAACTTTTGATTTTACAATATTCTACACTGAGGATCAGGTGATATAATACTACTATGTATGCTTCACAGAATACATCCCGCGAAGTGAAACGTCTAGATTCCATTACCAGGTCCCCTGTGTATGCACAGTTTGGAGAGGCTATAAATGGTTTATCAACCATCCGTGCATATAAAGCACATGACCAGTTAGCTGCCATTAATGGGAAATCTATGGACAACAATGTCAGATTCACTCTTGCCAACACAAGTACAAACCGCTGGCTGACCATAAGGCTTGAGACACTAGGAGGCATAATGATCTGGTTGACTGCAACATTTGCCGTTATACAGAATGGGAGAGCAGACGACAAGGTTGCTGTTGCTGCTACTATGGGTCTGCTCCTAAGTTATTCTTTGAATATTACTACCTTACTCAGCAATACTCTGAGACAAGTAAGCAGAGCTGAAAATAGTTTAAATGCTGTTGAGCGTGTTGGTACATATATAGATTTGCCATCAGAGACTCAAAATGTTATTAGCAGCCGGCCTCCTCCTGGCTGGCCGTCATCAGGGTTCATCAAATTTGAGGATGTTGTCCTACGTTACAGACCTGGACTTCCTCCTGTCTTGCATGGTTTGTCATTCACAATTTCTTCAGGTCAAAAAGTTGGTATTGTTGGAAGAACTGGTGCTGGAAAATCGAGCATGCTTTACGCTTTATTTCGAATTGTTGAAATTGAAAGAGGGAGAATATTGATTGATGATTGTGATGTTGCTAATGTTGGATTGACAGATCTTAGAAGTGCTCTTAGTATCATACCCCAATCACCAGTTCTTTTCTCTGGTACATAATTCTCTTTCAGTTATTTTTGGTACTATGTCACTCTTCCACAGCCCAGGATTGGCTCGAGTTTAAAAAATGTAATAAGCGACTTAAAATCGATGCATGCATACCGAATTTTGAATCAGTCTACTCAATCAGTTTGGAATTATATTATGAGCAAATGTGAGAGTTTATGCTAGGTGCTGATGAATGAGTTTGTACCCCTTGTTCTTTTCCTTCATACAAATTCATATGCTCTGGTAATTAGTACATATGTGGATAGGTTTATGTAGATTTCTATGACAACTAGTGAAGTATTAGTGTATTACAATCTTCTCCCTGAAAACCAAGCTTTGAGGCACACAATCACATATCAGGTGAAGTCT
Source organism: Przewalskia tangutica (assembly GCA_029844215.1). Lineage (NCBI taxonomy): Eukaryota > Viridiplantae > Streptophyta > Magnoliopsida > Solanales > Solanaceae > Przewalskia > Przewalskia tangutica. The sequence goes on along the minus strand of CM056729.1, from coordinate 12,836,162 downwards.
TCTCCAATTAACCATAACAATTTTATCTGGATTTATCCCGCATTTGGTAGCACAAGGTATTGGGCAGATAGGGATCCTTTATCTGGTTTTGGGGTATTAGTCTATCCTGGGGGTAGGGGTGATACTGTTATCCAGGACTAGATAAGCCTCAGAATTTTCTAGTTTCCTTCCATTTTCTCTTCTTCCTTCTCTTCTTTCAATTCCTTCGACCTTCTACCCTTGGTGTAATCTGGGACTATAATACCAAATCTTGCCTCAGACCAAGTGACCCCTTATAATATCTGCTGAAGTTATTGTTGCAGGACTACAGATTAGCCTAAAATGTAAAACTGTATGCGTGTTTTTCTCATTATTCAGCTTTTCATTTTCATCAGGTACTGTACGATTTAATCTTGATCCTTTTAGCAAACACAATGATGCTGACTTATGGGAGGCATTGGAGCGGGCACACTTGAAGGATGCCATAAGGAGGAATGCCGTTGGTCTAGATGCTGAGGTGAGCTCTTGTCCTTTCAATCTGCTTCAAGTTAAAGTCGGTGATGTTAAAAGTATCGGTAGGTGTAGAAATTGCTGCTTTTGAGAATTAGCCCCGACCCATAAAAGATAGACCTGAAAGGCTAGATTTCACCCTTTCTAGATGAAATTCTTGTTTAGGTACCTAATAAGCCCTTGTAAGGTGGAGGCATATATGTTGCATGATCATTGTCCTCGACTCCTCGTAAAGCGGATGCATAGGGATATGCAAGAGGCTGAAAAGCCATACTCCGCTAGCACTAGCGAGTTAGCAAACAACTCAGTGTTTTTCTTTTCTTTCGCCTTCTTTTATTCCATTAGGTTAAAGGAAGTTAGGGTGGGGTCGTGATGAGGGAGGCCAACCTATGTGAGAACTTTGAATTGTGGAACAACAGTCATTATATCTTAGAAGGCTGTTCTGACAGAAATGTGATTTGGGATGATAAAAACGTATTGGACCATTTACAGGATGTTATGGTGATTTATGTTAATGATTAAGAAACTTTTCCATTTTTCCGTACCACTGAAGAATTTTGTTTATCTTAAAATACCATAATTCAACATAGATATCTACTTAAGTAACATTAACTGGATTATTCATTTGAAAAGAATGAAATAAACGCATTCGGAGAAACATGCACAAATCTATGTAAGGTATACTGTGGAATAATTATCATGTATGTATTTGCTTCTGTATGTTGTTTGTCGAGGTATATTGTTCTAATATAATATTCTTCAGGATGCTTAATGTTGGAGAAACTTTTGGCCTGAGATGGTTTTTAATAAAGAAACATGGTCAGTGAGGATTCATATAGCCGACTACAACTTGTTTGGTATTAAGGAATTGTTGTTTCTGTTGTTGTTCAGAATGCTTAATGTGATTCTTTGCAAATCAAATGACGGGAATTAAAAAAATTGTTTGACTTACATATTACATATGTAGTGGTAGAAGAAAATGTTATGATAACTAGACAAGTTCATGACAAGTTTGTTTGGTAGAAAAGCATCACGTTCTAGATTATGTTTTAGTTGTCTAATGCATTTATTAGAATTTGTTGAATATGGAGAGAAATTTACTTGGAATGTGTCAAATTTTGGGATGCTTCAATGTTGAAAGAAGGTTCACTTATTGAAATGGAAGGAGTGACTAGAAAAAGGTTCCTTTGGTCATAATGTTGTTTTGGGCTATATTAAGGTTTCAGAAGGTGGCGAGAACTTCAGTGTTGGACAGAGACAACTTTTAAGTCTGGCTCGAGCAATACTGCGAAGGTCAAAGATTCTTGTTCTTGATGAAGCCACAGCAGCTGTTGATGTTAGAACTGATGCACTTATTCAGAGAACCATACGAGAAGAATTCAAAGCATGTACAATGCTCATTATTGCTCACCGTCTAAATACCATAATAGACACTAATCGTATTCTAGTGATTGATGCTGGGAAGGTATATGCTTGCAAATCTTGTTCTTCCACTGTTCCTTCTTTTTTCTTCATATCCTACTATACTTTTCCTATTTTCCTTCTTTCAAACATTTGCTACTTATATTAGGTTGTTGAGTATGATACTCCACAGAACCTCCTGCTTAGTGAAAGAAGTGTTTTCTCTGGGATCGTTCAGAGCACAGGGGCCGCAAATGCCCAGTATTTACGTAACTTGGTACTTAATGAAGAGAGAGATCACACGTTCATGGAAAGAGAACTCATGCATATAAATAGGAAGAGGAGATGGGAGGTATCTTCCCAGTGGAATATGGCTGCACAGTATGCTCTTGCTACAAATATTTCAGCTTCACTGAACGATTTTCAAGTGATGGAATGTCAAGATAAAAACAACATTCTGCGTGCAACGAAGGAGGCAGTTGTAACACTGAAGGATGTTTTGGAGGGAAAACATGATAAAGTTATTGAAGAGAAACTTCGTTGCTCTAAGTCTAAGGTGCCTAGAGAAAGATGGTGGCCATCTTTCCTTCGTGTTGTTGAAGGTAAGAATTTTCTTACACTTCTTATTTTCCCTTTTCACCGTATTACTGTTAACTTGGTAGGTTCCTCACATTTCGCTAAAACATAAATGAGCCCCAAGCCAATACTATAGAAACCATGTTGTGAGTTGAGACGTGGTTTTCTTTATTTCTGAGATATAGACTTCTATTTCCAAAAGAATTTTGATACTTGGAACATGAAAAGAAAATGCAAGGTTGTAGTTACTGCTTGTGTTTCCTGGGCATGCATGCCACACCCTAGATTGGAGTGATTCCTTCAATTGAAATTACTGCTAATCATGTCATTCATACTCTTGATTTTCCAAAATGAAAACTTTAAACATAAATGCAAAAATCAATGTGAAATAGGGCTAATTGCTCTTTATTTTAGCAGTGTAGTTTCAAGATTGACCAGTGAGATGCATATTCTCTTCCTGTGGGAGAACTGACATGAGTGCAACTGGTATTGTAATATTCCGCAAATGGTTTACCAAATTACATGTTTCCATTTTTTGTGAGTAACCAGTCATCTTAATGTTGCATTTAATCACAAGTTGGTGTTATTTCTCATTAATTTATGCTTTTCAAAAGACCAAAACTAAATCAAAATTCAGTATGACAAAGCTCATGCTTCTGCTTTGGTTCAGGTCTTGCTGTTATGAGCAGGTTGAGGCAGGACAAAGTTCCTCTTCTTGGAGATGGTTTGGAAGAGGGATCAGAACATCAGCATCCTGATGAAATGTAGCGAGATATTTTTCCATTTCTTTTTTCCCTAGTTCCATATCATATTTTATTATACTGTAATACAGCCTTCTATTTCCAGATCAATTGGAGTTTAGAAGTTCGGCTCAGGTCAAGGAAAGGACCTTGGTGAAGATAATTTATGTACACTACCTTTCTTTGAGAAAGAGGTTAAGATATACTAAGAACCATCATTATCATATTCTTTTTCCTGCCAACATTTTATGAACAATTTCGTTAAAATAATCTCCAATATTATTTCAAATATTTGAGGGTTTTTTGGAATTATACTTTCTACCGATCATCATCTTATTAGCATTTGTCAGACCTTGAGCAGTGACTTGCTTAGTTGCTTTCTTTTAGTATGATCGAGGCACTAAGAATCAATTGAATGGAACTAGCCTAACCCTCATTCTGTCACAATCGATCCCTCACTTTTTGTAACATCTCGTACCTTCACGCTAAGATTTAATGGAACTAATATGAGGAGTATAGAAAGTGTTTTGAAAACTAAAAGGTATAAGAAGAGTCTTTGGGCGAAGTATAGTTGGAAGTTACTCTGCGGGCCATATTTTCAAGTGTGTTTGCACAATGCCTCACTTCAAGAGAGTATTTGGAGAATTCTGTAAAGAATTTTGGAAAACTTCCTTCACGGAAGTTGTAGCACTTTGAAATACCTTTCCAAATATATGGTGGAGCTCAAACAGATATTTGTGCAAAAAGTTATGCCCGTTTTACTGAATGCTGTCAGCAAAGTCCAAAAACGTAAAATTTTGACTTATGTAAAATGGACCTAGGAGCTCGCTGAGCTCAGCTCAAAGCGAGATAGAGTTGTGCTTTGGACCTCGCTCAGCGAGGTGTAGGGTCCCAAAATGGAAAATTTCAGAAAAATTGGCTAAGTACATTTTGGATAAGTGAGCTTGTTGAGCTTAGCTCAAAGCAAGGTAGGACCTCGCTTTGGAGCTCGCTCAGCGAGACAGGGGTCCAAAATGCTCATCCTTTAAATATTTATTTAGTTCGAAAAATCATTTACCAACTCGTCCAACCTCGTAGAAAATCCTCTCAAGAGTGTTTCTCTCTCTTCTCAACCTCCTACAACAAGGTTAGTTCGCTCCTAACGATTTCTTAGTAATTATAACATTAAATCATGATTAATAACATGTTTCTTCAACCAAAACATAGGAATAACAAGTAATTCTTCTCCAACAATTATGTCACAGCCCGAACCATGGCCTAAACGAGACACAACACTCGGTGTCTAGTGCATGTGATCAAGCGAACCACATGACGCTGAATCAACATGTGCATCAAAAGTTCAAAACATACTATAGTAATAATAATGAAGTATATAGTAATGATAATGAAGCATATAAAACTATGTACTGAAGATAGTCTGAAATATCATAGCGGAAGTGATATGAAAATATCATAAGTCTGGATAACTGAAAACTGACATGTCTGACTTACTGCACTAGTCTAGTCTATGAAACCTCTGACATGAGTTTGACTAAAAATCATCTACCAAGACAAGGCCCTGACATACCTCTATCCTAAAATATAATACGGAAATAATAGACTGACACCCCGAATGAGATGAGGCTCACCAAATAGCTAAGACTGAAGCAATCCTACTACGCAGATTCGTCGTATTGAAACTCGACACCTGAACCATGAAGTGCAGGCCTCATGCAAAGAGACATTAGTACATTTGAATTGAACTAGTATGTAAAGCAACTGAAATAAATAACATAGTTGTGGCATGTGGGTACTAAAAAAAGGGCAACTCAAATCAATAAACAGATACTATACTGAATCTGAAACTCATAACTGATAACTAAAAGCTGAACAAGGAAAGATAATACGAATATTCCCTGTACTAAAATGGAGAGCCACATGTTTAACCGAAATAATAAATAATAATAGTTGTGGCCTTAGGCCCAAGTATACATATACATAAATTGTGGCCTTAGGCTCAAATATATTTGTGGTCTTGGGCCCAAAATACAGGTGCTCAACATGATACTGGACTACTGAAATATACTGATATGAAATACTGAACATGAATTCACGAAATGATTATGAGTACTGAAGCTTTAACTAATTTACGAACATGCTGACTATTCTAAACTGAGACTCGTGGATATCAAACACAAGTTTATATTGATTATGCGATGAGTTCACAACAATCAAAGTGATAATTATGAACAACTGTGAATTTCTAATTTTGAGGATAGACGTTTGTTAGACATATTTTATATACCATTTTTGAGTCATTTTTAATTAGTATTTTGCTCGTTTTTGTTGTGTTTAGTATAGTATTAGGCTTGTTTTTCTTTCTTTTGAGTCGAAGCGGTCCAAATGGCAAAAAGGAATTAAAAAGGGGCATAAAAGGAGGAATCCGAGGCAGGAAAGGACAGAAAATGAAGACCCGGACAAAATCTAGCGCGCCGATCAGTGACGCAGCGGGCTGCAGAGAATACCCAGAAGATTTAGCGCGGCTAATCAACAACGCGGCGTCGATGCGGAAAATTCGATTCAGTTTTAATTGGCAAAGGGCAAATAGGTCCATAGGGCAGGAAATTTGACAGATACAAAAGCCCTAGGAATTATTCTTTTAGAGGGGGACCATCATTCTAAGGGAGAACAGAACACAGGGCAAGATTGAGAGCTGCAATTGGAGACTTTAGCTTAGAGTATTTTTCTTTCTTTCTTTTTAATTCAGATTATGTTGGTAATTGTATTAGTTCTTAGCATGTCTATGGCAAGGAGCTAAACATTTTATTAGAGCTTTCCTTTGGAATCACTTGAAACTTTTATTCATGAATTAATGCATTAGTTGATTTCTTCTTCACTTAGATTAAGATCTATTCAATAATTGTTTTGAATGTTTGATAGTTAATTGATCACTAATTATCATAACTCATATAATTTCGAATCAAGAATCGAGAGGAGAGATTTGAATATGCTGTAATTGAATAGACATAGGTTAAAATCATGGACGAAAGTACCCCGATACTTGTGTAGCATAATAGGTTACTGTTCTTAATCCTCCTATGTAGTAAATCCTATCATAGAAATATAGAAGAGTTTTGCACTGGGGTTGAGTGATTATATATCCTAACCGAAATATAAGACAATCTAATTAACCACTATCTTAACGAAGAAGAAGAATCATTCTAGTCGCATTAAGGATTGAATAGAGTGGATAGTCTAGGAAATTGGAAGTCCTAATTCCTTCATAATCTGATTACAACTTAAATAGTTTAATTAATTCTTGCAATTATTCTAGTAGTTAACCAAAAATCAAACTCAATTATCGATCGTCAAATAGATACCAAAAAAATAGATGAACGGTAATTAGAAACCAGTCTCTGAGTACGATATTCGGTCTTACAGACTATACTACTTGAGACAATACGTACACTTGCGTTAAGTGTGTGGAAATCGCCTGACAACGTTCTACTCATTTCATGAACTAGGGCATAAATATCAAATTCTGAAGTAATTCGCAGTAATCTCGATGAACGAGGCGTGGGGATGATTAAAGATATTCCCACACGTAGATAGACGCTCTATATACCTTAATCGCTCCAATACTTGTCTTAAAAAATCTGAACTTTGGAGTATAAATCCAAAACTTGAACCCTGAGCCTTTAGTTGGGTTTATCATGAAAAATCCTTAGTTAAGAACATTGGATTCTACTTAGAATTCATTAGGATTATGTTAGAATCACATAGAATCACGTGAAAAGGGATTACCTTGGTGTAGGAGATGGTTGGGAAGAGAGAGTCTTCGTTATACGGTTTGAGAATATGAAAAACTAATATTTAGAATCAAGTTGCATATTTATATCATTTGTTGTCGGGGGAAATTCAACGGTCCATTCGACGGTCCGTATAATCTGACCATCGTTTTTTGGAGATTTCCAGAGAGTGGTGAAATCTGGAATTTAATAGACGAAGAAGATTGACAGGCTGTCAAGCGTTTGATGGTTCGTAAAATTGACCAACAGGCCATCAATTTCAAAAGTGAAATTGACGGTTCACTTTGACGGTCCGTCAAATAATTGACGATCCGTACTTCCTACCGTCAAAATTCCTCTGTAGAGCTGAACCTAGTTTTTCCAACGTAAACTCCCCGTTTTAGTTTCCTGCACCCGTGGATTATGTACAACATTTAATTTGAAGGTACAAGGTGTTATAGATTTGAATCTAGGGTTTGAGTCATCTTCGTCAGCGAAGTAAGATAAATCTATTGGATTAAAGTGATTATAGGTATGTGAGGTTAATTCTCTGTGTGTGAGAACTTTATTAATCATTCACACGCCTCGCTCATCAAGATTAATATGAATTTCTTCAGATATAGAGATTATACCCTAGTTCATGAAAAGTCTAGAACTTCTATATTTTAAGAATATAACATTGTAGTTGTTCATAGTTATCACTTCAAATATTGTGAACTCATTACATAATCAGTATAGACTCGTGTTCGATATCCCATGAGTCTCAGTCGTGACAATTCAGTACTATGAATAGTTAATGCATCAAACTTCATAATCCATCTATGAATACATATCTTAGTCTAGTTCTGTTCAGTATTCCAGTGTCATGCATTACAATAATGTTCCTCAACTTATGACACTTCTTCGAAAATGGCAAAAATATGATGATCTCATATGTTACACACTTACGTTATGATTTTACATGAAAATAAATATGATGACTATATTATTTAGAAACTCATGATAGGATTCACGAAATCATAAAGAGTTTAATAAACGTAATTGTATCAATTGACAAGCATGCCTAAATTTCAGAACGCTTATGCATAGTAACACTCTATATCCCATAAATAGTATATGAGTTCATGTCTTAGTTCAGTTTAGTAATTATCAGTACTGCATATCAGCACCTTAGTATTTTTTCATGTCTCAGTATAGAAACTCTCAGAAGGGGAGCCTTGAAGTAACTTGTAAAGTTGATGTCATGTGACCAGAAGGTCATGGGTTCAAGCTGTGGAAACAAGCTCTTGCAGAAATGTGAGGTAAGGTTGCGTACAATAGACCATTGTGGTCCGACCCTTCCCCAGACCCCGCACATAACGAAAACTTAGTGCACCGGGCTGCCATTTAGTATAGAAACTCGCAATATCCTATAATAGTGTTATAGCATGACTCTAAAGATTCACGTTAGAACTACAGTTACGCACATAGTCTTGTAGTGGATGATGTTACCCGCCGTGTTATGAAGCATGTCACATGATCATGTGATATATAGCCTGACAATGGATGATACTTCCTGCCATGTTATGAACCATAGTGCATTATGATATATAGCCTAGCAGTGGATGATGTTGCCCGCCATGTTATGAACCATGATGCATTTAATATATAGCCTGACAGTGAATGATGTTGCCCTCCATGTTATGAACCATGGTGCATTATGATATATAGCCTGGCAGTGGATGATGATGTCCGTCATGTTATAAACCATAGTTCATTATGATATATAATCTGGCAGTGGATGATGTTGCCCGCCATGTCACGACCCCTGGTGCATTATTTGAGATACTTATTCTCTGAGTTAAAAAGGATTACGAACCCTAGTATGGTTCATTATTGCCTCCATTCTATGAGGCCCATTCGAGACTCATCCTTGAAGAAACCCAAAAAATCAAGTGGGTTGCGGCCAACGCAAACACCGCCGATGCCGCCCTAATGACCACCGACGACACACTTGCCAACCAGAGGGGCTCGATTTCTGCCACGCATCACCGACAAGCCAACGATCCAAAATGTGGCTCACAATCTCGGAATAACAACAAAGGGCGAAATTTCGACCGAAGTCACAATGGCCGGAAATGATAAGTAGGAAAGCGAGGCGCCTCGGCAACCGGCAACCACGCGGCACCTGCATGGCAAGGGCTCCTTCAGGCTACCTACCCACCATGGGCTACGCCTCTATCGTGTCCGCCCGACGCCTCACGTGGGCTAACCTCCTGACGACTCCAACCTGACATCTTCGACGCCAGAGCAGGCATACAATGTCCATGTCTCTCCTCCTTAAACCTACACACCGATGATTATTGAGGAGGCTATGAACACGATGTCCCTCAACATTCCAAACGACAGTTAATACATGGATATTGGCGCCACATCTCATATAACGGCGTCCTAAGGTACTCTTTCGTCTTATTTCAATATGAGCAATTTAAATCGTAATATTATTGTTGGTAGTGGATAAGACATTTCCATTCGAGGTTATGGAAAATCATCCATCTCCTCACCACATCCACCGTTAGTTTTAAACAATGTCCTCCATGCCTCGAAACTTATCAAAAATCTAATGAACTGTCTATTTGTTAAGTTAACTCGCTTTCACATGTTCAATTCAGTCAATCTAAAAGTTAGATTATTTTGGGTTAAATATGTAATTCAATTGACTCATGAGAACCTCTGTCAAAATATTTATAAGTTCTATATACATAACCATAATAAAAAAAGAGTTTTATTAATTTTGTTTGACGATTAAATAAATTATATGAAAACAAATAGATAGATTAAAATTTGGTAAGAATACATGAACGCGTTGGGAAATGATTCATGGTTCTCAATTCATGTAACTTTTGAGTTTTGAGCGGGATAATATTCTCACCGTTTATTAACTCCACTCTTTTTGATCTGTTAAATGATGTCAAAATCCGACCGACTAAAAGTGCAATTTTTCTTTAAAACAGGGAGCAAGAAATGAGTATGGGCTCAGGAAAGTATTTTCCTGGACTCGATTAAGGGAGGCCCACCTTTTATTTATTTTACAGAGAGATTTGTACGAATTCATCATGCCTAAAAAAGATGTGATCGGTGCACCTAAGGTGTTCGATAGAATGCCTGAAACAACTTAACGAACTTTTTATTGCTTTCCGTTTCCTCAGTTTTATATACAACAAACTTATTCAATGTCTCCATAGGAGGGCCAACATTTTTTAGGCATGTTGAAGGAATTACAGGAGTGTAAACATTGAATGAAAGGCAGGTTTTCAAGTATCTTGATAAATTCAGAGGTCCCCTACCTAAATTAAGCAAAAGGTTCTTATTTCCACTCATCAAGTTCGGGATCAATCAATTACTATGTGTCCAACAGGGTCACCATAGAAAGTAGTTTAGGTCAAATGGGCCAATTGGGCTTTTTATGGTGGATTTAAAGCTAGAGCAAGAACCATTAGATTTGATCTCTTAGACATTCGTGTCTTACATGTAGGGTCAAAATTAGACACTATAGGCTGAATTATTGGGAGGGGGGAGGGGGTCAAAATATGTGAATCATTACTCCGCCATACTCAAAAGTTAGTCGGACTGAGATGCACTGAATCAAGATGAGCTAAACAGCGAATCTTAGCCCAATTCGTTCAACTATTATCAAATTTCAATTTAGAGAATTTTACGACGCATTATGAGCTGTAATTATATTTTATGTATAAAAGTTTTCAAATAATTATCCTATATATTAAGACTTTTTTATTTGTAAACATATCTTCTCGAACTTTCTAATTTTCTCGCTCCCTCCAATTCATCCATCTTTGATCCCAAAATACTCGGCTAGTTCGTCAATTAAAAAAAATCGATGTCTGGAATTTTAAAGAATTTTGAAGTTTTATTTTGTTTGAGTTTTGAAGTGAGAAATTTGTTATTAAATTTATTTTTCCATATATTTTCTAATGTGAAGAAGTATTTGAGAAATTTGATTCCGCCAATGTCAAGTTAATGCTTCGAATTGGTTTCAATTAAACTCAAATTTTGTGTTAGAAATCAACTTGGTATTACCTGATCTTGTTGGAAATAGGTTGTAGGAGTCGATTATGAAGTTTGTATCCATTTAGAATTGTTCGAATTGGATAAAAACATTCGAAGTTGAATTTTGCAGAGAAAACTAGTGTATGTCACATGTATACCACTGTCTGTCATGTATATATTTATATGTATCCTATGTATATCATGTGTATCAATATCATCATATATACATATAGTAGAAATGACAGTTTGAATGTTTAGCAATTCAGGTCCTACTCCTAGTCAGATATTTTAGTTGGTCGTACCATGCATTTGCACATAGTAGAAATGAGAAATTTATATCCAAAGTGTTTGGCCCAGTGGCCATTTCATTAGGATATTGCTGTCTGGGGTCTCGTGTTTGATTCCCCTGACCAGCGAGAGTGGAACTGTATTCCCCTAAATAAATCTCTCCATTGTTCGCATGCAAGCCAAGCGTTGTATACTAATCCGTAGGGCCTGAATGGAGGTGGGATTTTCTGGGGTATGTGGCCGTAATGCGGTGGAACCAGTCACTTTAAAAAGTTTACTCTATCACAGTTTTGTCCTCCGGGGCATAGTCCAGTGGTAAAGTCTGGGCGCTATAAGCGCGCCCGTACGGACAGCGAAGTTCGATGGGAATTTGACATCGTCTCATCGATCACAGACGCTCAAAAACTAGCCACTGGAGCACATCCCGCGATTTACTGGTGATATAGTTGAAGGACCGGTGCCATCACCTCGAGGACGTCTGGATAATACCAGTGAAGTAGACAGGCGCAAAAAAAAAATGAGAAATTTATTTTTACAAAGATGGAAGATGTAAAGTGAACAACTGCTGAGTAGACCCCAAAGGGCACGTTTGGTACGATGTATTACGATGGATTGCACTGGACAAAAAAATAATATAATATTTGGTGAACGTTTTCAGCCGGACTGGACTATACTATTTCTAAAAATAGTACACTCCAACTGCCATTTTTTAGACTCATCTAATATATGGGTCTCCCATGTACTATACTAAAAATAAAAAATACAATCTATTATATATTAATACTCTAATAATGTTCGTTATATATTAATATAGTTCAGTCCATTACAATACAATACAATTAAACATAACAAACAAGTCCAAAGTGTACAAATGCCGTGGCTAACTAAAAGACAACGTGCCCAAAAGTAGAGATCACATAGACCAAATCTTTCCTAGTTCAGAAAAAACACCAATGAATATAATAGTTGAACTCAAGCAATGATCTTTCTTCTTTCCTTGTCAAAAATACCAAAACTACACATTCATCATCACCCACAATTCTCAACCATGTCCACCAATATCTTCAAGTCTCATGCATTTGCTGGCAACCCAATAAAACAAAGAACCCCAAAACCAACTGATCCATTTTCACCAACCTCTGCTCTTAAAACCCTTAAAACCCTTCTTTCAGGACATACCCAAGAACCCAATTCACCTAATTTCAAGATCTTGCCTTTCAGAAAGGGAAGACCTTTAGCCGGGTCAGTTAAAGAATCGAATGACCCGAATTGGCATTTGGTTTGGTTGAGTTTTGGTGATTGTAAAGCTTTGTTGGAGAAATCTGAGGTTAATTTGAGTGAAGATTCTTTGGTTTATCTGGGTTCTGATACTGAGGGTGATGGGGTTTATGTTGTGTATTGGGCTATTGATGTGACAGATGGTGGTAGTGGATTGGTTAAAGAATTGGGTGGTAGGCAGTTTTGTTTTGTTGAGCTTAGGACTTTGATGGTTGCCACTGATTGGGAAAATGCTTCTGCTATGGGTCAACTTGCTATTGCTGGTCATGTATGTGTTTTTTGACCTCTAATTTTTCATTATTCATTAGCAATTTCAACAAAAATAAATCATTTCTTTTATAGTCGTAGTATTATTCTTGTAGTGCTTTGTCTTTTGATTTATGTTACTATTTGTTGTTTCTTGTATTTCGATTATTGTATTATTTTGTGGTAGTTACGGCTCCTTTTTTCAGCCTGTTGTATCATGCTTTCTTTAGTATTTTGCCATGACTTTTTATGTATTATTTTGTGTTGTGGATTGCTTATTGTCTACCGGAAACAACCTCTCTACCTCCCAAGCTACACTCTACCCTCCCCAGACCCCACTTTGTGGGTGTGTTGTTGTTGTTGTCTTTTATATAATTGATACACTTATCATTTCTTGTTGAATTGGATTACCTATAAGCTATAGCTGTTCTAGTGGCCTGCTTTATGATCACTAGCTATATGAATTAACTAGGCATTTTAAGGTAGTGAATCATTTTCATAAATTAGTCACTTCCTGGTACTTAAATTTTAAACCCATGTATCTTTTTTGAAGTAGCTCAGTTTATCTATCTTTAGTTATATAGATTCCGGTAGGCGAAAAAATGATGTAGTCTTAGAATTATGTTACTCATTCAAAATCCCTTCCGCACCTGTGAAGATTATTTTTGTTTATTTGGGTTCTTATTCTGAAGGTGATGGAATTTTTGTTGTGTATTGGGCTATTGATGTGACAGAGGGTGGTAGTGGATTGGTAAAAGAATTGGGTGGTAGGCAGTTTTGCTTTGTTGAGCTTAGGACACTGATGGTCGCCATGTATATGCTTTTGACCTCTGACTTTTCATTAGAATTTTAAAAAAAAAATCCATGCTTTTATACAACTGATACACTTATCATTTCTTGTTGAATTGGATGCCTGATCACCAGCTATATGAATTAACTAGGTATATTAATGTAGTGAATCATATTCATATTAGGCTCTGCCTGCTGGTATTTTAATCCCATGTGGGGTATCTTTTTTCAAGTAGCTCATTGTATCTATCTTTAAGTTATGTAGATTCTTGTAGGCGAAAAAATGTTGTAGGCTTAAAATAGCTACTAAAATGATCTTAAATAGTCTCTATTTAGACTGCTTGACAGAGGATATCTTGTTGTGTAATTGCAACCTGGTTATGCAGTTAATGTCACGTTGTAAATGTGCATTTCAAACTTTAGTATCTGAAGCATTCTTAATCACAGTCATATTTAGAGTGTTTTAAGGGTTCAGGCAGTGTGGATGCGTCCAAGAGTCTTGATAATACATTGGGTAGCATTCTGTTTTAGTTATTAATATATTCTAATGCTAAAAGATATTGACCATATTTGACTGAATGTCTTACTTTTTGGCTTTGGTATTTTGTCAGGCCAGATCATTACTAGAGTGGCATACGGTATCACGTTTTTGTGGATTTTGTGGAGGAAAGAACATTTTAACTGATGCCGGGAGACGGAAGCAGTGCTCTAATGAGTTATGCAAGAAGAAAATCTATCCTCGAGTTGATCCAGTATGCCAATTAGATCAATTTTCTTCTCTCTGATTAATATTTTGCTTGTGGTTGCACTCTTTTTTGGTTTACTTGTATTTCTTTGTTTTGTGAAAGAGGTTATGAGACTTACATACTGAAATGCTACGTGAGAATCCTAACTTTCTTTTGGCATATCTTTCCCTCGCAACAGGTTGTCATTATGTTAGTTATTGACAAAGAGAATGACCGTGTGCTATTAAGTAGGCAGTCCAGATTTGTGCCTCGCATGTGGAGTTGTCTAGCTGGTTTCATGGAGGTAAATTAGTTACTCCCTATTAGCCAATTGTCAATTTTTATTACTTCATCTCTTTCATTTCGTATGACGATAATTTGATAGTGTACGAAGTTCAAGGGGAAAAAGAGGTTTTGACACAAGCTTAATATTTATAACATAGCCAAAAGTACCTTAGTATCTTTTGGTCTACAAAATGAGTTGTCTTATCATAAAAAAGAAATTCTCGCAATTTTTCAGAACAGAAAAAGGATAGAGTGTCAATTTCCTGCATAATACATCAACTTCTTTTTGTTTTTTTGGGTAGGTTAGCTGTTCTCTTTTTCCTTTTTAATAGGTGTATAATTAGGCTTCATTGGTTTTTGATCCTGTCATTTGCAATTTATTTATGAATACATGTTAATTTCTATCTAAATTTCTTAGCAGCCAGGAGAAAGTTTGGAAGAGGCTGTGAGAAGAGAAACATGGGAGGAGACCGGTATTGAAGTTGGACAAGTTGTTTACCATAGTTCTCAGCCATGGCCTGGTAATGTTCTTGGAAACAGATTTTGTTGTGTCTGTTATCTTCCATTCTTTTGGTACTTATTTTATATGATTTTATGCACCTAGTGTTTTTTTAATGATGTAAGATAATTATGTAATTAGTGTTTTTAACAAGGAAAATCACAAAAAAGCGACAAGGTCTGTGGAACTTTAAGCGAATAAAGATAAGTGCATCGTACGATTTATGTCTTTTTTAAAAAACAAAATACAAAAACACATGAACTTGTTGCTAATAATAATTTAACATCTAATATTCCAAAATGCCGTTATTAATCCAACTCCTCAAAACTGGGATTCGAAGAACCAACTAATTTTCGTTTGGATAACTTTGAGCATCATTCTCTGAAACACATGACGTCACCCATAAAACAATAACCCATTGCTTCGCATTGTAGCAACGAAACAATGGCTTTTAATGACAGTGTGTGGAATGAATATCAGAGTAGCTCCTCTTAACTGTTACCAATCTCAAAAAAGAAAATACTAGAGTTGCTCTTTTGTCGGGGGTCTTTCGGAAACAACCTTTCTACCTCCCAAGGTAGGGGTAAGGTCGCATACATTCTACCCTCCCCAGACCCCACACAAGTGATTAAACTGGGTATTTTGTTGTTGCTAGAGTTGCTCTTTTGGCTTTATTTGGCTACAAATCTTGATGTTATCCTGACATTTCTTTTATGTATAACAACGTTCCGTGACGTCAATTTTGTTTTTTATTTTTCCTGTAAGTTTCTGTCCTTGGGTTGAATGCTTTTTGCATAACAAGCCAATGGTAGATTATTCCATGAATGTCGCCGCAGGCAGTAACCATGTGAGGTTCACTAGGAACTTTTGCAGAAATTGAAGCATTCTAGGCTGTGCAACTTCTGAAATCCTCTCAGTTATGGATCGAATTTGTTTGCTATTGCTGTTCTTCTCCTGTCTTATTTGACCTTTTGTCCTTTATAATTGACAGAAGTTGCCAACCTGAAAGGTTTATCATATTCCATTTTTCTAGGATTAGATCATAATTCTTTTGCTGTCAGCGACGAGCCAATGGCTGATCTCACAATGCGTGCCATATTCATTTTAAGATCTCCCCATTAGTTGGTTCTATTCGCTCTGCGTATAAAGTTGATCAATTCTTTAGTTTTAAAAAAATCAGTTTAAAAAAGTGGCTCAATTTTTCCATACCGTTTCTTAGAGTTGGTGTGATGCATATCAGCTTTCCTTTTAAACATTGTTGATCTAATTGTGCGCCAATCAGTTGCTTCATGAAATGGTCTCCAAAGGTTTTCTTTTCCCCATTGGTATTTGTTACTGAACATCCGACATATATTTCTTGCATGTCATATTTTTTCCACTTTGTGATTATCAATTAACTGTATGATTCCTTTTCAGTGGGACCTAGCAGCATGCCGTGCCAACTTATGGTGGGATTCTTTGCGTATGCAAAATCACTGGATATTAATGTAGATAAGGAGGAATTAGAAGGTAACTAAAGACTTTTGATTATGGTGATTTTCTTCTAAAAAAAAGGAGGGGGGGATTGTGGTAGAATATAGCATTGACGCCTTCTTATGATGTTTGGATTCCACGTTATATTTGGATTATGGGCATTTTCTTTCTTCTTGTGACGGTGAATCAACTTGTGGTCCAGATGCTAAATGGCACAGCAGAGAAGATGTGAAAAAGGCACTCACAATAGCGGAATACAAGAAGGCACAGAGGACAGCGGCAGGTAAAGTGGACCAAATGTGCAAGGGCGTAGAAAGAGGACAGAGCTTGTCTTCCGACTTCAATGTGGAAAGTGGGGAACTTGCTCCTATGTTTATCCCTGGTCCCTTTGCAATTGCTCATCATCTCATTTTCTCTTGGGTGAATGGGGTTGAAGCACAAGTTAAACAACTCGCGAGTTCATTCTCAAATTTATAGGTTGGTGCTCATTCATAGAAGTTTTTTTTTTTGCTGCATGTCATTTAATCTTGTGATGTGTATAGTCTTTCTATTGCCGAATCTCTTTGTTTGAAATCGATTTGCTGAAATTATTGCAATGTTAATACTGTATTACTGTAATAAGCTTCACTAATGTGTTGTTGTGAAGCTATATTAATAAAGTTTACGTCTCACAAAGTTAGCTATTATGAGTATATATTTTACTGCACACCCTTAACACGAGAGAAAAGAAAATTTGCAAACCCTTCGTCAAATTTCGTCCTACAAGTTTATTAATGAAAGTACATATTGGGGAGGTTAATAAACACTCCCTAAATAAAAGGCCAAGGTTTGTTGAATTTGATAGGACGTTCGTTTAATGGCTGAACTGGTCTGGCATTGGTTTCATATTCCTGAGATAAACGGGAGAAAAAAAAAGTCAACAAAATATTATTGTCTTAGAACTTAGGTATTTATAAGTACATTTTAAGAGATAATACTATAATTAATACAGCAACTAACATCATGAATAGCATCTCGGAGTAGTTTTATTTGTCTTCTCGTTACAGTTTTAACCTGAGAAAAGGGAAATAACATAATTTTTTACTAAGGTATTAAATTTTCATAATAATGAATCGGGCGAATCTGATTACCTTTGCATCAATAGTCCAAACAACACCTTCAGTGCAAGGTGGTACCGTTAAGGAGCCAAAATACCTGTAATATTTTCTGCCATACATTATTATTAGATTTGGACTAATTATTCCAATGTCTCTTTCAGCACCTTTAACATCAGCAAGAGCTTTTAAATTCTTCTCTATCTGTGATTAATTAGAAGTAAACAATATCAAGAATCAGACCGATTAAATTATTCTGATAGTTTTAACAAATAAAATTGTGTTTACGGAGGATAGGAACAAATCAGGCAATAATCCAATCTCGTAGACGATCCCAATGACAACAATCTTTTCATCATTGCTTTCATGTACCAAATGAGCCTCCATATCAAACCTGCATTTAATTTGTTGATATATATATGAATTCCTAATGCAAATATAAGGAATTAAAGCAAACAAGTTTAAGAGTCCCACATCGAAAATAGAATGAGAACATGGACTTTTTATATGGACTTGGACAATTTACACCCTACAAGATAACTTTTGGGATTGAGTTAGGCCCAATATCCATTCTTTATATGGTATTAGAGTCAGACTCATTCCAATTCTTTGTTCAGTGATGTTGGACCCCAAATTATATTGTCCACGCTCCGGTTAACGATGTCTGGGCGTGCGGGGAGTGTTAAGAGTCTCACATCGGAAATGTTCATGAAAATATGAACTTCTTATATGAACTTGGACAATCCTCACCTTACAAACTAGCTTTTATTTAGAAATATACATATGAGTAATTGAGGGAATCGATTCAGTTATTTCTTCATATTTCTGACAATTTCATTTTTCAAGTTTCGACTCAATTAACTTACTTTTGTCACCTTCCATAGTGAGCATCTCTAATTTGATTGAACACATTAATCCTAAGCTCGATATCAAGCTGATGATATGGATTCAATGAGTTCAAACTGAATGTAGATGGTTATAGTAAAGGGAATCCTGGTATAGATTTAGGGTCATTTTATATGCGGACCAAGTTATCTTGGGATTATAGTCCTGAGATTATAATCCGTGAACTAATTTATCCCGGGAGGTGGGATAAAATAATACCAAGCTTGATGAGATATGTTTGGGATAAATTTTATACCTTGTTTGGTTGAAGGAGGATAACTTTATACCTTCAACCAAACAAGGTATAAAATGTATCCGAAACTTAATTATGAGATATCCTACCTTATTTCGTGCATCAAACGAGACTATGTTGGACACATGCTCATGGCTTTTCAGTGCTTATTTTGGTTGCTTCTCAAATAACTATGTTGGGCTTAAGCTCTAAAAATTGGACTGAGTTGGTGACTGGACCATGATTTTCTAAAGTCAATATTGAATCTGACTCTCGTTTGGTTATTCAGATGGTTAAGTAGGAGATCAATCCCTTCTGGCAGATTAAAGATGACACTAGACAGATTCAAGCTATGAGCACACTCGACCAATTTACTTTCACCCATATCTTAAGAGAAGGTTACACCATTACTAACATGCTTGCTAACCGAACATTGCATAATAACTATCTTCTTCACTGAGGCTATACATCTTTCTCCTAGAATTCTATTCACACTGAAGAATGATATAGTTGGTAAGCCTAACATTTGAATTCGAGTGAACAAGGGAAACTTCATCTTTGACCCTCCTGTCGACTCATCTTAGCTTGCTTTATAGCTCGAAGTTCTCTGATTTTAGAACTTTTTTGTAAGCTCATCTGTTGAGGAGCAACTCTCCTCTTTTTCCCTTTTCGCTTTTTTTTTTTGATAAGCTAGATTGTAAGGATGAGTTCCTCATTTCTAGTATTGTACTGCAGTTCCTCTATGTTTCTTTGGCTTATCTATGGAATCCGGTAAATGAGAGCTTTTGATAAAATAAAAAACTCAATATTTATGACTTAGTTATTTCCTTTTGCTGACATTTAATTGATTCATAGATCATTAAGTAACATCTTAATCATGAATAAGACAAACAACTTTTTATATATAGTACAGTTTAAATTGCACTTTATAGTGTGAAAATCATTTACACCATGCATATA
Source organism: Przewalskia tangutica (assembly GCA_029844215.1). Classification (NCBI taxonomy): domain Eukaryota; kingdom Viridiplantae; phylum Streptophyta; class Magnoliopsida; order Solanales; family Solanaceae; genus Przewalskia; species Przewalskia tangutica. The sequence goes on along the minus strand of CM056729.1, from coordinate 12,816,388 downwards.
ATTAGTTAACTCTGAGAATATATGTAAGCTAGTGAGTGAGTATACCTTTTTCCATCGATAGTATGTTCAGAAGGTGTGTGCCAATGAACTTGTTTGAGTTGATATTGAGTTCCATTTATCTTCAAGTATCCTCCATCATCCCATCTCAACTACATTTATAAATTAATAATCACTCATTAAAAAACTGTTTCACTATGTTATATATTTCTAATGATACACTTCTCTTACCATAATATCATGTCCTCTGTTCAAGAGGGTGGCTTTGGATGATTTGTAGTATTTTTGAAGTATTCCTAAATTCGATACAACTTGAACCTTTTCGTTAAGAAGATCAATTGCAGACTGCGATTTTCCAGTATTGCAGGTGCTCCATTCTGGATGAATATTGCCCCAGTTAGCTGGTCCATTCTCCGCGTTTTCATCGTAACTAAACTCACTCTCATCATCTACAATTACCCGAACATTAGTATCCTAAAAAGTAAGGCAGGTTAAAGTATTTACATTGATAGTGCAAATTAAAATTATCTAGGTTGTCAAAGTATATAAGTTAAATTAGAAAAAAAGGCTATACGCGTACTAAAATCAAACAATTCTACCCGTTGGCCTAAGCCTTGCTACGAAAACTGATTCTTTCTAACTCTCTATGAGGAGTGAAAGTCGCTTGACTGTAAGGATTTTTGAACTTCTAATCAAATCTAGCTAAACTTAGAACGACATAGATCAAAGGGTCATTCATTAGCCCTACTAGTCACATAATGAAAAGGATGGATTTCGATTAGCAGAATTGGAAAGACACTAGAGCTTCTATTTCAACTAATTTTAACGTACCAACTTCTCCAGATCTTGCAAGAAATGTACTTGAAATGAAAATAAAAGAAATGAACAAGATTTTGGTTATTGTTGCCATATATCTTCAACTGTTGAAATGTTTTGTCAATTGATGAGCAAATTCAGAAAACTCGTGGATCATTATATAGGGGGAGTAAGGTATAGTGAAGCTCACCAAAAAGAAGTTGTGCTTGAACTAAAACTTCTCGTGCCAAACTTTATTTGGATTTTAGTTATACGTGTACTATAATGTAATGAACTTTTACATCAGGGTTGTTACTATATTTATTATAGCAAGTTACTTACTTTTTGTTAATTTACATGTCTTACTTTTTTTAGTTTTTTTAAGAAAGAATGTCATTTTTTATATTTAGTAATCCTTTAATTTCAGCATCGTAAAGGACATGTTTAAAACCAAAAGATTTAAGAATATTTTGGCACATACACATATATTTAGCTTAAGATCCTTACTTAAATTTTATGCTCAACAAACTAAGACACGCGAATTGAAACGGCATGAGTAGTTATTTTAGATTATTAATGAATACTTATTAAATAGAGTTACCAACAATTATCTTCTAAATAATGTAATTGTTTATTGTATAAATATTTTTTACAAACTTAAACCTAGTAAATACCTTTCTATTTTAATTTAGGTGGCTTGAAAATCGGTTAACTACTGATTAGTATAAATAAGTGCTACGGCTTGCCATAAATTTTCTATCTTAATTGAATTTTACTATAATTGTATGTTATTTCGAAAAGGTTTTATTGGTTGGTGGAAAAAGACTCTTCCATATCTATCCTTTTTTTGGAGGAAATTTTGGACTGCTATAAGTAAAACATTTCCCCCCTATACAATAGAATAACATCCACGAGGGAAATTGATTCTCTCGATATGTTTTATACTTTTTATTAGTTTTATCATATATATATATATATATAGTCAATTACCAAATTAATTGTTTCCTTTCCCTTCTTACTAATTGTTTCGGGCCCCTTAGGTTTAGTAGTCTTAAACCCTAAATCTAAATAATTACTCAACCCTATCACTAAAACATACCCTAGCCGACAACTCTCCCCGGCTAGAATTTGTTCTTCTTCCATCCACTTCCATCAAAACACCATCTATTTCTCCTCTTCTATTGTTTCTAAGTGGAACCTATAGCCGAAAAACAAAGCTTTCATCCTATTCTTGTCGTTAATAACGTCAAGAACTTTATATCAATAACTCTTGAAATGGGAAAAGGGTAATATACATCTTGGGTAGAGTTGTGCAAAATTCATTAGCGCGTCTATGAGATAATCAACCATATCATCCCGTTCGAGTCATCATTGGATACTACTACGGTGAACACAAAACTATGGTCCCGGTAAGATGCTATAGTCCTTCAATAGATTTATGGCACAATTTCGAATGATCTTCTCCATACCATCTTAGAGCCGAATTCTACGGCTCAACAAACGTGGGAATGTTTACAAAACATATTTCAAGATAACAAACTTTCTAGGGCCGTTTATCTTGAAAACCAATTTAATAATATTAAATTGGATGACTTTTCCAATATCACCGCCTATTGTCAGGAATTGAAGGTACTTGCGGACCAACTATCCAACGTTGGTTCATCCGTAACAAATCAAAGGTTGGTCTTTCAGTTGATTGCAGGGTTGAATGAACAATATGATGGAGTTGCTATGTTCATTCAGCAAAGTAATCTGGTGCCCCCTTTTATGAGGCCTGTTCGAGATTGATTCTCAAGGAAACGTGGAAAGTAAAACAGACATCTTCTAGAGCAACCACTGTCGGAACTGCTCTCGTCTCCACCAACTCATTTTCCACGGATTTGAAGCCCCAAAATTCTTGTTCAGGGGCAATTAATAATCGTCAAAATAATGGCCAAAAATGGAGTTCAAACCATAACAATAAAGGAAAAAATAGTATGGTGGAAAATGATAAGGTTTGGCGGCCAAATCACGCGGCGGTGTCTAGTCCGGCGATGGGCCGGCAAGAGCGTAAATCATGGGGCAAGTACACCATAGTACGGGCTCCCAATGGGCTGCCCCTCCATGCCCTTTTCCGACTTCATCATGGGTCAGGCCTCCTCCTCATTCGTATCACCAACCCGATATTCTAGGGTCTCATCCACAACATGCATTTGCGGCTAAGGTGCCGTCCTCGGTTGGCTATGCACCCACAGACATTGAACAAGCCATGAACAACATGCATATAAGTGTTCCAGATGTGTCTTGATACATGGACAGGGGCTACGTCACACATGATGACCTCTCAAGGTAATCTTAATATGAACAATAATAAAATATTATTGTCGGCAGTGGGCAGGAAATTCTAATTCACGGTATTGGTCAGGTATTATTACCCTCTCCACACCCACCAATATACTTGAAAAATGTCTTACATGCACCAAAACTAATTAAAACTTGATCTCTGTTAGACGTTTTACAATTGACAATAATGTTTCTATGAATTTTGATCCGTTTGGCTTTTCTGTAAAGGATTTTCAGACGGGGATGTCACTTATTAGATGCAATAGCGCGGGGGACTTGTGTCCCGTCACCTCTATTTCTAAAAATAGCGTGACCAAACCATCAACCTTTGCTGCCATATCTCCTACTCTATGGCACAATAGATTGGGACACCCAGGAGCAAAAGTTTTAAATAATCTTAGGAAGAATAATTTGTTTTATTGTAACAAACTTTCGGACTCTTCTGTTTGCCAAACTTGTGTGCTTGGTAAACATGTTAAGCTTCCTTTTGCATCATCTACTTCTCATACTTTTATGTCATTTGATCTGGTGCATTGTGATTTGTGGACATCACCAATTTTGAGTTCTGCAGGTCATAAATATTATATGTTCATTCTAGATAATTATTCGATTTTTTGTGGATGTTTCCCTTAGGACATAAATCACAAACCTACACCATTTTAAAACAATTTAGTGTTTTTATCAAAACTCAGTTTGACAAAAACATTAAATATTTTCAGTGTGACAATGTGTGTGGGGGGGGGGGGGGAATTCATCAATACCCAATTTAATAATTTTTTCACCAAAATGTGATGTTTTTGCGTCTTTCGTGTCCACATACATCACCACAAAATGAAAAATCGAAAGAAAAATTCGAACGATTAACAAAATGATTCGTTCTATTCTTGTGCATTCTTTCACACTACTAAAATTTTGGCACCATGCACTTCAAATGCCCATTTATCACTATGAGTGATACATTATGTTGTCAATTCATGTTGGATGGACTTACAAAAACTTTCGCACAATTGATGTGGACATAGGTCCTATATATGCACGTCCGATTTCTGAATCAGGAATGTAGTTTGTTTGTCATTTTCTATTTCTTATATATATATATAGTACTATGTTGTTAATTAATTTTGTGAATGGAGGTGTAGTGTAATATTCATGCTTATTCTAGTACGATTCTTGAATTTTAAGATGATGACATGTACCAGGTCAATTAAGATTACACAAAAATGGGTTAGATATGAAATTAACCATATCTAAAGATTTTTCCTTTTATCATATATTTTATAGATTTTGTAAATTAAAAAATAGTTATAGATTTTGTAAATAATTACAAATTCACTAGTGTTTGTGTAAGTTTCCCTAAATTATAAAAGAGCTATAATATCAATAACTTACTAAATATCAATCAAAGTCTTCTAAAAAGTTCAATTGACTAAACATTAAGTAATACTAAATAGTTAATTATTGTCATTAATTGAATTTTTATTGTTTTGAAAGTAGATTTCAACCGTCCATAATTATATAAACTAATTTTGCAATAATTATAAATCAAAACTAATTTTGGACATTTTGTCGAATCCATATTCCATTTTATGGCAGTGGAAAAAAGGTTTAGGTTCTTCCTGTTTACCTTTTGAGTTTTGACCAAAGAAAAATACAACAAACAGTGGGCAGTGAGTACTCATGCATCGTGTCCTTTCTTTCGAATTTCCTTTCCATCATGTTGTTACATGTAATTGTTTGCAACAGATTTTTAAAGTACCAAAAACAAATTGCAATCACCAAAATGAATTAAAAGAGTAATTTTATTAATGTGACTATAATTTTATTTATCTTTTGATTTTTTAGCTAAAGCAAATGCACCCTACCCTACTGGTCAGTGATCCTGCAAGACCCTAGACTCGCTCTGAGTCCCTCCCTCTGATGCCCTGAATCTCAGTCTCAATCAAGTAAGAAAGAGAACCCTTTTAGCTACGGCAATGGGTATAGACCTCTTCCCTCCGCTGCTTACCCAATGGACCACTTAGAATCTCAGTCTCAATCTTTGTTATTCAAGGCGGCATTCTGTCATTTTTCTTGAAAGGTCATAGCTAATTACAAGATAACACCACTTCCAGAGAAACTAAAATTAGTTCACATGTAAATTTACACTAAAGTGTTGACTTCAGTTCCCACTCACATACATATTTACTGCATTTACATTGTGGCGAGAAGATAGTCGTATACTCGTATACAAAGTTCTTGTACAATTAGTTGAGTCTGTAAACCTGCATTCTTCCATGATTGTGCTAGAATGCCAAGTATAATGAAGCAAGAGAACAGAGAAGACTTATTTTTTCTGGAACATCACCAAACAGAAGAATGCTACGCAACGACTGAGAAATCCCACAAGGATGAGGTATAGCAAGCAAGGATACCAGTGATTAAGATTATAGTTCCTTGACTTTAGTAAACCACATCTTGAGACCAGCCACACACCAGAGTACCTGCAAGCAAAACAAAAGGAACTTTACGCTTAAACGACTTCTTTAACATTGTCCAGACTTGGCTTTAAGAACATTTTTAGTGCCATAGACCATATACATTTGATTCTGAATGCCTGATGGTTAATGACAAGTTGATTGTAAAAATTAGAGGAAAGTCATTTTGACATATTAGATACAAAGAGGGAAAGGATGTACCGAACCTTCTAGCTGTTGCAAGCAAAAATGCTTCCAAAGCCCACTTAGGATAGCAATAATCTCCTATTTGTGCCATAAGTGGGTCGCCGTCCTGGTTTGCAACGAGAGTCAAAACAACTGGTAGCAACACCGACCACTGACGAAAGACAAAATTAGTTTGTTAAGTATAGAATCACAGTAAAGAGTTCATATCATATCACCATTTAAGTTTAAATAAACACCCACCAGTTGGGCTGGGCCAGGTTCAAAGTAGATGGCCAAAGCATAAGCTATTCCCGTAACACAGTATGTGAGACAAAGCAAGACAAGGTAATTATCCCCAATAGTGGATCTTGGATTATTGAAGAAATAGAACATTGATAGATAAACTGCAGGCTTTACAATTGTATTGAAATGGTCAAGTGTATCCTTGGCAAGAAAGTAAGCCAAGCTGCTCATGCCCGATGCACTCTCTCTCCAGTAGTATAATTTATCTAGAGCGAATGACCTCAATGCTGCAATCTTGCCGAGTAGAGCTGGAAGTAAGGAATAAACATCATGTTAGATCAGAACAAGGTTTTAGCACATACGAAAAAGGCTAATTTCAGAATTGCCAGTTAAAATCTTTTCACAAAGAAAGGAACTAACATACACAATTTACTTTTATAAGTTTCATGGTTTTCTACCATGTAGACAAGATCGACATGCTTTAGAGAAACAGATACCATGCTTAATCATTAATCCAAGTTCTTAATCTAAACTTCTGATTTTAGACTTCATGGGCTAGCTGTGAAAAAGAGGTTATATTTGCTCACTGCTTGACAGCTTCTGCTTTTCTTCTCTTCTCCTATTATACTTCTCAGTTTCTGTCCTATCCTGCCATTTTTGAGATTTAGGATGCTTTCTGTCTGTTAGTAATAATGCTGTGACTAGTAATGAAGTTCAGACAAACAGCAAGGAACTACAATATTCGACTAGAAAAGAGTTTGCCAGCTTGATATGATAATTTACACAGTATGATAATTTCCAAGTGCAGCATGTATTGTATTTGCAAAAACCGTTTGTTAAGAAATAAATGGATTTATTAGTGATGATTTAGAGATTAACTGCTAGTAGAAACCTGTGTTTCACAAATTTCTCAAGCAGAACTCAAAATTTGATGCACCTTCTAAAACTAGTAAACTTCCTTTTTAGCATTCCCTCTCAAAAGTTTGGAAATTAAGTCACCTGTCTTAAACTTCAAGTTAAATGTCAATTGACCAAATGTACATGCTGAAGTAAAATAAGGCAAGTACTGCTGTCTCAAGGTTTTAACTTACAAACTGCAATGACTGTGTAAAGGTAACCCTGTGCTCCAAAGCTTTCATCGCTCACTTTAGCAAGTGTTCCTAAACAGATCCCAGCAAGTAATAGTATAAGACAATCGACGGATTGTATCCTTGCTTCCCGCAGTCGCTGCTTGCCGAGTCTGATTAATATGCAGTACTAAATTGTTAGCAGATATCATTCATCGAATATTACAGACTAACTTAAATATTCATAACGCAAAGAACAGTGCACATATTTCCTCGTTAGCTGTGACTAAATATATATAGTCTAACTATGGGAAAGCACAATGGACAGATTCAGAATATTCTAACACAGGAATTGAAGAACAAAATAAATGACTTGCTAGCATATACAAATGAATAAGTAAAAAGAATATTGGAAATGAAGGGAGCGAGTCATACCTTCCAAGGAAATACCTATATTGGAGGAGGACACCGGGTGTTTTTCGGTTCGACAAGTCGTGTGATGACAAAAGTCTGTGCTGTATATGGTCCTTCTTCTGTTCAACATTGGATTTGACATCCGACCACAGCTCTCCTGCAAAAGATTGATCAGGACCAACAGCTGCCGAAATTCCTCCATGAGCTGAATTATCACCAGTCGAAGAAGCTGCTGATCCCGAAGAACCTAGCATATCTGGTGGTACTGCATAACCATTATGAAGCATCCATCTAAGTGGAAGATCTTTGTAGCTTAATCCTATACTTGTTGGAAGTTTATAAATTCCCTCTAAAATATCAATGAAGTGATCTGGAGGATTAACACGATCTGGGACATTGATTCCAATTCCTGAAAAGTACTCTTCAACTTTTGATACTGGTCCATGGTACGCTGTAAGGCCACCCTTGGCTAGAAGTATGAAATCGTCAAACATCCTAAACAAAGTATAGCTGAAACAAGAGATGTTTTGTCAATTACTCTGAGGAGAATACAACTTTGGCTAACACTTTTATAATTAGATACAGAAATTATGATTGCAAACATTACCTTGGTTGGTGAACCACCATGCATATATTCACTCCTTCAAGAGCTTCACGACGAAGTGCTCTAAGCAATAACTGAGATGAAGAGCTATCCAAACCAGAAGTTGGTTCATCTAAAATTAACAAAGAAGGTTCTATAACCATTTCGAGCCCAACATTTACTCGCTTCCTCTGACCTCCAGAGATGCCTCGCTTCTCCACTGTCCCCACAAGAGAATCTCTCACCTGTTGCAATCCCAGGGATTCTATGACTCTTTCAACAACTAAAACCTTTTCTGGTTTTGCCAAATCAGCAGCCAATCTGGAAGAACGATTCAACATTGACAAGCAGATAAGAATTAATGTGAAGCTAGTAGTGGAAACAAGAAAGCTAACTGCAACAAACAGAAACAAGAAGCAAGAGTTAACTCTTTTCCAGATAATAACAACAGGTACTTAGTTTTTTTGTTTCCTAATATTTTTTCAAATACTGTGAAGTGCATAGATTTCAGATCCTCAAAATGAGTACTTTCAAAAATTCATTGCAAACCATGGAGTTAACAAGTATCAGAGAGCTGCTTCTAAAATAACCATAAGTATCATGAAGCAATCCAATAATTAGGACAAAAAAAGTATAACTTTTGGAAACACCAAATTAGTGGACTCTATAACCCCTGAAATAGCAGATTGGTGGTGTAAAGAAACATGCAAAGAGACAGAACTGAACTTTGGTAACTTGCAAACAAATTTGTCTAAACATGCGGACAACAAATTCAAGCTTTTCAGAGAAGTTAAACATTCACTATTCGACTTGAAACCAAGGACTACTTGAAGTTCAGAAAATATGGCAACTTGGAAGATATTGAGTCAGCAATAACTAAGCTTTAGGTAGAATTGTAACAAAGTTATTGTGGCATACCTGCACCGAGCACTAAACCAAAGATTCTCCTCCACTGTCAAATTTCCATGCACTATATCATCTTGAGGAACATAGCCAATGACTTTCTTGTATGACTGAATAGAGTCAGACTTTCCATTTATGAGAACGGAACCAGTTGTAGTACACCCTGCTGCAGCTTTTCCAGTCAATGCAGATAGAAATGTTGTCTTTCCAGCACCAGATGGACCCATAACAGCAGAAACACGGCCAGGTGATAATGTCCCTGTTACACACCTCAATAGATGCTTGTTTTTCCCCTTCAAAGTAAGTGTCAAATCTTTAAAGTGAATCTCAATAGGAGGCCTGGGTCTTATCTCAAACTCACTTGCCATGTTGATCACTCCAGAAAAGTTCATATCTTTGTTCTGCTCCTGCAGAGCTTTTTCTTTCTCGATTTGACCATATGCATATCTAAAAATTTGAGTCCTTGAATGTAATTGTTTACCCTTGTCCTTTTTGAACCTTTTATCCCCCCCAGTTTCAATGTTGGAACCTTCACTATCAGGGTTCTCTTCAGATGCATTGATCATCTTCTTGAGGTTGTGTTGCTTCTTTGCTTTTGCCTGAGACATACCTGGGGGCAAGGGCAAGCCAGAATCTTTATCAGTTCTATTTTGATCACTATCCTTCTGCACGTCCTGGATTGTTGACTTTCTACGGGAGAATGTCTTCGACAATTGAGACCCCATGCTAGCAAGGTTAGATTTCCATTTGTTTTGTGCCTGAGCACTTTCCCTTGCACTTCTTGCACCGGCTTCTCTGGACTTGGCTTGTTTTCGTTCTCTACTGCTCAGAACTTGGTCAGAACAGTTGTATATAATGAGAAGTATAAGCATGATTGCACCCTATGAAAATGAAAAAAAAAAACAGTTGAGATATTTTTGTGTAAAATCTGAATCTTATTTCTGTATAAACAACAAATATGTGCATCTTTAATTGTGAGGAAATGCTTAAACCATAAACATTAAATATTCAACATCTCTACAGAATGAAGAGGTATGCAAATCTGAGGATACAGCATTTTTTTTCAGATAAAAGAATAATCTGTAAGATAATTACTTAAGAGAACATTTCAAATTTCTATTAACACACTACTTCAAACTTTGCAGCTCCCAAATAGACATCCATTGCATATTACCAGGCCCAAACAACTCTAAATTGACATGGTTCAGTTGATGTAGTCTGAATGTCAGTATTACAATGAAATATTACTAAATGTTGTATTCATAGCTGATGACTAAAAGATCAAGGACAAATCCTCTGATGAATCACCAAGAAACTAAAAGGTCAAACATTGATTCTGTCGAAAGTCAAGGTATTAGAATATATGTAGGTAATAGTATAGAATATTCATTCAAATTATGTAATAGTTAGAAACCTCGGTATTTAGGTAACTTACATTATTCGATAACTTCCCCTAATTCATTTAGCGTAACTTTCCATACTTCTAGTAGCCGAAACTCCTATACAAGGAGTACTCTAGTATATAGTCTATAATCAATTCAATAGAAGTGCTCTGTCTTCTTTCCTCTAGCTCAAGATAGTACCATACCTTTTATGATCTTGATAAAAAATGCAAGCAATTACGCCTACCGGCAGACAGCTTATGTCGCCTATCCGGACTATACTCTTATAGAAGCAGTCTCTTGTATATTGTCAACAACCAGTTCAATTGAAGTATTATCTATTATTTCCTTTATTTAATAGTTCTTCAGATGTCTCAATTGGGAAATATTCCCAAATTTGAGGTTACTTGAATGAAAAGAACTCCAAAGAAAAACAAAACAACTTTATCAGAAGCCTCTTGCTAGTTGTGACTTGCGAAGATGAAAATTTGAAGAGAAGCAACTACAAGATGTATTATCTCTGGTATGTGTTTCCTTGTTGTTTATTTAGTTGTGGTTTTAGTGCTCCAATTACTCCCCTTTCATTGTGTAGAAGGATATCAAATTATATCTAGTTGAATTTCTCCCCTTCCCTCCTGCTCATGAAGAGAAATGGTAAGCTAAACGGAAGATGGGTCGATGGATTATCTTGATCTTCCCTTCCCCTTTTCCCTCTTCTAAAGGTAATGATGAGCCTGAGAGGGAAGATACAATATCCCGTTTCCACCTCCCTCGTTTCAAATGAAATGGTGAGCCTGACCGCAAGATATAAAATTTTCCCTTGTGGGTTCTCTTTCTATCTGTTTTGCATCCACCACATGAAATAATTTCATCCATCTCTTACCTCTTAACCATTTTTCAGTTTCCTCCTTCTGTTTCAAGCCTAACAAATAAAATATGCATAGCCATGCAATGCTAAGCAACTCAAGAGCAATATTTCCATAAGCACAACAATTAAATGGATAGTCATTGATTGGATAACTTAAGAATGAGACGATGACTTACAAAAAACATGACACCATAAAAAGTGATATTTTGGTTTGCTGCCTGACGTTCACAAGTTGCAAATTTGTAGCAGCCTGCGTGTGAATACATAACTGTTACGCATTTTTGATCATTTGGCATGTTCAAGTAACAAAATATCACATGCAAAGATTTTGTCAATTGTAAATGCAGCAGCAAAAACATGTGGTATTGTCTTGAAGTTAGTATAATATATGCTTCAAAGCAAGTCAATAAGAAGATAGTCTCACCTCACAACAGCACAAGGAACTCAAATAAACCATCCTTATAGAAAGAATTTGATGCAAGTTGTTACAGTGTGCGAAGTAGATCAATTATTTTCACATCCTGACATGTCATGGATCCTTCCGGCCATTATTATTATTTCTTCAATTTATTTGATCTTATTCCAATGGTAGATGAGAACATGCCTAATTTGTATCTGAGTATCCAAGTATTTCTTTAATTGTATTTCGGTTGGAGCTAACAAGTTTCACACTCCCCAACAATATTGATATGTTTTCATTCTTTTTATTCCTCAGAAATATGTTGTGAAATGAGACAACAAATGGGAAGAGATTTGACAAGTGGTTTTCACCAGTACTATATGTCTAGAAGCATCAAACTTGATTTATTTTCTGACTTTCATATATAAAATAAGCAACCAAAGAAAAAACTCAATACTGAAATACTGTTATTCAAGAGATAGACTTACTTATTTGTTCTGTTGAACCAGCTCTGCAGTAATGTCTGAAAAATGTATAAATTAGCTGTAGGTGAGTAAATGGGGTCAGCATGATTTTACGAACATGAGCAAAAAGATGCACCAAATGCAACAGAATAGATTATGCCATCCGCTGCCTGTACTTGCAGGGTAAAAAGGGAAAGCATACATGAGCTACTTTTTGGGGGGGAAATAAATACCCTTTATTGCAAGGAACCTTCTGGACTGTGCTTGGACAGTAAAATCCTGCCGAACAAAAAATTTCAGTAGCACTCATAAAATCAGCCCACATATCTGCTCCACCACAAGTATGATTGGTCTCTCCAGGAGGAAGTTGATAGTGGTAGCTGCATATTTTTAGGCAGGTAATATCAGGTCAAGAAAGTGAATGTGTGTTTGTGTAGAAAATAATAATAATAATAATAATAATAACAACTCCAGCAGAAAAAATGGAACTTACGGATCGCATATACCAGTTGTCGTGTTGAGTTTTGAAAGAGGGCAATAAGCACCCATCGGGCAGGCTACAAGGGAAGAGAAGGAAAACCAAAAAAGACAAACCAACAAAAGGGAAAGAAGAACTATCAGATGAAAATTAAATATATGTACATATTGGCTTATCTTTTAAGCAATTCTAGGTTGTGGTTTGCTATCAACTGCTTCGAGCTAAATAATTGGAAAATAAAAACAAACAAACGAATAAAAGGTAAAGAAAAATAATAACCAGAAAGGTCTAACAATATCCCAGCTTGCTGTTGGACCTTAGAGACAGCAAATGAACCCAAGAAGTTCAAGAAAACAAATTCAATTTTTTTGAGCTATTCCAAAAGTTTGTTTGCTGATCAACTGATTTTGAGATAAATATTACTCCAGATAACAAACAAGTTTTCAGCAACTGTAATCTGTCATCGAGATACTTACGTATCATGCAGGTAAGACCATGAGGACAGAAGAAGCCTTCACAACAAGATTGACAATCTAGAGTTCTTGATGGCATCTCCTTATCATTTTCAAAGTCAACTTTCGTGCCATTTCCAGCACTACAAGCCCATCCTGGCTCACATCCAGAAATCCATGATGATAGATTACAGTTCTTGTTTGGTCTCAGGTAATTGGAACTTCTTGCTGAGCCACTTTCATCCGCCACTTCCAGTAAACTAGCAGAGTAGAAGTTTATTTCTGCTGAAGTACACAAGCGCTGCTGAACATCCCCTATCAGGCCAGGAAATACATTGTGAATATAAAGACTGAAAGACGAGAAGAGAAGTTGACAAAATGTCATTAACAGCTCTACTGCATCGCAGAAATTGATAACTACTCACGACAAAAGTGAATCTATTGTTCAAATTACCAAAAACAAAAGGCATATTATGTAGGGATAATTAACTTTTTGGACCGCTCAAAAGAATAATAGCTAGCAAATGTATAGGTTTTATATATTACGTACAAATATACATATTGTATATATATGAAACCTAAACGCTCTCTCCTCTCTCCTCTCCCATGTGACATGGAGGCAACTTAGAGCAGCCATGACTGCTCCGCCCTCTCCCCAGCCTTTGGCTGTGAGAGACAAAAATCCAAACCCTAATATATCACCTTCCTATGCAACTCTTATAAATCCTAAACAATCTGCACAAGTTATCAAAAAAACAATATTAAAACCAGTCGAATCTATTCATGGAGAACCTACCGTCACGTTTTCAATGGAGGAAAGACAAGACTTTGTGATCGAAGAAGGTTTGTATCAAGCAGTGATGATTAAACTGTCCCATGGTGCACCAGAATTGAAAGTATTTAGGTCAATTCTGCCGAAACATCTTGGTACCAAGGGCAATTACTTAATTGGTTTACTTGCTCCACGACAAATCTTGTCAAGGTTTGATCTATATGAAAATTTTGTATTAGCTTTATCTCGCTCAGTTAACTATCTTCTATACAATGGAGAAGAGCATCAATATAGGGTATTTCCTGGTCCATTGGATTTAATCCCAAGGAGGAAACAACTATGGTAGTGGTATGGATTTATTTACCTGATTTATCTCCTGATTTGTTTGCAAAGAAGTCTCTACTGTCTATAGCGTCGGCAGTTGGGAAACCAGTAGCTATAGATAAAGCGACTCAACTCAAGTCAATACCTAGCACAGCTAGGGTCATGGTTATACTTGATCTAATGGACAAACTTCCAAATCGTATAAAGCTGCAGTTTGTGGATGGAAAATCTGGTAAGGTTGTTGAGGTTTTCCAGGAGATTGTATATGATAATTTGCCTTTGTATTGCAACTATTGTAGCACCAAGGTCATGATGAAGATAGCTGCCGTTTGATCTTGAAATGAAATCAAAATAACAATCAAGCTGATGGTACGGGGAAGATTGACACCATTGAAGCCACTTTGAAAGGTGCTGGCGATATTGAAAAATATCAAGGTGATGCAAGGGAAATATCAAATGAAAAAAGAAAGGCTGTATGTGGTGATCTAATTTAGAAAAGATCTCCAATGTAATGGACATTAATAAGCAGGCTGGTATAAGTCGTGAGGAGGGATTTCTGATTCCAAATCGAGGAAATACACTGACTAATGATCGACAATTAATTACTACTAATGACCGACAATTGGATGAGATTGAACTTGTGGAAAACCCCGATGAAAGACTCATTGTGTGCAGCATGATCAAGTTATAGTGATGGTGGAGACCTATGGGTGAAAGATGTTCGATCTTTGCATATAAGTCCTAACGAATTGGGACTGCTGCTTTGTTACTTTCAAATCCTAAAGCTATTGAGAGTAGAGATGGCAAGCAGGATGTCCCAGCCACTGTAACTGCTAAAGTGGCTAAGTCTACGTTGAACCGTGATGCTCAAGAAGCTACTGGGGAAATTGTCGAGACAACTACAGGTGCAAAGCAGTTGATAGCTTCTAGTTCAAAAGGTGTAGAAGCCGGGGATGTTAACGATCAACTTATTGCAGCATATAGAAAATTCATCAACTGAAGAACTTTGTCAAGATGATCGAGTTAAAAAAGATGGCTGGGCAATAGTGAATAGTAGGTCCTCGGCCAGGAGTAGTGTCTCACCAAAACTTAAAAAATCTACTGCCTGAAAGGACCTATTATGTTCGAATAGCTTTAATGCTCTCTTGAAGGCTACTGGAAAAGATGTGATTACTCCAATCATGGTCACGTTGAACACCTCGGACCCTCCCTCTCTATCTATCCAAGGGATGGAAGGGCAGAGGCCTTTGGTGTCCCCTCCAGTCAAGAATTGGGGCCTCAACGCCACTATTCTTGAACAACTTGGAGCCGGGCCTTCTTTTCGCACTATTACAAGAAGTCCCTCACATGGAGTCGTTTGGTGAACATCGAGGTGAATCTGGGCAGATCCTATTGTCCACAGGGAACAACAAAAAATTGGTGAAAGGTATGTCATCGCTCTCTGAAGCTAATTCCATAGATGATTTGATTATTTTTTAGGAAAAGCAAGGGGCGATGAGTGCTCCTAGATGGGCAGATTTGGTTGATGAAGGTGAGCAGGTTTCACCTCCTCCTTTGAGTAGCAAATTAAGTCCAGAAGCTCCAGTATTTGTGCCTAAAAGTGCGATTGCAAAGAAGAATGAGTCGGGGGCCTTAGCGTCTGGACTTAGTCTAACTAATGCTTATGATATTGATTTCGGCCAGGATTTTATTATGAGGATGAGGAAGATAATATCCTGGACATATGTTTTGATAAAGTGACTAGGGAAGGGGATATCTCACCTAGGCAACAAAGAAGTGGAAGCAACAAAAGCAAAAAAGAAGACACATGGAAGCCAGCATAGTTGGGATGGGAAAGCGACTGGGGAGTTGGGCATCTAACCATGCGACTGCCAAAGAAAAATCAGATGACAGTGTTAATAGCTTCAACAAGATCCAATAAATCCAATAAGAAATGATGAACTATCAAGTATTATTGTTGGACAGATTCTTCGAAGAAGACAAGAGGAAAGTACTTCAGGTTACTTTAGACGGGCAATACATTCTCACGTTGTGGGATTTCACTAGGTATGTTGTTGTTGTTACTTCTGCAAAAAGAAGTTTGAGGTTGATAACTCAACTTCCTTCTTGATTTTTTTTCATTATTTAAACATCCTCGTTTGTAATATCATCATAGAGTGCATTACAAACTCTGTGATGATCATAAAATACATAGTTCACTCTAACTCTTATTTTCTTCATGATTGTTAATTAGTAGAGGTTCGTTACCTCACTAGGATTGGTAAGGTAAGGCCTAGCCCCCCTTGCTTGTACTAATCCCCATTGAGGATTTCTTTATTCTTAATAAAAGGCCGCTAGCCACTCTGTCTAGTGATATGAATTCGCCCCAAAAAATATATTGTATATACATATAATATACATATAACATACATAATCAGTGTATATGTTTTATATATTTTGGCTAGAATTACTTTCGGCCGACTGGCCAAAAATGAAAAAACCCCTATTATGTACTTGGTCTGAAACTATAATCCTATATACTTCATTCTGCAAGATTTTAAAGGTAATCCAGATGGGCCCTTAAGAACTAGACAAGATGATTTCGAACTAGAAAAAATGAGTGTCTCAAAGAACTTTATCCAGCACCTTGTACCTTTTGTCTGTCTAAGACACCCTTGCAGGAAATCTGAGTTATCGTTATCGGAGAAATTGAAAGCAGCATCCCACTCTTCATCTCTGTAACATAATCAAAAGTTATCAACTGAAACCAAATTGTAACCTTCCATATATTTGAATCATCAAAACCAAACGCCTTCTCAAAAATGAAACAAATTTTAGAAGAAGAAAAACAATTTCACTCCCCTATACCAAAAGATTATTGGCAGAATATTTAATAACTGACTTAATTATTGCTGCTCTCAGTTACTACCCAAAAAAACTGGAATTAGCTAATAACTTCGTCGTTAATCTGTTGCTAAATTGCTCGTAGCTAATAGAATTTTGTGATAATTTGTTACTAATCCGTCGCTAATTAGGATGAGCGATGAATTTGTTGTTTAGCTATGAAATTTGTCCGCGCTAAAACCTTTTTGTTGTAGCGCTCGTCCAGAATGTAGGATAATTTCGAGTTTTTCCATGTTTAATAACGGAAGAGCAGAAGAATCTGCTCTCTATGACACTACATATGCATCAGAACATTATTATTTCTGCTACTATGATTAGAAAACAATTATTAGACCACTGACAAAAATATTCTTATGCCGACTATATATTGGAAACAGCCTCCCAACTTCCCAAGATAGGGTAAGGTCTGCGTATACTCTACCTTCTCCAGATCTCAATCCGTGGGATTTCAATGCGTTGTTGTTGTTGACAAAAATATAAAAATGGCGTCCCAATCAAACGGAATAAATATTGAGAATTCATATAGCCATATATAATTTATGTTACATAAGCATAACTAACAGAGAATTACTCTACATGTTATATGATCCTATGCATGTAGAAAATTTTACGTTCATTTGATCAACTTTATAACAAGAAAAATATAATGACTTACACATTTTCGATGCAAAAATCCAATTTGTCTTTCATATTTTTTGTCACAATGGTGGATAAATTTTTGACACGTGAAGCTATAGCACTCTTGAGTAGCGTCATTCCCATGGTATTATTGCCAGTAGTCTGTTGTCCACCAGCATAATTCGCCATGAAAACCAAAATTGCAAAGGACATAAAGCTGCGTACGAATACATTTTTCATCAAAAAGACCATCAATTGAAATAATAATAAAATTTGAGAAATTTCTTTGTGATTTTTGAAGAAGCCAAAATTGGAAGAAAGTGAAAATTTAGAGCATAAAATGGGAAGTGGGAATGGCGGGGAGGTGATATAGGAAGCAAAGAGATGAAACTGTATTGAGTTCGATTTTTGCGGCTACCTGTCTTTTAAAATTGTGAATACTAATAATCTCTTATTTCTCAACAAAAAAGAATGAAAATATAAAATAAAATAAAAACAACAAAAAATATAGTAAGAAGATAGCAAGAAAAGAAATAATTCAAATACTTTTTTAAAAATATTATCGTTTTTATGTCCAAACACCTATTTAGGGTGTCAAAATTAGTTCATAAAAACATGCTATGCCCAACATGTTCAGCTTAGCCCACTTTAGACATGATCAATCTAAAAATTGGTTGATATGTAGCTCAAATTAACGTATAAAAATATTTTTAACAAGAGTTTGTTATTTAATATATTATATAGTCATAACAAAGAAAAAATAATTAGATAATTAAAAATTATAAAAGAATTAAACAAAGAAACTAAAATTTAGTAAGAATTGGATGGGGTTGGGTTATGACCATTGTTTTAGCTCATTTAACACAAATTATTATTGACCTACTTATTTATTAACCCAGTACATTTTATGTTGAGTTGTGGAGCCTAATTTATCGCCGATACTATAAAAATTTCTACGCAAAATGTGAAACGCTGATCGACCTGAGCGGACAGGTCGACGTGGGGGTTGGAAGGGGGCGGTAAACCCCCCTCCGGGGGAATTAGGGGGCGGACGCCCCGATTTTTTTTTTATAATATAAGGTTATTTAGTGGAAGGTATTTTGAGAATTTCGAGCTTGTATTATGTTTGCCCTAGTTTTCGCTATATATAAACTAGGGGTGTCGTGTTTTTTTAGGTCGAGCAAGACAAAAAATGAGAATTGTAAAACTCAAACTCCCTATTTTATTATAGTAAAATCTGCAGCGGCAAAATGGACGTAGCTCTCGCATTGAGGGTGAACAATTATAAATATGTGTGTGTTATTTGTTCTTCGCTTATTTACTATTTTCTTATTAGGTATGATTTGAGACTCAAATTCTAACAATTGATATCAGAGCGACATGTTGTGTTGTGATTCAGAAAACGATGGGAGGCGAAGATAGTTCGGCGCAAGGTATCGAGAAATTCGATGATACAAATTTTGCGTTTTGAAAAATGCAGATTGAAGATTATTTGTACGGCAGAAAGATTCATCAACTGTTGAATTCAAAGTCAGAGGAGATGAACGATGCATATTGGAATCTCCTTAACGGACAGGTTCTAAGAGTCATTCTATTGACGTTGTCGAAGAACGTTGCTCACAACGTGACGAAGGAAAAGACCACCGCTGGCATGATGAAGGTTTTGTCCGACATGTATGAGAAATCTTCGAGAAACAATAAGGTATTTCTCATGTTGAAACTCTTTCATCTAAAGATGGAGGAAGGTGCTCTTGTTGCAATGCACGTGAATGAATTCAACACGATTGTCAATCAATTGTCATCTATTGCAATCGAGTTTGACGATGAAGTGCAAGTCTTAATTTTGTTGGCGTCTCTACCGAATAGTTGGGAGCCGATGAGAGCAGCGGTTAGTAATTCTGTTGGTAGTGATAAACTGAAATTCAACGATGTTAGAGATCGTATCCTTGCTGAGGAGGTTCGCATGATATATTTTGGTGAGGCATCGAAGAGTTCTGCTTTGAATGTTGAGAACATTTTAGTGTTGGAACTATGGGAAAATGAATCACATCAAGAGGAATTGTAGGGCACCGAAGAAGGAGGACAACAAGGGGGTGAAGTCAATGCTGCCACTGAAGACATTGTTGATGTGTTGTTGTTGTCTGTTGACATCCCGATCGACTCTTGGGTGCTTGACTCATGAGCGTCTTTTCACACCACCTCATATCGTGATATTATGATGAATTACATTGTTGGATATCTCGCGAAAGTCTATTTGGCAGATGGTAAGCCTTTAGACGTTGTTGCTATTGAAGACATTAATTTGAAGATGTCAAATAGACACGTTTGGAAGATCACAAAAGTCAGACATGTGTCGGAGCTGAAGCGCGATATGATATTAGTGAGTCAGCTTAATGATGAGGGACATGATCTTAACTTTGGTAATGGGTCCTAGGAGGTGACGAAGGGTGCTATGGTGGTTGGTTGAGGTAAGAAAACTGGTACTCTTTATATGATAATGAGCTATCGTGATACAGTTGTTGTTGTTGACAACACCAATAAGACAAAGATGTGGCATTACAAGATGGGGAATATGAGGAAGAAAGGGATGAAGATTCTGGTGACTAACGATATGATTTCAGAGCTGAAGTCGGTGGATCATCATATGTGTGAGAGTTGCATTCTTGGAAAATAGAGGCGAGTAAGTTTTTCAAATGCATGTAGATAATTGAAAGTTGAGAAGCTTAAATTGGTGCACACTGACGTGTGGGGACCTTCTACTGTCCTCTCACTCGGAGGATCACATTACTATGTGACATTCATTGATAATTCAACCAAGAAGATATGGGTCTATTTTATGAAAAATAAATCATACGTGTTCACTGTCTTCAAAAGGTGGAAAGTCATGGTCGAAAATGAGATCAACCTCAAGTTGAAGAGTCTGGGTCCGACAACGGTGGAGAATATATTGATGATGACTTCAAATAGTATTGTGTTGATAATGGGATCAAGATGGTGAATACTATTCCTATAACGCCCCAACAAAATAGAATAGCAGAAATGATGAATCGAACATTGAACGAGCGTGCACGGAGCATGAGAATACACGTTGGACTGTCTAAGACATTCTGGGCAGATGCAATCAATACCGCAACCTTCTTGATTAACAGAAGACCATTTGTTCCTTTGGATTTCAGAATTCCAGAAGAGGCTTGGAGTGGAAAAAGATAAATCTTTCTTTTCTGAAAGTGTTTGGTTGTTTATCCTATGTTTATATTAATACAACTGCTAGAAGTAAACTTGATCTGAAATCTAAGAAGTATTATTTTATTGGCTATGGTGATATCGAGTTTGGTTATCGACTCTGCGATGACCAAAATTGGAAGATCATCCGAAGTAGGGATGTCATCTTCAATGAATATGTATTATACAAGGATACGTGCGGTAGAGTTTTGAAAGCAAAGTCTCTAAGAACAAGGAATCGAAAACAGTTGATTTGAGAGACTTCTCGGCACCCGAGCTACAGTAAGGTACTACTACGGTAGAGGAACAAGCCAGTGATGTCGAGGTTGATGAAAATGTTGATTCTAAAATAAATTTGCGGACGCCGATCACAGAATTACGCAAATCATCTAGGATCAGTAAGCCAGTTCACAGGTTCTCTCCGTCCCTCAACTACGTTTTACTCACTGACAGAGGGGACCTAGAATGTTACGAAGAAGCGATACAAGTTGATGAATCGATCAAGTGGAAGTGTGCAATGAAAGATGAGATGGACTCACTGTTATCAAATCATACATGGGAGTTAGCTAAGTTACTAGAGAAGAAGAATGTATTGCAGAACAAATGGGTCTACCGGATAAGGAAATAACTAGATGAAAGTAAGCGCTACAAAGCGAGGCTAGTTGTGAAAGGATATCAATAGAAAGAAGGCATTGACTACACGGATATCTTCTCTCCCATAGTCAAGTTGGTGACAATCAGAACTGTTCTTGGGCTGGTAGCAAAGGAAGATCTGCATCTTTAACAGATGGATGTGAAAACTGCTTTTCTTCACGGTGATTTAGAGAAGAAAATCTACATGAAATAACCTGAGGGATTTGAGGTCAAAGGGAAGGAGAAGATGGTGTGCAAGCTTCAAAAGAGCATGTACGGACTGAAATAGGCTCTAAGACAGTGGTATAAGAAGTTTGACAACTTTACGAAGAAAGCCAAATTCCTAAGGTGCGAAGCAGATCACTTGTTACACCTCGTAAGTTAAGACAAGGGTTTAGAACGTCATTAAGGATTAGGATTTCCAATTTTCAAAATTACACATATATTTTACGTGCTAGTACAGATTAATTTTTAGCAATGACGAATGTGGCGCTGGAATATCTCTTTAGAAATGGTGGTATAAACAAATATATATTTCTCCATTATGAGTTAGTAAGGTATATAAGATACGATGATAAGAAATTAAGGCAATGAGAATCGAGATTAAAAGATGTGGGATTGTTTTAGTAATTAAACACTTATAGGGGGGCTAAAGTGTATTTTATGAAATCTGAAAATTTATAATATTTATCCTAAACTATTTCACTTCTTCCACACAAAAAAAAAAGAGAAAGAAGAAGAAGAATTTACTCCTCTCCTCCCTCTCAATTCAGCGAACCCAACCCCAATTTTTAGCCATGGATTCAAGTTTTTTTTATCTCCTTTCTTCCTAGGCAGAATTCCTCCATAGTTCAAGCAAATTTTTACACCACAAAGCAGTGGCGGGACAGTATGGCAGGCGAAAGCGCGATTTTCTCGAGGAATTCGAATTTTGAGATAGATTTTTGGGAAGAAAAACATGTAGAATGATGGAGTAACATTGTAGGATGTCTGCATGTCAATTTGAAGTTGAAAAGAGAAAAATTGGTGTCCAAAAATCGTGAAAACAGTGTGCAAATCGGCTGGGCAGTGGGCAGATTTTTCGGGACTGTTTTGAACAAATTCGAGGTATAAAATTCTTCTTTTATAGTTTAATGAAAATGCATATTGTTGTAGTTGAAGATATGAATTGGTGTTAATATGGAATTGGAAATATGAAATGCATGTGATTGTATTAAGGATATATACGCCGATTTAGAACCTATTCTTGGCGTACGTTGGAATTGAGTAATTGTGTTGGTATGTTATTACTAATTGCATGTGAAAATTTAGATGAAACCTTGATGTTTAAAGTTAAAGTTGTTAATTGAAGTTGTTGGAAGATTAATTGGAAAGTAAAGAATTTTGGAAAAGCTTTGGAATTGTAAAATGTTGATATGACCGGAAAGTTGATAGAAATTGTTGAAAATTTCGATAATGTATTACGGACTGAATTAGTGTGTGAATATAAGTTACTACATGCATATTGTAACTCCCCATTTTCGACCGGAGCCGGAAACGGGATTACCGCTACGCATGGTTGGATTCCTGAAATGCATTTTAAAGGAGTCGCCACCTAATTATTATAGTGAATTAGGACACTGAAAATGTAGCATAAAATACTACGAATGATCTCCATTTTAAAGGTCTGCGAAAGCTATGCGAGATTCTAGGTAAGGGTTTTTTATTATCCTAAAGGGAAGGGGTTAGGCACCCTAAAGGATCCGCTAACTTGCGGTTGTCCGTTCAAACTTAGGTTTAAAATTATTGTGCTAACATGCAATCTATAATTCTAAAAGTGTTCTAATTATTAAACTAACCAAGAGATATTTAAACTAGGCATGCAAATATTTAAAATAGATATATTTTAACAAGATAGTAATAAAAGCAAATAATCATAAAAAGGATGTAATTAAGAGAAATTAGCGATATTTTGCTTTTATTTTATTTTATGCGAATGATTTAACTTTGGGGTGCGCCTCCGGGTACCTGCAAAAGACACTTAGTAGAAGAGTTAGTAAATGATAAATAAATTACCAAACAAACAACAATATATTTATATATATAGATATATATGTAAAATATATTGTAAAAGATATATTTTTATATAGTGTGGGCTCGTAGTGTTATGCCAAGAATACTAAGACATGAGAAGCGAATATCGCTCTGCGGCCGACTACTCGCCTCGGTGAGCGATACTATGCATTCTCGTCCAATCTTTTCACTTTCCTCCTCGCCGTATATTAGTCTAACGCTTACGGGGCCTCGGATCGACGGATAAATCCTTCTGGCGATGTAGTATCAAATTCAAAATCGATAAAATACCAAGTGTAGTAGCTTGTTCAAAAATCGATAAATACCAAGTGTGGTAACTTGTTCAAAAATCGATCAATAAAATAAAATACCAAGTGATACGTGGAATGATGGAAAATAACGAAAGCGATAGCCGTGAGCAGCGAAAGCGATGGGGCGACCACGAGCAGTCAAAATCCAAATAAGCGACAACAACGATAAAATGAAGCCAACAAGGTCGCCGGAAATGTTAAAATCCGACAACGAAACAAAATCGATGGCGACGTTCGCGGAGTTTTTAACTCCGCTAAATTACTAAAAATAAATAAAAATCGGTCCCAACAACACGATTGCAAAGCAGATCAACGAGCGTCGAAAAACCAGCGTCGCGGAGTTTTAAAAGCGACAATGTTCGGCATTACAAGCGAGAGAGAGGCGATGGCGGCGTCGCTTCGCGGCGGTCGCGGAGCGACGCCACGCGATGGTGAGATTCGTCGGTGGCGATGCGGCGGCGGGTGTGTGGCGGCGAGTTGGTGAGGAGTTGAGTGGGTCGGTGATGGCGTGAAGTCTTTGGGTGTTTTGAATGGAGGTTCGCGGAGTTTTTAGAACTCCGTGGCGGCGAATAGCGGCGGCGAGCGTAGCGAGGAGGCGAGGAGAAGGTTCTCCGCTTTTTTGGGGTTTTGAAATGAAAAATGGGCACTCTTTATTTTGTCTTTGAAATTGTGTGAAATTTTGCCCGCACTGTCGTTAGGTGTTGAATGTTGTAGTGGGCTGCCCCTCTTTATTTAATAATGGGGTGTAAGGTATTTTAGGGGGGAAAGACAAGTGGGTTTGAAATTTAAAAATGAGTGGGACATAAAGAGTGTGGTGTTTGGATGAAAATAAAAGTGGTGGTGGATTGGAATGATTTGTATTGTGTTAAAATCTTGAATGGTTTGACAAAATGCGACGCAAGTTAATTAATTAAAGAAAAATTATTTAAAAAGATGCAAAATTATTAAAATGCAAATGCCGACGCAAAAATGCAATATTTAAGACATGTTTAATGTCGATTAAAATTAAAGCGAGGATGTCGATTAATTATTTAAAGAGATGCAAAATATTATTATAATAGAAATATAATATTAACAAAAACATAATGCTTAAATAAAAATAAAAAGATGCAATGTCATTTTGTGAATAAATAAACATAGAATATTATATAAAATATGCAAAAATAACGATTAAAATGCGGTGTGCTAAAATACTTAAAATTGCATGAAAATATACAAAAAACGGGTCAAAATTGATCACAGTATGTCCTCTTTATGCGGAGATGATGGAAGAGTCTTGGACAAAGATATTGACTTCGTAGCGAATTTTGTCTGTTTATAAATTAGAACTCAAAAGTGGGGTGATGCAGACTCGAAATTGTCGATGTCGAATTATGATGACCACGGTCGTTGTGATGCTAAAGATAAAAATAAAGGCGTCGCGATTAAAAATGTCGATGTCGAATTATGATGACCTTTGGGCGAAATAACTATGATGCTAGAAAAATAAAAGTAAAAGCGTATGATTTTAAAAATGTCGATGTCGAATTATGATGACCTTGGGTTGTTGCGATGCTAAAGTAAAAGTAAAGGTAGCGATTAAAAAATGTCGATGTCGAATTATGATGACTTAGTGGGGTCAGCGTTGCGAGGATCTTTGGAGGAGAGCGGATCGACATTCGAGGTACAAATTACTTGGTTATTTGTAAGAGGTAGTTCGCGTCGTGCTCTGTTCTGTATGCTAAGACTTAAACAAATGGTTAGTGCATAAGCTGTTAAGGCAAATGATAACGCGTGAATTTATATGCGATGTAGCGTTTGAGTATAAAAATGCTATCTGCGAAAATGTGATGCTGCGCCAAATCTTTGTGATTTCGCCGCACTTGCGGACGTGTTGCGATTGTGAATGCGGATATGTTGTCCTGCTGCATTTGTCACGTAGACTAAAGCTCGAAAGAGTTAGTGCATAAGCGCTAAGGCGGAGTAATAAAGCGTGAATAAGAAATGCAATTTTTGAGAGTAGATTAATTGTCCTTGCGTAGATGTGATATGTTGATGATAAGCGTCATTTCGGACTTGTTGTCTTGATAACGTCGTTACTGGGCGATGTTGCGTTGGCGTCGTTGCGTAAACGCATTCTTCTTTGGCGTCGTTGCGTGGACTTGATGTCTTGATAACGTCGTTACTGGGCGATATTCTTCTTTGGCGTCGTTGCGTAGACTTCTTTGTCGCGATAACGTCGTTGCATGGGCGATGTTCTTCTTTGGCGTCGTTGCATGGACTTCTTTGTCGATCGCGTCGTTACTGGGCGTATTCTTCTTTGGCGTCGTTGCGTGACTTGTTGTCTTGATCGCGTCGTTGCACTGGGCGTATTCTTCTTTGGCGTCGTTGCGTAAACGCAATCGCGATGATGTCGTTACTGGACCGCAATCGCGATAGCGTCGTTACGGGCGTATTCTTCTTGGCGTCGTTGCGTAAACGCCAATCGCGATAGTGTCGTTACTGAACCGCAATCGCGTCGCGTCGTTACTGGGCGTATTCTTTGCCGGCGTCGTTGCGTAAAGCTTAATCGCGATAACGTCGTTACTGGGCGTGTTCTTCTTTGGCGTCGTTGCGTAGACTTGATGTCTTGATCGCGTCGTTACTGGGCGTGTTGCGTGGCGTCGTTGCGTAGACTTGATGTCGCGATCGCGTCGTTGCACGGGCGTGTTGGCTGGCGTCGTTGCGTAGGCAGCATTCTTGATAGTGTCGTTACTGGACACGATCTTGTCGCGTCGTTACTGGGCGTATTCTTCTTTGGCGTCGTTGCGTAGCCAATCTTGATGATGTCGTTATGCGGGCGTGTTCTTCTTGGCGTCGTTGCGTAGACTTCTTTGTCTTGCGCGTCGTTACTGGGCGTGTTCTTCTTTGGCGTCGTTGCGTAAACGCGATGATGATGGTGTCGTTACTGAACGCAATCGCGATGCGTCGTTGCGGGCGATGTTCTTCTTGGCGTCGTTGCGTAAGCGCAATCTTGATGGTGTCGTTACTGGACCGCAATCGCGTCGCGTCGTTGCACTGGGCGTATTCTTCTTGGCGTCGTTGCGTAAACGCAATCGCGATGGTGTCGTTACTGAACCTGATGTTGATAACGTCGTTACTGGGCGTATTCTTTGCTGGCGTCGTTGCGTAAACGCAATCGCGATGGTGTCGTTGCACAGGACCTGATGTTGATAACGTCGTTACTGGGCGTATTCTTTGCTTGGCGTCGTTGCGTGAAGCGCAATCGCGATGGTGTCGTTACTGAACCGCAATCGCGTGCGTCGTTGCACTGGGCGTATTCTTCTTTGGCGTCGTTGCGTGAAGCGCAATCTTTGATGGTGTCGTTGCACGGACGCAATCTTGATGCGTCGTTACTGGGCGTATTCTTCTTTGGCGTCGTTGCGTGAGCGCCAATCTTTGATGGTGTCGTTACTGGACCTGATGTTGATAACGTCGTTACTGGGCGTATTCTGCTGCTCGCAGTAGAATAAATGCTCGCAAGCTAAGCGAGAAAAGGCGTTAGTGTATACTGTTTAAGCGAAATGATAAATACATGAGAAGTGCAATTTTATAGGTAGAGATGTCGTCACGAGATGTTGTCCTTGCGGACATCTTTGACGTTGCGGTGACGAATTGCCATGATGCCTTTCTTTGTGTGCGATCGTGGGTTGCGATTTGACTTTATGCGAGTTGATCGTTAGGTTTTGTTGCGGACCTCTGAACTTTGGCTGCGATTATTGATGCCTTTTCGGCTGCTGCTTTGCTGCTGCGGACTTTGGATTGTTGTCATCCTCTGCCTTTGTTGCTTTTCTTGCTTTTGCTATCTGAAGAAACCTTTTATCGTATTTTACGCTTGGCTATTGCACTTTACTATTAATATGAAAAGACTGCGCTAAAAGAAAATTTGTGAGTTTTGGGAGGGTCGATTATCTGACTTCGCCTTGTCCGCTTGACATCTGCGTGCACGGCTTTGTTTGGACTTGCAATCCATGCAGTTTCTACATTGTCCCGATTTTGAAAAGGGTGTGCGGCTAAAGTGGGTCTCGATGTAGTTGCTTGTATGTAGTGATGTTTGGGCCTACGATTTGGCTGTAGGGTTGCCATTTGCTTGATGGCGGGCGAGGTGGCTTTGCTATAGGAACTAAGGCAGTTCAGGCTTCGTTCGCTCGAATGCCAGAATCGGTCATGTCATTTGGACCGTGTCTTTGATCTTGAAAAATATTGATGCTCTGTCATTGCTTAGTCAAATACAAATCGACCTTTGGGAGATGATAAATCCTTTAGAAAATGCAACAAGCGGTGTTAGCATAAAACACATAATTTGCGGGTATGTAGCGGATATATTGCACATGCACATTGAGCGTTCCTAACATGCGGGGACCTCTTTATGCGGTAAGCCTAACGTCAACTTATGCGAGATTATGTGGATTTGTCCAAGTCGTCAACTATAATGCTTTTGTTGGAAATGGCGACCAAATGGTGCACTTTTCCCAATTTCGGCATGTCATGATTAGGCTTGGATTTATGCTGTCATTGCCACGCTACACATAATATCTTTGGTTGGTCGTTGGGTTAAGAAACCGTCGACAAGTTTAGTGTCTTCTAATTGTGGCGTCGATGCGAGGCCAGGCTACTAAGGTAAATGCATCGTGCCCTAAAATAAGTGGTATAGCTCTATCTTAAGTTTCTAAGATTTGGCTTTTCTAGGCCTTGAGTTCCCGAGTGGACAACTCGAGTGAGAAGGCTACGTGGTGATCGGACGAACCGATCTAACTCGCGCAGCGCCAACTCTCCTAAAATTTGGATATTTTGAAAGAAATTTGCGGGTGCGCGAAGCACACCAACGCGTGAGTGTGTGATTGTGTGAATTTTTCAGAGTGGAAGAAATATGAGCGGAATGTCAGTTTAAGGAAAGCGGTAACAAATAGCAGTTAATACAATATGCAAATATTTATATGTAAAGTAGAATAATTTAGACAAATCATAAAAGCAAATGAATGTAAAACACAGAAGAAGCAATTTTAAGCAGATAAGAAAAATAAAGCACAGTAAATAACCTATGTTTGTTATGGTTAAGAACCTAAATATCCCCAGTGATGCCATACATGCCCCATTTTTAGGGTAGGAAGCGGGATTACCGCTGCGTGGTTGGATTCTGAAATGCATTTTAAAGGAGTCGCCACCTAATTATTATAGTGAATTAGGACCTTTGAAAATGTAGCATAAAATACTACGAATGATCTCCATTTTAAAGTGCTGCGAAAGCTATCTGAGATTCTAGGTAAGGGTTTTTATTATCCTAAAGGAAGGGGTTAGGCACCACTAAAGGATCCGCTAACTGCGGTTGTCAGTTCAAACTTAGGTTTAAAATTATTGTGCTAACATGCAATCTATAATTCTAAAAGTGTTCTAATTATTAAACTAACCAAGAGATATTTAAACTAGGCATGCAAATATTTAAAATAGATATATTTTAACAAGATAGTAATAAAAGCAAATAATCATAAAAAAGGAGGTAATGAAGAGAAATTAGCGATATTTTTATTTTATTTTATTTTATTCGAATGTTTTAAGTTTGGGGGCGCTATAGAATTTGCAAAAGACACTTAGTAGAAGAGTTAGTAAATGATAAATAAATTACCAAACAAACAACAATATATGTATATATATAGATATATATGTAAAATATATTGTAAAAGATATATTTTTATATAGTGTGGGCTCATTAGTGTTATGCCAAGAATACTAAGACATGAGAAGCGATATCGCTACTGGCGATGGCCGACTCGCCTCGCGGTGAGCGATCTTATGCATTCTCGTCCAATCTTTTTCACTTTCCTCCTCGCCCACATATTAGTCCTCGCTACCACGGGGCCTCGGATCGACGGATAAATCCTTCTGGCGATGTAGTATCAAATTCAAAATCGTGAAAATACCAAGTGTAGTAGCTTGTTCAAAAATCGATAAATACGAAGTGTGGTAACTTGTTCAAAAATCGATCAATAAAATAAAATACCAAGTGATACGTGGGACAATGGAAAATAACGAACAAGAGCTGAACCATGAAAAGCGATGAGGCGGCCACGAGCAGTCCAAAATCCAAATAAACGACAACAACGATAAAATGAAGCCAACAAGGTCATCGGAAATGTTAAAATCCGACAACGAAACAAAATCAGTAAACCGCGACCCGTTCGCCGGAGTTTTTAACTCCGGCTAAATTACTAAAAATAAATAAAAATCAGTCCCAACAACACGGCAAAGCAGATCCAGCGAGCGTCGAAAAACCAGCGTCGCGGAGTTTTAAAACGACAATGTTCGACATTACAAGCGAGAGAGGCGATGGCGTCGCTTCCACGGCGAGGTCGCCGAGCGACGCCACCGCGATGGTGAGATTCGTCGGTGGCGATGCGGCGGCGGGTGTGTGGCGGCGAGTTGGTGAGAGTTGAGGTGGGTCGGTGATGGCGGCGTGCCGGGTGTTTTGAATGGAGGTTCGCGGAGTTTTTAGAACTCGTGGCGGCGAATGGCGCGACAGGCGCAAGGAGGCGAGGAGAAGGTTCTCCCTTTTTTTTTTGGTTTTTGAAATGAAAAATGGGCACCTCTTTATTTTGTGCTGAAATTGTGTGGGCTGCCCCCTTTGTACGTTGGCTGCTGAATGTTGTAGTGGGCTGCCCCTCTTTATTTAATAAAGGGGGGTAAGGTATTTTAGGGGGGAAAGAAAAGTGGGTTTGAAATTTAAAAATGAGGGGGAAATAAAGAGGGGGGTGTTTGGATGAAAATAAAAGTGGTGTTGGATTGGAATGATTTGGATTGGGTTCCGTACTGGACTGGTTTGACAAAATGCGACGCGAGTTAATTAATTAAAGAAAAATTATTTAAAAAGATGCAAAATTATTAAAATGCAAATGCCGACGCAAAAATGCAATATTTAAGACATGTTTAATGTCTGATTAAAATTAAAGCAGGATGTCAATTAATTATTTAAAGAGATGCAAAATATTATTATAATAGAAATATAATATTAACAAAAACATAATGCTTAAATAAAAATAAAAAGATGCAATGTCATTTTGTGAATAAATAAACATAGAATATTATATAAAATATGCAAAAATAACGATTAAAATGCGGTGTGCTAAAATACTTAAAATTGCACGAAAATATACAAAAAACGGGTCAAAATTGACTGTCAACACATATTTATTGAGGCAATTATCTATACATGCCTTGAAAGGATTAAAGTATAGAAAAGTGTTAAATTCACATTCTTGAATTGGCGATGTCGTTAAGAGATTGGATTGCCCCATGATAATTCTAACGTGACTAAATGATTGACTAACATGAGAAGTAAACGTAGTAGTTGTCTTGGTTGTTGAAGTTGTTGTCTTCCATGGATATAAAGAGAAGGAAGATTATAGGATAACTTGTATGACGTATGTTGGGCTTAACTTAATTATATTCTGGAATAATGTGGATTATTGGTTGGTTGGATTGTTGGTTTGAATTGGATTGTTAGTTGGAGTTGAATTGTTGGTTGATTTGGATTATTGGAAAAATTGTGGATACGCACATAAACAAAGGAAATGATGCCCAAATTTTTATAGGAATAAGAGAGCCTTTAATCATATAACTTACATTAGAAATCATAGAATTGACGAGCATGTTATTCCTTATTATTGGTTGAAGTACTAGACGAGGAATACCTTAATATCGAGTTGATTAGTTCGCCTACGAGGTATGTGAGACCTTTCCTTATTTCTTTTGGCATGATTTTTATGAAAGTACGGCGGACGTACTTAACTCCTACGATTCGATTTTAAAAATGATTATTTACTAGTGATTATGATTTGATATGAGTTTATGGTAATAATTTTATTGAGAGTCACATAATGATTTTAATTGCATCTGATTGCTCATGATATCTACTGCGCTAAGTGTTACTATTTCATTCCACCGAGTCGGGCCAAATCATGTTCGTGCGCCATGCATCATTCATCGAGTCCTCACTCAGAGGCGAGACACGTTATATATATACACAGATTACATCGAGTCCTCCATAGAGGCGAGACACGCACGCTGCAGCAGATCTGATTTCATTGAGTCCTCCATGTAGGGTCGAGACTTGTTATCTGATTTATTATACGTATACGAGCATGATGATTTATGATTCAAGATACATGATATGATTTTGAGACATGATTCTCGATTTTATGAAATTTGATGACTCTGCTTTACTTGTACTTTGTTATTGATTTTGGTATTTTATGTTTTACATACTCGACATTATCTCATCGACCCGCTTTCCTCGAAGTGCGTTAATGCCCGCGAGTTCAGTGTTGAATAGGTGACCCTCCGCCAGGATCTCTGCATGAGGTTGGAAACTCCTTTATTAGAGCGACTATTTTTGGTACAGACTTTATTTTTGGACTTATACATATTTTGGGCACGGCGGGGTCTGTCGTCATATGTCGATTACACTCTTAGGTGCATGAAGCGATTGTGGGTTGGACGTTTGTACCTTGTTTTGGGTTTTGATGTTGTTATCTCGTGGCAGCCTTGCCGGCTTGCTTATTTTGATTATGCCTTTGTGCACGTGATGTTGGTTGGTGGCAGCCTAGTCGGCTAGCCTATTATGACTGTTGTTTTGTTGTTGTTTTGGCAGCCTTGTCGGCTAGCCCATTGTAGGGAGATGTTGTAAAAGCAGCGTTGTGCTGCCGAAATTTCTATAGATCTCTGTATTAGATGGATTAAGAGTGACATGTCAGTAATGACGTCCAATTAGGACGTTAGTCGCGACCCGTCGGGTTGGGTCGTGACATCACTGTTGTTACTTAAATAAATTTGAAGACTCGTACATGATATTGCTCATTTATGTTGACGACATGTTGATCGAGGAGCAGACCTACATGAGATTGATAGGCTGAAGAAGAAGGTGTCAGAAGAATTTGCAATGAAGTATCTGGGAGCCGCAAACCAAATCCTCGAGATGAAAATCATCAGAAGTAAGGAGGGCCTCAAGCTCTCACAAAAAGAATATGTGAAGAAAGTTCTCAAGAGGTTCAACATGAATGATGTCAAGCCAGTGAGTACCCCCTTAGCTGGACACTTTCGTTTATTAAAGGATCAGCCATCTATGACTGAGTACGAGAAGGAGCAAATGGACAAGGTACCTTAAGCCTATTGTAACATCTCGAACTTTCGGGTCATGATTTGAACCGCTAGACGTATGTAAAATCGCTAGGCGTGTGAAAATAGACTCGATCGTTGGGAAAATTTATATCATATTGATGTATGCTAATGAAGAGATTAGTATATAAAGGAACGCACCCCCGAGATAATTTTGGACGGAACAAGTGTGATGACGGAGATCAGAAATAAATTTGGTGCGTGCACAAAGAGATCATGGACTAGTATCATATCACACAAATTATGACATTTGAGTGTATGAAAAATTTATAAGTCCTGAAGATTTAAGTAAATTGAGATCATGAAATTAATTGTGTGTGTAATTGATTAATTATTAATGGGAACAAAGTTTAGTGGGCTATAACGTGTGACATGTAGAACTAATTGCCTAACTGACTAAGCATAACTGTCAAATTTGTGGCAGCAGAGTGTTGATTGTGAAAATGTATTGCTTCCTACTCTCACTTTTAAAAACTCATTTTATTTCTCCACAAACTCGTATAAATCAACCAAAAGTTTTTATGTTTGCTTCAAGAACAAATTATGGGTTTCACAGTGCAGCCAAAGGGGCTGGTTCAGTTAATATTTGAGGTATGTTAAGGTAATTTTTTTTTGGCATGTTCCATGCAACGAAATATAATCGTGCTATTACTTTATAATTTATTCTACTCCTAGTAGTTAAGAATATTCATGTTATTGATTCTCATGTTGAAAGCATGCGTAAATATATTTCTAAGTCTTTATTGAGGTGTATGAAAAATGTGTTGATATTCACAATGTTGTCAAATGTACAACAGTAATATGTAATCTGTAGAGATTGGAATATTGTATTATCATTCATGCATTTTTATTTACATTGCATTCATATATTACCATGGACCAATTGTGCTATGCACACTATTATATATTATATATATGTAGGGGATATGGAAAAAGAGGGAAATATGTTATA
Organism: Przewalskia tangutica; assembly: GCA_029844215.1. Taxonomy (NCBI): domain Eukaryota; kingdom Viridiplantae; phylum Streptophyta; class Magnoliopsida; order Solanales; family Solanaceae; genus Przewalskia; species Przewalskia tangutica. Next base: position 12,782,428 of record CM056729.1, on the reverse strand, counting down.
TACGCACACCACTTGCAGCTGATACAGACTATCACAAAAGAGCCCTAAAATGTCAATATTTAACGCGGTGTGGCATGTTTGTGTGACCGATATCAGGCTGTTTGTGTGATCGATAAAACCTGATGTCCACAAAGGCTGTTATGAAAGGGAAGACCCGTGTATGACATGTCTGTGTGACCGATGTCGCGCCCATTTTCGGCCGCGGCATTTATTTTCTAAACTCCTGCTTAAAATAAAAGCGTTAGAAAATAAAGAAAATAAAATAAAATAGTTAAAAGGCTTGAAGGTTTAAAAATGCTTAAAAGGTGCTAAAATGCAAAAGGTTGCTAGGGATTGCTACAATGTGCTAATATGCTAAGGGTTCGCGGAGTCGCCACCTAATTAATTTGGGTGAATTAGGACACCTAAATGTTTAACTAGTTTAAAGTAAAACATTAACTTCATTTAATTGGTCTGCTAAACTTAACGAGATTCTGGTTAAGGGTTCTTTATTAATCTAGAGGGAAGGGGTTAGGCACATACTAAGATCCGCTAACTGCGGTTGTCTGCCAAACCTAGGGTAATTATTATGCTAGAGAAAATGCATGTTTAAAAGATCTTGCAAGTATTTTATAAAAGAATGCATTGCATTTTGGATAAAAGATTTATAAGACTAATGCTATAAGAGTACATATAAAGTTTAAACGTATGCCATTGTATTATTTATGATACCAAGTCGATTTATGGGCCATAGATTTATCTGCGAAATTAAAGAAGTGAGGCGTTAGTTTTAGATAGGCAATTTTAATAATTCAGGCAAAGGATTAGATATGAAGTGACAAGCCTAAAATAGATAATTAGAAGTGTCTTCGATTTTAAACTACTACCAATTTATTTATTTCGACAATAATTGTTCTATGTCTCTTATTATTACAAAATAAATAGAATTGCGAATAAACAAATAAATGCATAATGAGACAATTAATTTTAGAGAGTAAGAGGAGTCGAGACGGATGACAACGTCATCTTGTCTATTGTTTTTCTAAGAGTCTTTGAAGATGGAACTCGATGGATGCAGGTGCGGGTTGCTATTTGAAGTGGCTCATGATGAGTCTCGCCATGAGACTCTTCATTTTTGCTCCGATGCGTTTCATGTAAGAAAAAGAAAATGATAAGGATTAGTACATGCCCAAATTCATTAAACAAAAAAAAAAGCACTTGACACGTAGTTTGCATTTAAGCCAACACATATATATAAATACCAAACAAAAGCAATATCAGATAAGGATGCAGCCAGCAGGTAGTATTATACATAGCCCCTGACAATTCCAAGTAAAGGCAGTATGCAAACAGCAAGTAGAAACAGTAGGCAAAGACACTAGCAGGCGGTGACGGCGAGCAATATCGCGTGCAGAAGCGAAACAATAGGCAGAGACAAAGTAAGAGGCAGAACAGGGGCATATGGTGACTGAATACTAACCTCTTCTGTTCAGTTATTCTAAAGAAAAGAAAGACATCCTTACATGTTTTTTTGCATTTTAACTCAAGGTAAGCAGACAAGCATGGAATTAGTTCGATATCATTTTCTGAACCCTTTAAGCCACCTCAGTTATCTTAACTACTTCCATTACTCCACACATATTTGTGGAAGATAAACAGGACTGCCAGTTGAACTATATGCATCATATGACTAAAATTAATAAGCATGTATGACTGATTTTAAAAATAGAAGGAGCATGATTCACACTGAAGAGCAGTTGTCAACTATACAGCAAGCAGATAGATACATGAATCTAAAAATGAAAGCACCAGAGGAAATGCAGCATGAAGGGACTAGGCCCAAATAACTTTCAAACAGATTTCTTTTCTTTGGTAATGTACCAGTGCTTCTACATCTTGAAATACGCCTCGATATACAGTGGTTCACACAAATTTTCCTTAAGGGGACAAAGTCAAATTATGAGTAATGCGAGTCGTGTAGGGGACAGAATATGCATGAAACACACATATAAGGTCCACTTAAGATGCCTCAAAGATCACTGGAGGAGGGGTAGACTTGCACATATTCAAAACACAGACAGATAAAGCCTAATATTATAAAACAGAACAAGACATTCCCATATTCCCCAAAGCAAACAATGGGCGAGTCACTCGAATTATTTTGTTGTGCTGATTATTGTCGATTAATCGATATTAAAATGTATTGAAGGGGTATGACTGGTATGACTCGTTGACCCACTAACACACTTAACTCCTGTCAAACAAGAAGCCTATAATACAAACTTCACGATTAGGTATATTCAAACAAAAAGATTCAGATAATAGCCATCAACAGATTTGAATGGCTTAACGCGCATAAGCTAAATTAAACCAGCATATTTAAACAACACATAATCATTACATATGTTGAAACACAGACCAACGAAATGCGAAGAGACGAATTTACCTTCTCGGACAATGTGGCCGGGCGGCGTATCAAGTCGTCCTGAGCCGACAGGTTTTGGGCTTTGCGATGCGAAACAGAGGCAAAGTTGCTTGCGATTTTTGGCTAGAATTGAGAGAGGGGTCCGAACTACCTATTCATGCTATGCTAGTGGTCCGGGTGCTGAGCCCCTTGCTTCTTCCTGATTCTGCTAAGCTCTATCTCTCGATGCCTATTGCATGTCGTCCTTAAATTGCTATGTGGTTGCTCTCCGTTTTCGCTCTATGTTTACTCTCATGCGTGTTTGATCGCTGCTAAGGGTTTCGATGCTATCGGTTCCCTAAATTGCTATGTAGTTCCTCCCCTACTGAGCTCTGAGTTCGACTGATTCCCCCTGTTTTTGCCCTATTCCCTCTCATGCATTCTCTGCCTCGCTGCATGCTCTACTGTGCTTATATAGCCCCCGTTTGGGTTCCCTATTAGGTAAGGTTTTAGACCACTTAATGCGAAATCTTGGTATTACTCTCAGTAGTTAAGGGACGATTTTGGTGCGATATTGGCTGCCTATTTTGGATTGATTTGCTACTGATTTTGTAGATTCGAATGGGTTCTGATTCGAAGGGATTTGTGGAAGATTCGTTTGGTTATGGAAGGAAATCGTTCGAGAAGGTGCATGGGTAAGGAAAGCTGGCTGGGGTGCGTGGGTAAAGGGAAGCCGCCGGATTCTCAGGCGAGAATCTCGGGCGGCGATTGAAGCTTTCTAGGGTTCGTTAGGTTCTTGGGGTTGCTATTGTTTTGGGCTTCTGGGGGGGACGATGAAAATGGGGCTGCGTATAAGGGGAAATGGAAAGGGCGTGGGCCTGCGGGTGCGGGTCGACGGGTTTTGGGCCAGCGGTATGAAACGCTTTAAATTGTGGGCTGATTAGGGTGGCATTTTAATTAGTTAAGGATAGTTAATTAATTAGCTAATAAATTCTAGGTAAGTGTATTAATTAATTGGAGTTAGTTTTAAAGTATTAGGTATTTAATTTTAGGTGCTTAATTAATTAGGTGCTTTATTAATCTAATTGTTATAAATGCGGGCGTGCTATTTAATTAATGCTTAATACTTTATAATGTGATGTCGTTATTAAGACTTATTAAATAAAATTAGGACTTCTTAATTCTTTTATGAATGCTATTATTAAAACGCGGGTGTTAGATTATTATTTTAAGTATTTATTGTTTATTTATGCTTGTATTAATGTTTTTATTGCTGCATTTTATTATTTAAGAATTGTTGAAAATTAGTGTAATTTTATAGTTAATGACTGGACGGGAGGGTCAAAATTGGGTGTCAACAACCGATATCAGGTTGTTTGCGTGACCGATAAAACCTGATGTCCATAGAGCGATTATGGGTAGGATTCCTGTGTGGACATTAATATACCGCATTTGCATCATGCATACATTCATTAACCATTATAAGGTATGATACTCACATAGGTTGTTATGAAAATAAAGATGTATGTGTGGCCAGTATTATACCGCATTTGCATTGCACAACATGAAGACATATGTATTAGGGTCTCAGAGGTATTTACTACTGGTCAGCTATTTCTGTTTCAAATATTGTAATATCCTGTTGTGCTATTATTTATGTCTGACATACTCAGTACATCAGTCGTAATGACGTCCCTTTTGTCGGAGGACACTATGTTTCATACCCGCAGGTTCACATAGGCAGGATGACGATCCACGTTAGTAGGTTGCTGATTCAGCGGATTTTGGAGCACTTCCCTTATTTTGGAGTGTCGGTCTATTTGGTACAGTGTATTTTTTCATGTCTATATGGGTATAGTGAGGCATTTTCCTGACCTTTTGATGTTGTATACTCTTTAGAGGCTTTCAGATGGTGTCATGTGAGTTTAGTAGATTTGTAGGGCCTTGGTATGAGTATATATATATATGTACGAATGACGATACTCGACATGTGGAATCCGGATGCCCTGCGGCTTTCCGGTTTAGGTCGTGACACCTCTGCTATTGACAGTCTTATTTACACGATAGTATGTACGAGGTTAGACATTGCACATGCAGTGAGAGTTGTTAGCAGATTTATGAGAAATGCGGGAAAGCAACACTAGGAGGATGTGAAGTGAATTTTCAGGTATCTGAAGGGAAACTCAAGTTCAGCTTTGTGTTTCCGAAAGTCAGAGACAGGATTGCAGGGATATGTTGATGCTGACAATGGTGGTGATGATGATAGCTGAAAGAGCACACCCAAGAATGTTTACACCTTCGGAGGTACTGCAATTTGTTGGGTTTCAAAGTTGCAAAAGATAGTAGTTTTTTCTAGATGTGAGGCTGAGTATATTGTCGTGACGGAGGCCACGAAAGAGATGGCGTGGCTACAATATTTTTTGCGGGAATTGGATCAGGACCACGAGGGAAGTGTGTTATACTGTGATAGCCAGAGTGCCATTCAATTGGCAAAGAACCTGGCCTACCATGCTCGCATCAAGCACATACAACTCCGGTACCATTTCATTAGATCAACTTTAGAAGATTGAGTATTAGTGTGTTAAGAAAATCCTAGGAAGTCAGAATCCAACAGACATGCTGACAAAGGCTGTGCCGAATGATAAACTGAAGTTGTGTGGAACTTTAGTTGGACTTCTTGGATGAGAATTCGAGTCGCCAATGTAGATTGAGACAGATGATTGAAATTAGTCTCCAAGTGGGAGATTATTGAGTTGTGGAGCCTAATTAATCGTCGACACTATAAAGACCCTACGCAGAGTGTGAAACGATGATCGACCTGAGCGGACATGTCGACGTGGGGTTGGAAGGGGGTGGTAAACTCCCATCCCGAGGGAGTAGGGGGCGGAGGCCCCAATTTTTTTTTATAATATAAGGTTATTTAGTGGAGTATTTTGGGAATTTCTGGCTTGTATTATGTTCGCCCTAATTTTCGCTATATATAGATTAGGGGCTCCTTTTTTTTGAGGTCGAGCAAGAGAGAAAAAGAGAATTGTAAAACTCAACTCCCTATTTGATTATAGTAAAATCTGCAGTGACAAAGTGGACATAGCTCTCACATCGGTGTGTGTTATTTATTCTTTATTTATTTAATATTTTCTGATCAAGTAGGATTTGAGATAAGTCCTAACATTTTAATCCGTCCAAAAAAACTACTCAATAAAATTCAAAAGATATGCTCTGATGCTCATGGGTGCAATTTTCAAAAAACGAGGAATGCATTAAAATTGCATTAAAAGTTGACAGAATCCACGTGCTAAGAAATTATCAGAGTGACAAGTGAGAAGCAGACAATTAATATAGGGGCCACGCTGGAAATTATAACTATGGTTTATTACACGGGCAAGAGAAAAGGAAATGCAATAGAAAAGTTAATTATCTGGTCCAAACACTACACATTTCGGTTAATTAGTGATGATATGAGGTTAAATAAAGAGTGGAGATTTATATGGTCAATCATACACTTATTTGTGATTGATGAGTTGTTCTTATAAGCAGTGCTGTTTTTACACTTTTAAGGGTCTTGTGCGAGAAAAAAAATATCGATTTTATTTACATAAAAAATTAAAATTAATTAATTAATATTAAAAAATTATTGATCAAAACATCAAATTGAGACATGGAATTTAGGCCCAAATTTGTTTTGGACGGGGGCTGAACTTTGACCAAATTTAATTCTTATGTTTTTTTTAAAAAAACTTTTCCTGCTCAATGAATTCGAACACGCGACCTCTCGCTTGCTAATAACTTTTTAAGGAACCTTCAACTGCTAGGCTACAACTCCCACTAATAAGATTGGAGACATGTTTAATACATATCTTAATATTTGAAATCAATAAAAAAATGCAGGGCATGCGGGCGAGGCCGCGGGAGGACCACAGGCGGTGTACCTTGCGCCCGAGAGCGCAAGTTATGTGCATGTTTGGATTAGCTTTTAGGTACGATTCTGAGTACATACTTTCGTGAAAATAAAAAAATTGACATGTTTGGCTGGCCAAAATCAATTATGCCAGAATCAATTCTGGTCTCCGTGGGCAAAATTGATTATGGCAGAATTGATTATGACAGAAGTGATTTATGTTTAGATGCAACAATGTAAAAGTGATTCTTATAATTGATTTATGTTTGGATAGTTTTGATCAAATTGATTTTGAATGTAGAATTACCAAAATTGACATACATATAAATAAAAATATACATATAAATAGATGGAAGTATGTAAATAAAAATTACAAATAGATGATAGATGGAACTTGTTACTCCTTCGATTTGAAGTCGGAAGCAGGAATTATGTACAAAATTTCGGGGTTATTTCATTTCAGTCATGAGCACCTTGATGCTCTTCGCAAGCAATCTCTCATAGAATAGGGAGTGAACGACCATTTGACTTTAGCACATGAGGTGGCGGGGTTTTCTCTCGCTTTTGGCATAGGGTGCCCCAGTGCCGCGCATACATTTTCTTGCTTGTTCCGATCCCATTGGTATCGGTAAAGAGGCTGGTAAGCGCTTCCCGAATAGATTCCTTTCTCTTCCCGACAATATAATACTTAAATATTAGTATAATATTATCACAATACTAATTTAAAGTGCAAATAATAGTTAAATATTATTACAATACTAATTTTGCATGTACTCTATAATGTATTATCAATATAATAATATAGAAAAAGGAATAATATTATACTTAATAGTTATTTTAAAAAGTACCTTGGAATCGATTTTCAGTTAAAATTGTAGAGCATATTTTGTTGTATTTCTCGGGACTAGCTTCATTTAAAATTCTTGGACTAGCTTCATTTATATTAATAATACATTATAGAAAAATGAATAATATTATACTTAATAGTTATTTTTAAAAGTACTTTGGAATCGGTTTTCAGTTAAAATCGTAGAGCACATTTTGCCGCATTTGAAATATTAATAATATTCGGAGTATTTGAAAGAAGACAATAGAAAAAGGAGAAGGATAATCCAAATGAGTTGCACTATTCTCATTCCTAAGTACGAGAAAGGTCTTAAAATTAACAATAGTATACTCTAAACAGAACATGAGTAGTATATTTGATTTTTTTTAGTAATTATTTCTAGATATTTAAAGAGGGTAATGAAAGTTGTACATTTGAATGTTTTTTTAGTAATTATTTATAGATATTTAAAGAGGATAATGAAAGTTGTATATTTAATTTTTTTTTATTAATTATTTCTAGATATTTAAAGAGAGTAATGAAAGTGGATAGAGTTGTTGATGAAAATTAAAGAGGGTAATAAAAGAAATGGTAAAATTCAAATTGAAATTAATGACAAAATTGATTTTGGCCAGCCAAACATGTCAATTTTATGATTTTCACGAAAGTAGGTACCCATAATTGATTCTGGGTACCCAAAAGCTAATCCAAACATTCACATAGTGTACTCCCGTTTTATTTATTTGTTCATGTTTAACTTGATATATTTTAATTTTATTATATTGCCCCTAATTACTACTCCCTTCATCTTCAATTATTTGTTATTTTTTTATTTACATGTTCTTAAGAAATATTAATTAGAAAGAATATTTGATATTTTTATCCTTATTTATGACTAAATTATAATGTCTCTCCATTATTTATTTATGTGTCATCTTCATTAATGACAAAGAATAAAATAGAGAAAAAATAATTAATTATGTCTTGAATTTCTAGAACGATAAATAATTTGAGATAACTATTTTTAGTAACTACGATAAATAATTTGAAACGGAGGGAGTGTGTATCATTAGTGTTGGAAAATGAATTAGAGTAAGTAATAAGAAAGACAAAACAGGTACAAATTGATAAATAGTTTCTTGATTTTTCAAATTGTGTGGGACATTGAATTTATTTTTTGTTGTTGTTAATACTCTCTGTGTTTTAATTTGTCTCAATTTATGTGATATTTTTTTTGATCTATTTTAAAAAATATATTTTATTTTTATATTTAAAAATAATTTAACTTTATGAGATTATTTATGTTTTAAATGTTTACCTAACGCAGGCTTAAACCTTACTGCTCCCTCCAAAACCCCACCTAACACTCCCTTACTCCTATAGAAGAATACCTTTTGCCCTCAAGAATATCATATTGCAGCTCTACACTTTCTTCTTCCAATAATGGCATCTGCAAATGGTATCTCCACTGCCTCTATCCTTCCTTCTTCCTCTAAACAGGTAGGTACACTTATTCTCATCTTGTTTCTTGGAATCTTTATACCTGTGATCTACTGATCTTTTTCTTCTTTGTTGGGATCTGCTTCTATAAAGTTGTGATCTTTATGTGTTTGTTTGGTATATTGGGGTGTTAATGCAGGTGGGGTTGAAGGGTAGAAGTGTGAACCAATTGCAGGGCCAGAAATTCAACAATAAAGCTTCAAAGAGCAGATTAGTAGTAAAGGCAAATGCTAAAGAAATTGCATTTGATCATAAATCAAGAAGTGCCCTTCAAGCAGGAATTGATAAGCTTGTTGATGTTGTTGGTGTCACTCTTGGTCCTAGGGGTATGTTTGTTTCTTCTGCTTCATATTTATCTTTCAGATCAATGAAAGTTTTGTTTTTAACTTGTTTATGGATATTGCAAAGTAGATCTGGTTCCAAGGTCTGATAAAGAAGTATTATTGCCAGTAGGTTGATGGCAGTACTAAAAATATTCAAACTAAGATGAATGTTTTTGATACAGTGGAGTTATATAACCACTAGATTAATTTGGGATTTAGATGTAGAGTCTCTTTGCTATGAGCCTATGATGGAAGTCCTTTTCCATGGTGTGTGGTTAGTGACTGGAAAATATTTATCACCAAAAATATAATAAAGATTAATAATAATACTAGTAAATCCGGGAGTTCTTTGATGAAAAGGCCGCGGCGGTAGAGGAGGTCGTGGTCGTGGCAAGGGTCGCGGTCAACAGAACCAATAGCGGAACAACGAGGATCGCAGAACAAGCGGGCGCTCTCGCCGCGCGATGCCTACGCGTCTGTGCCGCCGTCTGCACAAGTCTGAGCATGGCGCTGATCAGGCGGCGCAAAGTCCATTCGATGCAGCAACCTACAATCCGTATTCTTACCGGTTTGTTGGGCGCTCGACCTCGCGGCACCCAGCCATGCAGTGGTCAGTCCATGACCTCCCCGTGACATCGTCGAAGTTGGGTCGGGCGTTCAACACTCTCTATGCAACAATCGACAATACTGCATGGACTCAGCGCGCATCTCGCGTCACCCAATCTGCAGTACTATTCCTAAAGCTGTTAGTTTAAAGCATCCTCGATATGTTACGGATGACGCATTCGGTTAAAGGATATGGTACCTCATACACAACCTCCTCATCCACTTCTCGCCAAAACACCCTATATGCGCATGATTAAGAACCTCACTGTCGCTTGATTTACTCGTAATAATTTTGTCTGTGGACTTTGACCACTGGTTTTCTTGTGAAGAATCTTACGTATGGGAACACGTCTACGAGATCTGATAGCACGTGAGATCTTTATCCATTCACCTCCATTGCGGATCTTGCTCTCCGTCACTCTGGCGAATATTTCTTGGCATGGCATAATAGACTTGGTCATTCGAGTCCTAGTTTTTAATTTTCTTAGGCAAATGATTTCATTACTTGTAGTGGGAAGCTTGCTAAAATTGTGTTTCTTGTTCTTTAGGCAAACATATTCGTCTTAGTTTAAATCATCTACTAGTGTTACCTTTGCTCTTTGATATTATACATGCCGGTTATGGGCGTCTTACATCTCTAGTTCTCTGGTCATAAATACTATCTTGTGTTGCTTGGTGATTTTTCACACTATGTTTGATTATACCTCTTAAATTTAAATCGAAGTGTTTGCCAAATTTCTTGAGTTTGAAGTTCATTCAAACACGATTTGAAAAAGACATAAAATCATTTCGGTGCGATAATGGTCGTGAATTCAATGACTACATGTTTCAGTTTTGTACCAATAATGACATGGTTTTTCGTTTCTCGCCTCACTTCACCACAAAAGCAGTGCAGAAAGAATCATACGCACCATTAACAAATGATTCGTACCATTGATTAATGCCTCCTCACTCATAATCGTTACGGGTACATCTTTGCTAAAATGTCGAATCGTTCTAAATATTCTCCTACTAGCACTCTTCAATAAGACCCTCTGAAATCCTCTACTATAGAGTCCCCTACATGATCATCTACGTATTTTGGTTGTCTGTGCTATCCCAACCTTAGCTCGCCTCGCATGGCTCGCTCTTAGCTCGCTCAGTATGTGTGTCTTCCTAGGATTTCCCAACCATAGGGCTATATATGCTATGACTTGTCGACTCGTCAAATCCACGTCTCTCGCCACGTCACATTCAGCGAGACCACATTCCGTTTTGAATCTTAAAAATTCCAAAAATCGGATTACTCATTCCTTGACGAGCACATCATCTCTCCATACTCGCCGAACAACTCGGCTTTTTGTCGTCGCCGCGTACCCTGCGTTGAGGTGCGCGGTGCAACATTCTGCGATCGGACGCGGCCTGCGCTGAAGGCGCGGCGCCAAATGTCGAGAAGCCCATGCGCGGCCTCGCGCTCCGTGGCCGGCTTGCCGGCGCTTCTCACGCTCTCCGTGTCGACTTTACCCGTCTCGGACCGCTCGGCACTTGTCCTACTCATCTAATAGAAACTGCTCGTTGCATGAAATCTTCAAACCCAAAGTCCATTTCAACATGCGCGAAACCATCTCTCCACTTCCAAAGAACCCAAAATTGGCCAAACAAGACCCTGGTGGAATGCGGCTATGTATGAGAATTCAATGCTTTGACTAAACGGCTGCGTGAGATCTAGTACCTGGGCACGAGTGGGTGAATGTAACTCGTTGTATGTGGCTTTTTCGCCACAAGTTCGGATCTGATAGGGATCTTGAGAGGTATAAGGCGTCTTGTGGCTAATGACACAAATCGGCGGAGAGGACATTGATTGTGGAGAGACCATCGGCCGGTTGTCAAACCGGCTACCATTCGCATGATTTTGAGCATTGCCGTGGGCAAACACCGCCGATCCATCAACTTGATGTGAAGAATGCATTCTTACAGGGACTCGAGAAAGCGATTATACACGTCGTGATGCAGGTTTACCCGTCAGCGATTCCTCACTATGTGTGCTGCCGTAAGTCACTATATGACTGAAAGCAGGCCCGTCGTGGTATGATCGCTGCGGTATATCTTGCAGATTGAGTTTGTATCATTTTTCATCGGTAGTAGCATCGCTACTTATTACTATCGTGGATGATATTGTTCGATCGCCTCGAGATAGATTGAAAAATGAGATTATTATCTTAAGTCCGACTTGCATGACCGATTTGGAAAAGATGAGTTATTTCTTGGGGATATCGGTGACGTGCATCGATCACGTGTTCTCGTGTCGGCGTAAGTATGCGAGAGGAGATAGTGTCTGAGCTAAGATGACGAATTGCAAAGTTATGCTACTCGGTCGATTCAAATCTAAGCTCGATGTTATGGATGGTGCTTGATCTCGATCTACTCGTATAGGAGCCTTGTAGGTGCACTTCATATCTCGCATTTACGGACCAGACATTGCTTATGTTGTTCGTACGGTATCTTATTCAATGCCGCAGAGTCTCACTTCACTGCTCTTAAGCGTATCATTCGATACATTAAGGGTACTCTTGATTATGGTTTGCACCCATACCCCTCTACGCTAAACAGGTTGCTCTCATATACGGGCAGGGTGTCCAGACGCGCGACGCTCTACCTCAGGCTTTTGTGTTTTCTTAGGGGATAATTTGATTTCTTGGTCTGCCAAGCGACAGGCTACCCTATCTAGATCCAGTGCCGAGGTTGCAGAAGCGTTGCAAATGTAGTAGCTGAGATTTGTTGGCTCAGAAACTTACTGTTAGAACGGTGTCGCTGCGTCGAGCATTGTATCTTGTAATGATAACATCTGCCATCTATTTGTCTCATAATCCGGTTCAGCATCAGCGAACCAAGCACATTGAGATAGACCTACACTTTGTTCGTGAGAAAGTTGCTTTAGGCCATGTCAGAGTGTTACATGTTCCATCATCCTATCCATATGCAGACATATTTACCAAAGGACTTCCCAGACAGTTGTTTTTTGACTTTAGATCTAGTCTCAGCGTCCGGCCTCCTCCCGCTTCGACTGAGGGTGTGTGTAAACGTGTAAATATAGAAAATAATATATTCCATACCCATAATTAGAATATTTTCATATATTGTGTAAATATAATTATGGTAAGACTAGGAATCCTCTTTTGTATAGGCTTAAGATTCCTATTGTATAAGGGATGAACATTGTACTTTATATATACCTTGATATTAATGAAAGACTCCTCAAGGGAGATTAATATCATCGTCTGATAGTAGGGACGATGGTGGTGAGTGGGAGTGCGAGGCAGGGTAAAGTCTGACAAGCGAGAGGGTGGGAGAAGCGTCGGAAAGCGCGTGCGCTGGCGATATTCTGGACATTTGGCGCCGCGGCTCCTGCAGGAGGCGCGTCTTGACTCGCAGAATTTTAGTGCCGGCGCCATCTGAACGCAGCGTGACGAGAAGAAGCGAGTTGTTCGAGGAGGATGGGAGAGATGGCAAGCTCGTCAAAGAATGAGTAATCCGGTTTTTGGAATTTTTGAAGATTCGAAAACGGGAATGTGGTCTCGTCGAATGTGACGTGACGAGAGATGTGGATTTGACGAGTCGACAAGTCATAGCATATATAGCCACATGGTTGTGAAATCCTAGGAAGACACGTGGGTGGACTGGAGCGAGCTTGTGAGGGGCGGTAGAGCTAAGGTTGGGATAACACAGACAACCGAAAATCCGTAGATGATCATAGAAGGGGACTCTATGGTAGAGGATTTCGGTAGGGGTCTTATTGTGAAGAGTGCTAGTAGGGAGAATATTTAGAACGTATTCTGACATTTTAGCAGCATAGACCCAGAATGATGGAGGGAGCGAGGCATGAATCAATAGGGTGCGAATCATGTTGTTAATGATGCGTATGATTCTTTCAGCTTTACCGTTTTGTGGTGAGGTGTGAGGGCAGGAGAAACGAAAAACCATGCCATTATTGGTACAAAAACGGTAAAACATAGAGTTATTGAATTCACGACCATTATCACACTGAAATAATTTTATGTCTTTTTCAAATTGTGTTTGAATGAACTTGCGAAACTCAAGAAATTTGACAAACACTTCCGATTTAAATTTAAGAGGGTATAACCAAACATAGTGTGAAAAATCATCAAGCAACACAAGATAGTATTTATGACCGAGAGAACTAGAGATAGGAGACGTCCATAAATCGGCATGTATAATATAAAAGGAGCAAAGATAACACTAGTAGATGATTTAAACGGAAGACAAATATGTTTGCCTAAAGAACAAGAAACACAATTTTGGGCAAGCTTCCCATCCCATTACAAGTAATGAAATTGTTGCCTCTAAGAAAATTAAAGATTGGGACTCCTGGATGACCAAGCCTATTGTGCTATGTTGAAGAAGAAATAGTCGCTAGAGTGACGGGAGAGCAAGATCTGGCAGCGGGGGTGGAGGTGAATGGATAAAGATCCCCCGTGCTATTGCATCTCGTAAGAGGTGTCCCCGTATGAAGATCCTTCACAGTAAAACCAAAAGGGTCAAAGTCTACAGAGACAGAATTATTACGAATAAATTGGCGGACAGATATGAGGTTCTTAATCATGTGTGGGGCATATAGGGTGTTTTTGAGGGAGAAGGGTGGATGAGGAGGTTGTGTGTATGAAGTACCATAACCTTTAACTGGAATGCGTTGTCTACTACCAACTGTAACATATTGAGGATGCTTTAAACTAAACAGTTTAGGAATAGTACCAACAGATTGAATGACGTGAGATGTGGCGCCTGAGTCCACGTGTGCAGTATTGTCGGTATTGCATAGAAAGTCTTTGAACGTCTGACCCAACTCAGTGGGTGTCATGCCGACGGAGGCTGCGGACGACTGCATGAAGTGGGCTCTGCGCGAGCGGGGCCCAACAATCGGGTAAGAATACGGTGTAGTGGTGATGCACGGAATGGACTCTTGTCGCGACTCTGATCAGAAGCGCGCCTGCATGCGCGACTGCAGCAAACGAAGCTGGCGAGGCCGCGGCCCAGTTGTTCTGCGATCCTCGCTGCTTTGGTTACATTGATCGCGACCGCTTGCGACCGGCCTCACGCCTCTACCGCGCGGCGCTTTTCCACCGCTGCGCCGTGGCCCTGCCGCTGTTGGGAGTTTTTCGGTGGCGTCTGATCTTGGGGTTGCGAGTCTACAGTTAACACCTGCTGGGCGTGCTCATCCTGCTTAGCACGACGGGTTTCTTCGAGCAACAATTGTGAGCGAGCTTTGTTAAAACTTGGTAGCGGATCGGCCTGTTGGATCATGGTGGCCAAAGTATCATATTCGCCCATAGTAAGGCATGCAATCATTTGGAGCACCATTTTAGCGTCAGTAACATGCGTGCCGACGTTGGAGAGTTGATCCGCTAGAAGTTTAAGCTGCTTGCAGTACTCAGAAACATTAGAGAAGTTTTCAAGACGTGATTTGTTGAATTGTTCTTCCAAATACACGGCATGAGTGTGCTTGTTGTCCTGAAAAATTTCCTCCAAACGATTCCACAAGTCGGTCGGAGTCGATTTCATGATAGTAAGGAGCGGATCCCGAGAGATACTACCATATATCCTTTGCTTGACGCGTCGGCCCGCAAGTAGAATCATCAACCTCCTGTGGGCGCGAAATTTTGTCCTCAATATGATCAAGCACGTTATAGAGACATGCATGATTGCGAAACAGTTCAACCCAAGGAGAATACTGACTGTTTTCTTGATCAAGAAGGATATGGATATGGTTCTTGATGTTGGAAACAGTTAGGGCGGGATAAAAAGAGGGTGATGACTTGGTGGTGGGATTTGTGGAGGAAGATGCGTCAAGGACAGCGGAAGAATCCTGAGTATCTATTTAGAGAATAGAGGAATGTAGAAGAAAAACCAAGAATTTGGGTAGAGAGAGGCGCCACGGTAGATGCCGGGGCGGCTGGTTGCTTAGAAAAATTCTAGGGTTTTTCTTTCTAGGCTCTTGATATCATGTAAGATGATATTAATCTCATTTGGGGAGTCTTTCATTAATATCAAGGTATATATAGAGTACAATGTTCATCCCTTATACAATAGTCCTATACAAAAGAGGATCCCTAGTCTTATCATAATTATATTTACACAATATATGTAAATATTCTAATTATGGGTAGGGAATATATTGTTTCCTATATTTACACGTTTACAGTTTGAGTAATGGAGGTTAACAACGTCTTAGTGTTAGTTGAAACAAGTACTTATGAAGTTAAATGTTAATATAATCGTGAGAAAAACAACTTTTCCTCATGGGTAAGGAAAGTTATTTTCCCCCTTTTGATGGAAAATGACTTTCTTGTGAAAAATATGTCCTGAAAAATGACTTTCGTCATCATATCAAACACAATTGGATGTTTTAAAACCCAATTATTAGTACTCAAGTCCTTTTACTTCTAATGATAAGTTGATAACTTGTAGCTGTGCCCTTGGGAACAAGAAAACAGGTGCTCTAAGGCTTTCTACTGCTGTGTGTTACTTTTTTGTTTCGTTTATGGGCTATTTTCTTTCACTTATTTGAAAACTAGATATAATTGAAGCAGATAATAAGCTGGACCTGATTGTACATTGGATTCTTTCTCAGATCCTCAAAATGTAGAGCTATAGATATTTCCTGCCTCGTAGTACTCTTAGTGTTAGTGGATCCGGTTGATTATGCATGCGCTTAGGGAGTGAAGTAGAGAATGTTATGGCCATATTTGTGGAGGCAAAGTCTTAAAACATGAGACATGTAGCAGATGTATCAGTGTTATATGTCTGTCTCCTCCAGCATTGCTGCAATTCGCGTGGCCTGTGGATTTCATGCTATACCAGTTGCTTTTTCAAAATCAGTCGTTTATCTTTTATGGTGCTTTTGTAGTGCTTGGTTCATATGATTTTAACTCATGATGACCTGTTTACTTTCCTATAGGGAGGAATGTGGTTTTAGACGAATATGATACCCCGAAAGTGGTTAATGATGGAGTCACGATTGCTCGAGCTATAGAGCTAGCTGATGCCATGGAAAATGCAGGTGCCGCCCTCATCAGAGAGGTTGGTAATTTTCTTCCATTGGAGTACTTGAAGATCATTGTTAAATCTGTCCTGAATCTGATTAATTGCTCTAAAGACAGACAGTAAGAACGATTGTCACATTTATCATACTCCTTGATTTGTGTACTGAAACTTCGGAATTTGTGGTGAAGGTTGCAAGCCTAACCAATGATGCTGCTGGTGATGGGACAACAACTGCATCAGTTCTTGCCCGTGAAATCATTAAACTTGGTCTTTTAAGTGTTACATCTGGTGCAAATCCAGTCTCTCTGAAGAAGGGCATTGACAAAACTGTACATGCTTTGATTGCAATGCTAGAAAGGAGGGCTAGACCTGTTAAAGGTCGTGATGACATCAAAGGTAATTAATTTTACTTCTTTTGTTACTGCTACAATGGATGGCAATTAGTGATTTTGCAAATAATTGTCTTCCCACCAGCTATCGCTTCTATCTCTGCTGGAAATGACGATGAGATTGGAACCATGATTGCTGATGCAATTGACAAAGTCGGTCCTGATGGTGTTCTATCAGTTGAGTCATCCTCTTCCTTTGAAACAACTGTTCGTGTTGAAGAAGGGATGGAGGTATGTACCTAATTAGACAAGAACGTATTCTCTACTGTTTTTTCTATTTGGTTGGTAGTTCAACTGTAATATGTGTTAACGCGAACTTTCTTATTTGCAGATTGATAAGGGATATATCTCCCCACAGTTCATCACCAACCAGGAGAAATTAATTGTTGAATTTGAGAATGCTAGAGTGTTGATTACAGATCACGAGATTTCAGCAATCAAGGATATTATGCCCCTCTTGGAGAAGGCAACTCAATTACGAGCCCCTTTTCTCATTATTGCTGGAGACGTAAAAGGAGAAGCTTTGGCTACTCTTATTGTGAACAAGCTGCGAGGTATACTGAATGTTGCTGCAATCAGAGCACCTGGTTTTGGTCAAAGGAGGAAGGCTCTTCTCCAAGATATTGCCATTGTAACAGGTAGTTAAACTTGGTTGACCTAATAGTAGATTGGTTAGAGTAAACTAGTTTCGAAGCTGTCTATGTTTTGTCAGGCATATATTGAAGGCGTTTGTCCGACGGAGATGTTCATTTATAAACGTTAGCATCATTCTGGTATTGTTAGATGTCTTTAGAATAATATTAAAAGTAAAAAAAGTGGAAGCATAATCTTGAACTAGATAAATGGAGGAACCATAGTACTACATTGTCCTCTGAAAAATGTTTTTCTTTTCCTCTGTTATTTTCTATTTTCTATTTTGGATGTGTGTTTGAGGAGGAACGAGAAGGAATTTATACCCATACCGGTGGAATGTTAAGCCAACAGAATTCTTAGATAATGCATAATTTTACTCTCCTTGAATTTATACAGTTTTCCAGCTTATATAGCAATTCTGTTTTAAAAGAATCCAGTTAGTGCTACTATCTTTTGTACTTCTCTTCCATGGTAGATTGAATTCTTGTAACAATCATCGTGTTGCTACTTTCAAATACATTTCCTGAAATGCTGGTTGTGTATACTTTCAGGAGCGGAGTACCAGGCAGCTGAATTGTGTATGGATATTGAGAATACCCCAGTTGAAGCACTAGGTTTTGCTAGGAAGGTGACTATCACCAAGGACTCAACAACCATCCTCGCTGATGCTGTGACTAAGGACGAGATACAGGCTAGGATTTCTCAGATTAAAAAGGAGTTGGACAAGACAGAATCAGTGACTGACTCCGAAAAACTTTCTGAGAGAATTGCCAAGTTATCTGGAGGTGTTGCTGTCATAAAGGTTGGAGCTGCAACAGAAGCTGAGCTTGAGGACCGCAAGCTTAGAATTGAGGATGCGAAAAATGCAACTTTTGCTGCAATTGAAGAGGGAATTGTACCTGGTGGTGGTGCTGCATTGGTTCATCTATCAACTTATGTCACTGCCATTAAGGACAATCTTGAAGATCGTGATGAGAAGTTGGGCGCTGACATTGTGCAAAAGGTAAACAATGTTCAATTTACTTGTATCAAGAAGTTCTCTCATTATTTGTTTCATTTTTATGAGTATGTATTGAAATATAGTTGAGTTGTGAATACCTATTAAATTACAGAAAAGGTCCAAATATGCCCTTGACGTATTTGAAATTGAGTAGATATATATACCCTTCATTAATAGTTTAGCTCACATATGGTTTTACCGTTTAATTGTTGGTCCACTGGGTATGTTGTTGTTGTTGGTCCAAATATGCCCTTAATTTAATTGGATCCCCCAATTAACCTAATTAGCTGATTAAATAGCGAAAAGGGCCAAATATGCGAAATGGAGCAGATATGCCCTTTGTTAATAGGATAACATCCAATTCGACATAATTGTACTCAGCACTTACTGCATATATAGTAGCGGACCGTGTGTTTTTTTTTTTTTTTTTTAGCATTTTCTTTTCCTTTATTATGATTCCTTATTGGACAAAAATCATGTGCAAAAGAAAAAGTTTGTAACTAGTAAGTAGTAACTAGTGAAAGCCTGTTGAACAGAGTGCATTTGGATGAGCCTCTTATCTAAAGCAATATACATTTCTTGTCTTTTTTTAAATTTAAATTGTACTTGCAGGCATTATTAGCTCCAGCATCTTTGATAGCTCAGAATGCTGGGGTTGAAGGGGAAGTGGTAGTGGAGAAGATAAAGGCTAGCAAATGGAAGATGGGTTACAATGCAATGACTGACAAGTACGAGGATTTAGTAGAAGCTGGTGTCATTGATCCAGCCATGGTAACAAGATGTGCCTTGCAGAATGCAGCTTCGGTTGCAGGAATGGTACTTACTACACAAGCAATTGTCGTGGACAAGAACATGCGTAATGCACCTGCATTTGCTCCTCCACAGGGACTTCCCATGATGTAATCGATAATTATACAGTAATAAGCAGGTATTTAGGACAAAGATTAGTGTTGAATGATCATGCTTGAACGACTAAAAGTCAGACCCCGCTTGTAGGATTACATTGAGTATGTTGTGTTCCTTGAAGGACTAAAAGATAATGCCATGTTATTTTCAGCTAACTCTCTAGCTGGAACATAATCTCACATAAAAAGTATATCGGTGCTGGGACTAACTGTAAACTTCTTCCGTCTAGGATTAATAAAATTTTCAGATATCGATGTTCCTTTTTGTGGAGTTTATGAATTGTTTCTTCTGGTTTACTTGTTTAATCATTGACCAGTACAACAAATAAAGGGAATTGAGGCTTTTGAAAGCGAACTTAGAAAACACAGGAGCTTCAAATTTCTAACTTGATCACCCCTGCAAGTGAATAATTAAAAGTGTACAAGACATGTTTTTGCAATTTCTTTTTGTGACCCCCCCCCCCCCTCCAAAAAAAAGAAGCACACACACGCCATTCTTTCTTACTCTATTTAGTAGGAGCAGTTCTTTGGTTACTTAGGCACTGACTAACTGAATGGGACTTGGGCGAATTCTTGCATATGTTATGCAGTCCTCTTCATCCTTTTCCTTTCGAAATGGCACTGGAGGCAGTTTATGCCAGTACCAGTGAGTTGCATTATGGACTCATATCTGTTAACTGGACATGATTTCTGACAAAAAACTTCTGTAGCTCCATCCCCGCTGTCTCAGTTGTGCTACCGGAGGCTCTGGTAACCAAGTCAGAATTTTGCTCTCCCAATGAATGGATCTTTAGTAATAATATTTGGAGTATTTGAAAGAAGACAATAGAAAAGGAGAAGAATAATCCTCGTATAATCGGACAACGTTAGGATGTTTGAGGAGTTTAAAGTTCCAATCTGCAATTACACATGAACAAATGTCAACTTTAGTAGTATATTTGATTTTTTTTTAATTAAAACAGAACATGAGTAGTATATTTGATTTTTTAGTAATTATTTCTAGATATTTAAAGAGGGTAATGAAAGTTGTATATTTGATTTTTTTAGTAATTATTTCTAGATATTTAAAGAGAGTAATGAAGGTGGATAGAGTTGTTGATTAAAATTAAAGAGAGTAGCGTGGGCTTGTAACCCTAATGGGGGCTGATAGTTATGGATGTAGCCCAGATAGGGTATGTATAGTGTAACATGTACACTGGTCGGGTCTTGGATCGACAGAGCAGCCACCCGTGAATACCTTATCTTGTCTAAATTCAGAACTTTTTATTTTTTGGATTGACATAAATAGTCATGCCAAGTCAAACTAATAATATATATTCTTTGTATATTTAGATAATGAATGTAATTATTTTTGGTCGACCAGTAAAATGTGTAAACTTACCGGCCTCTTTCTTCCCCTACCTAATCTAATCAAAATAATAGCCGGAGAATGTATCTTTTTTATATTTAATTAGAGGATATAATTATTTGTGGTCGAGCGGCCAGATGAAAAATTAACATAAATAACCACATACTAAAATAATAGCTAGCAAAGATATATTTTATGTATATAAGTACAAATTTTAATCATAATAATGTATATTCTTTGTATATTTGAATAAATAATGTAATTATTTTTGGCCGACCGACCAAATGTGTAACTTAACCTCTCCTACTCCAATCAAAATAATAGTCGACGAATGTATCTTTTTATATTTAATTAGAGGATATAATTAATTATTTTCGATCGAGTGACCAGATGGAAAATTGACATAAATAAGCACCTATTGAAATAATGGCCAAAACACACACACAATATATATAACCTACCTCTGGATTTTTTCCAGATTTGGCGAGTATCTAGAATAACTAGTGAATTACACCTAGGAATCAACATTTAATATGTCTTGGCCCAATATTGGCCAAACCACATGGGCACTAGGCCCAATGTTAGTTGGATCACTTAGCCACACTTCATAATTAGAAAAACGAGCACCGTGGAAATACATGTCGCTCAGCCAAAGAAAGATGATGGAGAGTTGACCGAAATGTGCACTAAATACTTTTGAGAGATCTTGATGTATGTACGGAGGGGTGAGTGAGGGTAAATAGGGCTGAGTTCGGTAGGAAAAGAGTTGACGCGTCAAAGGGTGGGAAAAGAGGTTTCGATTTCTAGTTGGGTAGTGAAGATTTGGGGCCTGTTCTGGGTAGTTGTGTAGGGAATTAGATTAAGGCATTTTATGGGGTTATTACGGATGTGTCGAGGGTGGTAGTGATGGTCGGGATTTAATGGTTTGACAGTGGCAGGGCCACAGAATAACCTGAACTAGTGAGGTCTTCGGTAGGGAGTGTTATACGGACAATTTGGTGTTGTCTGGGTTGGACGGATATTTGTGGATGGATTTGGCTCAATGAATTTTGTGGGAGTGTTCCAGGAGGTTGAGGGTGGTGTTGGTGGTCGGAACTTAGCGGTTGGGTGGTGGCAAGACCACGAAAGAAGGCTGAAACAGTGAATTCCGGTGAAGGATGTTTAGTGGACTGTTTCTTGTAGTCGGGATAAGGTGCGAGGTTATGGAAGGTTTCGGGGCTTGGCCTTTGTTGTGGTTGTTTGTAAGGTACTATGGGATGTGATGTTGAAAGGAATGAGATGGTTTGGACGAGGGATGGACACGGGATGATATGTGCAAATTTGAATACAAACCATGTGTTTGGACGGTTGGTATAAGCAATGGACACAGTCGATATATCTTGGATAATGACAAGGGGTTTTTAATACCCGAGCCGACACCAATATAAGGTGACCAATTTCACAAGGTCAAGACCGGGGTTTGCTAAGTGCAATGTCCGTGAACTATCCAAGTGAGGGTGATCGAAAGCCTTTTTAGTAACCCAAAACTTAGACTAGGTTGGTCCACACAGTTCCAATGTTCGCTTACCACTAATGGGGTTCCTCAAGCTTGGGTATTGATTAGATCACACAGTCCTAATCAAGACTTACACCGAAGAGAAAACTTAGTTTGGGTTTGGCTAGGTCACACAGTCCTAGCTTAGAGATAGAGAGATATTTCTATAATTAGTTCGTTTCTCTTCTATTTTTCTATCTCCCATCTACCTATTTTCTTTAGTTATTTACTAGAGAAATTATGATATGGAAGTCGATCCGGGACAAATATTCGGATCTATTATGACATAGCCTTGTGGCACTCAATTAACCTTTTAACCTTTAAAAAATCTTTTTGGGTTTTGGATTGATCCTTTTTTTTTGAAATATAGTATATTTAATCATTTGACACTTTGAAAAGCAGATATAGATGTTGACTAAAGGAAAAAATGAATATTCATTTGAAAATTTTTAATCAGTAACTGGAGAATAATTTCACTGTACCAATGTAAGATTTCCGTTCTTATTCAATCATTTATTTCGAGATGAACTAGTGTAAATTGACATCTAACACACACTAGGAGAACATAAGAAAAGTGTCAACTCTCCCTATTTTGTCCTAACAAAAGTTCAATTTGGGATGTTTGGTGCATCTATATCTGGATTTGGGCCAAACTTTAATCCATTACAAGCTCATAAATTTATCTTCTAAAACACTATTTGGGCCTGAGAATTTTCCTCCCACCTCATTTTCGCTATGTGATTTTATACTCATCCTCATTTACCATTAATCGGATATAGATTGAAGAGAGGGTGGTCGGAGTATTGAAAGTGACTTCTCAAATTAATAAAGCTAGATTGTGAAACTTAGGAAGTCGAGTAATACATACTACGGTCTACGTATGACATAATTGATGGATTAATCTCATTTTTCAATTATTGAATCTTTTCATATTTACCGAGCAATACTAATCAAATTAGTCAACATTATATAAAAGTTTTAATATGTACTTTAAATTAAATAAAAATAAAAACTTAATTAAAGTCTTTCATATATAATTCTCTCTATAAAATAATCTTAACAATAGACATTTATTGGTACGTGTCCATTTTCATAATTTGACATTCAAAAGCATTTTTAAGAAGATTAATCAAACACTATCTACTTATCAAAAACACTTTTTATATGAATTAACCAAATACTGCTTCTGGTAAAAAAAATACTTATCAAAATAAATTATTTTAACCGGTTCACGTATATTTCACCCCATATATTTAACTAAAACGTCACTGAAAGCAATAAAGCAACTTGAGCTTCATAAGTAGGTAAACAAATTATCATTGAAGAAATTAAATGATTAAAAAAAAACCAGAGTTTAATGTTTTCTCATGACATCATTCATCTAGTTTTAGTGTCTGAAAAACCTCCCCCGTATAACACCCCGCACATCTTTGAAAGGTTAAGAATAATAATTAGCTAATTAATTGTACTATATACCTTTGTCTCCATCAACCCGACAACCAAAATATTTTCTATACTCATTACATAATTTATTTTTTTATAATCGAGGTTTCAGGTTTGCGCCTAATTACTTCACTGGTATTACTCAGACGTCCTCGAGGTAATGACACCGGTCCTTCAACACCATCACCAGGTAAATTGCGGGATGTGCTCCAATGACCAGTTTCTGGAAGCGTACAACTGATCAATGAGACAAGGTCCCCAACAAACAGACTACTTAAGTGTGTTTCATCGTGCTTGCGAGGAATCGAACCCACGTTGTTCATGCCAGAGCGTCTTATAGCGCCCAGACTTTGTCACTGGACTATGCCCCGGAGGACTGTAATTAATTTTAATTGGATATATTAAACCCAAACTCTGACCTTAATTTTTTAAGCTGCCAAAAGTGGGTAACATTGCACAAAAGATCTGGAATTTTTAGCGTACAATCTATGAATTTGCCGTTTTCAAGCGTAAGCAAGTATGCGTTAGTCAACAAAATTTTAGTTTATTGCGTAAGAACAAGTGATTAATTACTGTATATATTATTAATCTGATAACTAAGACTTAATGAGAAAAGCAGGTAGATTTACACGGTCAGTTTATTTTTTAATAAGTAGTTCTAATTTACGGCTCCAGGGAATTCAAGAAGACGATACTGAACTCATTTGGTTCGACTCTATTGAATAATTGCTATGCGATTATGTGAAGAGGAAAATAGAAAATGATATAGGGTGTGTTCGGTATACTAAACATATCGAGATGGATATTCACTTTGTTCGCGAAAATGTTGCTCGTAGACAAGTACGTGTCTTTCATGTCCCTTCACGTTATCAGATTACTGACATCTTTACTAAGGGTCATCCCTTGGTTCAGTTTGAAGATTTTCTGGACAGTCTCAGCGTACGACAACCGCCCGCTACGACCAGCGTAAGCAAGTTATTAACCTTTCAACTTACGATCGGGTTCCATGTATCTCAAAGCCCAAAGGTAGGGGGGTTAATTCCAAGTTGGTATTGGCTAGATTGTCAAGCTATGTAGCATTAATGTGCATATTCTCTTCCGGAAAATTTTGTATGATATTAAAAACTTGACTAGGGAGGTTAGTAGCAAGACTAATAGGACAAGCTTATGTAACACTGTACATTAATAATTTCTTACTTCTGCTAGAGTTATTCAATAAACGTGAGTTGAATTGTCGATTGTATTACACTTAAATTTAGACTAATCTAACTTAATACTTCTCTCTCTGTTAAACTTGCTGCAAATATAAAAATAAGAGATCTTTGATATCATTTTTAATCAGCCACTAGGAGAAGAAAAACAATTCATTAACTTTGGTAAACCAACTGGTGTAAATGAGGGCCCTTCTTATAAGTCAAAAGTTTTATTACTCTAATTCACTTTTGAATCTACACTCAGGAAAACAACAACCATTGGCCCTAGGATATTCTTTTGAAAAAGCAACAGGAAACATACACAATGAGTAATATATATACTTCACTAAGAAAAAAAAACTAGTAAATTCCAAGTATTTGTCTTGAAAGATCAACAAGCAACATCATTAAAGAAAACGATAAAAGAAAAATAAGCACATATTTTGCTTATCGAGACGACTCAACTTATTAAACCTTCAATAAAAATCAGACGTGATTCGGTGTTAAATTTGGTGGAGTAGGTGCGGACCCCACACGCTTGCCACGTTCCGATCGGCAATTCTCAGCAAACTTCAAGCTGTTTTGGTGCATCCCCTTTTGCTTTTCAGCCTCAGTGTACTCGGAGGAATAATAATGTTCCTCACTTCCCTTAACGGGGTCTTTTGTTGGTGGCAAAAACATGCTTCCCCATTGTGGGAAATGACACAAAGTTACAGGAAGAGTGCAACCAATAATCATTATTCCCATATAAGTTAGCCCTTCTGCTGTCGAATACTTGGAGCTCGTGAAAAATAAGAGTTGTGTCAATCCAGAACCGAAATTGCCTCCAGCACCAGTCATGCCCGAGATAATACCTAATGATCGTCTAGAAATGAAGGGAATAATACCGAATGTTGCACCACAAGCAGCTTGGGCTCCAATTGAGAAAAGGATCATGAATGTTACGGAAAGGGGAAGATTATTTGCACGCCCCAACAGGACACAGAATACTCCTCCGAGTGTTTGTAGGATCCATAGGACCCAAAGTCTCCCTCTCATGCCGTATTTTTTAGCTGCGTAATCTGAAGAAAATCCTCCGAATGGACGAGCTAATAAATTAGCCATTCCAAATGTGGCTGCGATGATTCCCGCGTAGTGAAGCTTTAGATCAAATCTGCAGGTTTTCGTACAAATTTTTGTTAGATATCGGTATGTATATATTTAGGCAAATTACCTGCTACACCTGGTTAAAACAAAAATCGGCAACAGTGTCGTAGCAACAACCAATAAAAGATTCAATTGAATCTCCTTTATTGATAAAATCTTACGGTGTAAATAGGGATTTTTTAAAAACTCTAAGGAATTTTTCACTAATGTAGTAAAAGCGGTTCAAAAGTATCTTATTAAAATTTTTGATTTCGACACTAATAATCAATATATATAAATAAAATCGTAGTATACTCTTAAGGAATCAAACCTGTCAAAGAAGTACTCAGCAATCACATTGTCCGTAGATAATTCAACTCCCATAGAATATCCATAGAGAAGGACAAAGATCCATGTCCTGTAGTTTGTTGCAGCATACCACAATATCTGGAATTAAGAAAGATGAGATAGAATTAGCTAAAGTTTCTCTCCTTTAAATTAATATATATTAAGTCCTGGGTTAATAATTTAGACTTACGTTGCCGAATTTATCTTTAGCAACATCACCATTCTTCTGTAAAGTGCCACGGTTTCCATCAGGCAAATCTTGACCAAGAGTCAACACCAAAATACCCATGACTACATGAAGCCAGCCAGGTATAAAGAACGCAATTCTCCAAGCAGTGAAAGGAGTTGAACCCGCCCTTCGAATTATATCGTAAAGAAGTGGCATAATGAGTTGAGTCGCACCGCCACCCATATTTCCCCATCCGGCAGCAGTACCATTCACTAGCCCGATAATCTGACTATTAAACATAGTACTCATCCAGTATTGGCACGACACAAATGTTGCGAGTGAAAATCCGATCATGAACCGGACAGCTACGTACCCCCCAGCGGACGAAACAAACGACATACAAAATACAGTTGGGGCTGAAAACATGATCAGAAACGCGCACCCGTAACGAGGGCCCAACATATCGCAAACCGCACCCATAACAAGCCTAGATAATATACTTCCGGAAACAGAAGCAACCCCAGCGTTACCAACGTCCATTTTGGTCAAATTAAGATTGTCCCTAATAATAGGGACTAAAGGTGCAGCAGCAAATGTCGAAACGAAACAAGTAAAGAAAGAAATCCAGGAGAGTTGAAATGTTAGGCCATGAGGTTTTGAAAACGAATAAAATTTAAATTGCTTGGCCTTGTGTTCAGTATCAACCGGTACTGAAAATTTCGCCGTGGTGTCAGTTGGCACCATGGGAGAAGCCACGGAGAAAGCGAGAACGGGCTCCCTTCCAGTGACTCCATGCATAGAACTCCCTGGTTCGCCTTCAATATCAGCCATTTTACGATCAAGGAGATTTGATTAAAATGTGTTGGAAGTAAATTTGATGTGTATTACTTCGAGAGAGGGTGTTTATATATAGGTGTTAAAGAGTTGATTAAGGCATGTGATTTGGTGCTTCCCAATAGTTACATATTCCCTTTTTGGAGGATTTAAATATTTGATAAAAGGAATCCATTCCGCCGCATCTGAATATACAGTGGTAACCCCTTTTGGTATATACCAAAGGTTCACTGACCATTCTAAGTATCTTCGTTTACTATTAGTTGTATTATACAATATATAAACGTTACCCCTTTTGACATACTAATGTTGAACCAGTCTACTGCAATAATTTGCAGAATTTCATAATTAGGGCGCTCAATCATACTCATATATGTATCTTCATTTTAATTTGTGACACTTATAGGTAATAGTAGTTTGAATTAGTCCCTTCTATGAATTAGTTAATAGTACTACAACAAGAACCTTGAGTGTTTGAAAGAATGCTTAGAGAAGAAGAAGTTCAGAAAATCTGAATTTTGCAAGTGTGAAGTGTATTTCTCCATTGAGTCAAATTCTCAATTTATAGTGCTAGGAAGATGACCTCTCAACTTGCCAACTAATGACTTTCAATAGCAATGTAATGACACTTAATTGAGAGGTTACAATCAGCCAATAATGCAACCAAATAATGGTTGAGTTATGGAGGAAAAACTGACATTTGAATGCTCCAAAACGTCTCCATAATTAGCCAAACTTTTGGACTTCCGTCGCACAGACACTGCCCGGGTAGCGCCGCAGCTCGGCCTCAGAGGCGCCGCGGCTCCAGGAAGCTCGGGACGAATTAGCGCTGCGGCTTAGCCCTTGGGCCGCCTCGGTGTCGCGGCTCTCCGGCTTCCGAAGGCGAGCCGCGGCCCTTCTCGGCTCCGCGGACCTTTTCCGACCCGTTCCAATCTTTATAGTTCGTACATGTCTTCCTTCATTTACCAACGTGGAATACTCGTCATTTGACCAACAACCGTCCATCATTCTATGTCTCAAACGTTTTACTTACGTACCAATATCTCTTTCACTAAGAAAATCTACGATCTTTGGTACAACGTGTTCACGTGTGTGAAAACGATATTTCCGACGTGCGGGGCCCCAATTATTCGAGTCATAAATAACGGGATAAACTTAATTCCACATTAGTAAATTTCCAACAAGGGTCTATTGGAACAACATTTATACCTTCCAAGGTAGATGTAAGTTATGCGTACACTTTACTCTTTCAAACCTGACTCGTAGAAACATAATGGGTATGTTGTTGTTGGTGAATTTGTTTCCCCAGTTGTCTTATAAGCCAAATTGACGTGCCAAAGCAAAACCGTACCTACACTAGAGGACATTATAATGGAGTACTTAGTTTATTCAAATGAGACAAAAGAATAAAGAGAGACCAATAAAATTACATTACCTTATCAAGAGTAAAACAATCCGTACACATACCGTGCTTTTCTTTTTTGTTGACGAAGGAATCCGCAGCCGCTATTCTTTCGAATGCGCAAGAGGTAAACCGATCGACGCAGACGCAAACCACGTCAGCCATGTAAACCACACTTGGCAAGCCATGTGTGACAGATTCAACCAAGAAGATTTTATGCAGGGGATCGAACTCGTGACCTTGCGGTCCCGCGCTCTATTGCTACACCAACTTGGCTACCCTTGCGGGCAAACATACCGTGCTTTTCTTCTTGTTAGTATTTTGTTTTGTTTCTTAATTACAGTAATCAAATTCTGGGCACAGATCAGGTTACGGTAATATGTAGAATATGTTACTTGATTTTATTTATTAATGTAAGATGATATTAATTTTCCTTGGGGAGTCTTTCATTAATATTAAGGTATATATAGAGTACAATATTCATCTCTTATACAATAGGAATCCTAAGCTTATACAAAAGAGGAATCTTAGTCTTATCATAATTATATTTATACAATATATGAAAATATTCTAATTATAGGTAGGGAATATATTGTTTCCTATATTTTCACGTTTACAGTTTGAGTATTGGAGATTAACAACGTCTTAGTGTTAGTTGAAGCAAGTACTTATGAAGTTAAATGTTAATATAATTGTGAGAAAAACAACTTTTCCTCATAGGTAAGGAAAGTTATTTTCTCCCTTTTGATGGAAAATGACTTTCTCGTGAAAAATATGTCCTGAAAAATGACTTTCGTCATCATATCAAACATAATTGGATGTTTTAAAACCCA
Organism: Przewalskia tangutica; assembly: GCA_029844215.1. Taxonomy (NCBI): domain Eukaryota; kingdom Viridiplantae; phylum Streptophyta; class Magnoliopsida; order Solanales; family Solanaceae; genus Przewalskia; species Przewalskia tangutica. Next base: position 12,752,698 of record CM056729.1, on the reverse strand, counting down.
ATTATTAGTACTCAAGTCCTTTTACTTCTAATGATAACTTGTAGCTGTGCCCTTGGGAACAAGAAAACCGGTGCTCTAAGGCTTTCTACTGCTGTGTGTTACTTTTTTGTTTCGTTTATGGGCTATTTTCTTTCACTTATTTGAAAACTAGATATAATTGAAACAGATAATAAGCTGGACCTGATTGTACATTGGATTCTTTCTCAGATCCTAAAAATGTAGAGCTATAGATATTTCCTGCCTTGTAGTACTCTTAGTGTTAGTGGATCCGGTGATTATGTCGATTATCCTCAAATCGTTATCACAGTACACAATAGATGCCTGACGCAAAGGACACTGAAGTTCTGACAGTAAGTTTCTGAGCCAACAAATCTCAGCTACTACATTTGCAACGCCTCTGTACTCAGCCTCGGCACTGGATCTAGATAGGGTAGTCTGTCGCTTGGCAAAAATCAGATTATCCTCTAAGAAAACACAAATGCCGGAGGTGCAGCGTCGCGTGTCCGGACACCCTGCCTAATCTGCATCCGTATATGAGAGTAACCTATTTGGCGCAGAGGGGTATAAGTGCAAACCATAATCAAGAGTACCCTTAATTTATCGAATGATACTCTTAAGAGTAGTGAAATGAGACTCTCTGGGGGCATGCATGAATAAACACACCTGCTGAACAACATAAGCTATGTCTGGCCTGGTAAATGTGAGATACTGAAGTGCACCTGCAAGGCTCCTATACAGAGTAGGATCAGAGACTGGAGCACCATCCATAACACTGAGCTTAGATTTCGAATCGACTGGAGTAGGCAAAACTTTGCAATTCGCCATCTTAGCCTTGTACACTATCTCTTCTGCATACTTACGCTGACACAAGAACATGTGATTGACAGACCTGGTCACTGATATCCCCAAAAAATAACTCAGCTTTCCCAAATCAGTCATTGCAAATTCGAACTTAAGCAAGACAATAATCTCATTTTTCAATTTATTTGAGGAAGCAGTCAGAACAATGAAGAGTGATGTATCACTCTTGCTGCATACAAACCCAATCTGCAAGATATACTTGGCAAAGCGATCATACCAAGCACGGGGAGCCTGTTTCAGGCCATATAGTGACTTACGGAGACGGCACACATAGTGAGGGACTGGAGCACCATCCATAGCACTGAGCTTAGATTTCGAATCGACTGGAGTAGGCATAACTTTGCAATTCGCCATCTTAGCCCTGTACACTATCTCCTCTGCATACTTACGCTGACACAAGAACATGTGATTGACAGACCTAGTCACTGATATCCCCAAGAAATAACTCAGCTTTCAGAAACCAATCATTGCAAAGTCGGACTTAAGCAAGGCAATAATCTCATTTTTCAATCTATCCGGCGAGGCGATGTAACAACATCATCCACGCATGAATAAGTAAGCGATTACCACTACCTCGATGTAAAATGAAGAGTGATGTATCACTCTTGCTGCATACAAACCAAATTTGCAAGATATACCTGGCAAAGCGATCATACCAAGCATGGGGAGTCTGTTTCAGGCCATATAGTGACTTACAGAGATGACACACATAGTGAGGATCGCTGATGGGTGAACCAGCGGTGATGACGTATTAATCGCTTTCTCTCAGGTCCCCATGTAAGAATGCATTCTTCATATCAAGTTGATGGATCGGCCAGTGTTTTCCCATGACAATGCTCAAAACTGTGCGAATAGTAGCCGGTTTGACAACCGGGCTGAAGGTCTCTCCACAATCAATGCCCTCCTGCTGATTTGTGTCATTAGCCACAAGACGGGCCTTATACCTCTCAAGATCCCCATTGTCTCTGAACTTGTGACGAAAAATCCACATACATCGAATTACATTCACCCCATCAAGTCTAGGTACTAGATCCCACGTGTGCTGTTTAGTTAAAGCATTGAATTCCTCATACATAGCCGCATTCCAATTAGGGTCTTGTTTGGCCAATTTTAGGTTCGTGGAGAGATGGGTTGGGCAGACAAGTTGAAATAGACTTTGGATTTGAAGATTTCATGCTTTGAATGAGTTTTCATTGGATGAGTAGGGACAGTGGGTGGCGGAGTGGTGTCTGAGACGGTGGATAAAGTTGGATAAGGAGAAGGTGGGGGCGAAGCCGACGGAGGAGCCGCGACTCCTGGATCGAGCGCCGTGGCGCTAGAAGGTTGAATGGCTTCTCTGAAGATTGGGCGCCGTGGCGCTCAACATGTGGCCGTGCCGCCGACGTATTCCCAAGATTGCTCACCGAAATCGGGCACCGCGACGCCCACTGAGCCGCGGCTGGCGGCAGCAGGGCGTAAGTTGTTCGAGGATGAGGGGAGAGATGGCAGGCTCGTCAAGAAATGAGTAGTCCAGTTTTTGGAATTTTGGAAGATTCAAAAATGGGAATGTGGTCTCGTCGAATGTGACGTGACGAAATATGTGGATTTGACGAGTCGACAAGTCGTAGCATAGACAGACCCTACGGTTTGGGGGGAATCCTAGGAAGACACAGGGAGTAGACCTAGGAGCAAGCTTGTGAGGGGCGGTAGAACTGAGGTTGGGATATCACAGACAACCGAAAATACGTAGATGATCATAGGAGGGGACTCTATGGTAGAGGATTTCGGTAGGAGTCATATTGTGAAGAGTGCTAGTAAGGAGAATATTTAGAATGTATTCTGACATTTTAGCATCATATATCCAGAAGGTAGGTGTCACGACCCGACCCTGGAGCGATCGGTGCCCTACAGGCACCCCATTCTGTACACATCGAGAATAGCAATGAACATACACAACATAAACATACGTGTAAATAAAAACGCCACGTGCTAGCCGATCAGCCGCTTCCATAATATAAACATAATCAAAAGTACAACTCGGCCATACCAACCACATATGTGAATACGCACTTAGAATAAATAACAATCGAACAATCAGCGGGCGGACAGGCCCCGCCATACCCCGAATATACATGAATCTACTACCTCGTGGAAACTGCACCAAGAGATAAGCCTCCGAGCAAATGGAGCTTTTCTCAAATCGAATCGAGATCCATGAGCAAGGATCACCAACCTGGTACCTAAACTGCGGCATTTAACGCAGGGCGGGGTCGCGACAACAGTTTAATATGGAATGTAAATAACGCATAAGAAATGTACCATAATCAGACAAAAGAATGACAGGACAAGTATAAAAAGTACATACCAGATCCTGCCGTGTCATTACCACTTATGAACTTAATTTCACATCAATATCTTTTCCCATTTTCAATAAAGGTTATAGTCACATTCTTACGCACATGATTAGAAAAAAATCATTAAGTTCATTTCTATATAACTTACTTATCTTTCATAAGTATAATCCGGCCCTTTAAGGAGGGCACATTTACTACCCGGCCCAATCTGGGACGCGATCAAGTCACACAAATATCAAGCGTGTCCGTGGAATCCCCCATCACTGCCGACAGCTATAAGTGTAAAATATAATCATGTGATGCGCCCGTGGCATCCCACCTCACTGTCGGCGTACACATACACAACACATATATATATCTCCTGCCCGTGGAATCCCACATCACTGCCGATACCCAGGTATAATAATACACCAATAGGCATACATGAACACCAAGTCCCACCGGTGGTATATCGTCTTGGGGGTCTACCCCTCACTTATACTCTTACCCTGGAAAAGGTGGTAAAGCAGGTGGTATAGCATCTTGGGGGTTTACCCCTCACTTATACTCTTACCCTGGAGAAGGTGGTATAACATCTTGGGGGTTTACCCCTCACTTATACTCTTACCCTATCTCGACCGACCATCAAACAAAACAAGCAGGGGGTATAATGTCTTGGGGGTTTACCCCTCACTTATACTCTTACCCTGGAGAAGGTGGTATAGCATCTTGGGGGTTTACCCCTCACTTATACTCTTACCCTATCTCGACCGTCCGTCAAACAAACAGAAGCACTACCATGTCTTCTATAAAAATCCAAGAATTTAACCCAAGTACTACTAATAACTAAGCATACGTGGAATCCCACATCACCGCTTCAGACGCCCAAGTACTTTACAACAAGACAATACTTCTCCAACCGAGAGTCGCGGCAACGTAATAAAACATAATATTTGCACTCAAAGGCTATCACCAGCACACATAGGCTAATTCTCAACTAACAAGCCAAAGTACTTATCAAGACACACTTAGACTAATTCTCAATTAATCAATCCAAAGTACTTATCAAGGCACAAATAGAATAATTCTCATTTAACAAGCCAACGTACTTATCAAGGCATACTTAGACAAATTCTCAATTAATCAAGCCAAAGTACTTATCAATGCACACTTAGACAAATTCTCAATTAATCAAGCCAAAGTACTTATCAAGGCACAAATAGAATAATTCTCATTTAACAAGCCAAAGTACTAATCAAGGCACACTTAGACAAATTCTCAATTTATCAAGCCAAAGTACTAATCAAGGCATCACATAGAATTATTCTCAATTAAACAGGCCAAAGTACTACGTACGTACATTCTTTTTAAGAGACTCCTTTTTGTGTAAAACCCCATGATACTAACACCCGTAGTATCCAGGCTTGTGTACATTTCACATAAGTCACGATACTTTTAGAAATACATTTCTACTTTCTAAAATCAAGTGACCCTTACTTAAAAGCTTTAAGCAAGTGATACCTTTAAATCACATTGCCCTTCCTTAAAACAAGTTAATTCTGTGATTACTTTATTAGAGAAAACCATTCTCTTAACTTTCCATAAATCCGTTATAACCAACTTCCCATAAAGCCGTTATAACCCTTTATGGTTTTAGACAAAACTCTTTTCTTTTATAACCAAGAGACTTCTACTTTTAAAAAAAAATCAAGTATTGTATACTTTCAAATCAATTCTCTTAACTTCAAAAAAAAAATACAATTAGTCTCTTAACCTTTAGAACTCAAGTGACTCCTTTTATTATAAAACCTTAGACAATTGATGCCTTAAAATCAAGTTGTCTTTTTACTAAAATCAAGTCATTTATCTTTCCATAAAGCAAATATAACCAACTCCCCATAAAGTCGTTATATTCACTTTATGCCTTAGCCAAAAATATAATTTCCTATCCAAGGGACTTATACGTTTAAAACGAAACAAGTATCACATACTTTAAAACTCTTCAAGTCCCTTAACTTTAATAAAACTTAAGACATCCTTTATTCTTTCAAAGAAATGAGTTAATCTCCTAACTCTCCTGACTTGGCTATTTATAAAACTAGTAAAGGATATCAAGGTGTCAGACGCTCACCGTACTACATACACGCAACTAGTCATGCTCAAAAGATAGGAAAAGTTCTACATAGAGCAAATCACACAACTACCTCTTAACTTCTAAGAGTAAGGAAATATGAAATGATACCACGTATATTCCATACATAGAATCATGCCAAATGAAGGAAGAGGTTCACATACCTCGCGACGATTATCGACAAGTAGCAAAATGCTCCAAAGTACTTCAATCTTGATAGCTAATCCATCCTTCAAGTAGGATACGCTATACTTAGTACTTCAACCTATAATGGTCACCATACGTCCATTAACCTCTTACTTCAAACGTAGAATATTCTAGGTGCTAAGTCGCTAAATTCTACGGAAAATCTGACAAAGACCTCCTTTGTTTTTACTTACTTTGCCACCTTTTTCAAGGCGAATACAATAACCAAACACGCCACATTTAAGGCCCAATCAAATGCAATTATCAATAGGATTACACGCCTACTAGCCGTAAAATTCCGCCCACAATAGATATCAAACTAATACCAACTATATGTCCAATTCTAACTTGAAATACTACAACATCAATTCTTATCCAATTTCCATTTCAATCCAAGTTATTAGCCCAACATGATATCAAGTCGCAAACGACTATAACTACTATAATCTTTAAGTCAACAACATGCGACGATTCTAATAATGACTAAATTGTAATCCAACTTAACATGGCTTACATTACATTTCGGATTTCCAAGGCTACAATCAATCCATAATCCTTATAAACTTCAACACATATACTTCATGCTAGCAACATGAAAAGCTAACAACAACAATATAAATATGTAATCTTGTAACACCTTTAAAAGACAAGATTATACCTTAACGATTCTTAATCCAACTCCAATCCGAAGTCGCTCCTTAGTAGTTTAGAGCTTCTCCAAGACACTTCAATCCGCTTGTTGAGACCCTTAGAACAACACCAACAATTATCCTTCAAATCTCCAAACAAAACCTAGAAAGACAACTAGGTTTTCGTTTTGCGACTAACCCGTAAACTCTCCTTTTCCAAGACTTTTCTATTGGGATGTGTTTACAATACACCTAAGAACCTTGGTTTAAAGTATGGAGCTAAATGGATCACAAACAAAGATTTTTTTTTTATATGGAACCCGAGAGCTCAAGCTCTATGTTCATCCAATTTTTCAAGAAATTTTCTAAGTGTTGGCACTAGTAGTGCTATTACTAGTAATATAAAGGGTCATGGAGGGTCAAGATGCAAACAATTGGGTGGTTTGGATGATCTCTTAATAAATATCAAGACTTTGGACCCTTTGACTTAGTCAATTTTGTCAAGCTCTCTATTAGCAAGACTTGTCTTCCTAACAAGGGTCAAATGACCCTTGTGCCCATGCTACAATTCGTCCAAGGCACCATAAGGGGGGGTGACACGTGTCGCCCTCCCATTAGTCACAATATTATGTTTTTCGACAATTTCACAATTCCGATAAATTTTTACAAGTCTCAAATCTTAACACTTGCGAGTTCTTACGCACGTTCTAAAGATGTCCCGTAAATACTGGTGTAACATTCTTCCTCTTAGAAACATTCGCCCTCGAATGTTCTTCGAGTCCAATCTAATTAAAGCCACGACATAGTCTCCTTATACTACACCCTTCTACGACATATGCCACCCATGGCCACATAACAATATTTATACTAAGACGTCAACCTCGCACTCACGAAGCCAACTAGCCCATACTTATAATGACCTCAAAGTCCGCCATAATCCTCTCTACTAGGTCTACTAGTGTCCGATAACCGATCATCACCGGAAAACCTCATATTCCCGCCGCCTACCACCCCACACACACTCACGTGTAGTTACCTCAAAGGTTCTTATGGATTCAGTGCTCATTCCTTTACACTTGGTTGTTATCTTTCTTCTGGTCGACTCTTTCCGCATTTCCAACTCATACTAGTATACATAACTTCCATACCGATGTTGGCCTCCAATCTTTTGAGTCACTCTCTTTAAACAACATAAGGCCATTTCCGACTCCCACGACTGGTTCCCGTGGAACGCGCCCACGAACCCAGAAACAATTAGCTAGACTGGGCCTTGCACCCGTGGCCCCGTCACGAGCGGAATTACTACCAATCGATCCCACTTCCACCTGTGCCGGAGACCAGAATGTGTCCTCACCCCACCCGCCGCCGCACTTAACTCTTATTCTTGTCTATAATAAATCTTTCACCGAGAAGACCTTGTACATCTAAGGTCTCAATGGTCTTCAACATTCTTAGGCTCGCAATTTCCATGCTCCAAGCCTATCTTATCGCCTCCCAGAACGGGTACAAAAAAAAACTCTCATAATACCATAATCGTGCTGCCTTGATCACAACCACCATTACTTACTCTATACCTGACCTCATCCAGACAATTCTCTTAAGCCTACTACGCAGCCTTAATCTATTTACACGACATTCCTTTAAGTTCCTTAACATGGCTTAAGGTTCACTACCATATCGCATGACTCATCCCTTCCTAATTATCTCAAAACAACACATAAGATCTTGTAGAATTCATTAACTATTCCATACCTTCCCAGATCTAGTTAGTCTTTACCACTCTTGGTAAATCTAAACCATTCTAGGCAACCCATAAACGACTCATACATAACTCCGTATAGATGTATGTCACAATACCAACTATACTATATCATTACCAACCGTGATACGCAATCCACATAGTCCTTCCCGGTCATCACGCTTTCTCGTACCGCAATCAACATAACTCGTTAGGAGAGACGACCCTAACAACACAAATTCTATCGCACGATCTCGAGTGAGAAGAATGGAAACTAATCCTAAATGTCCCGCAGCCTCCCGATTATAGATGTGGTGCACAACACACCGATAATCAAGACTCTACTAGACACGGTCAGACACTTTCCGAGACTAATCGCTTCGATACCACTTTTGTCACGACCACCCCGAGCGCGATCGTGCCCTACCCGCACCTATTCTGCACACATCAGAGAATAGCAACGGAACATACACAACATAAACACATGTGTAAATAAAAATATCACAGGCTAGCCGATCAGGTCCCCTTCCATAATATAAACATAATCAAAAGTACAACTCGATTCATATTTCAACCACATATGTGAATACGCACTGAGAATAACAATAATCGAACAATCGTGGCGGACAGGCCCCGCCATACCTCAATATACGTTAATCTACTACCTCGTGGAAACTGCATCAAGAGATAAGCCTCCGAGCAAATGGAGCTTTTCTCAAATCAACCGAGAGCCTATGAGCAAGGATCACCAACCTGGGTACCTAAACTCGCGGCATTTAACGCATCCCCGGCGGGCCGCATAACAAATTTAATATGGAATGTAAATAACGACAAGAAATGCACCATAATCAGACAAAAGAATGACAGGACAAGTATAAAAAGTACATACTGATCCCGCCGTGTCATTACCACTTATGAACTTAATTTCACATCAATATCTTTTCCCATTTTCAATAAAGGTTATAGTCACATTCTTACGCATACGATTAGAAAAAATCATTAAGTTCATTTCTATATAACTTACTTATCTTTCATAAGTATAATCCGCCCTTTAAGAATGGCACATTTACTACCCGCCTAACTGGGACGCGATCAAGTCACACAAATATCAAGCGTGTCCGTGGAATCCCCATCACCGCCGATACTATAAGTGTAAAATATAATCACGTGACGCGCATCCCATCCCACCGCTGTCGTGCATACATACACAACACATATATATATCTCCCGCCCGTGGAATCCTACATCATCGCCGCGACCCAGTGGTATAATAATACACCAATAGTATACATGAACACCAAGTCCCACCGGTGGTATAGCGCCTGGGGTCTACCCTCACTTATACTCTTACCCGGAAAAGGTGGTAAAGCGGTGGTATAGCATCTGGGGTTTACCCTCACTTATACTCTTACTCGGGAGTAGGTGGTATAACATCTGGGGTTTACCCTCACTTATACTCTTACCCTATCTCGACCGACCATCAAACAAAACAAGCAGTGGTATAATGTCTCGGTTTACCCTCACTTATACTCTTACCTGGAGAAGGTGGTATATCATCTTGGGTTTACCTCACTTATACTCTTACCCTATCTCGACCGGCCAAACAAATGTACACTACCATGTCTTCTATAAAAATCCAGAAATTTAACCCAAGTACTACTAATAACTAAGATACCCGGAATCCCACATCACCGCTTCAGACCCAAGTACTTTACAACAAGACAAAGCCCTCCAACCGAGAAGTCGCGAACGTAATAAAACATAATACTTGCACTCAAAGTGTCACGACTAACCTCGACCACAACATCGTGAGAAAACCAAATGAATATAAACTCAAGATAAACGAGCATTACGATATAGAATAGTCTAGTTCAAAATGGCTAACCCAAAAGTACATAAACCGAACAGTTACATCCTTAACAAACCAAGTTCTGACAAGACTACAGGCCTCTAAGAATGAATAACACTATGACGGGACAGGGCCCCGTCATGCCCCTGAATGTACAAAATATCAATGACTCCAGGGAGAACCATACCAAAAGTCGAGCCTCCGAAGAAATGGAGCTCCTGACACCTGAGTACAAGATCCTAGGAATGAGGATCTACCACCGCTTTCTCTTACTGCAGATGAACGCTTCGGCGAAGGGGTCGAGACACAACGCATCAAGTATGTAAATCGAAAATCTCAGAGTAATATCATAAGTCCAAAATGTATCAAGTTATAGATAAAAATCAAATTATGTCAGACCGTGCCTTACTAATAATGAGAGTAACAAGTATAAGTTTTATAGCATAAAAATAGGAGGCTCACGATCAAAACAGGGTACCTCGCCCGTAGTATCATTACAATCCTACTCCGGGACTATTTCACCCGCATAGGTCTGTGGACCCGCATGAGGTCATCCGCCTCATAGGACTATTTCACCCGCACGGGACTATTTCACCCGCACGGATCCTGGATCCGCATGAGTACCATCGTGCACTCGCACGGGACTATTTCACCCGCATGGATCCTATGGTCCGATCCGCATAGTACAATCGCCGCACTCGCATCACGGGTAGCAAATCCATGGCATAAATAATAACCCGGGTTTACGAATAATATAAACATATATAACATAGCTCATCCGCTTAATAAAACATAACATAAGCACTACCGACCTATCACATCACAACATAAGCACTACCGGCCTGTCATAACTCAAGCAAGTTAAGAATCACCTAACTTCTTATTAATAGTATTAATACATCCTCTCATTTTAGTATACCTAAGGCACGATCATGTCTTTTAGTAAAAATCAGAATTTAACCCAAGTATCATGACTTAACCTTTTAAGAAATAACTCTTTTATACGAAAATTCCAAGATACTAATCACCATAGCATCAAGTTACAATTCCTTTTCAAAACAAGTCACATTACCTTTTAAAACTATCTCAAGCTTCTAAATTAAGTGACTTCATTTCTTGCAAAACCGTAGGCAATTCATGCCTTAGAACCATTTTCCTTCCACAAGTTCAAATCATCAAAATCTTTCTCCATTAAACTTTCACAAGCTAATATAACCAACTCCCCATAAAGCCGTTACATTAGAGTTAAATAATAGTAAAACACATTCCCTTAAGTCCAAGGGATTTTTATACTTTTCTTTTAAAACGGCGAGTATCAAATACTTATAACAAACGAAGATTTCCAAATCTCAGACGCTCACCGCACTACATAGGTACAACTAATCATGCTCAAGAGATAGGAAAGCTCCACATACCTCTTCTGGTCAATCCACAAGCTAAGACCAATGTACCGCACGTAGTATGTCAACCTAACATGACCACACTACGCTTATCAAGCTCTAATTACAAATGCAGAATTTCCAAGTTAAAGTCACCAATTTCCTACGGAAAATTGCGCGTTTCCTTTGTTTCTACATACATTGCCACCTTTTCCAAGGTCGATTTTTAATGCTCAAATGTCATGTTTAAGGCTCAACAACCAACCAACACTGAGGGATTACACACCTAAACTTTGTGTGTAAAATTCAACAAGTTACAACAACTAACCCAACAAGTCTAATGTAGTATTTAGGCAACAACACGCCATAATATCCCCTAACCAATTCTTTCATAACTAACCCCATTTCTTACATGCAACTACTCTAAGTGCATTTTTCCAACTACAAGTTCTTCCTATTAAACACGCAACACCCAATACCAACTACAAGAGAAGAAATGTTACCTTAAGTTTTTGCCAAACTTATTCCAACACCTTGCTAGCCTTTTCTCCAAGAACACCACCACAATAGTCTTCACAAGCTTGTAATAACCTTTCCTTCCTATTACACTTTGATTTTTCCTTAGGCTAGAATTCCTCTGGGAATTTAGAGAAGGATGAGCTTTTAACTTAGAGAGAGATGGAGTGTAGAGATGAAATGTTGAAAGAAATGACCAAGTCTTGGTCAATATAATGCATGTAGAAATCGGATGGGGACACTTGTCACCCTCCCATGGCCTCTTTTAAAACAAAAATCGACTTTCTAAGTTTCCGCCCAAATTTCCGCCGCTTCCACTCCCGCGACTGATCTTTCGACGCCATGTCTGTTTCCGGGCCATGGCCTGAACTTCAGCCACCGACTTCCGCCATGCGCGCGCCTCCGGCCGCGCCTGAGGCCCCTGAACGTGTTTTCTCTAATTTTTCGCACGGCCCGAACCACGGGGTATAACACAAAGGCTATCACCAACACACATAGGCTAATTCTCAACTAACAAGCCAAAGTACTTATCAAGGCACACTTAGACTAATTCTCAATTAATCAAGCCAAAGTACTTATCAAGGCACAAATAGAATAATTCTCATTTAACAAGCCAAAGTACTTATCAAGGCATACTTAGACAAATTCCCAATTAATCAAGCCAAAGTACTTATCAAGGCACACTTAGACAAATTCTCAATTAATCAAGCCAAAGTACTTATCAAGGCACAAATAGAATAATTCTCATTTAACAAGCCAAAGTACTAATCAAGGCACACTTAGACAAATTCTCAATTTATCAAGCCAAAGTACTAATCAAGGCATCACATAGAATTATTCTCAATTAAACAGGCCAAAGTACTACGTACGTACATTCTTTTTAAGAGACTCCTTTGTGTAAAACCCCACGATACTAACACCGTAGTATCCGTGCAGGTACATTTCACATAAGTCACGATACTTTTAGAAATACATTTCTTGGCTTCTAAAATCAAGTGACCCTTACTTAAAAGCTTTAAGCAAGTGATACCTTTAAATCACATTGCCCTTCCTTAAAACAAGTTAATTATGTGATTACTTTATTAGAGAAAACCATTCTCTTAACTTTCCATAAAGCCGTTATAACCAACTTCCCATAAAGCCGTTATAACCCTTTATGATTTTAGACAAAACTCTTTTCTTTTATAACCAAGAGACTTCTACTTTTAAAAAAAAAAACAAGTATTGTATACTTTCAAATCAATTCTCTTAACTTCAAAAAAAAATACAATTAGTCTCTTAACCTTTAGAACTCAAGTGACTCCTTTTATTATAAAACCTTAGACAATTGATGTCTTAAAATCAAGTTGCTTTTTTACTAAAATCAAGTCATTTATCTTTCCATAAAGCAAATATAACCAACTCCCCATAAAGTCGTTATATTCACTTTATGCCTTAGCCAAAAATATAATTTCCTATCCAAGGGACTTATACGTTTAAAACGAAACAAGTATCACATACTTTAAAACTCTTCAAGTCCCTTAACTTTAATAAAACTTAAGACATCCTTTATTCTTTCAAAGAAATGAGTTAATCTCCTAACTCACCTGACTTGGCTATTTATAAAACTAGTAAAGGATATCAAGGTGTTTTACGTCTACCGTACTACATACATGCAACTAGTCATGCTCAAAAGATAGGAAAAGTTCTACATAGAGCAAATCACACAACTACCTCTTAACTTCTAAGAGTAGAAGGAAACATGAAATGATACCACAGGTATATTCCATACATAGAATCATGCCAAAGGAAGGAAGAGGTTCACATACCTCGCGACGATTATCGACAAGTAGCAAAATGCTCCAAAGTACTTCAATCTTGATAGCTAATCCATCCTTCAAGTAGATACGCTATACTTAGTACTTCAACCTATAATGGTCACAATACGCCCATTAACCTCTTACTTCAAACGTAGAATATTCTGGTGCTAAGTCGCTAAATTCTACGGAAAATCTGGACAAAGACCTCCTTTGTTTTTACTTACTTTGCCACCTTTTCAAGGCCGAATACAATAACCAAACACGCCACATTTAAGGCCCAATCAAATGCAATTATCAATAGGGGATTACACGCCTACTAGCCGTGTAAAATTCCGCCCCACAATAGATATCAAACTAATACCAACTATATGTCCAATTCGGCTAACTTGAAATACTACAACATCAATTCTTATCCAATTTCCATTTCAATCCAAGTTATTAGCCCAACATGATATCAAGTCGCAAACGACTATAACTACTATAATCTTTAAGTCAACAACATGCGACGATTCTAATAATGACTAAATTGTAATCCAACTTAACATGGCTTACATTACATTTCGGATTTCCAAGGCTACAATCAATCCATAATCCTTATAAACTTCAACACATATACTTCATGCTAGCAACATGAAAAGCTAACAACAACAATATAAATATGTAATCTTGTAACACCTTTAAAAGACAAGATTATACCTTAACGATTCTTAATCCAACTCCAATCCGAAGTCGCTCCTTAGTAGTTTAGAGCCTCTCCAAGACACTTCAATCCGCTTGTTGAGACCCTTAGAACAACACCAACAATTATCCTTCAAATCTCCAAACAAAACCTAGAAAGACAACTAGGTTTTCGTTTTGCGACTAACCCGTAAACTCTCTTTTTCCAAGACTTTTCTATTGGGATGTGTTTACAATACACCTAAGAACCTTGGTTTAAAGTGTGGAGCTAAATGGATCACAAACAAAGATTTTTTTTTATATGGAACCCGAGAGCTCAAGCTCTATGTTCATCCAATTTTTCAAGAAATTTTCTAAGTGTTGGCACTAGTAGTGCTACTAGTAGTAATATAAAGGGTCATGGAGGGTCAAGATGCAAACAATTGGGTGGTTTGGATGATCTCTTAATAAATATCAAGACTTTGGACCCTTTGACTTAGTCAATTTTGTCAAGCTCTCTATTAGCAAGACTTGTCTTCCTATGGTCAAATGACCGCGCCCATGCTACAATTCGCCCAAGGCACCATAAGGGGTGACACGTGTCGCCTCCCATTCGTCACAATATTACGCTTTCCGACAATTTCACAATTCCGATAAATTTTTACAAGTCTCAAATCTTAACACTCATGAAGTTCTTACGCACGCTTTAAAGCATGTCCCGTAAATACTGGTGTAATAAGAGAGGAGGAGGCATGAATCAATAGGGTGTGACTCATATTGTAGATTCTTTCACTTTATCGTTTTGTGAAAGTGAGGGCATGAAGTTAAAAACCATGCCATTATCTGTACAAAATCGGTGAAACATAGAGTTATTGAATTCACAACCATTATCACACTGAAATGATTTTATACCTTTACCAAATTGTGTGTGGTTAAACTTGCGAAACTCAAGAAATTTGGCACACACTTCTGATTTAAATTTAAGAGGATATAACCAAACATAGTGTGAAAAATCATCAAGCAACACAAGATAGTATTTATGACCGAGAGAACTAGAGATATGAGATGTCCATAAATCGGCATGTATAATATCAAAAGGAGCAAGTGTAACACTAGTAGATGATTTAAACGGAAGACGAATATGTTTGCCTAAAGAGCAAGAAACACAATTTTGGGCAAATTTCCCATTACAAGCAATGAAATTGTTGCCTTTAAGAAAATTAAAAACTAGGACTCCTGGATGACCAAGCCTATTATGTCAAGTTGAAGAAGAAACAGCCGCTAGAATGACGGGAGAGCAACATCTGACAGCGGAGGTGGATGTGAATGGATAGAGATTCCCCATGCTATTGCATCTCGTAAGAGGTGTACCTGTATGAAGATCCTTCACAGTAAAACTAAAAGGGTCAAATCCACGGAGACAGAATTATTACGAGTAAATTGACGGACAGATATGATATTCTTAATCACGTGTGGGACATATAGGGTGTTTTTGAGGGAGAAGGGTGGATGAGGAGGTTGTGTGTATGAGGTACCATACCCTTTAACTGGAATGCGTTGTCCACTACCAGTTGTAACATATTGCGGATGCTTTAAACGAAACAGTTTAGGGATAGTACATGCAGATTGGGTGCCGTGAGATGTGGCACCTGAGTCCATGTACCAAGTATTGTCAGACTGTTGCATGGAGAGGGTGCTGAATGCCTGTCCTAACTCAGTGGGTGTCATGCCGGATGAGGGCTGCAAAACCTGACCTTGCATGAAGTGGACCTGCTGCGAGGCTGGAGCGGGGCTCATCAAACTAAGTATTTACACGTTTACAATTAAAGGTGTACAATATATATAATAGTACAAAAATATTTAAACTAGGTAACTAATCAACCTAAGTCGTAAATCTGTCTGTCCTGTTGGAAAGGCAAGGAGTCTGTGGACCCACTAATGATACTCGGGAGAGAACCGACATATTGGTCTTGATTTATAATAGAAAATATAATTCTATCTAAAATAGGAGACCTAATTACAATAGGAATACAATAGGGCCCAGCCACACTTTGATAGTGAGTCAGGTCTGAATTTGGGGGGCCAGAATCAGCGCTAAGCTTGGACTTGGTGTCTACTGGCGTATGAGATGGTTTGCAAGATGTCACGCCTGCACGGTCAAGGATATCTTAGGCGTACTTCTTCTGACACAGAAATAGGCCGCCAGAATGTCGAGTGACAGGGATGCCCAAGAAATAACTCAGGGGCCCAAATCCTTCATTACAAACTCAGAGGAAATGAGAGACATAATAGACCGATGAAGAGCATTAGATGATGTTGTGAGGATGATGTCATCAACATATAATAATAGGTCAGCCATATATGTACCCTTGTTGTATATGAACATGGAATCATCAGATCTGCTTTGTGAAAAACTAATAAAAGAGACATAATCGGCGAACCTTTAGTACCATGCTCGAGGAGCTTGTTTCTGGCCATAGAGCGATTTTCGCAACAGACACACATAATCTGGATGAATATGATCACTGGAACCTATAGGCTGATGCATATATACCATTTCACGAAGATCCATATGTAATAAGACATTCTTGACATCAAGATGATGAATGAGCCAAGACTTGGATAGAGCAATGTTGAGGACGTTCCGAATGGTTACGGGATTTACGATTGGGCTGAACGTTTCATCATAGTCCACTCCCACCTATTGAGACATTCCATCACCTATAAGACGAGTCTTGTACCTCTCAAAAGAACCATCATATTTCTTTTTATGTCTAAAAATACACATAGAATGAATAATGTTAACATCAGGTGGATGGGGTACTAGGTCCCACATCTTATTATCAATAAAAGTATTATATTCGTCAATCATTGCGACTTTCCAATTAGGGTCGGACAAGGTATCCTTCGGATTTTGAGGGACAGAAGAAGGAACAATTGAAACACATAGGTTAAACAATTATTTAGGTTTATGAATTCCGTGCATGACATGGGTTTTCATGGTTCGAGGGAGTATCTCGGGACACAGAATGGGAGGGGGTGTACCGCGGGACTGCCAGGAAGAGGAGGAATGGTAGGGGTGGGGGGACCGGCTGACCGATACTTAGTTTGCCGAGATATGGCTATGGAATCACCTTGAGGCATGTTGTTCCCGCCACCGCGAATCGGGTGGGCGGTGTGTCTCGCATCATTCGAAAGCGGTGTGTCGGTCCGGATAGGGACTATGTAAATGATGAATTAAAAAAGGGTTCATGTCATCATCTAGGAAGTTTTATGAATGCCGAGGTGGCGAGTTTAGGGAGACAAATGGGAATTGAGACTCGTCAAATAGGACATGGCGTAAATTAATAATTTTACAGCTTGACAAGTCATAGTACGAGTAACGACGATGATTGACGGGGTAACCTAAAAACACACACGGGGAAGACTAGGGTTGGAATTTGTGAGTGGTCGGATGTAGAGGATAACAAAGACATCCAAAGATACATAAGTGTTGGTATGAAGGGTTCCTACAAAACAAAACTTGAGTGGGTGACCGTTGAGCTAGAGACTTGTTTGGGATTATGTTTAGGAGATAGGTGGTCATGGAGAGTGTGTAATGCAAGAATTGAGGGGAAATTGAGGCGTGAGCAAGCAGGGTACGAATTAGGTTGTTTATGGTTTTGATTTTCCATTCGGCCTTACCATTTTTGGAGGAAGTGTGAGAGCAGGAAAACTGAAAGGTAAGACCGTTATTGGAGCAAAATTGTTTGAATTGATTATTATTGAATTCCCTGCCATTTTCACATTGAAAACATTTAATGCTCTTTTCAAATTGTGTTTTTATTGCCAATTGGAAAAGTTCATAAAAAGTTGAAATAATCATCCACAAATAACGCATAATATCGATGACCAACCGTACTTAAAATTGGGGACGTCCACAAATAACTATATATGATATCGAAAGGTAGTAAAGTACAATTTGTGGATGCATAAAATGATAATTTAACATGTTTTCCAAAAATGCAAGATTCACATATAGGAGTTCAAAAATACAGTTGCAATTAGTAAAATTATTTTTCGTAAATGAGCGTAAAATAGAATCTCCCGGATGTCCTAATCTAGAGTGTCATAAGGAAGACGAAAGAGCAGCAAATGTTGATTGAAGTGATGTTGGATTGGTGATGACGTTTGAAATGTGATAGAGTTATCTGGTGCTATCACATCTCATTATTCGTCTCTCTGTCATAAAATCCTTCATAGAAAAACCAAAAGGATTAAAGTTAAGGGAACCATCATTATCAGTTGTGAAACGTTGCACATAGATTATATTCTTAATGAGTCTAGGGGCATGTAGGATATTTTTTAAGATTAGTAGTGGATGCGGTGAGGATAAGGATGAATAACCAAAACCACGAATGGAAATGTCTTGTCCACTATGATTAATAATATTCTAATTTAAATTAATCAAATTGAAATAAGACGAGAGAGTACCTTGTGATATCGTCATGCGAGATGTGGCGCCTGTGTCTATATACTAATTTTCGTTTAGAGTGTTGAGTGACATTGTGTTCATAGTTGTCTCAATGTCAGTCGGTGCATAAGTTGAGGGCGGCTTGTGCTGTGTAGGCTTGTTGGGGATGTGGGTCGAGAATGCAAGGGTGGACCTGTCGGTTTTGAGGTGGAGTCCACGAGGATGTCGGATACAGGCTAGGAGGAGTGGCCCATAACAGTGGGCCTATGCGACCCACGAGGCCGCCTCACCGATCGCTGCTGATGTTTCTCGCCGGGATCGCCTTCCGCCGTTGCGGTAAATTTATCCACTACGACCCTTGTCGTACTTCCTGTTCCGGTAGTTGTTGGGCGTGAATGCGGGCTGTTGCGGGTCCTCGGGTCGGAGGTTATGGTTGCCAAAGTTGGAGGCCTTACCATCGGTGGAGGGCCCGACGATTGTAGTGAGGGTGGCATCGGCAATGCTGGCCTGAGTGATGTTGCGCTTGATTTTTTCCGGATTTCCTCAAGAATAAGCTTCGAACGGGCCTCATAAATAGAGGTAATGATGTGCATTGCTGAAGGATGGTGACAACACCGTCATAAAATTCGTTCAAGCCTGCAATAAGTTACATGATCAATTGCTGATTATTGATTGATGCGCCGACGTTGGAGAGTTGATCGACAAATATCTTGAATTCTTGATAATATGTAGACACATTTGAGAAATCATCTTGTTGAACGTCTTTGAACTGATCTTCAAGGTATAATGCTCGTTGAGTTTTGTTGTCTTGAAAAAAACTTTCCAAATGTTCCCACGTTTGGCTGACAGTGGCATCGGTCTCAATGATGGTGTGCAACAGATCATTAGAGATTATTATGTATATCCACTAGAGGACAATTGCATCCAAACGAGACCAGAGTGCATCATCATAAGTCGAAGCCGAGGGTAGTCTGTAGACTTCGGTGTATGAGGGATAATGTGGTCGATACCTTCATAAACACGATAATGGATCTTAAAAAGCTCTGCCCACGAGGAGTATTGACCCTTTTCAATCTCAATGATGATAGGGATGAAATTTTTGATGTTGTTTACTGCAAGTGGAGGATGAAATTTAGTTTTGTCAGTCATGGAAGATGAAATTTAACAGGAGAAGGGAGAGAGAATGACTGGAAAAAATACTAGGGTTCCGTGGGGTGGCGGCCGAGAGCTATGGTCGACGGCGGTGGATGTATTTTTAGGCTACTGATACCATAAAAAAATATGTTTCTTGATTGTATTCATTAATAATGTACAATATATATAATGGTACAAGAATATTTAAACTAGGTAACTAATCAACTTAATTACAACAGAAAATAAAATTCTAACAAAATAGGAGACCTAATTACAATAGTAATACAATTCTATCTAAAATAAGAAATATACAATTAATGAAAGAATTTTCGAAAATATTATATTACAAACGAACATGAAAAAATTGGAAAAAAAAATCCAGAAAATGTTTTCCTTCATACCGAACATACCCATAATATCGGAATATTTTTCTTTCATGCTTTGCTTGTGTTTTGTTTTGTTTTTAGATATACAATGCATAATCAAGAACAACGGAGTGCGATTGTGGAGGTTAAAGTCAAGAAAAATGGAGTGCGATTGTATGTTACTTCCCTTTTTAAAAGAATTTGAATGTGAAGAAAATAATTTAAGAGGGTTTAAGTTCACCAATGACCTCTATAGGGGTGGTTTTGGTTTTTTTTTGGTCCTGCTTAATTTTTAAAAATAGTCTCCGCTTTAGAAAATATGCAAAACTTTTGTTGCTTTTTGGGCATAAGTTGTGAACATAAATTAGTTTTGCAAGTTAATGATATTTCAAGGCTGTGAACTCACTCAATTGATCACAAATTTTGTCTTAATAGACAAAAGCTAGAACTTATGTTGATGGTCAACAGAGGCAAAGCTTGTGTTGCCCATCATGCATATGTTCTAATTTTTTGATATTTCAATACAATGAATCTGTTCAATTGATCATAAATTTTGTAATTAGAATTTATGTTTGATGAGCAGTAGAAGTTCTTTAACGAAATTTTTCAAGTTAAGATTATTTTAAAAAAAAAATTGTTAAGCAGAAACAAAAATTCAAGACTGAATACTATTGGGATTTGGGGATATCCCGCCTCATTTTCTAAATTTAAGATGTGTTAGTAATGGACTAATGGTTGATCCAAGTTGAATTTAGATGGCTAAGAACGTTGTACGATTTGGGCCAATTCATCTCAACTATAATTGGATCAATTCGGCCGTACCTCTTTCTTGGGATGTCAGTTATTAATCCTTTTGATTTTTTACATGGGCAAAGTGCACTATATTTGATTGAGTGTCACTATTTAAGTTATGTCCAAATACAATTATAAATTTTTACATCTCTAGCAATTTTGGAAAAAATCAAATATAAGATATCTGGAATTCACCTATTTTTTTCCCGAACTTCGGCCATACAAGTGGTTGAAGTTCAGTCATATTTGTCTGACATTAGTCATTTGTGGCTGAAGTTTTGTCAATTTATCTGACTTCAACTATTTTTGTTTGAAGTTTAGGCATCTTTACCGGAGACTCACATACATATGTCAAATAACTTCAAACACTATATATAGAGGTGTTCAAATGAGACCGACAAACTGATCCGATCCGGTAAATCGACTCAAACTGATTTAATAAACCGAAAATCAACTCGGTTTGATTTGGTTTCAAATTTTTAAAAAACGATAACATTTTGATTTGATGTGACGTTAAACCAAAAATAATCCGAACCAAACCGATAAGTATATACATTTTATAATATATTCTTCAAAATTTTGGGTCATTCCAAGTCCAATACAAATTCAAATTGGGGGGAAAATGTTACATTACACCATTTTAAAATATTTACAATTTCTTAACAAAATTACTTAGTTTACATTGCTTACACCCGTATCTCCATCACAAATCCAGTTAATAACTGGTTATCTTAATTAATTAGTTTTGAACTCTAACAACCTTGATCCCTAATTTCATGCACAACATATATTTAGTTTTGGACTCATTCTTTCAAAGAATGATTTTGTCTAGTAACATAAACGATAATTTTATTGATAATGTAAATTTAACAGTTTTCTCTCTTCTATCAACCTTCTCTCTTTAATTATATAGTGTATGTTTTTCCTATTGTTATATTATACTAATAATATAATATATATTATTATATTCATAATATTACTGGTATAATTAGTAAATATATTATAATATTCATAAATGTATATAATTAGTACTAATATATACTGTTATACTCATAATCTTACCAATATAATTATTAAAATATACACATACTATTACTAGTATAATTGGTAATATATATTATTATAATATTATTAATAAAATTAGTAATATATATCATTATCCAAATCCTTTACGGCTTTACTCTCGTTGATGAAGGTGAACTCATCCGCTTATTACTCTCACATAATCAATATAGCCATAGGCCTATACTTGAATAAAGTTCATGAATTAACCAAGAAGATTCTTAGATATGAATGGATCATGGTCAATTTCGTATTTAGTTACCTTTTAATTTAAAGATTTTTTGTATTATAAAATATATTTTTAAACTATCAAATCGAACTAAATCAATAAAATCGATAAAACGATAACATCGAAACCGATAAAATTTATATTATAATGGTTTGGTTTGAATATTAAAAAACCGACTTAATTAGTTTGATTTAGTTTTAATGCAAAATCGAGTCAAACCGGACCATGAACACCCCTAACTACATATCTGAAGTTATTTCATAGTAGGTAGACATGCAAAAAAAAATGAAGAAATGTGAGGTAAAGTTACGTACAATAGATTTTTATGGTCCGATTTTTTCTCGGACCGTGCACATAGCGGGAGTTTAGTACACTTATATGAATAAGATTAGTCAAAGACTTTATCAATAAATAAGCTATATCGAGCTAAATTAATTAAAGAGGCAAAAACCCTTCTCAATCTATTCTTAATTAATAATGCTATGTTTGATATATTTTGTAGAAAACATTTTCTCCATTGAATCATTTTCATAAGATAATTTTTATCACTTATATCTAACACTTTCTAAATGAGAGACTATTTTAAACAAAATTATTGGAGAAAGTCACTTTTTCCCTTTTAGTGGAATAAATATTCTTTCTTTGGGTATTAATTGGTGGTCAGAAAATGATTTATTTAATTTTATGGGAAACAATTTCTCATACCAAACACTTTCTAAATCAATGTAAAGCCGTGCATAATTCCAAAGCCACTAATTAACCTCTTTAATTTGATCGTTTCAACCCAATCCTCAGCCACTTTCTGATATCGACTCTTGTGCTAACTAATATACAAACTATATTATAATAGAGATCTCAAGAGCATTGAAAGGTCAATTAATTAGCTATAAATCATCATATAGGCAGTGTCGACATATTGTCTAATCAGTTCTCAATTATGCAAGTTTTGTCAATTGAAAAAAAGGGAACTGCAATAAAAATATAATAAGATAGTTTCAATTCACATGATGAAGCCAACAATTACTTGTTCAATTTTTCTATTAACATTATTAGCAATTATTATAAAATATGTGGAATTCTAATACAATAAAGATCATACATCTACCATAATTATACAACACTAAATATTACAAAATATACGAGAAATATTTTATGTTATTCGCTAATAAACATATCTAAAAATGTGAACGTAAGAGGTGTTAACTACTTAATTGTTTAGTTTTACCAAGTCATAAACTTTATTAATTAAGTTGACCAGGTTATAATATGCATACCCAGCTCATCATCTCCAAATTGCTAATTATTTCATCTATATTATATGACTAGCAATCTCGATTTAGAGTCGCATCTTTTGCTTCTTGAAGTTCAAGAGAAATTAATGTACAGCAACTTGCAATTCTTTGAACCTATCTGGATAATATCAAATTCATCATAACCATGCTCAATATAATTGATATATATATATATATATGTTATATATATCTGCACTCCAGAATGTAGTCATGAATGTAATGTAAGTGATCTGATCAATGAGCTAGCAAAAGAAAAAAAACAAGTAAATTAATATATACTAAACTATATTTAGTTTCTAAGAACCTAACACTGTTACTATAATCAACAGTTGTTAATTACCCTTGAAAAAGGGATCAATTTCATAGATGGTCAGCCAACTATTATTTTATTGCACCAAAGCTACTAATATATTTGCCTAAGGTCGATCATATAAACAACTACTATCTCTTTTGTTTTCTCCTAATGACTTTCTGTGATATTAAATTAAAGTTGAGTGACTTTTTAGGTACAAAAAATTAGTTGAATGAATTTTTAGTCACTTAAATTGCAATAAAGTACACCATATATGAAATCAACCCAAAGATATATATAACAATTGCTTAATTGAAAACAGATTATCTGCATTAACAGTTTTTTTTAACATTTAAATTCAGGTATATGAATAAAGAGAACTTATCTTTTGTCATTTTAAAGACAGTAAATTTTTGGATGATTTTATTTTTCAGTAGTCAATATGTCTATTATTTTATTTTTTTATTTTTCTTGATAATCCAGATCTCGCTTTGCAGATTCTATATCGCTAAGACCGCACAAGACTTGCACTACGCCTCCCGAGGCGAACGAAACCTGCTTCTTAGCCACCGCTCAGAAATCGCGCGATGTGCGCCCCGCATCCAGTGTCTGATCACTACCAACGGATCAATGCTACAAGGTCCGACCCCCCAACAGGGATTGTCTGAGGGAGTATCAAACCCACACTGCAACATGCACGCGCGGTTAAGCTATCAGGCTTTAATACGAGACATATGTCACGAAGAACGTATCCGCAGAGAATCGAACTTGTGATCCTAAAGCCATAAATTTGACTAATGGTCACTGGGCCACTATCTTTGGATGTCAATATGTCTATTATTGGACGTCCTACATGTAGAAACGTAGAATTTTTTTTCTTTCTATTCCAGTATATGAAGTGCTAAAATAATTACTGAAAAACAATCTCAAAAGAATAGCATACACAATATTTGTAGTTGAGATTATGAAGACATATTACCGTAACCTGATCTGTGCCCAGAATTTGATTACTGTAATTAAGAAACAAAACAAAATACTAACAAGAAGAAAAGCACGGTATGTGTACGGATTGTTTTACTCTTGATAAGGTAATGTAATTTTATTGGTTTCTCTTTATTCTTTTGTCTCATTTGAATAAACTAAGTACTCCATTATAATGTCCTCTAGTGTAGGTACGGTTTTGCTTTGGCACGTCAATTTGGCTTATAAGACAACTGGGGAAACAAATTCACCAACAACAACATACCCATTATGTTTCTACGAGTGGGGTTTGAAAGAGTAAAGTGTACGCATAACTTACATCTACCTTGGAAAGGTATAAAGGTGGTTCCAAATCCAATAGACCCTCGGGTCAGGAAACAAATTCATCATTTATACTAATTCAAACTACTATTTAACTATAAGTGTCACAAATTAAAAAGAAGATACATATTATTTAGTTATATTAAAAAAATTGCAAAGGAAAAATATATAGACTGATTCATTAATTTTATTAATTGGAACATATTTTTTTTAAATAATATGTGCGATGATCAGTGCCGGCCCCAAAATTTAGAGGGGCCCAATTTTTTTTTTAGTAAGTAAAAAGAGTATTTTTACTCTGATCTCTCTCTAATTAATTATACTCTATCAATATTAGTTATTTTAAAAATAATAAATGTCAAGGGGAAAGTAGAAAAAACTTAATTAATTATATCTTATTTTTAGAAAGTGATCAAATAATTTGGGATGAATATTTTTAGTAATGTGGCCAAGTAATATGGCCGAAAGAAGTACTATAGTTGCTCATTATATAGTATTTTTTTATGCAGGGGATTTTAGGATCTGGAATTGTGGTGATTTTGATGACATAGTGCTCTCAGGAAAGAAACTCACTATTTGTCTCGATCTTCAACCCTTTAATACTTCTTTTCGTGGCACTAGCTAGTTCATTATTGCTTGATGAGACCTTATATCTAGGAAAGTAATTCAAACTCCTTTGAAGTATGATCTTTTTCAGTTGTAACTAATCTTTAGTAAGTTGAAAATTTAGATGTTAAACTCTTTATATATTTTGCTCAATGCTTGAATATTTAGTTTCAACATGCTTAAAAGTGGTATAAGTACAACAACATAGCCAGTGAATTTTCACAAAGTTGATCTGAAGAAGATAGAATGAACGCAGTCGTTATCCTTACCTTGGACATAAATTTAACTATTTGCATTACTGTGATTATCATTCTATGTGCTCGTTACTTGCAAAAACAATGGACTTATTATATGGAATCAAAGGAAAAAGAAATTCATTTTATATCGAAAATCAATTTCTTCTTATTAAGTAATTTTAACTTGCCTAACTTGTAATAATTTGTAGCAGTTATTAGATTATTATAACTATTAACCCTAAACCAACGATGGTCTGTTCACTTCCACTCCTCAAAAAGAAGAACGCTTTTGTGCATCTGTTCCACTCTTATAGGTTTGAATCGATACAATTTATTTGGCTTGATTGTTAAATTTTTAGTTAATTTGAACATGTTAGATTTTGATTGAAAATTAAGAGTGAGTTCATTACTAAATTTAAATATATATAGGGCCTAATTTTTACTTTTGTCCTGGATCCTGAAAAATTCAGGACTGGCACTGGCGATGATATATATATCCATAGTTCAGGGAGCTTTCGAATGACACCAGCCCACGCCATCAGATCTGTGGGAGTTGACTTCAATTTTTTTATTTTTTATTTTTCATTTTTTATTTTTTATTTTTTATTTTTCATTTTTCGTTTAGTGTATACTGTATAGTGTCATTTCAAATCATTATCATTCAAAAGAAAATAAGTATATAAAGATGTCGTCAGCCTTTTTTGGGTCAACTCTGCTATTTCCCCTTGTTGAAGAAAATATCAAAGGGACTTATTTACTTACTAAGACATCTTTTAGTCTCTATTGGGAGTTAGTTTTATTTTCGTTTAATTCGTGAAGTGAAGTATTGTGAACCTAAATTTCTTATATGCATCCTAAAACTTGATTTTTATATAAGATATTATGTTAATATATATCAATTGGATCTTTTAAAAGTTAAAACTATATTCATAAGTATTTTATTAAAAAATATTTATAAAAATCTATAATATTTTGGTGGTATAGTCAACCCCGTATCTCTAGGAGAACACTTTATACATGGATTTATCTATCTAAAATGGAAACGCTCTTCTTGTGTTCATATTATTGTTTATAACAATTTGTACTGATAGTTCTCAATATTAATTTTTGGACTAACCAAAATATTAATGTAATAACAATAACAATAACAACAACTCAGAGTAATCTCATAAGTGGGGTACGAGAAGGGTAAATTATACGCAAACTTATCCTATCATGATAGATAAATATGTTGTTTTTCATAGACCATCGACTCAAAACAAATTAATATTAACAGTTTTCATGAAACTTCTATTACAATGGACTTCTCCATCTATTTCCTTATGCTATTAATCTACTAGTGGTGCAAATAATAAATAAAATGTTTGGAAATTTTACTAAACGTGAAATAAAGTTAATTCTATTAATTATGACTCGAATAATTGGGGTTCCTCACGTTGGAAATATGGTTTTCACACACGTGCACATAAAGTGCCAAGAATCGTAATTTCTTTAATGGAAAAGATATTGGTATGTATACAAATTGTTGAGACGTAAAATAATAGACGGTTATTGGCCAAATGACAATGATTTCACGTTGGTAAATGAAAGGAAGAAGAGTATAATGTGTAAAAGATGAAACGAATCAGAAATCGCTGCGAGTCGGAAGGCCGCGCGCCTCCTGTAGCCGCGCTACACGACGTGAAAAATCTCGACGTTATCGAACTTAGCGCCGCGCGCTTTCCCGGCGGCCGCGACTCGCATCCAGTGAGTTACGGGGTATTTAGAGTCGCGACGCCTTCCGGCGGTCGCGCGCTCGATCGCTTTTTCACCGGCCGAGGTGAATTAAAACTGATTCTTGGGCTGATTTTGGAGCAATAACTCTCCATCATTACTTGACATTGATGGTCATTTATTTGGTTAATTGAGAAGACATGTTCATCAACCTATAAATTGATGTCTTTGGCACCATTGGAAAATACACATTTTCAGAATACATTCTTCCCCCCTCTTGCAATCTCCAAACACTCTAAGATCTTTCTTCCTAAGCAAACACTTGAGTCTCCTTTTCTCATTTGTTTGATTGTTGTTTTATCTTGGGAGATAAGTTGTCATTACACCGTCGAAAAAAATATACGTGGCAATATTATCTTAAGGATAGATTGAAAAATTAATCGACTCAGGAAGCCAATTACTTTGTTCATTTCCAGATTTCTAACATATTTGTTGTTGTTGTTACATTCTCATTTCCTTGTTATTACACTTTATTCTCACAAATTTAAGATAATATTCGTTGTTTCAATGATAACATGACTGGACAAGATCAATTGAAAGCTGGAAATTCCACCAATACTCAAGGCAATCTCACTGCCTTCACCACCACTCCTCAAGGCAATCCTAATGCCTTCAACACCACTGGTTTTGGCACAACAAGTGTCAATACTACCGCTGCTCAAGGCTTTCCAAACGTCTGCACTACTGCTCAAGGGAGCGCCACTACTCCAACACCCATCGAATTCCACTATGAACGTCCTAAAAAGTTCATGGGTGTGCATTTCAAAAGATGTTGTTCTTCTTGACGGTTATGGGAATATCACGCTTCCTAACCGAAGATCCTCCACAAGTTGGGAAAGACACGGAACCTCAACCAAATGAATTGGTGGGAGGGGACCAAGGTATCCATGTCGTTAACGGCATGAAGATGGTTCGAGATGCATGGAATCATAGTAATTTCATGTGCATGAACTATATTCTGAATAGTTTGTTCGATCATTTGTACATGGTATATTGCACCGTTGGGACAACCAAGGAATTGTGGGACAAATTGCAAAAGAAATACAACACCCAAGATGCGGGTGCCAAAAACAACGTCATTGGGAAATTTCTGAAATTTTAAATGGTGGACAATAAAAGTGTGTCATCCCAAATCCAGGAATTCCAAATGATTCTACATCACCTGAACTTAGAAGGATTGAAGCCCAACGAGCAATTCTTGGTTGGGGCATTGATCGAGAAGTTGTCTCCCTCGTGGACTGAATTTATGAATTACTTGAAACTTAAGACGAATGAGATGACCTTAGATGAGATTATTATCAAACTCCAAATTCAATAAGATAATAAGAAGGTCATGCCAAAGGGGAAACAACCCGCTGAGGCTAAGGTGAACCTGACAAAAGTCAAAGGGAACCCACACAAGAAGCGAAAGTTTCAGAAGGTTGATAAGTCCCAAACAACTGAAAAGATTAAGGGTACTTGCCATCACTGTGGTAAAGTTGGTCACATGACCAAGGACTGTCGCAAGCTCAAACATGAGAATAGGGAGAAGGCCAAAGACAAGGCAAAGGCTAACATCGTCGAAGACACGCTCTTAGATGATATGATTGAAGAATTCTCAGCGGTGGTGCTAGAAGCTAACCTCGTTAAGAATCCGGTGCAATGGTGGTTAGACACGAGTGCTACCCGTCACATTTGTTCCAATAAAGATGTCTTCCCCATATATACATCAGTCATAGATAAGAAATTATTCATGAGAAACAATTCTTCTTCAGATGTGTTGGGGGTAGGAAAGGTGATCCTAAAGATGACATCCGGAAAGGAGCTGACTCTGAAGGAAGTGATGCACATCCCGGAAATTTGTAGAAATCTAATTTCTAGACCTTTGTTGGTTAATGTTGGTTTTAGGCTAGTGTTAGAGGTCAATAAATTTGTAATCACTAAAAACAATTTTTTTGTAAGAAGGGGCTTCGTCTGTGAAGGCCACTTTAAGTTTAATGTTGCACCTGTAATGCCTTCTGTTTCAACTATCAATAAAATTGAGCCTTTTACTTATTTGATTGAGTCTTCTAATTTATGGCATCATAGATTATGACATGTTAACTATCAATCTATCCAAAGATTGGTAAAGTTGGAATTATTTCCGTCTGTCGACATAAATCCTCAACGTAAGTGTGAGGTGTGCGTAGAGGCAAAACTTTCCAAGAGTCCCTTTAGATCGGTCGAAAGAAAAACCGCTCCTCTAGAACTCATACACACTGATATATGTGATCTGAAGTTCGCTCAAACTAGAGGGGGGAACAAGTACTTTGTGACTTTCATAGATGATGACACAAGGTATTGTTACATTTACTTAATAAAAAGTAAAGATGAAACATTTGAAGCGTTCAAACGTTACAAAGCCGAAGTTGAGAACCAACTAAGCGGACGGATTAAAGCAATCCGTAGCGATAGAGAGGGAGAATATGTATCGTTTTTTGAAGAATTTTGTACTCAATAGGATATAGTTCATCAAACAATGGCTCCTTACTCACCTCAATCAAACAGTGTTGTTGAACACAAGAACCGAACGCTAAAGAAAATGATGAATGTCTTACTCATCAATTCGGGCCTCCCTCAAGACATATAGGGAGAAAATGTCCTTACCGCGAATAAGATTCTTAATAGAGTCTCACATAAGGGTAAGGACAAGACTCCATATGAGCTATAGAAAGGAAGGAAACCTACCTACAAATATTTGAAGGTATGGGGTTGTCTGACCATGGTAAAAGTACCTATGCCAAAGCCGGTCAAGATTGGACCTAAGACTGTGGATTGCATATTCATCGGATATGTCATTAACAATAGTGTTTATCACTTTCTAGTGCATAAGTCGGATGTACCGAACATTCATGTAGGTATTATCATGGAGTCAAGGAACGCGTGGTTCTTTGAAGACACGTTTCCAAATAAGGAAAATAACATAACCACTCGCAAACGAAGTTATGAGCAAACCTCTAAGGATCCA
The DNA here is from genome assembly GCA_029844215.1 of Przewalskia tangutica. Lineage (NCBI taxonomy): Eukaryota > Viridiplantae > Streptophyta > Magnoliopsida > Solanales > Solanaceae > Przewalskia > Przewalskia tangutica. The sequence goes on along the minus strand of CM056729.1, from coordinate 12,722,119 downwards.
GGAGTCGTTGACTACCCGGATCCAAACAGTTCAGGTCTACTGAATTCTGAAGTGGCTGATTATCCGGAATCCAGTATTCTAAATTCTCAACACTTGGAAGATTCAGAGATGGAACCAAGACGAAGCAAAAGGGACTGGAAGGACAAGTCGTTCGATCCAGATTTTGAAGCTTATTTGGTTCAAGATGAACCACAGACAATCGTCGAAGCGTTGTCAACTCCAGAAGCACTGATTTGGAAGGAAGCTATTTAAAGTGAAATAGAGTCCATCCTGCACAACCACACCTGGGAGTTGGTTGAACTTCCTCCGGGACACAAACCTTTGGGTTGCAAGTGGATCCTTAAACGGAAGTTAAAGGCAGATGGATCTATCGATAAATACAAGGCTAGGCTGGTAATCAAGGGCTATCGCCAAAAGGAGGGCCTTGATTACTTCTACATCTACGCTCCAGTGTCCAGAATGATGTCCATGCGTATGTTCATAGCTATCGCCGCCTTGCGGAATCTTGAAATACATCAAATGGATGTCAAGACAGCCTTCCTAAATGGTGATTTGGAAGAAGAAATATATATGGACCAACCCGAGGGGTATGTGGTTTCAGGACAAGAGACAAAAGTGTGTCGGCTTGTCAAATCGTTGTACGGGCTGAAACAGCCCCCTAAACAATGGCACGAGAAATTTGATAATACTCTACTATCAAAAGGATTCGCCATTAATGGATTTGACAAATGTGTTTACATGAAAGGAAATGTCGATTCTTTCGTCATGATATGCCTCTATGTAGACGACTTGTTGATCACTAGAAGCAGTCCTGGGATAATCCTAGAGACTAAGAACATGTTAAAACAATGTTTTTGACATTAAAGATATGGGCATTGCTGATGTCATCTTAGGGATCAAAACCTCTAAGATATCTGACGGACTGGTCTTGTCTCAATATCACTACATCGAGGATGTACTGAAGACATTTGGGATGTTCGACAGTTTACCGGTAACGACACCATTGGATATAAGTCAAAAGATTGATAAACATCTTGGTGTGCTCGTACGCCAGGAGCGGTATGCGCAGGTGATTGGTAGTCTTATGTATATCACAAACTGCACTAGACCTGATATCGCTCATGCAGTCAATAAATTAGCTAGGTTCACCCGGAATCCAAGTGAGGATCACTGGAAAGTGTTGAATAGGGTACTACGGTTCCTGAAGTTCACTCTAAAGTTCGGGTTACACTATTCGAGATATCCAGCGGTACTAGAGTGGTACAGTGACGCAAACTGGATATCTGATAGTGAAGACGTCAAGTCCACCGGCGGATATATTTTTACAATCGATGGTGGATCTGTGTCTTGGAAATCCTCTAGGCAAACCCTTATTGCCCGATCCACGATGGAGTCAGAATTTATCGCTTTAGACAAAATGGGAGAAGAAGCTGAGTGGATTCATGGTTTTATAGAGGATGTCCCATGTTGGGATAAATCTGTGTCTTCTGTAATGATCTATTGCGGCAGTCAGTCGGCTCTAGGAAGGGCACAAAGTTTTATGTACAACGGCAAGTCTCATCATATTCGACGGAGACATGAGTCTGTTAGGCAGCTGATCACCTCGGGTGTTATTTTCATTGATTACGTAAAATCTAAGGAAAATATCGTAGATCCCTTGACGAAGGGAATACCCAGAGATCAGATGTTCTGCCTTTTTAGGGGAATGAGCTTAAAACTCAATCAATAAGAACTGATATAGTGGACACCCAACCTTACAGACTGGAGATCCCAGAAATAAGGTTCAATGGGAAAACTAAATTGTAAAGGTTCAGTTGAGCGCTTCGGTAGAAGCAAGAGCACTTCGGATAATGATTTCTTCCTAAGAAACATAATCCAAGGTCGTTCCCGTTCTAGACATAAAGTGCAACATGTAGAGGGGTAAATGATAAGTTTCCAAACCTTTAATGATCCTCAATAGTTGAGGTTAGGTTGGGGAAACTTTTAATGGCTCCTAACGCTTGTGTAGCGGGGTATTACAGGATACCTTATAGGAGACCACCTATTTAAGTGCGAGGACAGGTCGCCTCAAATGAACGCACTTAAGAATCCAAGTGTGGCCACGGCCCATGACGGACAAAAACATAAAGAAAAATAGAGTAATGAAAGGTGTTGTGTTGGTACCATTGTCTTGGCATATACTAAACACTGACGGTTCAAGACATCACGTTCACCGCGCAGTAAATATGTCCGATGGTATTCGACTATGGAAGGTTCAAAGCTACGGCTACCTCTCCAGATGCATCATCGATCCGCCAAATGATTGCTAGAAAAGCACCATGTGTGTGCGCCAAAATCTCTTCCAAGAGGGGATTGTTGGAAATTTTACTAAACATGAAATAAAGTTAATCCTATTAATTATGACTCGAACAATTGTGACCCCGCACATTGGAAGTATGGTTTCCACACACGTGCACATAAAGTGCCAAAGATCGTAATTTCCTTAATGTAAGAGATATTGGTACGTATACAAATTGTTGAGACGTAAAATAATAGACGGTTATTGGCCAAATGATAATGGTTTCACGTTGGTAAATGAAAGGAAGAAGAGTATAATGTGTAAAAGATTAAATGAATCAGAAATCGCCGCAGAGCTGAGAAGAGCTGCGGCGCGACCAAGTCAGGGCCAAGCGCCGCGGCGCCTCCTCCTAGAGCCACGGCGTCGGTGACGGTAAAAATTCCTGAGAAGTTACTGGAACTTAGGCGCCGCGGCGCCTTCCCGAAGGGCCGCGACTCCTCAGCTCCAGTGAGTTATGGGTATTTAGAGCGGCAGCGCTTCGACTGTTTTTCAGTCCGTTGGAGGCGAATTGAAACCGATTCTTGGGCTGACTTTGGAGCAATAACTCTCCATTATTAGGCTCTTGAATTCAGCCATAACTAGGCTGAATTAACCTCAAAATCCATGGTCATTACTTGAAATTAATGGTCATTTATTTGGTTAATTGAGTAGACATGTTCATCAACCTATAAATTGATGCCTTTGGCACCAATGGAAAATACACATTTTCATAATACATTCTTCTCTCCTCTTGCAATCTCCAAACACTCTAAGATCTTTCTTCCTAAGCGAACATTTGAGTCTCATTTGCTCATTTATTTGATTGTTGTTTTATCTTGGAAGATAAGTTGTCATTACACCGTCGAAAGGAATATATGAGGCAATATTATCTTAAGGATAGATTGAAAAATCAATCGACTCAGCAAGCCAATTACTTTGTTCATTTCCAAATTTCTAACATATTTGTTGTTATTACATTCCCATTTCCTTTTTATTACACTTTATTCTCACATAAAAATGTCCCGTAGTTACTATAATTAGAACAATCAACATATTCAAACTAATTAATTCAAATTGTCATGGTCCAAGCCTATAGAACGTATTAAACCGGCTACATCATTTTCCAGCTTAAAAGCGCACAACGTACCATGTAAAGTGAACTAATTGTCCTCTGTATTAAGCACTTCATTTTTTTCCCTCCCTCTTAGATGTGGAATTTGCCTAAGGCATGTCATATGAACCTTAACCTTCCCCCTATGCTAGGGGCGTCACATTAACCAATAATTTGCACTAAGAAGCTATAGCCAATTTTAGCAGGATAGAAGTTTGAAACCAAATTTGAGAGCTTTAAAAGTCCTCATATGAATATCTATTGGAGCTAACTTTTGCAGCAATGAAATGACATTTGACTTTGAAAATTGCATATATTTGCTGGTTAGTGCAGTGGAAAAAGATTTTTTTTTCCATCTACTATATAGTAGTTCTCAATCTACTATAAGTGCAATAGCTGTTGATAACTGCTCAGGGAAAAGGATATGGAAGTATGGCATACTTAGTTTAGTTTACTAGTTTAAGTAAGATAGACCCTTCACGAATGGTATGACTTCGAAATCAAAACTATAAAAGGATACTAGGGAAATAGTAAAATAAGTGGTTAAACCAAAAAGTGTTTATGAGTTGAAAATTTATAAATAGGGGCGGCTCAACAAAGTTGGTGGCCTAAAGCCAATCCTTGATAAGAGGGCCTTTATTATATAATTTTTTAAAATATTTGAAATCTATTTTTTTAAGTTTTTGAAATGCAAAGTTATTAATGTTTTGATAATCAATTTTTTTTTATAATTCTTTATCGAATTAGCTTGAAAACTTCTTCCCATAAATGTCCTTATTACGGGAATTGTTAACATTATTCTATAAGTAATATTTGTATTTGAAAAAATATCAAGTCTTTCTATCTCATTAAGTGTATCAATTGAAATATTATATTCTATTACTATTTATTTAAACACATTTACTTCAAAAATTAGTCTAAAATCTAATCATCAATGTCTGAGTGACTTATTATGTTTCAAGGAGTTTTTGACGATAAGCGGTCTTTTTTTAATTCGAATTTCCAAATATATTTCTCATCACCTAGTGATCTCAAAATTTTACCACTAAATAAAAAATATTTGCATACGCTTTAAATTGTTTAAATTTATTTTAAAATTTTCTCTTTTTTTGTAAAATTATATTTTTTATTTTAAATACTTATTTTTTACGAAACTAAATTAGCTCACAAACTTCAAATGGATTCTCAAAAAGAGTGGGGCCTACCTAAATCAATCGCTTTGGCTGCTTACCCAAGAGCCGGCATTGTCTATAAGTTGAGGGTGACCGACTTATGACTTTGCAACTTTTTATTATAGTGTGTGACAGTCTCATCTAAAAGCTTAAGTTGTTAGAGAGCACACTTTTACTACTTAATTATATTCTCGCGTCCCCTCACGTGCGGGCCTGACTTGTTTTCATGGTCTAAATATGTGGAAATTCTTTTTAAAAATGAGTGGCGGCGATATTCGATTTCAGGACCTTTGTCTGCTCTGATACCATGTTGAAGTGTGTGATCATCTCGTCTAAAAGTTTAAGCTGGTAGAAAGAGCACACTTTTAATATTTAATTATATTTTCAATATGACTAGCTTATAACCTTACCCAAACAACAATTTGATTTATTCGTACAAATTAAGCCATTTTTGTACCATTAAATCACACTATCAATCATGATAGTTGAATAATTTTATCATTGATGAATAACTAAAAAGAAAAGTGAGGTAAAACTGAAAATACACGAAGACATCGACGCTAAAATAGTTTATGGGAAAAGGATCATATTTTCCCCTTTACTATGTGAAAAGGATTAATCTACACTCCGTTATATCTTCTATTAAAAAATGCCCTCAACGTTATTAAAGTTGCTCAAATATAGAGTAATTGTATAAATTTAGCATATTACATTGAATGGTTTGGCACATAATAATTCATTAAAGTTGGGAAGATTCAAAGTCACAGAGATCAAAAGTGCACAAATGATCAATTAATTAAAAATTAAATGTGTTTAACCAGAAATTAGAAGAATCAAAATAAGAATTAATCAGTATTTGAAGGATCAAAAGTGTTAATTTCCCTTGTTTAAATTTATTTAAGGACGTGTACACACATCCAAGTTTACTAAAATCTGAAGATTCAATATATATTCTTCTTCTTCTTCTTCTTTGTTTTTAAATTTTTTGTGTAGATAAATAGACTTGGAAAAACCATGTTCAGTCTTTCTAAAATTAGTACTCTTGCATTCTTGAATGACCTTATTTTTATATTTAATTATCATCACATATACAGTCCCTTCGAATAACTGAAAACAGTGGCTTATATTACAATTCAAAAACAAAAAAAAAACTTTTCTGGATGAGCAATCTCTGAGCCTGCATCTCATCATAGATATGCAATCAACATGTTAACCAAATTAAAGATATTATAATAATGTTTTCAAACATTCCCTTATATGTCTCCTACCTATTAATCTGATCATCGTGTCTAGGACTTATAATGGACGATGCCCCTTTTTTATTTTTTTGCTCATATACGAGAGTGGGCTATTCAATAATAATATATGGAATCTTTAGAAGAATATATAGCACTACAACAAAGCAAGGCATTTGCCAACAATATATTTTGTTGTCATATGTTGAATGTTATTACTAAAAATATTTTTTGCAACGACAAAAAATTATTACACGTTATTGCAATAACCTCCAATACGAAAAGTTTTACATATTAAATATTGTCATTTATGTTATTCAGCAATAATTTATTAATTTTTTATTGTCATTTATATTTTTAGCAATAATATATTTATTGTTGCTAAAGTTTTATTGTCAATTCTATATTTTTTATAGTGAATGATACACTAATTAATTAATTGTTTCACTCGATTTCCAACAATTTATCAGGTCATTGTCTTAAATTAAAGAGTCTAGTTAATAATTTACCCTAAATGTATAACTCTAGGACCTTCTCAAAGGCAAGAAAAGTTACATAATAATATTTTGTCTCCATCTCCTTAGCATACGCAAAATATAATATTAGCAAAATATCTGTCAGTCTGCCATGTGACCTTAGAACAGTTGTTGGAGATCTCTCTGCATCGCTTAACTTAATTAATTAAATAAGGCAATACGTGAGAAAGAAGACTAATTATGTACTGATTAGTGATTACTCTGTGAGAGTGTACACCACGTAGCTTATTTGACTGCTAAGTAAACCACCCATTTGTAAGCGGCTATTAGTGCTTTTTGACCTCTTTTTCTACTACTTGTGCCTTTTGTGTTAATTAATCTACTTTTTATGGTAGAAAATGAACATGTTCTTTGGAGATTAATATGAGCCATTCTTTTTTACATCACTTTTCCTACCTTGTTGGATTCACTTGCAGAGTGGATGGTGAATGAAGTTTATTTCATTCCCAAGTTTATAATATATACAACTCTAATAATTGAGACTTGCTATCTCTAAGAATATACTAATCAATCATAATTGATCTAATCAATCTTAATTGATCTAATCAAACATAATTCTATGATACTAATTTTCAATTACAATATTCATGATTGATTGTGTTTGAAGATAATTATGGGATTGACTCATAATTATCTTAACAGTCCCCCGCAGTCTTAGCGGGAAGTTCTTGTATGCTGAGACTGTTCCTGAAATAATCAAATAGTACGCGCGGAAGACCTTTGGTGAAAATATCGACAATCTGATAACGGGATGGTACATGGAGAACACGGACTTGTCCAGGTGCAACCTTTTCTCGGACAAATAATATATCCGTTTCTATGTGTTTTGTGCGTTGATGTTGGACATGATTACCGGATAAGTATATCGCACTCACATTATCGCAATAAACCACAATTGTCTTTTCAATGGGACAATGGAGTTCTAAAAGGAGATTACAGAGCCAATATGATTCAGCAACCACATTGGCTACCCCTCGGTGTTATGCTTTTGCGTTCGACGAGACATTGTTGGTTGTCGTTTGGATGACCATGAGATGAGGTTATCTCGTAAAAACACACAATAACCAGAGGTGGAACAGTGTGTGTCCGAGAAGCCACCCTAATCCGCATTTGTATAAGAAGAGAGACTCGAAATAGAGAACTTATACAGATACAAGCCAAAGTGAAGAGTACCCTTGATATACCATAGAATTCGCTTGAGAGCCATCATATGTTCTTCTTTCAGATAATGCATATGTAAACACATTTGCTGAACCGCATATAAGATATCAGGTCTCGTGAAAGTGAGGTACTGCAAGGCCCCTGCAAGGTTGCGGTAGTGTGTCAGATCACTGTATGAGGTCCTTATAGCGTTGCTTAATTTGTCCTTTGTATCAACAGGTGTGTGTGACGGTTTGCAGGAGGACATATCAGCTTTTTCAATGACCTCTTGGGCATATTTCTTTTGACTGAGAAACAAACCACCTGCATATACAATAATTTCAAAAAAAATAATTTAATGGACCCAAATCCTTCATCGCAAATTCTGTTGCAATGAGGGACATAATAGACAGGCGATGTGAAGTAGATGAGGTCATGAGAATGATGTCATCCACATATAAGAGGATATAAGTCATGTCGTTTCCCTTCTTATGAACAAAGACATTGGACTTGCTGTGTGAGAAACCCGGTATGGATACAAACCCTGCAAACCTGTTATAACATGCTCGTGGAACCTATTTCAAACCATATAAGGATTTTTTCAACAGAAAAACATAATCCGGATGTGTAGAGCCTCGAAAATCCAATGGTTGGTGCATGTAGACTATCTCCTACAAATTGCCATGTAAGAATGCATTTTTGACATTCAACTGATGAATGGACCAGGATTTTGACAGTGCCAGAATAAGAACTGTCCTGATAGTTGATGGCTTAACCACCAGACTTAATGTTTCACCACAATCCACGCCAACCTTCTAAGATCTGTCATCACAAATAAAATGAGCTTTGTATCTCACAAAAGAGCCATCAGAATTCTTTTTATGATAAAAATCCACATAGACCGAATAATATTGACATTATATGGACGGGACACTAACTCCCATGCTTTATTTTTAATAAGAGCATCAATATCGTCTAACATGACAGTTTTTCAATTCGGGTCTGATAGGGTTGTTTTGAGATTTTTTGGTATAGGTGATGGTTGGACCGAAGATGTTAGGTTAAAATGATATTTAGGCCAAAAGATCCCATACATTGCACATGTTTCAATGGTCCGAGATTGGGCTAACCCTATTGTCTGGGATTAGGGGTCTCGACTAATATAGTGGGCCGAGAGGGGGTGATGTTTTGGGCCAAGGTTGAATTTTGTTGGCATTGGGTTTCGTCGGGTTATTGGGCTGGGTGTATCAGGTTTGGTTTACGGGTGAGGGAACATTGGTCTCCCTCAGTTGGGTCTGGAAGCCACTTAAAGTAGACTGGGCCGAGACCGACGGTAAAGAGGTAGTGGCCTCATACCGCGGACTGGTCCAGTCCCATTTTGTGGTTGGGTCCATCCCATCGGATTTTGGGTACTAAGATGGTATTGTAAAATTGGATGTATTCCGTTATCCAAGAAATCATATGAAGCGGGAGATGTCACATGAGAATTAGTAAACGGGAATGTAGACTCATCAAAAACTACGTGAGAGAGTGATATTCCCGTTCATCATATCATAACATTTATATCCGCTATGATTTTATGGATATCTAAAAAACACAAGCAGTGAAACGGGCCTGAAGTTTGTTAATAGTAGTGGACGGAAACAAGGGATAACACAAACACCTAAAAACCCTCAAATGTACAAAAGATGGGATGCGATGGTACAACCTTTGTGTAGGTGACTTATTGGAGAGTATTTTGCTAGGAAGAATATTTAAAAAATATGTGGCCATTTGGAGTGCATGATGCCAAAAAGTTAGTGGTGTGGATGAATCCACAAGAAGTGTGCGAATCATATTGTTAATTATTCGAATTTTCCTTTCTGCTTTCTCATTTTGAGGTGATGTATGTGGACATGAAAGACGCAAAGACATCCTATTTTTGTGACAAAAATCATTAAATTGAGCATTTATAAATTCCCTCTCATAATCACATTGAAAACATTTAATGAATTTGTTAAATTGAGTTTTGATAAAAACATTAAATTATTTAAAAATGGTGTAGGTTTGCGATTTTTGTCCTAAGGGAAATGTCAATAGAAAATTTGAATAATCATCTAAAATGAGCATATAATATTTATGACATGCAGAACTCAAAACCGGTGATGTCCACAAATCACAATGCATAAGATCAAATGACATAAGTTTATGTGAAGTAGAGGATGAAAAGGAAAGTTTAACATGCTTTCCAAACACACACGTTTAGCAAACAGAATATTCAAACAGTTTATTACAAGCAACAAATTTATTCTTTCTAAGATTATTGAAAATTGGTGCTCCCGGATGTCCCAACCGATTGTGTCATACTATAGAGAAAATAGCTGCAAAGGTTTATGGTTTGGTCACATGATTGTTTGAACCTGTAGTGATGGGATACAAGTTCTCCATGCTATTACATCTCATTAGTGGTATCCCCGTCTGAAAATCCCTCATAGAAAATCCAAACGAATCAAAATTGACAGAAACATTGTTGTCATTTGTAAAACGTCATACATATATCAAGTTTTAATCAATTTTGGTGCATGTAAGACATTTTTCAAATATAATAGTGAGTGTGGGGGTTTAGATGGCCAATACCACGAATTGAAATTTCCTGCCCACTACCGACAACAATATTTTTATTACTGCTCATATTAAAATAAGATGAGAGATTACCTTGAGATGTCGTCATGTGTAACATAGCCCCCGTGTCCATGTACCATGAATCATCTGTAATATTCAGATTCATGTTGTTTATTGTGTGTTCGATGTCGGTTGGAGCATAACCGACGGAAGATGGTGCATGAAGATGATGGCATATCCCACGAAGAGGTAGGGAGGGGCATCCCACTGTGGTGACCAAGCCCACGGTGGGTACTGCCCCCAGTGGTCCCCACCGGGCATGACTGGTGATTGTCGCCACTGCCCATGCGTATGGTGATTGCCGATGTCGTTGGCGGGTTGACCGCCACCCCTTCCGCAATTATTTTTTTTGTTGTTGTTTCGATTTGACCCTCATTTTGTACTATTGGTGTTGCGATTTCCGATTCCTCCCGAATTGGAATTTGGTGTCTTAAAATTCGTAGAAGTGGAGATGAGTGTTGTTCCGACGGTGGCTGCCTCGGAGGCTGTTTGTTTTGCCTTACGGGTTTCTTCGAGAATCAATCTCGAACGAGCCTCATAAAATAGAGGCAACTGATTACTTTGTTGAATGAATGTAGCCACCCCATCATAGTTTTCATTCAACCTTGCAATCAATTGAAGAACGAACTTTTTATTTGTCACCGGCGCATCAGCGTTTGATAGTTGGTCGGCAAGCATCTTTAATTCTTTACAATAAGTGGATATGTTTGAGAAGTCATCCAATTTGACATTGGTGAATTAGTTTTCAAGATATACAACCCTAGAAAGTTTATTATCTTGAAAATATTTCATAAACGTCATCACGCTTGTTGAGCTGTAGAGTCCGGTTCCCTAATGGTATGCAAAAAGTCGTTGGAAATGGTGTCATAAATCCATTGAAGGACTATAGTATCTAAGCGAGACCATAACATTTTGTCAACAATGGTGGTGTTCGATGAAGACTCTCAAGGAATAATATGGTCGATAACCTCGTATGCTCGGCAATGTATTTTAAATAACTCCGCCCAAGAGGAGTATTGCCCTTTATTCATCTCAAGAATTACTGGAATAAAATTCTTCACGTTGTTGACGGCAAGAGCGAGATGGAATTGTTTTTGGTCGGCCATGATTACCCCCACGAAACTACAAGAAAATGAGAAAGAAATAGGTAGAAGGAAACCCTAAATAGAATTAGGAAGAGGACCCCGAGGGGTGGGTGGTTTTGTGGCAAAGAGGAGGTGGTTTCGGCTAGGTTCAGGGTTAGATTTAGGAATAGGAAAATCCTAATTAGGGTAGCCAAATGGTTTAGGGTTTGGGGTGGTTTCCCGAGAAGGGAGGGGGGTGGGCGGCCAAGTGAAGAGAAATATTTTTAAAATTTTGGCTCTTGATATCATGAAGGAAATTTATCCCCTGAGTTTAATTATTTCATTCCTAAGTTTACAATATATACAACTCTAACAATTAAGACTTTTTATCTCTAACAATATACTAATTAATGTAATTGATCTAATCAAACCTAATTCTATATTACTAATTTACAATTACAATATTCATAATTGATTGCGTTTGGAGATAATTATGAAATTGATCCATAATTATCTTAACAAATGATATTCTTTGAGAAAAACAAGATGAAACCCCACATGACAAAATGAATGGAGACAGAATCTCCCAAATGCAATGTACGAGAGTTAGTGATCTCTTCAAAACCCATAATAATGTTCGAGTCAACGTACGCCCACCTTAACTGATCATTGAGCATTTTTACTATCCACCAGTATAGGTACCGAGTATTATTCACCAAAGTATAAGCGAAGCGAAAGAAATTATTAATGATCACCTAATATTTCTATGTAGAGCTCGTAGGTGTGAAACTATGGTAAGTGATTGTGTTAAAAAGTGCACGAGATAGACCTAAAATCACATGAAAGAAAGTTGTGTTGAAAGACCTAAAAATCCCTAGTATCAATGCAAAGTTAGCTAATTAAAAACAGGTCAAATACAATGAAAAAAAAAGATTCATATAGGTGATATCTGTTAGTGAAAATAGGTTTTAGATTTGTTAATAAATGTATGTTAGTTGTTGTTATTATTATTATTATTATTATTATTATTATTATATTTTATTATTAATATTTTTATTATTTAGTATGATGATGAGCGGAATTATGAGCTTAAATGACGAAATAAGGATTCATACGCCTAACCCCAATTTATTGTTTTTTCTCTCTAAAATTTCATGGTTTCCTATGTTAATTTAGGGCATCCAGAATAACACTACTTATATTTCTCCATATGTTTTTGCTGAGTTAACCACTTAACCTAAATGTCATTACTCGCCAAATTGAAGGGAAAGAAGAACAATTATTGAAATAGATAGCTACATACTTTGTAAAAGATTTTCATTTCTTTCTATTTCCAGTACAAACCACAATGACAAGACATAATTAAGAATGAAAGAAAGCCTGGAAGACATTCTAGAAATATTAGTAGTAATTACGTAGGATCATCAAAACCGGGAAATTAAAGCTATTATTAACCAAGCACAATAGTCAACGAATATATCTACATCAGTTTTATATCATAGGTCTCCACCTGGAACTATCAGGGAGGAGTATGAAATATTAATTAAGGGTTATAAAAGGAGTTTAAGTTTTATACGCTAGCAGTTAAAAAATTATTATATGAGCCACTATAAGGTAATTACATGTATATTCTTATGATAAGTGTTTTAGTGCTATTATTGTAGGTCTGATTAGCCTATCATACTTATAGGCACATTATTGTTTTATAATTTACTGTAGTTTGATTTATGTTGATATGTGTTCTTTGGTGTATTTTATTTAGCTTATTTAGTTGTGTTAGCTATTGGTCCCTTTTGTTCGAATGCATTTTATACTGTTGTAATTCCTTATCTGAGTCTGACTATTTCTCTTCTTTACTCTTTACTCTTGTTTTATTCGTGTTTTGTTTTGATTGTCTTGCGTGTGATTATGTTTGTCTTGAGCCGAGGGTCTCCCGAAAACAGTCGTTCTACCTACCAATATGGAGGTAAGGTCTGTGTACACTCTACCATCTCCAAACACCATGATGTGAAATTTCACTGGATATGTTATTGTTTGTTGTTGTATTGATCTTATGATAAGCATTAGTTCTTTTTGATATATATTCATAGGTTGGAGTCCGGTCTAACTCACCGCCGATATGCCCTTTTAATTGAAAGAAAAATAAGTTGTGTACTTAAATTAATTACGCTAAAATGTAAATTATCTGTACATTGTGTATAACTTAAAAGTCAATGTAAAGTTGTCAAGTATATGAGTATGATTGAGCGCCCTAATTATGAAATTCTGCAAATTATTGCAGTAGACTGGTTCAACATTAGTATGTCAAAAGGGGTAACGTTTATATATTGTATAATACAACTAATAGTAAACGAAGATACTTAGAATGGTCAGTGAACCTTTGGTATATACCAAAAGGGGTTACCACTGTATATTCAGATGCGGCGGAATGGATTCCTTTTATCAAATATTTAAATCCTCCAAAAAGGGAATATGTAACTATTGGGAAGCACCAAATCACATGCCTTAATCAACTCTTTAACACCTATATATAAACACCCTCTCTCGAAGTAATACACATCAAATTTACTTCCAACACATTTTAATCAAATCTCCTTGATCGTAAAATGGCTGATATTGAAGGCGAACCAGGGAGTTCTATGCATGGAGTCACTGGAAGGGAGCCCGTTCTCGCTTTCTCCGTGGCTTCTCCCATGGTGCCAACTGACACCACGGCGAAATTTTCAGTACCGGTTGATACTGAACACAAGGCCAAGCAATTTAAATTTTATTCGTTTTCAAAACCTCATGGCCTAACATTTCAACTCTCCTGGATTTCTTTCTTTACTTGTTTCGTTTCGACATTTGCTGCTGCACCTTTAGTCCCTATTATTAGGGACAATCTTAATTTGACCAAAATGGACGTTGGTAACGCTGGGGTTGCTTCTGTTTCCGGAAGTATATTATCTAGGCTTGTTATGGGTGCGGTTTGCGATATGTTAGGCCCTCGTTACGGGTGCGCGTTTCTGATCATGTTTTCAGCCCCAACTGTATTTTGTATGTCGTTTGTTTCGTCCGCTGGGGGGTACGTAGCTGTCCGGTTCATGATCGGATTTTCACTCGCAACATTTGTGTCGTGCCAATACTGGATGAGTACTATGTTTAATAGTCAGATTATCGGGCTAGTGAATGGTACTGCTGCCGGATGGGGAAATATGGGTGGCGGTGCGACTCAACTCATTATGCCACTTCTTTACGATATAATTCGAAGGGCGGGTTCAACTCCTTTCACTGCTTGGAGAATTGCGTTCTTTATACCTGGCTGGCTTCATGTAGTCATGGGTATTTTGGTGTTGACTCTTGGTCAAGATTTGCCTGATGGAAACCGTGGCACTTTACAGAAGAATGGTGATGTTGCTAAAGATAAATTCGGCAACGTAAGTCTAAATTATTAACCCAGGACTTAATATATATTAATTTAAAGGAGAGAAACTTTAGCTAATTCTATCTCATCTTTCTTAATTCCAGATATTGTGGTATGCTGCAACAAACTACAGGACATGGATCTTTGTCCTTCTCTATGGATATTCTATGGGAGTTGAATTATCTACGGACAATGTGATTGCTGAGTACTTCTTTGACAGGTTTGATTCCTTAGAGTATACTACGATTTTATTTATATATATTGATTATTAGTGTCGAAATCAAAAATTTTAATAAGGGAGTTCAAGAATTCGAACCTACTAGCTAAAGATACTTTTGAACCGCTTTTAGTACATTAGTGAAAAATTCCTTAGAGTTTTTAAAAAATCCCTATTTACACCGTAAGATTTTATCAATAAAGGAGATTCAATTGAATCTTTTATTGATTGTTGCTACGACACTGTTGCCGATTTTTGTTTTAACCAGGTGTAGCAGGTAATTTGCCTAAATATATACATACCGATATCTAACAAAAATTTGTACGAAAACCTACAGATTTGATCTAAAGCTTCACTACGCGGGAATCATCGCAGCCACATTTGGAATGGCTAATTTATTAGCTCGTCCATTCGGAGGATTCTCTTCAGATTACGCAGCTAAAAAATACGGCATGAGAGGGAGACTTTGGGTCCTATGGATCCTACAAACACTCGGAGGAGTATTCTGTGTCCTGTTGGGGCGTGCAAATAATCTTCCCCTTTCCGTAACATTCATGATCCTTTTCTCAATTGGAGCCCAAGCTGCTTGTGGTGCAACATTCGGTATTATTCCCTTCATTTCTAGACGATCATTAGGTATTATCTCGGGCATGACTGGTGCTGGAGGCAATTTCGGTTCTGGATTGACACAACTCTTATTTTTCACGAGCTCCAAGTATTCGACAGCAGAAGGGCTAACTTATATGGGAATAATGATTATTGGTTGCACTCTTCCTGTAACTTTGTGTCATTTCCCACAATGGGGAAGCATGTTTTTGCCACCAACAAAAGACCCCGTTAAGGGAAGTGAGGAACATTATTATTCCTCCGAGTACACTGAGGCTGAAAAGCAAAAGGGGATGCACCAAAACAGCTTGAAGTTTGCTGAGAATTGCCGATCGGAACGTGGCAAGCGTGTGGGGTCCGCACCTACTCCACCAAATTTAACACCGAATCGCGTCTGAATCAATCTATGATTTTATTGAAGGTTTAATAAGTTGAGTCGTCTCGATAAGCAAAATATGTGCTTATTTTTCTTTTATCGTTTTCTTTAATGATGTTGCTTGTTGATCTTTCAAGACAAATACTTGGAATTTACTAGTTTTTTTTTCTTAGTGAAGTATATATATTACTCATTGTGTATGTTTCCTGTTGCTTTTTCAAAAGAATATCCTAGGGCCAATGGTTGTTGTTTTCCTGAGTGTAGATTCAAAAGTGAATTAGAGTAATAAAACTTTTGACTTATAAGAAGGGCCCTCATTTACACCAGTTGGTTTACCAAAGTTAATGAATTGTTTTTCTTCTCCTAGTGGCTGATTAAAAATGATATCAAAGATCTCTTATAGTTTATATTTGCAGCAAGTTGAACAGAGAGAGAAGTATTAAGTTAGATTAGTCTAAATTTAAGTTAGATTAGAGTTGAGATTAAATTGCCGCTTTGATCTAAAAATACTCTATTAGCTGCGAGTAACGGGCCCTGATCCCGGAATCGAAGTAGGCTGGATTTGGGTGGGAGCCGTGGGCTGGCCCAGTTCCGATGTAGTTGAATCGGGTTGGAAGGGCAGTGGGCTACCACCCGCTGGGCTTGGCAAGGTGGGCCGAGGTTTTGGATTTGTTGGGTGCAAGATGGAAGGAGTTGGGCCAGCAGGCAGTGGGACTGCTTGGCCGAAGCTGCTGGAGATTGTTGGGCCAGCAGTGGGTCTGAGCCCGCTGGTCCATGTGTCGTGGTGTGGTGTGGGCCAAATGGTGGACCACATACGGTGAGAGTTCATCATCCAAAAAATCATATGAATGAGGCGTGGAACTATGCAACTTAGCAAATGGAAATTAGATTTCATCAAAAATGGCATGGCGATTAATGATGATCTTTTTAGAGGATAAATTATAATATTTGTAACCACGATGATTAGATGGGTAATTCAAAAAGACACGAGCGGTGGAGCGGGCTTGAAGTTTATTTGTGGTCGTGGAGGGGAATAGAGGATAACATAAACACCCAAATACCCTAAGATGAGAATGTGAATGGTCTTTTTGATAAAGAATTTTGAGTGGAGAGTGGTAGGCTAATCCTTTGCTAGGGAGTATGTTGAGAAGGTAATTGTCATTTGTAATGCATGATGTCAAAATGAAGGTAGTAATGATGCATGGGCTAGTAATGTACAAATAATATTATTAATGATGCAGATTTTTCTCTATGCTTTCCCATTTTGTGATGACATATGTGGACATGAGAACCGAAAATATATACCATTAACCTTATAAAATTCCCAAAATGACCCATTATCAAATTCTCTTCCATTATCACATTAAATGTTTTTAACCTCCCGTTCAAATTGAGTACGGATGTATGCTCTAAATAATAGAAATGTGGAATAAATATGAGACTTTTTAGCTAATGGAAATGTCCACAAAAAATTAAAGTAATCATCCAATAATAAAATATAATAACGGTGGTCTAAAGAGCTCAAAACGGAAGACGTCCAAAGATCTTTATGAATAATATCAAAAGGCAATGTAGTAATAGAATTAGAGGCAACAAAGGGCAATTTAACATGTATTTCAAGCGGACAAGAAGGACAAACATTAGTACTATGAGTGTTATTACACTCAATAAATTTATTGTTTTTAAGGGAGTCAAAAACAGAGGCTCCCGGATGACTCAAACGTGTATGCCATAAGGAAGGTGCTAAAGCTGCAAACATTGATAGTGTGGCTTGTTTTGTGGTGACGGTGGTGGTGATAGGATAGAGCTCGCTCCGACTATCACATCTTATTAGATGTATCCCCGTCCAAAAATCCTTCACATAAAATCCAAATTGATCTAATTCAACAGAAACCAAGTTTTCAGTTCTAAATTTCCTAATAGACACCAAATTTTTAATTAATTGAGGAGCATGAAGGACATTTTTCAAGAATAAAGGCGGGTTTGGAGGAGACAAATTTGTGTGATCATAACCACGAATTGAAACTGAATGACCATTATCAATAACTATGTTATGATCTTTGCTCAAATTGAAATAAGACGAGGGGTTACCTTGCGCGGATGTCATATGAGAAGTAGCACCAATATCCATGTACCAATTCACATTTGGAGGATTTATCCCAAGTGTATCCATCACAATATTCATGGGGGTCAGGAGATTGTTGGGCCGGCAACAATGAAGGTTTGATGTGGCCGAGGCCCAAGCAGGTCAGGCTGTTGCCAGGCATGTTGTTGTCGAGGCCCAAACTAGGTTGTCTGCTACTGCCTGTCGTTGGTCATAGCCCAATTCAGTGTTGGGTATGAGCATGGAGGGATGGGCCACTGCCTACTGCCGCCACCACCGCTATCGCGGCCATCACCTTTGCCACCGCCATCGCCACAGTTTTTGCCACTGTTGTTGCGGTTTTGACCCTTTGTACCACCACTGTTGTTACTGTTTTGACTATAATTTTTAGAGAATGATTGATAGTCATTGATTTCTCGGGACATGGCCGCCATCATCGCAGAATGTGCTCTGATTGCGGTCTTTTTAGCCAACCCCGCTTCTTCTAGAGTGGGCATAAAACGTGCTTGGTAGAAAGGTGGAATAGTGTTGCTTTGGTGAAAAAGAATTCCAATCCCATTATATGCTTCGGAGAGGCCCGCAACCAATTAAAAAACGAGACGATCAATTGTGACCGGCGCTCCGATGTTCTTGAGTTGATCCGATAATTTCTGGAGTCTTTGACAATATGCGGAGTCATTCGAAAAATCCTCCATAGTTGTGTGAGAGAATTATTGCTCAAGGGTTACGGCACGAGAATTTTTATTATCTTGGAATATATCATGCAATCTATTCTAAGCTTATATTGTCGTAGCGTCGGGTTCGATAATTGTATGCAATAGGTCCGTAGAGATGGTGTAATAAATCCATAGGAGGACTGTAGCATCAAGATTTGCTCATAACTCTATTTCATCATCGGTGGAAGGCACCTTCTCCTTGCCTTTTTCCAGTTTGACGATGTGATAGAGGACTCGATGAGACCTTGCGTGAATTTTAAAAGTTTCGTCCACGTTGCATATTGGACGTTCTCTATTTCAAGAATGACAGTGATGTTATTCTTGATGTTGAAGACTGCAAGAGCGGGATGGAATGTATTCTTTGTGTTAGACATGACGAGGAGGGAAAACAATAATTTGGGCGGTGAAAGGGAGGTTTTGCCGAGTAGGGCACGACGGAAGAGTGGTACGGAGGAGAGGAAAATTTGCTCTAGATTGTTGATAACATGAAAGAAATAATCTATTGATGATTGCATTAATGTAATTAGCTTATATACATGATATACAATAGTCATTCTAGGCTATAATTACGAAAATTAAATAGACACCTAACTAATACAAAAAAAATTACTATAATAATTAAAAATATACAAGATCACTAATGATATCAAAATTAAAGAATATATTTTCATATATTCTATCACTAATGAACCCCCTTTCTAGTATGTTCACACCGTATAACAAGTGTCCACATAGACAGCTCAACTCGTTCTCAAGGGAATAATTGGAAAAAAAAAAACACAGTATACCAAGCAAAATATGCTAATTTAAGTCATTGTGGGGACACACTTTAATTGACTTGGCTTCAATACATCAGCATTACTTAATTAATTATTTAACTCAATTTTACCAGGCTAAAAATTAATTCGCACTCATTATTTATACTTTTTATGTCCCAATTTAAGTTGCACCATTTTTTTTTTATCTATCTCTACTAAAATGTCATTTTTCTATATCTAGAAATAATTTAATTTTATGAGATGATTTACAGCTACACATTTATATAAGACTTGTTTTGAATTACATATTTCAAAAGTCTTCGTTTTATTCTTAAACTCCGTGTCAAATTAAATAGTGTCACATAAATTGGGACGTAGGGGTACTACATTAATAAATGCAAATTATGTATCTTTGGTATATTTATATTTAATCATAACTAGTCTCTCGACACCTACGCTGCATGTATATTCCGAATTACGTAATACACATTTTTTGTTTTATCAAGAAATGTGTACATAGCCGACATAAGTTTTTAAATTCATTCGGAGTTGTTCTCTTCGCTACTTTTACATTAATTAAGTATGAAAATTAATCCCGATGGGAGTAAGATAATAAAAAAAATTATGATACTTCTCATATTGCTAGGGAGCTTGTTATCACTGACCTTCATCGTGAGATCTCTAATTAGTAAATTTCGGTGGTGACTTCAGTCTCTTCAAGAATCCTGCTACGTGTTTTTAGTTAATTTTATGTTATTATAAATAATAACTATTAACGTGACCCTTTCCCGGGCCCAGTTAATTCGGAATGCTTTGTGCATTAGACTGCCCTTTTTTATTATTTATTCAGTTAAAAATAATTATTTTGATAAATGTATATATTAGCTATTGCTATATATAAAGCATGATGTCTTTTGAATTAAACAAAATTCAAGTCGATGTACGAATGTCAATAATAATTATTTATATTTTAAATTTCTTTAATATGTTTATTGATCACGCTATTTTATTTATATAGGATAAGAAAAACTATACTATGGAAAAGTAAACATAGCAAATCATGACAAATACGTACAAAAAAAGATAAATCTAACAATAAAAAGTATTTGTTATCCATAATGGTATAAGAATTGTTATTGTTCAAATATCTTTGTTGCATTGAGTTATAAGCACATTGATCAATGTCCTATGATGTGACATTATATGGCTGTGAATATAGTACTTATGATTTATATTTAAAGAAGACCCATATTATGAATGATTAAATAACTTAAAGTACATAATCTCTCTTAACTTTCTTGATAACTTAAAAGTATGACGAAGACATCAAATGTGAAACTCATTTTATGTGAAAAGAAAGGAAAAAAATAATATCACAAATAATAAATTAAAATAAATAAGGAGACGTTTGAATATGATTTAAAATCATGGTTTGAAATTAAAGTTTTGTTTGGACATGTAATTTGGGTTTCTTAAGTTGTATCTTTTTTCATTGACATAAATATCCACAAGTTGTGAAAACTATCAAAACTTTCCTAATTCTTATGCAATTTTACCGAATGAACAAGTCATAGTTCATAACAAAATTAATACACAGCTTGAAGGTCATTCTAAAAAATACAACATCAATTGATCAAACTTTAATTTAATAAAAATAAATTGAACATGAATAGTAGTGTAACTATTCTTTAACGAAAATTGAACATGAATATTAAAATAAAAAAACAGTAACAAACAAGACATAGATAAGTATCTAATTGATCAACCATAAATTTCCATCTATACACTCGTAAGGTGATTTTGAATTCAAATAAGAATTCTTATTGTTAGCAAAAAAAAATTAAAGGTTTCTTGATTACTCCCCGTTTAAATTCTCAAATCATATTTAAATTTATATAGAATTCTTATGGTTAGAGAAACCAATAATTATTGGTTTTTGTAAAAAAAATATTATTACTCCACGCCCAAGGTTTCATGATTTCTGTAACAATACAAATTCTATTTAAATAAAAAAAAATGATTACTTTGGGCAAGAGTAATTTTGATGATGAGTTAGTTTGGGTCAAGTCCAAGTTGACTCATCATAAATTCACCAGCCCAAATAAACTCATGATGATGCCCAAATTTGACTCATGAAAATGTTCAATCTTAACGATTAGAGCTCCACTCTAGACTAAATTAAGATTTTTATTTATAAATAATTATTTAAAAATTCATTTATCATTTCGTAACAATAAAAATACACCAATGCACCTCAACCACTCACCACACTATCCATCCACCCTACACCAACCCCCACCCAAGCACTGAACCACCCTCACATATCTGCCACTACCTTGTCTACTCCCCCCACCCCTACCTCCCTACCACCCCTACCCACGTCTACCCCATCTTACCCCCACCTCCCGCCCTAACCCCCACCTCATTTGCCCTACCCCATTCTCAAATTTATATTCCATATTTTTTTTACTTTTATAAACAACTTATACAAAATATGGAAAAAAACATTACCTGTCCCCCCACGCCCTATCCACACCTACCCCTCCATCCCCACCACATTGCCCTACCCCATCCTTAAATTTTTTTTTTTTTTTTTTTTACTTTTATAAAAAATATGATTTTTTTTTTACCTCCTCCCTATCGCCCTAACCCCACACCTACCCCTCTCCACCCCCACCCCATCCTCAAATTTCTATTTCATATTTTTTGTTCCTTTTATAAAAATTTATTAAAAATACGAATTTTTTTCTTACCTCCACCCCATGCCCTACCCCATCCTTAAATTCCTATTTCATATTTATTTTACTTTTATAAAAAAAATACAAAATTTTTCTTAACCCCCCCCCCCTCCACACATTGCCCTACCCCATCCTCATATTTCTATTTCATTTTTTTTTTTATAAAAAAAATCTTACCCCACCCCGCCAAGAAGTTTTTATTTTATATATTGGTTTTACTTATATATAAAAATTTATTAAAAATGAAAATAAATTTGTACCTCATCACCCAACCCCCTCCCCCCACTACTCCCTGCCCTCCCACTCCATCCTCAAAATTTCTATTTTATATATTTATTTTACTTTTATAAAAAATGAGAAAATTTTGCTTATCTCACCCCACCCGAAGTTTTTACTTTATATATGTATTTTACTTATACAAAAATATTTATAAAAAATGAGAAAGTTTTCTTATCCCACTATCCACCCACCCACCCCTCTCTCACCCCGCCCCACTACCCCTGCTCTCCCACCCATTATTTTATATATTTATTTTGCTTTTATAAATATATATATATATATATATATATATATATATATATATATTCTTATTTAAAAAATAATGATATGGAAAAATCAAATGTCATACAAAATAAAATAACATCATAAAAGTTAAGTTTTAAATTTGTAAAAGTAATGGGTAAAGTTGGGCAAATTGAATTATGACCCATTATTTAGCTAGTCTTGACCCGTCCATCTTAGCCCATATAAGCTTTGGACGGGTTGGCATTGATGCATCTATTAATTCAATTCATCTTGACCCGCCCAATTTCAACTCAAACGGCTCATCTGCCACCCCTATCTACAATATATAAACTTAATAATATCTCCCAGTGAAAAAACTACTTTGTGTAGTTTGAATTAATTGGTTAGTGTGGTAGAAGCTAGACAGAAATCAGAATACTAGAACAATAAATTGTAAGCATTTACTTTCACCATCTAAATCTTATAGCAACCATTTCTAGTTATAATAGACATATTATACCCAACCGCTGATACATCAATTAAGGTTGTTGCAATGCACCCTACCCGCAAGGGTAGCCAAGTTGGTATAGCAGTAGAGCGCGGGACCGCAAGGTCACGAGTTCGATCCCCTGCATAAATCTTCTTGGTTGAGCTTGTCACACATGGCTTGCCAAGTGTGGTTAATTGGTTGACGTGATTTGCAGGCTATTGCGTCAGTCCGGGGTTTACCCTGTGCGCACTCGAAAGAGTAGCGGCTGCGGGTTCCTTCGTAAAAAAAAAGGGTTGCTGCAGCCTTACGTCTAAGCCGTTTTCATAGAATTGGTGAAAGGTAATCAACTTGTAAATTAACTCGAACACCACTGATTACAGAAACAAACAAAAAATGAAAATAGTACGAATTAAAAGAAAGTTTCTCAATAAGGTGTGTGCTTGCCACTAGAGGTGGCAAAATTAGCCCACGAAAACATAATCGTCAAACTCGTTCAAATTTGGATTAACTCAGTTATTTCATTCCAATCCATTTCAGCCCATCAAAAGCTAGGCTGATACAAATTGACTCATGTATGATCTTGTCAAAATATTTTTGTTAAATACTTTTTTATTTGATACTATGTTATATATAACTCTAATGAAGAAAGTTAATAATTTTATAAGGTACTAAAATATTATAAATAAAGTCATTAAAATTTAGTAAGAATTAGGTCGGTTGTGTTATGATCCACATTTTAGTTCATTTCAGCCGACCGTCAATCAAAATAACTTTTGGGACCCGTCTATTATTAACTCTGTTCATTTTGATCCGTCCAAATTCAGCTCAATTGACACTTTATACTTGCCACCTGCCCTACGCAATGAAGATTGGTTGTAGTTGTAGTAATGGAAAACACATGAATGTGACAGATCACTAGATATGGTTATCTAGGAAGCTGGTAAGAATATTCCTTAAGTTTTTACTTTTATCTCAAATTGATATGTAGTGCTACTGCTAGTATTATTTTTTTCAAGCAGTATTAATCTACTGTATTAATTTCTCGATGAAATGGTGTGTTGAATTAATTCGAAACTTACTTTGAAAGACATTACGGTACAAGAAAATTGTATAGTATAAAGTAGCCAGAAGCCTCATAATGGTGACAACAAACTTATGAGGAAATTTATTCTAGTCTTTACTTTTTGTTTAAAACAGAAACAAAAAGAAAGAAATTTATTTGTGCCTTAAATAAATTTCGTTGAATATAAAGTCTTTTTTAATAATAAATGAATAATGTAAACGTGTAAATATAGGAAATAATATATTTCCTACCCATAATTAGAATATTTTCATATATCGTGTAAATATAATTATGGTAAGACTAGAATTTTTTGTATAGACTTAGGATTCCTATTGTATAAGGAAGATTAATATCATCTTACAAATAATATAAGGTGAGTCGAACAACTCTTACCTTATAATAAATGAATATTAAATGATAAACAGAAGCGATTGTGAACCAACAACGAAGACATAGTAGTGATTCATAGCGAAAGAAAAAATGAATTAATGCGAGGAATTGAGAGATGTTGATTTAACACTCACGCCTGGCTATCTCATCTCACCTCATTTTCTTCTTTAACTACTCCTCAAATTTAAGTTTAACTTGTATACGCTGATAAAATAAGATAATCATGTATAAAAATGGGATTAATAATTTGCAAAATTAGGTAAATTGTATGTTATGCATGTTGAGATACACGGACAATATAAAAGATTTCGTATATTTTACAAGAATTTCTACACATCATCAGTACAATTTAGTCAATTACAGCAAATTATTACTAAGACTGGTCAACGGGGCGGGGTTACCCGACCCCGCTCCGACCACATACCGACCCTGTCCCGACCCCACCTGACCCTGTACCGGTATTCGGTATCGGTATCGGTACGGGGTAGAGAATTTTTCTCGACCCCGACCCCGACCCCGACCCTTCCCACACAACCCCCGATCCCTTCTAGCCGTTGCACAACGGCTTTACCCAATTTAGATGTTGTGCAACGGCCAAATCCCCCTCCCCTCTACCCCAACCCCCCACCCCCTAATATTTATTTTTAATTCTTATATTATATTTACACTTTAACTCAATTTTTTCAACTATAAATATCTCATTTTCTCTTCATTCTTACTCAGAAATCTTCCTACAATCTCTCTAATAATCTCTCAATCTATCTCTCATTCTCTCTACATTGTCTACTAAGTATTCAATTTTATTTATTCATTTGGGAGTGAAGTTGACAACTAGCTTGAGGATCATCCATCGAGCAAAGTTTCAATTTTCAACCTCTCGATTACACGTCGATGTTACGTCGGCGTTGGGTACATTTGTTCCTTCATTAAATTATCATTGTGTCTTTATTTTATTTAACGCACTTAATTTTATTATCTTTAATTATTTATTTGCATAATTATAATGGAAGGATTAAAAGTTATGTTTAAGGGTAAGGGTGTTTCTACCAGTAGAGGTAATAAGGGCAATAGTACTTCTTCTAGTCATCTTATTCCTCCTAGACATGACGATTTTGTTGATACTGAATTATTTCCTGAAGTACCACTAGATTTAGACGAGTTATTTTCTGGACCTCAACAAGACTTTAATTTAGAAGATAATCTAGATGACACACCCACTAATGCACCTCAAATCGGAATGCCTCATATTTCCCCTAGTATGAGACGAGGCCCACCAGAACGAAAATTAACATTACATGTATGGGCTTTTTTTGATGGAGACGTAGAAAATCAAGCTGCTAGATGCACAATTTGTAAAAATATTTATAAATTTAAAATGGGAAAAAGTCATAGCGGGACGGGAGGTTTAACTACGCATTTTAATAACAAACACAAAGCTAGGTGGAATGAATATAAGACTAAAATGAAGGGTGAGTCAATGCCCTCTCAGTCGGGACAAGGTTCACATACTGTCTCGCACCAGGTACAGGGTCAAATTGACCCTATGACAGGGGTAATTGTAGGCCCTAAATACGATAAAAATAAAGATAGAGAAGCATTATCAAATTAGTTGCAGTGGAGGGTTTGCCCTTTTCATTTTCTGATTCTCCTGGTTTTATTCATTGTATAAGAGAAATGTATAATCCTGCTTATAACGGATTTCCTAGATCAACTGTTAGGAGAGACGTTTTTAAATTTGCACACGAATATCAACAATATTTACGTTATTCATTATATCATTTTCTTGACAAAGTGTCTATTACGTCTGATATAGGCCGTAGTACTAACGGTCATGATTATTTAACTGTAACATGTCATTGGATAGACTATAAATTTTTTATGTAAAAATATATTTTAGCATATAGATATATTGATAGTAGGCACACTGGTCTTTTTATTGCAGAAAATATTTTTTCAGTTTGCGATTATTATGGCATAACTGATAAAATTATGAGTATTACATTAGATAATGCATCTTCTAATAATTATGTTGTTAGATCATTAAAAATGTATTAACTCCATCTTTTCCAGATCATTTTCATATAAAATGTGCATGTCATATTTATAACTTACTTGTAAAGGATGGTCTATCACTTTTTGAAGACATTTTTGTAAAAATACAATTTGCTATAAACTTTATTTTTAAAAGTAATAGAATACAAAGAATAAAAGAATATAAAAAAACTTGTCACGATTGTGAACTACCTTACAGAAAAATTCCCGAAGAAGTATGCACTAGATGAAATTCTTTATACAACCAACTACGTGTTGCTTATAAGTATAGAAGACCTGTAACTCACAATTTTTTAACGCCCGTAATTGAAATCCTACTTGTCGCGTCCTTTTTCGACCGCGACATTTTTTAAATAAAAATAATGGCTCCTGCTTAAATAAAAGAATGTTTGAAAGTGCTTAAAATGTTAAAAAGATGTTTGAAAGTTTAAAAGGGGTGTTTATATGTTAAAGGGATGCTTTTTTTAAAAAAAAAAGGTGCTAAAAGTGCAAAAAGGGTCGCTAGAATGCTAAGGGTTCGCGGAGTCGCCACCTAATTAATTTGGGTGAATTAGGACACCTAAATGTTTAACTAGTTTAAAGTAAAACATTAACTCCATTTTAATGGTCTGCTAAACTTAATGAGATTCCAGGCAAGGGTTCTTTATTAATCTAGAGGGAAGGGGTTAGGCACCCTCTAAAATCCGCTAACTTGCGGTTATCCTGCCAAACCTAGGGTAATTATTATGTTAAGAATGCATGTTTTGAAATATAAAGGATGCTTTGAAATATTTTGTAGAAAGAGGCATGCTATAAAGTTTGTAAGACTAATACTATAAAAATATATAAAGTTTTGTATTCTTTACGGTGTAAGCGATGCAGAGTTGATTTGTGGACTATGGATACGCATTTATCTGCGAAATCAAAGAGGTGATGCGTTAGTTTTAGCTGTGCAATTTAATGATTAGGCAAAGATTAGATATGAATGACAAGCCTAAGATAAATAATTAGAAGTGCATTTCCAATTTTAAAACTACCCACCCCAGTTCATGTATTCAAGGATTAATTGTTCTAGACAGCCTATTAATTACAAATTAAATAATAAAATTACAATAAACAAATAAAGGCATAAAATGAGATAAGGAGGTTAAGAGAGTGAAGGAATTAGAGCGGATGACTCCGTCCTATTTGTTCTTAGGAATTTACAGGCGGGAACGCGAATGCGGATGCACATAGACGCGGGTTGTCATTTGAAGTAGCTCGTGATGAGTCTCGCCGGGAGACTCTTCATTTTTGCTCCGGTGCATTTCATGTAAAATGTAAGAAAGGATAAGGATTAGTATGCGCCCAAATAATAATTGATACAAATAATTGGGACGAGCACATATGTTTGCTGCATGCGTATCACATGACTCGACAAGCTAAAGGAAAAGCGGCGGGCGATCACTGGGCCACAGGTGCGGCGATTAGCAGAAATGCAAGATGGCCCAAAAACATACAATCTGAATCATAGGTCAGGCAACT
This sequence comes from Przewalskia tangutica, assembly GCA_029844215.1. Classification (NCBI taxonomy): domain Eukaryota; kingdom Viridiplantae; phylum Streptophyta; class Magnoliopsida; order Solanales; family Solanaceae; genus Przewalskia; species Przewalskia tangutica. Next base: position 12,693,963 of record CM056729.1, on the reverse strand, counting down.
TGATAAATGCTGGCACAATATGAAAGCAATAGCGAGCAATAGACAGCCAACAAGGAGAACTGAGTAAAATGGACTGGACCTAACACATTCATGGGTCAAACAGATAGTGCAGAGGCAGAAATGGATATTTGCAGGCCTTAGTTTCAGCTATTAAGACAAGATTTTTCCTTTTAAACTCAAACAATTTTCACAAACATGCTGCAGTCAAGAAGGACAATCAGTCAATATATCTCAACATTAGAGGCAGTGATAGATTATTCCCTGATAGACGAATGAATAGCCTTTGGTATAAACTGGCAACCAATTACTTTAGGGGCGGGGGCCGTCCTATTGTGTAGATAAGGCATTGTATCATTTTAACTTAGGCAAACTTGATCCAGCTCTCATGATTCAAACTATCTAATTGGACTGATTCCTTGCAATAGGCTTAACATGATACCTAAGTGACTTAAGCTAGTCAGTTCATGCCAACAGGCTGGCCTTCTAACAGATCAGGTGCATATTAAACAAGTGACACGTATTCTGAAAGAGGCAAACAGAATGCAAATAGAGACATAATGCCAGTATGTTTTGAACGATCTCAGCAAGGAAGAGGAAAGCAAACATGGATTTTGATTGACACAATATGGGTGCCATCATGTATAACTCTCGGTTTTCTATTTAATCAGTGTAGCCGGGCTAAGACATTTCCAACAAACTCATACTCAATAATTGGTAAACACAAAAATAGACATGTTGTACATGGACAAATTCAGAAGCCAAGGCACGAGGAACCAATTAACCTAAGACCTAGGTGGTCCTACGTTTGGATGACGTCTTTGTCGGTGCGGATTCTATGTCCATCCTCCTCATAGTATTATCAAGGACAAGCGGTCTTAAAATGCATTTAAAGGGGATGCAGACTTGACACATAGGCAAAATGACTATTTTTAGCGGCGGGGCGAATAGAGCAGTGAATTACTACATATGCTGGTAAGTGCTTTGGATACCATCATACTTAAACAAACCAAATTTGGCTAAAACAAACTGAACCTGAAATTTTAATCATTCAAAGCCAATTTAACAGATTAGTCGAAATGATTAATACCATGCCTTTACTAAGTAAATAAGGCTTAAATCAAGTGTAGGCAAGGCATAAGGCTAAACCACAACACTTAACCACACAACCTCGACGCGACTATCATTATATTAACAAACAAATGTGCGCAAAAACCCCCGTTGATAGATCAGCGGATAATTTAACATAACGACGATGAAGCATATTGTTAACACGAAACTATATAGACGATTTGAACCAACATGCGATAAATCGAACTTAAAGAAAAAGGTCGATTCTACCTTAAGGCGGCGTATCAGTCGTCGGTCCACTCGGCGGGTTTTGGGTTTGCGATGCGAATAGAAGGCAAGGTTTATTCTTTGATTTGTGGTGGAATTGAACTAAGGGGTTCGAACTACCTATTCTTGCGATGCTAGTGGTGCAGGTGTTGAGCCACAATTCCGATGCTGTCGATTCTCCCGATGTTCGCTATCCTCCGAGTTGTTGGCTCTGCTTTGAAGGGGATGTCGAATCGATGCTGTGGGTTTCCTCTGAACCTGCATGCGTGCTCTCACATGCGTGATATCGTTTGTGCACCACGATATCACGCTTCCCAATCGGCTCTCTTGTTCGAATGTTGCTATTGGACTCACGAGCCACGCCTCTTTCTCATACGAATCCTCATTGAGCTCGCCGCCGAATGTCGATTGCTTGTGCGTTATATAGCCTAACTCTAGGTTCTAAGTTTGATAAGTAATTAAGGCTGAGACTTGTGCTTGATTCGACGAGATTTGTACTAATTTCGTGTGATTTGAATAGATTATGGTAAGTTGCGATTTTTGGAAGATCTGGTTTTGGTTATGGTAAGAACACGTTGGCTGGGTGCGTGGGTAAAGGGAAAGGAAGGTCGCCGGATTTTCCACCCTGAAAATCCGGCGAGATTCGCGGCTAAAGGCTGATAAGGAGTGTGCGGCGTTTCTAGGGTTCTTAGCGTTTTTTTCTAGGGTTGACGATGGAAGGGATCTGAAGTGGTGAACTGGGCGTGGGCTTAGGGAAATAAGGGAAAAGGCGACGTGGGCTTGCGGGTTGGGCTGGGTAGAGTTAGGTATTAAATTAGGGGTATTAGTTTTAGGTTAGTTTTAATTATTAGGTAGAGTTTTAAGTGTTTAATTATTTAATTAGGTATTTAATTAGTCTAATTATTATAATTAGTAGTAAATTAAATAAATCGTGCTCAAATTATTTAGGTGCTTTATTAACCTAATTGTTATAAAAATAAGTGCGGGCGTGTTATTTAATTAGTGCTTCAGTTTGAATTATTATAAAGAATAAAGACGGACGTGCTATTTAATTAATGCTTAATACTTTAGAATGCGGCGCTATTATTTAAAATCTTATTATTGTGCATTATTGCGAAGTTAAATTAAAATTGAATTGAGTTTAGATTAAATTATTTAAATGTTAAATGCAAGTATGATATTTAAGAATTGTTTAAAGCTTTTATAAATGCGACGCTATTAAATGCATGTATTAGATTAAAATTGATTTTAAATTACAAATGATTATGAAATTCTCTTGCGTATTAATAAACGCGGCTATGCTACTTGACGCGACGTCATTGCTAAATTATTTATTTTATGTATTTATTAATTATTTAAGAATTACGACAGAGCTTGAAATTAATTGATGCGGGCGCGGGACTCTAAGTGCTTAATACTCTACGTAAGACGCGATGCCATTATTAAATTGCTTATTTATGTTTGTATTTAATGTTTTTATTGCTGTATTTATTATAAAAAATCATAAAAATTATTTTACAAAATCAGTCTAATTTTATAGCTAATGACTGGACGGGAGGGTCAAAATTGGGTGTCAACACTACTGATATGATTATTGATTCCGATTGGGATACAATTTTAGAACTAAATACATTTTTAGAGAATTTTTATCTAGCTACTAAAGAATTTTCCGGTATTTATTATCCTACTATTTCATCAATGTTATTTTATATAAGCTCTAATATTTATATTACTTAGTGAATATATGGAAAACTTATAAGGCACCTATTAAAAAAATATTTCTAAAAATGAAAAAAAAAATCCTATTCCCCCAATTTATATTATTAGTGTTGTATTAAATTCATCTATTAAAATAGTCGGTTGTAAATAGAGATGGCAATGGATCCTGGACCCGATCCGGATCCGATGGATCCAGATCCGTTTTATAGGATATGGATATTCAAAGTTTGGACCCGACGGATCCGGATCGGACCCGGATCCGTTTATGATGGATCGGATCTGGATCTGGATCTTGTCTTTGAGATCCGTATCCGGTCGCATCCACCCGTGAATCCGTTTTTATTAAATTAATTATACATTTATTATTTATACATCATGGCACGAATCCTTTGTAATCTTAATTTTATTTTATATTCAAAGTAGAAGGCCATTATTTTTAATTGAGACACGTTTTGCGTGTTATTCTTTAATCATTATATTAATCATTTATGTGGTACTTATGTAGTAGCTTAGGTATTGATAGGATTGTTTCTCACTACTGATAACGATAGGCATAACAATTGTCATGATGTCATTTAGTCCTAATTTACGGATGCATTCTCCATGATTCCGTTAAATTAAATTGACTCTTTTTTTAGAAAATTTGGACTGATTAGAAGGTATAACTTAATAATCAGTCACTTTGATTTGGATCCAGATCCGATCCGTGGATCCGATGGATCTGGATTTGGATATGATTTTATGGACCCTATGGGTCTGGATCTGGATATGGATACATGTATGTAAAACGGATCTGGATCTGGATCTAGTAGGATCCGGTCCAGATCCTACCCGTTGTCATCCCTAGTTGTAAAACACTTATTGAAACTATTTATGATTGCATAGATAAACTTTCACCTCCATCTCCCAAAATTTTAAATGACGCACCACCTATTGAAAAAACTAGAGAAGAAGTGTTGTCTAGCATACATGATGAATGTAAAAAAGTATATACGCATTACCAACAAGAAAGTGCTAGCAATCAACCGACTTTCATGTCATCTTCTTCTTCTTCAACACAACTTCAAAAACGACATGCTACGGCTAGTATTGAAAGCCTCAGACATAGAATGTTTAGTGGTACCATTTCTTACCAAGTTAGCGAGTTTGATGTTTTTATTTTGCAGGATGTTGTACCGTACGAATCAATTGAAATGAAGAGGGACGTGAAGACTTGCTAAAATACTGGAGGAAGAATGAGAAGAATTTTCCAACACTATCTAAGATGGCCCGAGATGTGTTGAACATTCAAGCGTCATCAACAGCGTCTGAAAGCGCGTTTTCTGTGGGAAGATTTCAAATAGGAGAGCACAGACATTCATTGGCAGGCGACTCATTAGAGATTGCAGTTCTATTCAGAGACTAGATTCGTGCGGAGCGTAGGATGTGCGGCCAACCGGAGATCAACAAAGAAGAAGACTACAACTACAACGAAATTTTAACTGACGAATGTGCAAGCGACGTCGACCAATTTGACCAAGATATACCAATTTCAACCGAAGAACCACAAGAAATTATAAAGAAACTAGAAAATGTGTTTCTTAAAATGTAACTCTTTTAAATATAATTTTACTATATTATTTATTTGCAACTTTCAATATTACGAAGTTGTAATTTTGAAATTGTATTACCAAAAAAAAATCATACTTCTAGTCGAATAATATATGAGGCACAAAAACAGTCTTGGGATGTTTTTATTAAACTATCTTGTTGTGTGTATGTGTGTTAATTTATTTAATTTAAAGGCTAAAAAAATGACCACCCCCGATCCCTCTGGATCGGGACGGGGCGGCGGCAGACCCGCCAGCCCCGACACCCGCCACCCCGACCCCATCCCGACCCGCCCCACCCCTCCCCACCCCGCCCATTGGCCAGCCATAGTTATTAGTTATTACACACTCTACTTTTCATGTTATCATATTAAATTTGTTATATGAATTATGTGTTGTCAGTGGACGAATTAAACTTAAATACTTTTTGTTGCATGCAATGAGCTGTGTATGTACAAATCTTAAATCTGTCGCCTCTACTGCTCAAGACTCACGAGCCTATTTATAGTTCCCCTTTCTTTCTCTTCTTATAAACCACACGTCATAGAACTCTCATTTCCAGAGCTTATAATTCCCCCTTTTTTTGTAAATGACTGCTACTGCTTCCAATACACATATTTTCCTTAAACTAATGTTTGTTTTCCTTGTTTTGCTATATTCTACTAATGAAACTGTGGGAGTCCGTCAATTATCTGAAGAATACATGATAATGAAACCTCACAATAAACGCCCTGTTTTTCAAGGGACGGAAATCAAGAACTGCTTACCAAAAGGGTTCAGGCATGCATCTGGTCCAAGCAGATACGTAAACAATCATATATTTGCTTCACTTGAAGTTGGATGTTCTCAAGACAAGCATTTCCAGCAACCTTAACCCAGCAGTGTCGAGAATCATTAAACATTATAATACAAATTAAAGTGGTATTCTTTAATTTATACTTCTATATGTAAGCTCCTTTTACGTTACCAGATATTTTGCTACTTCTCAAGAAAGAAAACGAAATCTTTCATTTTGCTTTTTGTTTCTATACTAAGATTATTTTTTTCAATCTGCTCCTATTCTACTGGCTTGGCTTCACTTTTCTAATAAGGAAGGACTAGTGGGTTTCATGCAATTACCTATATATTTTTGAATCACTACCGTGTATTTGCTTTCGTTTAACAAAATACTTACTACATACTTATGCTGAGCTTATATGTGGAGCTTAGTATCTGAAATGAAATGTTGTATTAGTTATATGGGGGATCATATTAGTTATGTAAGCTTTTGTGATGCCCAACATCAATCCAAAGATGTATAAGTAAGACGTAATTTTATAGAGAGATTAAATTTTCTTGTACTTAACCAAACACCCTTTGAAGAAAAGAAACAACAAACGGTCACACAATAAACACAAGTTACTTGCTCGACATGTACAAGTCTTGAACAGAGTAAATTGTTAATTTCTTTTCCACGGTCTCCGTTGTTACCAACGCTCTAGACCCACTAATTAGAAAGATTTGACAGTTTCGTATTCTTATAAAGGTTACATTTGGAGATCAAACATAATAACTTAAATTATTTTAGTTTTGAGCTGCAGAAACGCAAGCTGGCAAAAACAGGATTGAGCTTCTACCGGAACATTATTTCTGACATTTTCAACTCAATATGATTTCTTAAAATATCATGTTCCATGCTACACCTAAAACATCAAAAATATGCATGTATATTGGTTGTCAAACAAAAATAGATCAAAAATCCAGAAAATATCACACGTAGCTAAGCCATATAATTTATCAATTTTGTTCTCAAACAGACGCCAAGCTATTTCAGCAAAACCTTACCTGCAATTGGACTAACAATTTATGGAGTTACCTTAATACCAAGGTACTATCGAATTAGATGCTCATTCACGGAAAATGGAGTAATTTTAAGAGAAAATAAGCACCCAATATACGAAGGCAGCTTAGGTAATAGGAACACTATTCATCAGACGGAAATAACCAAGGTCCACTATATTAGCAAAAGGTATTGAGGTTCTTTAAAAATGTCACAAAACACCTCAAGATAACAACACTAAAGAGTGGCCAAAATAAACCAGAAGTTAAGCAAGAGCCCTACAGCTTCCAGAAACAAAGTAATAATTCCAGACAGTTTCATAGAAGTAAATAGTTTAGGCAACTCTATTGCAACAACAGAAAAGAAAGATGTCGTAGCAAAATAACAGGGTAGCCCATAACTTCAGCTATACAGGTCATCATCATCCGCTCCAGTATTAGAAGTTGTGAAGGGGTCAGCTGCAGCAGTCCCACCACTGGCCTCAGCAAACCGAAATTCAGTTCCAAAACCTCGAGATTGCTGCAAGGTCTGAGCAAATGCCTGGTATTTACGAATATCGGCATCACTCACACTTCGTCGTGCATACTTCATGGACTCCTCAAAATGAGCAGGCTTAATCTCTGATATCTCATCATCAGCATCCTCATCCATAGAATCAGGATTCTCAGCTCGTCTCTTTTCCTTTTCTATATCCTGTAACAAGAACGCAATTTGACAAGTATTAGGACGTCAACTATGGCCATTAACTTAATTTTGAAGAAAGAGAGGTTAGCACACTTGCAAACATTCACATAATAGATCAGCTAGCACGTTAAGATGGGGAGTTTAAAGCAAGACACACGTAGCACATAGTTGTTTATTCAAGAAGCTGAGAGGGGATAAACACTTGAATTCAGATATCTCTTTTGGAAACCATCAAACTGAAGAAGACAAAAACTACTAACAAAGTTCCGCAGAGCACCAGTGCTGCAATATTCAGCACAGATGCCGACACAAAAGCAACTAAACATTGTCCAATAAAAGTATCAACAGTGGCAGATCCACCTCTGCAGCAGTGTACTGGTGCATGTGTATACACAACACACATTGTAAAAAAGGGCAGCCTGGTGCACTAAGTTTCCGCTATGCGGGGGTCCGGTCAAGGGCCGGACCACAAAGGTCTATTGTACGCAGCCTTACCTCTGCAAGAGGTTGTTTCAACGGCTTGAACCCATGACCTCCTGGTCACATGGCACCAACTTTACTAGTTACTCCAAGGCTCCCCTTCAACACACACAATGTGAAAACTGTGAATATATTTTTAGGGATACATCTTTATACCAAGTCCACATCACTGCAACAAGGTAGAGTGGTACTCTCCACCCACTAGTTTAAAATCTTATATTCACCTCCCAATATCAGTAGATGTACAACAGTAAACAACACATAAAAAGCTGTAAGAACGAAGACAGATGATGTGACCTCGAGACCTAAAAGAACAAAACCAAATATAAAAATAAAGAGCGGATGAAAAGCATACTTTCTCAATGTTCTCCCTTATGGCATATTTGCAGGCCCTTTGACAGATCTCGGTGATATCAGCTCCACTAAATCCCTGAGTATATTTGGCAAGAGCTCTCAAATCAATATCTTTTGATAGGGGAGATTTTCTAAGACATGCCTTGAATATCTGATGGCGTGAGTCTTCATCTGGGAGTGGGATATAAATTAACTGGTCAAGACGACCAGGTCGCAGAAGTGCAGGGTCAATTATATCAGGCCTGTTTGTGGCCCCAATAATAAAAACAGTTTTCTTCGCATTCATGCCATCCATTTCAGTCAGAAGTTGATTCAGAACCCGGTCAGCTGCTCCACCAGCATCTCCACTGCTGCTTCCCCTCTGCAATTAAATCAAGCACCATTCTTTGTAAGCAGTGATACAAGGATAACTACTTTTTTTCTTTTTGCCCTCCTTTTCACAGATTTATCTACTTGTTTGCCAGATTGGGATATCTGCTGCCTCAAAGTCAGGGAAAATCCATCAAAAAATTCCCATGTTTTCTTACTACAAACAATTTGGTGAACTTGAAAACCATCTTACCTGAGTAGCAATAGAGTCGAGCTCATCAAAGAAGAGGACACAGGGTGCAGATTGTCTGGCCTTGTCAAAAATTTCACGGACATTGGCCTCACTCTCTCCAAACCACATGGTGAGCAGCTCAGGTCCTTTGATACTAATGAAATTGGCTTGACACTCATTTGCAATTGCCTTGGCAAGAAGAGTTTTCCCACATCCTGGGGGACCATAGAAAAGAACACCTTTTGAAGGTGACATACCAAATTTCTCGAACTTCTCTGGATGCTCCACAGGGTATTGAACAGTCTACATAATATGAAACAAGAACAATGATGAAACACTCCTAAGACAGAACTTAGTGGCGTATATGAATGCATCAAGGACAATTTATTGAATTAAATTACCTCTTGAAGCTCTCTTTTGACATTTTCAAGACCTCCAATATCTTCCCATGAGACATTAGGCACTTCAACAACCTGCGCATAGTTTCCAAAAAAGAACCCAATAAACTTGTGAACTAAAACAACAAAAACCATCTATTCCATCCATAAACCCCAATATAGACAAAATGACAAAAGAATCACAAGCAACAATAAACATTGCACATGATCAGGTAGTGAGCTACATTACATAACTGGGTCGTAATAGGCTACTAACCGTTTCACGCAATGCAGATGGATTGCTTGTTCCTAGAGCAGTTTGGAAGTGCTCATTTGTGACAGCCATTGAATTCAATATTTCAGCATCAATGGAATCATCTTCCAGATCAATGACATCCATTTTCTCTCTAATGCACTGAAGTGCAGCTTCAGTGCAAAGAGCAGCAAGATCTGCACCAACATAACCATGTGTATCTTTTGATATTCTTTCCAAATCAACCTGCAGAATCAAATACTCGTCATTATGCTACAGTCACAAGTTGATCCCCAAAAAATAAGAATTCAATAAGTTGGCTTACTTCTTCTGCGAGCTTCATATTCTTGGTATGAATACGAAGAACTTCGAGACGTCCAACTTCATCAGGAACACCAATGTCAATTTCTCTATCAAACCTACCAAACCTTCTGAGAGCAGGATCAATGCTGTTCGGACGATTGGTAGCTCCCATAACTATGACATGAGCACGAGATTTCAGTCCATCCATCAGAGTCAGGAGCTGTGAAACAATCCTTCTCTCAACTTCACCATGTGTCTTCTCTCGCTTGGGAGCAATTGAATCAATTTCATCAATGAATATAATAGATGGAGCATTTTTCTCAGCCTCTTCAAACGCCTTCCTGAGATTGCTTTCACTCTCTCCAGCCAATTTGGACATGATTTCTGGTCCATTAATGCAAAAGAAAAATGCACCTGTTTCGTTAGCCACCGCTCTGGCTATCAGGGTCTTTCCTGAACCAGGGGGTCCATAAAGTAAAATACCCTTTGGTGGTTTCACACCAATGGATTTGAAAAGTTGAGGATGCCTCAATGGTAATTCCACCAGTTCACGAATCTGAGCCATCTGTTTTCTCACACCACCAACATCATCATAGCCAACTTCGTCCAGTCTCTCCTCATCCTCCCTTTTAACGGGCTCCCCCTCACAAAAGATTTCAGTGTCTGGAGCAACAACACAGTACTCCCCTGGGTCAGTCTCAATGACTTTGAATTCCACGCTTCTCATCCCTCCTCTAACAAGGAAATTGTCCCCTTTCCTCAAAGGACGATATGCTTCCAAAAAGTAAGCTGCAAAAAAGAAAGATGTTTACAATTGAGGCCAACACAAACAGAGCTAAGAAATAAGGTGGATACAATTTATTAACAAAGAAGACAATCTTCACTGCCAATTGACAAAATCAAAGAGTAGAATGTACAAAATCAAGGAAAGACCAATAGTTGGAGATAATTTAATAAATACTGGAGAATTCCAAAAGAATTCACATGGAAAGGGCATGCAATTGCAACTACAGTCTCCCAAAAACTAGAATTCTCCTGTGCTACCATCTCAAAGGTTATACTAGAAGAACACGGCAGAAATTATACTTCTATAAGACTCACAAACTTAAAATGGGATCTATGACCCATCATAACGAGTTCTCCAAGGCACTTACGTTTCAAGAAAGCATCAAACAAATCCCCGGTAAGACCTTCTATCGTATCATCTATAGGAAGTATGTGGACACGCTTCCCATACTTAACATCTGGACATTGGTGCACAGACACAACATCTCCAAGACGGACCCTCAAATTTGAACGGACAACCTTGTTCATCCTAATCTTCGGCTCATCGCATGTTTCGTCAGCAAGAGCAATGACAACTGTATCCTTCCTTTTCTTTCCCTGGATAAAAATGCAGCAGAAAACTATTGAGTCGCTGGGATAGACAGGCAGACACGCATGCAAGCAGATTTAGACAGGTAACCTCATTTTAATTAGTTGTTAAAATTAAACCACACGCGCCACAAGAAAATTACAACCATTGTTTTTAAAAGCAAAAAAGCGCAAAAAAGAAAAATGCAACATGACCCTTGGGACACTGGGGCTTGAATTGAAAAATGAGAAGTAAAGCACGTGCTTTTTTAAAGTGAAGCACACAATTTTACAAGACATTAAAAGTACCACGCACAAACACACATATATATACATAAATGAATGTAGTACAGAATTAATCAAATTTCAAGTAAAATAACTAATTTAAACATCCAACATACAATAATGCCCAATATTTTCAACTCCTCAACATTGAGATTCAAATAATCAACTGTTTCTCATTGGAATCACATTGCACGTTTTTGTTTCAGCACCACTTATTTAAAGAAAGAACATAGCTACACCATATTTCATCACTTCAAACTTGGTTTCCTTTTTTTCAGAAGTGACAGTATTCTCAAACTGGCATATCTACTATGATTTTCGCTATGAAGTAAGTAACTTCATTGCTATGATTCAGAAAGTCTTGTCTTTTTCCCTGATTATGTAATATAGCCAATTACCAGGTCACTTACAGAAACCACTGACATCTGCCCATCAAGGATCAACAGAGTACAGACTCAATGACACATCACAAGCGAAGAACACATATAAACTAGGACAAGCTAGCTTTGTCACACTTGAGGAGAGCTATAAACTAAATAAACAATGTGAAATATGAAAACAAAATTGAAGCCCATTATGAGAACAATCCCGACACTCTAACCTAATATAAAATTCTGAATGTGCACAAGTTCGAAACAGATCAATGGATACTCTAATATATTTAGGGAGAAGGCCATCTATGAACCACATCACAAAATCCACTTGCATAAGAAGGAAGCAGTATGTAAAATTAACATACAATCAATTATACCTCAATCCAAAATTAGTTTGTATACAATTAGCTATATTCTAGTCCATTTCATACCAACACCAAATGATTTGCCTTTAAACAAAGTAGAGGATTCTTTAAAACTAAAAAAATTCTAAATCTCAAAATCTCACATGTACCCTTACATGAACGCATAAGTCTCTAATCCGACCAAAAGACTCCCACAAACACCGGATCTAATGTTATCTTACCAATAACAACTAAAACTTAATGTCAACTAATTGTTATAGCTACATGGATCCTTAGCTTCCGTTGTATTTTCTTCTTACTTAAATCCACATCAATTTCAAGAGTTCGCGAAGCCATATGAGCACGTTATTTTTCTGGACTTGATCCACATCAATTCCACTGCAGACTCTTTCCTATATCTCAGTTATTGATCTCCCCTTGCAGCACAAACTAAGTTCCAGAAGTATACCTCTATAGCTTGTGACAATCTTTAAATAATGAGTTGCTTTTCAGTTTGGACCCATAAAATTGTCATTCACAGTCCTATCATCAAACAAGCAGAACAAACACCGCATTGCCCCAACATCACCACCCCCAAACGTAGTAACACTAACATCAGATCTCTCAAATTTATTTATAAGTGTTGCTTCAACTCAATCCACCAGATTCACCAACAAATAACAATAACAACTCATATATTAACCTAAAAATCAATTACTAACAAACTTATCTTCACTGTAAACCTAGGCAATCTAATTATCCACATCGAAACCGTAGATTTAGAGGGAAATACCAAATGTAGGATAATTAGCAAACCTTAATGAGAATTGTGTCTCCACGGAAAAGCTGAAGCTTCTCCATGGTAGCAGGATGTAGTGCAACAACAGAGTTATCATCGTTGACCGCCTCGTCAACGACAAGCCGATTAGGTGACTTCTTCCTCTCCAAAATCGCCGTTGAGAAATCCTTCTTCGCACCTTTTCTGGAAAAAAGAAAAGAAAATCAACATACAAATTACGAGCTAGTTGACTAAACCGATCGAGCAGAGAGACAACTTACGAGTCAGATGACTCGGCTTGGTTACTCATCTTTGAAGATTGTTATCAGATCTGACTTTTGTGCTGGAGAAGAGAACAATGAGTGCAACAAAGGGATAGGGGAGGAAGTGAATTACACACAGAAAACAAAATACGATAAATAATATTGCTTTAAAGAAATTTCAATTGTTATCTTGTTTTTCTGTCCTATGCAACAACAACATACCGAGTACCCGCAATATAGTCAAGTTGGTATAGCAGTAAAGCGCGGGATCGCAAGGTCATGAGTTCGATTCTCTGTATAAATATTTTTGGTTGAGTCTGTCACACATGGCTTGCCAAGTGTGGTTAATCGACTGACGTGATTTGAAGACTATTGCGTCAGCCCGGAGTTTACCTTGTGCGCACTCGAAAGAGTAGCGGTTGCGGGTTCCTTCGTCAAAAAAAAAAAACATACCGAGTGAAATAACACAATGTGAGTCTGGAATGGTAGAATATACACAGGTCTCACCTTCACAGGTAGAGCTGTTATTTTCGGGAGAGACAAAGTATAATCACGCAAAACAAACAAATGTATTATAAAATTATATGATTTTTTAATTAGCATGTCATTTGGTTTAATTTTAATATCCTTTTTCACTACTCGCCTTTTAATAAAACTCAATTGTTTATTTCTTAATTGATGAAAAATTATTTTATTTTTTCACTTACTTTATCATTTGCGGCGTCCAAAGTTATTAATAATATTTTTGTGTATTATTCAACAACAACAATAAAAAAAATGATAGAGTATACACAGATCTTACCTTTAACTCGAGAGATAAAGAAGATGTCTCCATAGGCGTTCGGCTCATGATAAAGCAAAATAAAAAAGTAAATACTTTATTTTATTTTAAAATTAATGTGAATTATAAAAATTCTTACATTATCTACCCCTCTTTGTATATTTTTTTTACATATATTTAAATTAGTTATTTCATTTAGTATTTTTACCTTTTATTCAAATATGCACTATGAATTAGTCTAGAATATAAATAGATAAGCCGCTCCTTTGGTTAGTTTACTCTTGAAACAAAAAGTCTATTAATTTAAATTTTATTATATTGCTTGGAATTTTTTTATTGTTTAAACTTACCATTTACCAATAGTATCTTTAATATCTAATTGATTTTATCATTCTAGGCTAATCAATTTTTTTTTTCTTTACGTATTTTTTATTTTTTATTTTATCTGTTAAGCCTTATTATGTGGCCTTATTAAAAGGCTTATTAACTCTATCCAAATACTATCAAAAGATTATTTCCTAAAGCGCAAGATGGCTTAACATCCCAGCTTATTGTCCTCTCTTGATTTTATTTATTACTCAATATTTTTTATTTTGGATTTATTTATTAATATTTCAATAATTACATGGTTTTATCTACATTATGATATTTATTATCAAAATTCTACAAACTTTCTTATCTCAAATATAAGTATAGTTATCCGAAGCCCTGCTCTTTGTTTGGCCTCTTGCCAGTAGTTATCTTATCGCAGGAGAAATTGTCACACACCCAGGCTTGTAGTGTGGTTTAAGCTGGCGTGGTTTATCATACTATGCGTCGATTTACTCTTGCGCACAAGAAAGAAAGAAGCGTGGCTTTCGCCTTCACAACAAAAATATAAGTATAGTTGTCTTTCAATTCAAATTAAAGTGGTCAAAATGTATCCTTTATTTGCTCATTGTCATTGTCAATTACTGCAGTAGGCTCAAATAAATTCATACATGTGAGGCACATTTTTCGCCTAAAGACTACCACCATTAAAAACATTTCATTCTTTGTGCAAGATATATTTGGCAATAAAATGATTCAACTGATTTTCATAACATACAGATTCCTATTGCATTTAGTCCACATTCGTCTTCCTTTTCATTATTAAATCAGGTCATATCTGTTGAAACAAATAAAACTAATTCTTAGTAAATTATCATAAAAGTTAGTATGCTATAGATGATCTTTACATGAGTTTTTAGGAATACCTGAATCTTAATATGTTTGAATTGGACACATGACTTCTCTCGCTCTCGGACGGTAAATCTGGTAGAATAACAATAACATATCCAGTGAAATCTCACAACGTGGGGTCTGTGCAAGAAGAATGTGCAAACATTACCCATATTTTGGTTGGTAGAGCGGTTATTTTCGAGAGACTTTAAAGCAATATGAAAATGCTGGTATCAAAAGCGAATAAGTCATGCTAGCGCATTCTGAAAAAAGAAGCAGTAAATAACGCATGTACATAAGATAAACAAAGTACATTAAAGAACACATAACAATAAAAATCAAACACTACTATAAAATCATACTGCGCCTACTAGTATGATAGGCTAAGCGGACCTACAATAATAACACTACAACTACTAGTGTTGAAAATTTACTAATGTGGAAATAAGTTTAACCCATTCTTTATGACTCGAACAATTGAGGTCTCGCACGTCGGAATTGTCATTTCCACACACGTGCACACGTAGTGTCAAGTATCGTAAATTTCATTAGTGAAAGAGATATTGGTACGTAAGTGAAACGTTTGAGACATAGAATGATGGATGGTTATTGGCCGAATGACATGTGTTCCACGTTGGTAAATAAAGTAAGAAGTGTACGATGTGTAAGATCGAATAGGGTCAGAAAAGGGTCGTGGCGTCACCGCGGAGCCGGGGCGCCACCACCGCCAGGGTCGCAGCGCTAAATCGAACTTTGGTCACTACAAGTCATGTGCCTAAGCGCCTCTCTAAGGCGTCGCGGCGCTAACGAGGCAGAAAGTTCGACGGGAGCTGAATTTTTTTTTTTGACTTTTGGGCTGGTTTGGGGCATTGATTCCCCACAAATTGGCTCATGAATTCAACCATTATTTGGCTGAATAACACCTCTCCATAAGTGTCATTACATGGTCATCGATTGTCATTAGTTGGCTAGATGAGAGGTCATCTTACACACACTATAAATTGAGGCATTTGGCTCAATTCAAGGACACGCTACTTTTTTGTATAATTTCAGATTTTCTGAAAATGTCTTCCTCTCTAGCATACTTTCACACACTCAAATGTTCTTATTTTATAGTAAACAATTGAGTTATCTATTGCTCAATTGTTTGTTGTTGTTTTATTTTGGGAGAAAAGTTGCCAATAGTCGTTAAAGAATTAATACGGGGCAATATTGTATTAAGGACATATTGAACATCAATCGACTCAGCAAACCATTATAACACTACCAGATTTAGTGTCTATTGGTTTCAGATTATCAATATCAATGAGTTTGTAGCCATTGCATGGAAGATCCAAGACGAAAGACTCAAGGACGCAGATCTAAGACGTGACTCAAGAACTCACAATGTTTCAGTAGCCACAACTCTTATTGGCTACAAAATTGTTAACTATTTTAATCTGTATAGTTTATCCTTTCAAAGCACTAGTGATAGTAGTATATTATTCCCGTAAACTCATTGTAAGCAAAAACTAATTTGTAAGCGTAAGTAGGACTACACTCAACTACCTACTACTCTTCTACCCTAATTTGTGGCATCCACAACCCCCTATCTAATTATAATTTCTCTCGCTCTCGATCTTTACATCAAATCACCACACTACCGTTCTCTTCTGTAATCTTGTATCCTTCACAACTGTAACTCTGTATCAATCTCCTTGCTTGCAACATGGCATAATAACTCAAACATGTATTTTCGTAACCGACTCCATCATATCTTTGAAACCATTTTTTCAGTTTTGCGTGTCTTTCTTTCCATTCGACTCCCTCACACGCTATAATTGTCACGTCCTGAATCCCGGACCCGCGACTGGTGCCCTACCTGGGCACCCTTCTATTCATACAACACAATAAACCGCGAAAGATAAATAACACTCATTTTTTTTCTTAAACAAAGGCAAAGCCGATAAGGCTGTCATAATATAAGTCACCCGAAAGGGTCTACACTGTTCAACAATATAAATACAACTCTAGCCAGTCCAGCCCACATATGAATACAAACCTCTAAGATTTTGGACAAATACTATGACGGGACAAGACTTCGTCGTACCTCTGAATATACCTAGCAATAATGACAAGCTCCGGAACATTGGAGCTATCCCATAAAGCTGAACAAGAATCCTAAGCTCGCGGATCCACAACTGAGTACCTAGACCTGGACATGAACGTAGCCCCCCGGAGAAAGGGGGATCAGTACAACAATAATATACCAAGTATGTGAACATAAGGTACTGTAAATAAACTCATAACATGACAAATATGACAGGGACAAGTATGAAAATCAAATATCAGATTCAACCGTGCCATGTAGCAGAAGAGTACCTTTCCAAAACGAGACTTATAACATAATCATGGACGCACTCACATGGTTTCAAATATACTTTTTTTCTCTTCAAACAAGAGTAATGAAATAAGATCCCAACTATCCCACTTTCAAAAATAAGAAATTATGGACCTTCTCACATAATCTCAACTATCACATTTTCAAATAAGAAATTATGGACATTCTCACATAATCTCAACTATCACATTTTCAAATAATGAATTATGGACATTCTCACATAATCTTAACTATCACATTTTCAAACAATGAATTATGGACATTCTCACATAATCTCAACTATCACATTTTTCAAATAATAAATTATGGACATTCTCACATAATCTTAACTATAATCATGATCATGGACTTATCTCACATGATCTAAATACAATCACAATCACAATCATGGACTTATCTCACATGATCTAAATACAATGACAATCATGGACTTATCTCACATGATCTCAAAACAGTCACAATCATGGACTTATCTCACATGATCTAAATACAATCACAATCATGGACTTATCTCACATGATCTCAATACAAGTCGTACGTATACGTATAATATCCATGGGATTCAATCCCAAAAGCACTATTAGGGAATTGCACCCAAATCAACATTTACAACAACTTCCATTACTTCCTAACGACTCTTACCAACATCCCCATAAGACTTGGTAATAACTTAGGAATAATTAAGACAAGTATATCTTCATAATAAAGTTACGTATACTCCAATAACAAGGCAAGTATACTTCACATAATCAAGTCACATATGCTTCATATAATCTAGTCTCTTATACTCATATATACTCCAATAACAAGGCAAGTATACTTCACATAATCAAGTCACATAACTTGAAAAATAAAGT
The DNA here is from genome assembly GCA_029844215.1 of Przewalskia tangutica. Classification (NCBI taxonomy): domain Eukaryota; kingdom Viridiplantae; phylum Streptophyta; class Magnoliopsida; order Solanales; family Solanaceae; genus Przewalskia; species Przewalskia tangutica. The sequence goes on along the minus strand of CM056729.1, from coordinate 12,675,894 downwards.
CTCATAATCTTTTAAAGAAATCAAGTCTCATAACTTTAAATCAAATCTCTTAACTTTAGAAATCAAGTCTCATAACTTGATTTCTAAAGTCTCATAATCTTTTAAAGAAATCAAGTCTCATAACTTTAAATCAATCTCTTAACTTTAGAAATCAAGTCCCATAACTTGAAAAATAAAGTCTCATAATCTTTTAAAGAAATCAAGTCTCATAACTTTAAATCAATTCATTTACTTCAAATAAATCAAGTCACATAGACTCACCAAAATCAAGTCACATAGGCTTTCCAAATAATCATGTCAAAAGAAGGAAGGATAGTTCACATACCTCGTTGGCGACTAACCTAAACGACAAGTAGCAATACGCTCTAATGTACTTCAACCTTATTGACTATTCCACAAGCCAAGTAGAATGTGCTACACGTAGTACTTCAACCTATAATGTCGATATCACTTCTATCAATATCATACTTACTAGTATAAGACTTATACCAAATAATGGCCCTCTAATTCTACGAAAATTTGGGCAGCACTTCCTTTGTTTTCACATACTTTCCACCTTTTCCAAGGCCCGTATTCATCAACCAACAAGCCACATTTAAGGCGCAACCAACAGTTAGCCAAAGGGGATTACACGCCTAACTGGACGGGTAAAATTCTGCCCCACAATCTATATTAAAACAGTCCATTGTTTACCAACATTAAGGGCCATTCTCGGCCAACAACTTTAAATCCATATTCATTTTCCTTAATTTCTTTTTAATCCAAATCAAGTTCCAACATGTTATATGAGTTATATTAACTATCAACAACAATATTTTCTTCATTATATAACATGCGACAAGTGTTATTAACAACAAAATGGTCAACAATTTTCAATGGCCAATATCAACCAACTCTCGGCCTCAACATCCAAATGTGGTCCAAACCATTTCTAATGTTCATTCTTTCTAGCACAAGGTCATCTACATATATTCACAACATGTAATTTCTAATTACATTAAGAGAAAGATGATCCTTACCTCAATATAGCCCAAAATAGTCCAAGTTTAAAGTCGATCCTTTGCATGTTTAGCTCATGTTCTTTACGTTTCAATCCACAATATACAACCCTCGGAAGTTCATAACCAACTTCTCTTCAAGTTCCAACACAAAAGTCCAAGAACACCTTAGGTTTTTAAGGTGCGACTAACGGAACAACATAGTATTTCCGGGGTTTAAGAGATTGTTTATGCTTAGCATACCACTAGGGATCTTTGATTTGAATATGGGGATTTATCAACAAGTATTGAAGAATTTTTGTCCCTCAAATTTTACCTTGGCCGAGAGCCCCCCTCATGGTGCACAAAATTTTGCTTGAAATTTCACTAAGTGTAGAACTCTTGCACCTCTATGTGGATATATATAGAGCAACCAAGAGTTGAGATCAATCCAAGTGTAGTCAAGATGGTGGACAAGTGTGGGTGGGACCCACAAGTCCACTTGTCTTCAAAATATCTCAAGACAAGCCAAAGTCAAAGTCAAAGGGGAGAGGTGACACGTGTCACCCTCCTATAGGTCCGAAAATATTTCATCCCCCCAAAACGTCCATATTGGCCAAAATATCAAAACAGATTGTGGGCCCCACAAAATCGTAATTTTTTTTCGTGGGCCCCACGTGACCAAATCCGAACTTAAAAATCCATAATTATTATATATTCAAAAAGTCTCAAATACCAAATTTGAGAACCAAATTCCAATTTTTAAACATTTTCCTTCACAAATTTCCGAGATTTTCCTTAAGAAAAAGTAATCTTTCTTTCTTTCCAAAATTTTAAATCTTATTTTCATACGTACGTTCTCATTTCACTCTCTTGAAAATACGAGGTGTAACAATAATGTTCTTAATCCCCTGACATAATAGCATTTTCTCGACCTTTAATTTATCTAAGGATGTTCTTTATAGTGTGAATTCGAGACAATCGAATAATGTAACATAAAAGTATAACGACTCGGCTTGCGGTTGTTTGTGAAACACCAATAGATGATTGGCTGATGTAATTTTGCCGAATAAATTAGATATCGTCTTCATATATATTTACTGACATCACATTAATTCAGTAGTATTAAAGCACTAAGATTTTAGGTAGTGATAAAAATCTGCAAACGCAAAGAGAAGTTATAGAGGACAGTGTAATTATCGGGAACAAACAGACTAACAGTTAAACTAATGATACACTCTAAAACTATAAAGAGAAGTTACAATCAGTTCCAAATTCAAAGACCTCAACTGACTTGACTAGTTATTTTGATGGCGAACTGCAAAATTATGCCCACTTCGATTGACTCTAAATCAAAGCTCAGTGATGTTGATGGTGATACAGTGTCCGATACCACTCTTTATCGGAGTCTAGCAGGTGCACTTTGGTATCTTACTTTCACCAAGACTGATATTGCTTATGTTGTTCAGTAGGTGTGCTTGTTTATGCATGCCCCCAGGGATGCTCATTATACTGTTCTTAAATGTATCATTCGATTCGTTAAGGACACACTTAATTATAAGTTGCATCTACACCCCTCTGCACCGATCAGGTTGCTATCATATACAGATGTAGATTGGGCAGGTTGTCCGAACATGCGACGCTCTACCTCCGACTACTGTGTGTTCTTAGGGGATAATCTCATTTCATGGTCTGTCAAGAGGCAAGCCACCATATCCCGTTCGAGTTCATAAGCATAGTATAGAGGCGTTGTAAATGTTGTTGATGAAATTCGCTGGCTCCGAAACCTTCTTTTGAAGCTCCAGTGTCCCTTGTGTAAGGCTTCTTTGGTGTACTGTGATAATATATCCTCGATATATTTATCTCATAATCCGGATTATCATCAACAAACCAAGCACATTGAGATGGATATACATTTTGTTCGTGAGAAGGTTGATATATGTCATGTTAAGGTGTTGCATGTGCCTTATTCGTATCAGTATGCATGTATCTTCACCAAAGGACTTCCTAGACAACTATTTCCCGACTGCAGATGCAGTCTTAGTGTCCGACCTCCTCCCGTTCCGACTGATGGGGTGTATTAGTGAATATTAGAAAATATTTCTCATATATTTTGTAATTATTAATGTTGTATAAATATGATAAATATAAGATACTTATTGTATTAAGATTCCACATTGTACACACTATATATATTTGTATTAATGAGAAAGACCCGAAAATGCGAAAGAAATATTAATACAATTCTACCCCTTTAATTTAAAAAAGTTTAAAAAATTAGGAAATTCTCAATTGGACCAAAATATATTTTGTAGGTAGGAACACACCGGCATTGGACTCACACTCTTGTTACTTCCACTAGCATTCTTCATCATTTCTCTGTAATGTGCTATTTGGACTCATAATTGGATCCAGCTTCATATTATTTGTTGTCCCTTTTCATTTGCTTCATTCTTTCTTCAATAATTTTACTTGCTTTTTGTGGACTTCCCGTTTTGAAGTTCGAGCTAACTTGCAGCTTTTTTCAGTGGTTCATTGGTGCTTGCTAGCATTTGACCGCTTAAGTAGGCTTTTGACGATATATTTTAATTTTTTTATTTAGAATTTATGAAGTTGTAGTTGAAGTTGAAGATGTGATTGTGTTTGGCTATACTTTTTGTAAAGGAGAGATTGAGGGTATTTTATTCTAATTGCACTTTTGGGGTTAGTACTGTTCTGTTTGGTAAGGTGTTTGTTGGAGCTGAAAAGTTTTGTGCTTTATGTTCTCTTCAGTCCCAAATGGCCAAAATTATGCATAATGTGTCTAAAAGAGGAAAAGAAACAGGGTTCTTTACTATGGATATTTTCATGTGTATTACTAGATTTATTTATAGATATTTTCAAGCTCTTCAGCTTCCCATACCTAGTTGCTCGTATTATTTTTATTGAATATCTTTTGATTTTTCAAAGCTTAGCCTATGTGAGCTTCCCATAGCATAGGAAAGGTGGAGTGTTGCTATAGGATCTGACCAGCCTAAAAATAGGGTGACAGCCAGCATAAGAATATATTTTGACCGATAGAAGGAATATATATAGAAGATTCGTATAGCCAACCCCAATTAACTTGGGTTCGAATTGTATTGCAACCACAATTGGTGCCGAAGGCTCAAAAGGAGAACTTGTTTCCATGTTATTTATATTTCTATTAACTTTTGCTGTTCTTTCCATAACAAGCTATTTATGGTATTTGTTATTTATTGCTATCTTTACAGGGTAAGAAGGCGTTTTACGGAACTGGTAAAGTTGGTCTAGACCTCTAGCTAGGGAAGAAAAAGTTGCGATATATTGATTTCCTTGTGAACCTTCAGCTTAGAGTTCCATTTCCGGAGTAGTTAGACAGAATTGGAGAATTTCAAAGAATGGAAGAAATACATTCCCAATCAGATCATTATATGTCTCCATCTTCTACAACAAGCAGTCCAGCTAGTAGGGTGCCATCAAGTAATTTTTTCTACTTGCGAAAACCTGGCGCACTTAGACAACCAATTTCATTTGAAGATTCACCTGTTTGGGATGAGACAGATATAGAGGTCAAAGTGGACGAAGGAGGTGATTCTATTAATGCTGCCTCCCCTTCCCTGTCAAAGATCAATAGTGGCTCCTTGCCATCTCCATCTTTACCTGAGAGGGAAGTTATTACAAGGAAGATTGCAGGAGCTTCTATTGCCTGGAAGGACTTGACTGTAACTATAAATGGAAAAAGAAAATACTCCGATAAGGTGGTCAAGAGTTCACATGGTTATGCATTACCTGGAACAATGACGGTAATAATGGGTCCTGCTAAGTCAGGGAAATCGACACTCTTGAGAGCCCTTGCAGGTTTTGTGGTATTCAATTCATACTCAGTTTATAGAAAAACATCCGGTTGTTTATATATGATTCTAAGCTAGTTTTCTTTCTCTTCTTTAGGAAGGTTACCTGATTCAGCGAGAATGCATGGTGAGGTGTTTGTAAACGGGACAAAAAGGCACATGCCGTATGGTTCCTATGTATGTTGTAAGCTTATACTTTCGTTTGTGGTCATGATTGTATTTTCAATACGAAAGATATATGTCTGGACTGTGGACTTTAACTTCATGTTTTTATAGTTTACATCACATTAGGTGTTTGTTCACTCTGAACTGATTTTTGGAATATTAAATCATAATCACTCTTCTAGTAATGACCACTGGTTCAGTGAGTTAATTGCCCCTGCTTTCTCTCTTTAGTTCATCGACCAATCCTTTGTTCGCTTGTGGTCATGATTGTATTTTCAATACGAAAAGATATATGTCTGGACTGTGGACTTTGACAGTTTGACTTCATGTTTTTATAGTTTACATTACATTAGCTGTTTGTTCACTCTGAACTGATTTTTGGAATATGAAATCATAATCACTCTCCTAGTAATGACCACTGGTTCAGTGAGTTGATTGCCCCTGCTTTCTCTCTTTAGTTCATCGACCAATCCTTTGGTTCTCCTACACAAAGGGATCTGTGTGTTCATTTGGCAAGAAGATGTCACATTTGAAGCAAAACATTCATGAAACTGCTTCTAATTTGGTGGTATAGTTTCATGTAGCTGATGTTTGGAAATCCCTTTTCCATTTTTTATCCCTTTTTAATAGCGCGATGAGGCTTATTCCCTGGTTGAGTTAGGAGCTGCAGGTACGAATTTAGGCCTGTGAACCCCTTCCTGTTCGCAAGCTTTAGATTAAATCATTCTTTCCATCTCAACCAACGGTCCTTCTTGCCCAAGGGGCTCTGTAAAAAACATATTTTCCATAAGTTTTGAGCACATCTCTAATCATCTACTCACATCATCCAATATAGACATTGAAAACAATAGCTCAAATGTTTAAGGTGGAGGCTAACCAACATACCCAGTGTAATCCCACAAGTGGGGTATGAGGAGGGTAGAGTATACGCAGACCTTACCCCTACCTTAGGATAAGGTGGAGGCTAACCATCATGTTAATATTAAAATACATAAAGTATGACTAGTTTATTTGGTTTGAATTTGGGTTAAAGAAGTGTTGGTACTTTTCGGCTTTTTGGAAGAAAACTTCAATTGAATCAAGTAGATTAGGAAGGGGGTTGTAGTTTTCCTTGTTTTTTCAGCTTCTGCCTTCTGACACGGAAAGTTTGTTCATTTGCCCTATGTTGACAGAGAAACTACTCTTATTGGACCGTTAACTGTGCGTGAATTCCTATACTACTCTGCTTTGCTTCAACTTCCTGGTTTCTTTTGTCAGAAAAGGAGTGTGGTGGAGGATGTTATAGATGCTATGTCACTGGGAGATTATGCTAATAAACTTATAGGTGGCCACTGTTACATGAGAGGTCTTCGAAGTGGTGAAAAAAGGCATGTCAGCATTGCCCGGGAACTTGTCATGAGCCCGCATATTTTATTTATTGATGAACCTCTTTATCATCTTGACAGGTTCTCTTCTTACTCGTTGAAAAAACACAACCATATTTATTGAACTTCATTGAGTTTACGTTGACATATTCATTAACCGTAACTGCATGAGTAATCTTCGTAGCGACTAGACTACTTGAATTAGTAGCACACAATAGCCGTTAAATTGTGTACTATGCTCTGTAGCTGCTGTAGTAGCTAACAACCAAACATTTAGTATGTTGTAGTTTTTCTGTCCAATAAAGCGTAAAAAAGTACTAATGGTCTATGTTTATTTGACGAGTTAATTAGGCATAAAGATGGATTTGCTTGTCTTGTATTGTATGCATGTGGTGATAGAGAAAGGCCATGTCATTCATTGAACTATTGAAGGATGTCAGTGAAGTTGGTATATATCAAATCATGCTGGAAGTTTATATGATTTGAAAGGTCTATTAGTATATAAAAAAGGTCAGTAATATTTCAGCATTTCTGGGTAGAACGTGTTAATATAAAAAGTCTACAAGCTTTCTTTGGGAAAGACCCACAAATGGAACTTAGGATTGCTAGCTTAGGGCATGTAGGTCTCTTCTAGGAGTTAGTTACCAGAAGAGAATGTGAAGGTGCTTTGATTGGTTTAGTACTGAAGTTCGTCTGTCATACATGAAGCATCAATTTAAGGGTTGAGGGAGAGCATATGTTTGATGGTGATTTTCTTATTTGATGGTCTGGAAATTGATTATTTTGTAGCATATTCAAAATCAACTATAGAGTTGAAGTTTCAACTGAATGAATATCCCGGTACCCTACTCTTTAAAATTTTCCTTAGTAATTCTTGCTTTTGACTTTCTACTCTTTGTGGTTGAGACTTGATGCTCTTGGATTTCTTCTACCTGTCAAAAGTAACAAACTACTCTAGTTTAGCTGATGTTTAGTCTTTGTTATGTTTAGCGTTTCTGCACTTCTGATGATGGTTACGTTGAAGAAGCTTGCCAACTCTGGCTGCACTCTGATATTCACCATCTACCAAAGCAGTACTGAAGTATTTGGCCTTTTTGACCGAATTTGCCTCCTCTCAAATGGAAAGACATTGTTCTTTGGTGAAACATTGGCTTGCTTACAGGTACTTTTACCTTGGTATGCTTCCTTACGCTGTCCATCTTGGTTCAGGTAAATCATTGATTTTTTTAGTAGTCGTGACTGCATCAAACAAAAGTACTGAATAACGAATGATATTGTTTATGCTGCAATAAGGGTTGTTTGCTTTTTCCTTTAATAAGAGAGACCCAGAAGTCGGTGTGGTTTATCTGATAAGAAAGAAGTCAATTGTCAGTCAGATGATACCCTATTTTTAGAGAAAAAATGAGCGCATGCAGTTGATTTGGCTGAAGTTCTTTATTTATTCTCATTTTGCATTAAAGGAGCCAAGAATGGTCTAGTGATATTGAAGTAAATATTTACTCAAAGTTAGGATGGTTACTCTGTGGAGCATGTCTTCTAGTGGAGATAAGTTTTGCAGGATAAGGTTGTGTCAGTAGGATATATCTGAAGTGCGAGCGTCCGGTTTGCGAAGTCCAAATTGTTGCTTAGATGCTTATTGAAAGAACATTTTCCTCCATTGTATTCTTCCCAAAAGTGTGGTAAATATACCACAATTACAAACATAATCTCAGGATATTACAAACATATTCTAGGGATATGATAGGATAAGATAAGGCTAAGATTAGGCTAATTTATCTAGGGATATGATAGGATAAGATAAGGCTAAGATTAGGCTAATTTGTTGATGACTAGAATATCTATCTACCATATTTACATTATCCTATTATTAATTATAATTATTACTAGATAATCATAATTAGTATTTTAATAATTACACATTATTCTATCACACCCCCGCAGTCGAAGCGGAAGGTCAACGTATGCTGAGACTGTCCCGAAAATCTTCAAATAGAATTAGCGGAGACCTTTTATAAATATATCTGAAATCTGATAGCGTGACGGGATATGTAAGACATACACTTGTCCACGAGCGATCTTTTCGCGAACAAAGTGAATATCTAGCTCAATATGCTTAGTGCAGTGATGGTTAACCGGATTTCCAGAGAGATAAATAGCTCTACATTTTCACAATACACCAATGTTGCCTTCAGAACCGGACAATAGAGTTTTAGCAGAAGGCCCTGAGCCATCAAGATTCAGACACCACATTGGCTACCCCTCGGTATTCTGCTTCGACACTGGATCTGGACAAGGTGGCTTGTCGTTTGGAGGACCAAGATACCAAGTTATCGCCAAAGAATATACCATAACCAGACGTGAAGCGTCTGGTGTCCGGACAACCGCCCCAATCGGCATCAGGAAACAAGGGTGGATGTCGACGACGAATATAGATTCAGGCCATAATCTAGAGTGCCCTGAATATAACACACAATGCATTTGAGTGCATGCATGTGATCCTCCATCGGGTTATGCATGAATAGACAGACCTGTTGTACATCATAAGAAATGTTTGGCCTCGTAAAAGTGAGGTATTGTAGGCCCCTGCAAGACTGCGGTAATGTCAGATCAGCATAAGGCTTGCCAGATGAGGCGCTCAACTTAAGTTTAGTATCTACCGGAGTTGCAGATTACAGGATGACACAAATGAGGCGCTCAACTTAAGTTTAGTATCTACCGGAGTTGCAGATTACAGGATGACATGCCAACACGATCAACAATCTCCGTTGCATAATTCTTTTGGAATAAAAATAAACCACCTTCATAACGTGTCACATCTATCCCTAAGAAGTAACTTAGTAGCCCTAGATCTTTCATAGCAAACTCAAATCCAAGCAGTGACATGATGGACTTGCGAAGAACATCAGATGAGACAGTTAATATAATATCATTCACATACAAAAGAAGGTAAGCAATAGATAAACAAAGAATGATCCGAATGGCTGTTAGAAAACCCAATATGCGAAACATAATCCGTAAACCTCTTGTACCAGGTCCGGGGGCCTGTTTGAGCCCATATAATGATTTTTTCAACCGACACACATGATTTGGATAAGTGGAATCTCGGTATCCCAAAGGCTGTATACTGTTTCATTTAGATCACCATTAAGGAAGACATTTTTGACATCTAGCCGATGAAGCGGCCATACTTTCGACAAAGCCAAACTAAGAGCCGTCCTTATAGTTGCTGGTTCAACCACCGGACTGAACGTCTTACTGATCAGTGTATTTTATATACACTTTTTGAGTCATTTTTAGTTAGTCTTTTACCCAATTTTGTACAAATACGTGTCGTCTTAGGATAAATTTTCTTTCTTTTGAGTCATATTGGTTAAAGTGGCTCATTGGCGGAAAAGGAGCAAAAAGAGGGCAAAAACGGAGGTTCCAGAGCTCGAAATGCGAGAAAGTGGCGAGCAGTGCAGCGAGCGGCGCGCGCGCTGCCCAGCGGGGCGAGCGCCACGGCGCTAAATTCTAGAAGGCTGAAGTTGCGCATGGCGCTGATTCTGAGAAAAGTCGATTTTGAATGAATGATGGGCGGACACGAAGGAAAATCCACTTTTCGTTTTGAAACTATAAAGGAGAACCTAGAAGCGATTTTAAGGGTTCCTTTCTTGCCAATTCACAACACATCTTGGAGTTCAATTGGAGACCTTTCTTTAGTAATTTCTTGTTTCTCTTTTACTTTATTTTGATTTATGTTGGATATTGAATTAGTTCTTGTCATGTCTATGGCTAGGAACTAATTCTAATATAGGCTTTCCATGTCAATTCACTTGAACCTTATATTTATGAATTAATGCGTGTTTGTGGTTTTCTTCTAATTGTTGAGATTTATTCAATATATGTTTTGATTGCTTGGTAATTACTTGATCATTAATTATCATAACTTATATGATTTCTAAGAAATCCGAAGGGGAGGTTGTGAATATCTTGTAGTTGGATAGACATAGGTTGAATCGTGGATGAAAATACCCGATTACTTGTGTAGCATTAATAAGGTTTTGTTCTTAATCCTCATACAGAGTCAACCTTATCAGAAGGTAGAAAGGTCTTTATCTTTGGGGTTGAGTGTTTATATAACCTTAACAGGAGTATAAAACGATTAGTAAACATGCTATCTCCAATAGAAGAAGAACCATAGTCAATTGCATTAATAAGTAAGTTAAGCGGATAGTTGAGGAGATTTGGAAGCCCTATTTCCATCATTACTGAGTAACACAACATATTTAATTAGTTTTCATAATTAGAATCATAAACAACAAATCAATTATCGGTCACCAAATAGATAACAAGGAATAGAAGTTGGTACTTGAGCACTAATCCCCGAGGACGATAACTCGGTCTTCAAAGACTATATTACTTGACTTGACACGTGCACTTGCGTTTAAGTGTGTGCATAAATCGCGCATCAAGTTTTTGGCGCCGTTGCCGGGGATTGGCGTAGTTCAATATCAATTTTATCTATTCTTAATTTCTAATTTGGTTTTTTATTTTTGTTTTTATTATTTTATTTTTGTGAAAACCAGTGTGCCGTGATCTGTTTGTTTTTGATCTGTTTCAGGCACTCAGTTTATGCGAAGGAGAAGAGGAACAGACACTCTTGTTCCCTTCAACCCAGAAATTGAGAAAACTTGTAATGCATGAGCGAAGGAACGACAAATTTCACCTCAATTGAGATAGAAAGGCGTACAAAACAACAACGGATGAATGAGGGTTAGGAGATCATCGGCTAACCAAAGAATGCCTCGGAGAGTGCGATGGATGTAGAGAGAGTTCAGTCAGCGGAGAGAAGCTTGAGAGATTACGTCTTTATCGAGGTGAGCGAACCTGAGCTTGTATTAGGCTCCCGTGATAGGATCAAATAATTTTGAGATAAAACCTGCGATTCTAAGTATGGTGCGAGAATACGGTTCGATTTGGAGGATTGCCGTCGGAGGATCCTCACGCACATAGCTAATTTTTGGAGTTGTGCAACGTTCGGATCTGATGGCGTTACTGATGACGCCGTTAGATTGAAGCTCTTTCCCTTCTCACTCAGGGATAGAGCGAAAGTGTGGTTGAATTCTTTGCCAGCAGATTCGATATTTACATGGCAAGAGTTGACACCGAAATTTTTAGCAAAGTTCTTTCCACCATGCAAAGCAGCGAAACTGAGAGGGGAGTTGAATAATTTCTATCAAGCCGATGGAGAATCATTATATGAAGCTTGGGAGAGATTCAAGGACTTGCAAAGGAAGTGCCCACACCACAACATTGAGTTGTGGAATTTGGTCCACATTTTCTATAATGGGCGAAGCGACCGAACAATTATTGATGCACGCATGAGTGGAACCTATGAGAAAAACAGCCCATGAAGCTCATGACTTATTGGAAGACATGGCCACCAATAATCATGTCACAGAGGATAAACAAGTGAGTGGTAGAAGAACAGTGGGAGTTCATGAGATTGATGCCATCACTGCCCTGAATGCCCAAGTTGCCCTTTTGACCAAGCGGTGCAACAAAATACAATGTCAGTAAATGCGGTGCAACCGCCAATGAGTTGTGAAATGTGTGGTGGTCGCATACATTCGACAGATGCCCATCACCGATCCTAACAATATCTCGATCGAGCAGCGAGTGCGGTAGGAACTATCAGAGACCCGAAACAACCCATACTCAAACACCTACAATCCGGTGGAGAATCACCCAAATTTTTCATGGAGGTGAGCGAAGCGTGAGAACGGTTTAGAGGCGATGCCAAAATCGCGGCCATTCACTCAGCCTCATCTTCTCAACAATTCGGTGGCCTGTCGGCGGAAAAACGAGGCGAGAAGCGGCTTTGTTGACACTCGCCAACTCGGACCAGTTCGCGGAGACTAGATCCTCTCTCGGGAGCTTGGAAACGCAGGTGGGGCAACTAGCAAAGCTAGCAACCAACAGGCCACAGGGTACCCTGCCGAGCAACACAGAGATGAACCATAGAGAACAATGCGAAGATGCGGTGAGAGTGGAAGCGGTTGGAGCGATGTGCACCTCGATGCGTGGTTGAGCAGAGGGTAAAGCAGAGAGAAAGAGTTGTTGAAGATCGCCCAATAGTAGAGAAAGCTCCAGAAAGGAGTACACCGAGAAGATTCCTTTCCCACAAAGATTGCAAAGGAAAGTAGTTGATAAGCAATTCTCCAAGTTTTTGGAGACATTCAGAAAGTTACATATCAACATACCCTTCATCGAGGCGTTGGAGCAAATGCCTTCTTATTTCAAATTCATGAAAGAAATTTTGGGAAAGAAGAAGAAATTGGGAGAATATGAGATGGTGGCACTGACTATCCTGCAGAAGAAATTGGCCCCTAAACTCAAGGACCCAGGGAGCTTTACATTGCCTTGCACAGTTGGCAGGGTAACATGCAATAGGGCCATTTGTGATTTGGGGGCGAGCATAAATTTGATGCCTTTGTCGGTGTTTAAGAGGTTGGAGTTAGGTGAGGTAAAACCAACCACGTTGAGCTTGCAATTAGCGGACAGAACGGTGGTGCACCCCAGGGGGAAGATTGAGGACATTCTTGTTAAAGTAGGAAAATTCTTTTTCCCTGCGGATTTCCTCATTCTTGACATGGAGGAGGATGCGGAGATTCCCATCATATTGGGGAGACCGTTCTTGGCAACAGGGAGAGCCCTGATTGATGTAGAGAAGGGAGAGCTGACACTGAGGGTAGAAAGTGAAGAAATGATGTTCAAAGTGTTCAAACACGTTATTGAACCCCCGATCATGAGCAGGTGCTTTGCAATCAGCACCGTCAGAAATTCTTGTGAGCCAGTGCAAGCCACAACAAGGGAGATAAGCCCACCAAAACAGGTACGTGATGCTGAACCTCCGCCAAAGCAGGTATGTGATAATGAACCGTCTCTTGAAAATAATTATAAGAAGAAAAATAGAAGAAGAAAAAGGCGAATGTTAAAAAAATGGATTGGTTGTGGGGTTAATCTTCCCCACACCTCTTGATTTAAAGAAGTTACGTCCGGCTAAAAGACGTTAAAGACAACGCTACTTGGGAGGCAACCCAAAGTATTTTAATTTATTTTACTTTAATGCAGTTAGTTTTCACTAAGAACAGTCTCACGGAGGTATTGTTATGTGTTGTGATGACAGGTGCAGGGCCAACAATTTGGAGGGCGAAAACTGAAGATAAGCCAAGGATTTTCAGAAAATCGGGTTAGCCGCACTGCGAGCAGGCCATGAGCGAAAAGAGCGTAGCGCGCGAGAAATTGGCGCGCTGTGAGCAGGCGCGCGCCAAAAGAGCGTAAAAGCGCAGAGATTCAGTACGGCCGCCAAAAATCCGTAAATTTTGAAGTCTAGCGCGCCAATTTCTGTGGCGCTACAGAAGTTGAAGAGTGCAGAAAATTGGGAGCCGCGGCGCAGGAAGTTCAGAAGAGTGCAGAAAATTGGGCGCCGCGGCGCCGAGGCGGAAATCCAGAAATTAAAGACGCCCCAAATCCGATTTTTCCCCAATTCCAAATCAAAACCTAAACCTTCCTCTCCACAAAAACCACGAAAATCCACACTTTACCTAAAAATCTTCTATAAACCAAACCCAAACACAACTAAAGTTCTTAAATTCCCTAAACCCTTAACCATCCTAAACAACTACCCTCGTCCCATTACCTCAAATCATCATTAGGAGCAAGAGAATCTTGAAGAACACCGTCAAAGGTAACCTTCGTCTTTTCTTGAAAGCTTTACTGTAGTCAGAGGAGGTAGTAGATTGGAGGAGGTGTTGTATCTGTGAGGGTGTGTTGGGGTGTTGAAATTGGTTGTGTGATTTCGAGGAAGGGTATACGAGGTGATGTGGGTGTTGTGCAGAAGCTTCTTAAGTGAAGTTTGGGGGTGATAGGCGTTGTAGCTGCTGATTGTTGGGTGATAGTGTTGGGTAACATTGTTGATAAAAAGGAAACGCTGCAGAAATTATCTAAAAATGTCTGCCAGAAAGAAAAGAGCTTCCACATCCACCTCAGCCCCTCAATATGATGATACTAGGTTTGTCAGCCAAAAAGCTCATGAGAGATACAAAAAACTTAGTACTAGGCCCTTAATCCCTGAAAGAGGAATGGATTATCAAAGGGAGTCGCTTGGGGAGGGGGATGTCTATGAGCCCATTCGGGCGATGATTGAGATGATGGGGTGGAAAAGATTTGTTAACCCGGAAAAGATAGCACTAATGAACACAGTGATGGTGAGAGAATTCTATGCTAACTTTCCGGAAAAGGTGGACGATAGATGCTTCGTGAGGGGACGATATGTGCCTGTGACGGCAGAAGTGGTGAATGTGTTATTGAAAACAGTTGATGTTGAAGGAGGAGAAGACGATTGGAGCTATTTTAGAACATGGTCCAGAAACTCCAACAACATCGACTGGAATGCCGTAGCAGACACAGTGAGCTACCCTGGGGCTGCATATGAATTTGCCAGAAATGGGTCAAGAGGACTGAGCAGGTGTCAGTTCAACAAAACAGCCAAGGGTTGGTTGTATTTCGTCAGTGCCCGCCTAATTCCATCAATGCACTTCACCAGAGTGCCAGAAGACAGAATCAAATTGATATATGGAATTATGTCGGGGAAGACGATTGATGTTGGGAAGGAGATAATGCAAAATATTGGAGAGACCAGCAGGTTGGTAACAACAGGTGGGTTGGGACATGGCTCACTTATTACATGTTTATGCTCCATAAATGGGGTCCCAACCCTACCCACTGATACTTATGAGAAAAACTAACTTCCTGTGTCATACGAGATATTGCACTCCTTCCCAGACCCAATCCCTCCAGCAGCAGCGAGAAGGAGATCAACACCAGCAGCAGCAGCAGCAGATGAAGATGAGCCTGAAACAGAGGCTCACTATGAGGCAGGAAGCAGCCATCAGCCATCCACAGAATCAGAACCTCCGGTTACACATGATGGAGCGGTTGCTCGAACTGCAGAAGGATGATGCAGAATTTTGACACGGTGATACAAGGACAACAAGAATTAAGGCAGAGAATTGACGAGATGAGTTCCTTGTTCAACCAGTGGTCAATGCACCGCCACCGCCACCGCCACCGCCACCACCACCACCATTTTAAACCAAGTCTGTAAGTGTCCTGTTTCTTTTATTTTCTTTGAGTCTTGCACACATTGGGGACAATGTGTGATTTAAGTTTTGGGGGGTGTCTTATTTGTGTCTTATTGTTGTAGTATGTTGAGCCTTTTTGAATTGTTTTGTGTATTTTTGAGTCATAAAAATATTTTTTTCTTTTTGAGTCATAATTGTCTGTCAAAGATCATGCATGCTGTAGTTACTAGAAACACCTAGTGAAGTAAGACGGAATAATGTAATGGAATTAGAAGCAACTATCTAAACACTTAGGTTAGATATGCCAAAAACTCATGAAATCTGTCTATTTGGGGTTTCTTGCTTGATTTGTGCATGGTTAAATGTTAAAACCTATGTGTATGATTGCTTGCTATTTGAGGCGAAATAGTTAGGATATGCATGTTAGGGAGATGACTCAGACATTTCTTTGTTAGCCAATTCTTACCACTCTTTTCTATCCCTGACATTAAAAATATTCCTAGTCAGCCCCGTTGAGCCTAAACATGAAACTTTTTCTTTGACACCCTATATTCCCACACTTGTGCCATAAGTAAAAATGTGAAACGGTTGGAATAGAATGTGTTAAAAAAGAGACAAAAAGAGTGAACAAGTCTGATGCACCCCAATAAAAAAGTAATAAGAAATAGGCAAAAGCCTAAGTTTGGGGGTGCTTGTTATTCATAATACACTTCACTCTCTCAAAACAAAAAAGGGGAAAGATAGATATGAAGTGAAAAAAGGAAATCAAAAGAAAAGGAAAAAATTGAAAAACTAAAGAGCTTATGGTACACAAAATGAGCCTAAATGCCTATTTTTACCTACCCATACCTAAGCCTACATTACAACCCTGAAAAGTCCTGAAGATCTCTTATATGCATATTCATGATTAGATTAGTGGAGAATAACAAGTAAAAATGCCATAGGATTTTTGAAATTGACATGCATAATTCAGTATTCTTACTTCCATTAAGCGTGATTAAAATGAATTTGCGAAATATCTAGTTTAATGTGTTTAGAATGCTAAAAATTCATGCTATATGTTCCTGCATATTATTCTGCTAATCTTCATGTTTTTCTAAGTAACACCAATGCAGCAAAGTGATCAATGTCGTTGAGTCTTCTATTTCTCTTTTTTTCCTTGAGTCTTTATTTCTTTCTTTTGATCTCGAGGGCGAGCAAAAGTTAAGTTTGGGGGTATTTGATCGGTGTATTTTATATACACTTTTTGAGTCATTTTTAGTTAGTCTTTTACCCAATTTTGTACAAATACGTGTCGTCTTAGGATATATTTTCTTTCTTTTGAGTCATATTGGTTAAAGTGGCTCATTGGCGGAAAAGGAGCAAAAAGAGGGCAAAAACGGAGGTTCCAGAGCTCGAAATGCGAGAAAGTGGCGAACCAGCCTGAACAGGCACAGCGCGCGGCCTCCTCCAGGCGAGCGCCACGGCGCCTAAATTCCGAAGGATCGCAAAGTTGCGCGCGCCAGCTGCAGGGCTGGCGCCGACGCAGGAAAAGTCGATTACCGAATGAATGATGGGCGAGCACGAAGGAAAACCACGACTGCTTTTGAAACTATAAAAGGAGAACCTTAGAGCAGTTTTAAGGGTTCCCTTTTTTGCCAATTCACAACACATCTTGGAGTTCAAGATTGGAGACCTTTCTTTAGTAATTTCTTGTTTCTCTTTTACTTTATTTTCAGTTTATGTTGGATATTGAATTAGTTCTTGTCATGTCTATGGCTAGGAACTAATTCTAATATAGGGCTTTCCATGTCAATTCACTTGAACCTTATATTTATGAATTAATGCATGTTTGTGGTTTTTCTTCTAATTGTTGAGATTTATTCAATATATGTTTTGATTGCTTGGTAATTACTTGATCATTAATTATCATAACTTATATGATTTCTAACCGAAATCCGAAAGGGGAGGTTGTGAATATGCTGTAGTTGGATAGACATAGGTTGAATCGTGGATGAAAATACCCCGATTACTTGTGTAGCATTAATAAGGTTTTTGTTCTTAATCCTCCTCTAGAGTCAACCTTATCACCGAAAGGTAGAAAGGTCTTTATCTTTGGGGTTGAGTGTTTATATAACCTTATGCGAGTATAAAACAGATTAGTAAACATGCTATCTCCAATAGAAGAAGAACCATAGTCAATTGCATTAATAAGTAAGTTAAGCGGATAGTTGAGGAGATTTGGAAGCCCTATTTCCATCATTACTGAGTAAAACAACATATTTAATTAGTTTTCATAATTAGAATCATAAACAACAAATCAATTATCGGTCACCAAATAGATAACAAGGAATAGAAGTTGGTACTTGAGCACTAATCCCCGAGGACGATAACTCGGTCTTCAAAGACTATATTACTTGACTCGACACGTGCACTTGCGTTTAAGTGTGTGCATAAATCGCGCATCACTTACCGCAAATCACACCAACCTGTTGTGTCTTCCCATCACATACAAGATGGGCTTTATGCCCTTCAAAAGTACCATTAGATTTTTCTTTGTGACTGACATAGATCGAATCACATTAGCATTAGTGGGACGGGGGATCAACTCCCCCGTCCCACATCCTATTTTTAATAAAAGCATTAAATTCATCATCGATAGCCATTTTCCAATTCGGGTCATTAAGAGTAGACACAAGATTACGAGACAATAGTGATTTTGTAACAAGGGTGTGAAGGCTATACTTTGTGTTGAGTTTGACAATACCGTGTTGACTACGTGTGACATGCCGCTGTACCGTAATGGGAATTGGGCCAGCGTTGGGGACGGTACAGCCTGACAGTGGGCATTGAATTGGGCTGTGACCCGAGCCACTGCCAGGTAGTGGACTGTTTGGTGTTGGGATGCTTCATGCTTGATAGTGGACTGTTTGGTGTTGGGCTCATGCAGTGAGGTCCAAACCGGTGGGAAGTGGTAGGCTGCATTTGGGCTACTGTATCTGGGCACAACTTACCCAAATTTTCTGTGCTGTCCAAAACAGTAGATGTGGGACGGGACAAAAAATGTGAGGCCAAATACGAGTGTATGCCATCATCATCGTAGGTAGCCTGGACTCATGCAATTTGGTAAATGGGAAAGTTGCTTGATCAAAGATTACGTGACGACTCACAATGATTTTATTGGAGGATATGTCGTAACATTTATAACCTCGATGATTGGAGCGATAGCCCAAAAAAACACAAGGAGTTGACCGGGGTTGAAGTTTGTTGATTGTGATGGATGAAATAAGAGGATAGCATAAGCACCCGAACACCCGTAGATAAGAGTAATATGGGTCCCTTAGGTATAATATTTTTAGAGGGGCTTGATAGGACATGTTTTTGTTTGGAAGTATGTTAAGTAGATAGGTTGTCATTTGTAGTGCGTGATGCCAAAATGAAGGTGGTAGAGCGGCATGGGCAGGGGATGTTCTAATAATGTTATTGATTGTTCGGATTTTCTTTCCGCCTTTCCATTTTGAGAGGATGTTTAAGGCATGAAAGACGAAAATTTAAACCATTTCCATTGCAAAAATCCCAAAAAGACCCATTGTCAAATTCCCTCTCATTATCACATTGAATATTTTTAATATCTCGTTCAAATTGATTTCGGATGAATGCTCTAAAATTGAGAATTGTGAAAAAAACTTGTGATTTTTTAGACAATGGAAATGTCCACAAAAAATAGAGTAATCATCTAGCATGAGTAAATAATATCGATGGCCCGTAGAGCTCAAAACGAGAGAAATCCAAATATCACAATGGATAATATCAAAAGACATAAGTGTGCATGAAGTAGAAGGAATGACAATTTAACATGTTTTTCAAGTGGACATGAACGACACATATTGGAATTACGTGTTTGAGTACATGAAATAAAATTATTTTGTTTAAGGGAGGCTAAAACCGGTTCTCCCGGATGACCCAAACGTGCATGCCACACTGAAGGTGCTAAAGCTGCAAAGGTTGATGGTAACTTGGCTCGATGATTTGGTGTGGTGATTGGATATAGCTCGTCCTGACTATCACATCTCTTTAGATGCATCCCCGTCTGAAAATTCTTCACGAAAAATCCAAAATGATCAAAATCTAATAGACACCCAATTATCATTAGTAAATATTCTAACCGAAACCAAGTTTTTAATCAATTGTGGAACATAAAGGACATTCTTTAAAGTTAACGGTGGGTTTGGTGGATATAATTTGGTAGAATCATAACCACGAATTGGAATAGAATGACCATTTCCGACAATTATACCATTATTTTTCTTCAGGACGAGAGATTACCTTGGAAGGACGTCATATGAGACGTTGCTCCGGTGTCCATATACCAATTTGCGTCGGGTGGATTAAGTCCGAGAGTGTGCATGGCGGACTCAATATGAGTTGAACTAGCCATTGTCGAATGGGCCTCCTGCCACTGGTTCGACAATGGCCCAAATTTTGAATTTCCACGGCTGTTGGTGCTGGGCCCAAATCTAGTTGGCAGTTTGCCTTGGACTAGCCCTGGCCAATTTCCAGTAGGAAATGGGCATGGTGGCACAACCCAAGGCCACTGCCAAGCCCAATGTGGTGGTACACTGCCCCACTGACCTCGGGGCTGCCATTGCTGGCCGGAATTGGACTGCTGGCCGCCAGTCTCGCCACCGTCAGAATTTCGGTGGCCTCCACCCTTGTAACCACCGTGGCCACCACCACAATTTTTACCACAATTTCGTTCTTTTTGTCCCCGGCTTGTTGGCAAAGGATCAAAATTTGTAGAAGTTGCATTTGACGAGGCGGCAACCATGACAGATTTTGATACGGTTGCGGTCTTTTTGGCGAAACCCGTCTCTTCAAGAATAAGCATAGAGCGGGCTTGGTAAAATAGTGGTAGAGGATTGCTTTGGCGAATAAGTGTACCCACTCCACTATACGCGTCGGTTAGGCCGACAACCAATTGTAAAACCAATCGATTGTTAGTAACCGGCAACGCAACGTTCTTGAGTTGATCCGATAACACTTTGAGGCGTTGAAATAATCGGATGCATTTGGAAAATCCGCCATGTCTATGGTGGAGAATTCTTGTTCAAGAGTGACGGCTCGGGAATTCTTATTATCTTGAAAGATATCCCGTAAGCGATTTCAAGCCTCCATCGCCGTGGAATCGGGTTCCATAATTGTATGCAACAAATCGCTTGAAATAGTTGCATAAATCCACGAAAGATTCGTCGCATCAAGGGTGATCCATAACTCTTTTTCATCGTCGGTGCTTGGTTCTTTTTCCTTACCTTTTTCCGGTGGGATTATGCGATGAATAACCCGGTGGGAGCGGCAACAAATTTTAAAAGCTCGGCCCACGTTGCGTAGTGAACATTTTCCATCGCAAGAGTGATGGAAATATGAGTTTTGATATTGGAAATTGCAAGAGCGGGATGAAATGTGGACTTAGCGTCGGACATTGTTGCCGGAAAAGAAAAAAAAAAGAAAAAATAGTCGGCCGGTTGAGGGTGGAGGGGTTGCCGAATTGGTGGAGGTTAGGTTAGGGTTTTTTCCTCTCTTCTCTTGATACCATTCCTCCATTGTATTCTTCCCAAATGTGTGGTAAATATACCACAATTACAAATATAATCTCAGGATATTTTAAACATATTCTAGGGATATGATAGGATAAGATTAGGCTAATTTGTCTAGGGATATGATAGGATAAGATAAGGCTAAGATTAGGCTAATTTGCTGATGACTAGAATATCTATCTACCATATTTACATTATCCTATTATTAATTATAATTATTACTAGATAATCATAATTAATATTTTAATAATTACACATTATTCTATCACTTATTTCCCAATAAAGGTCCCTATAGCTTCTTATACAGTATCCTTACAAACTGGAATAAATTAACAAGTTCAATTTGTTGGTTTCTGACAACGAGAAAATTGTTTAGAGAAATACTGGTGAGTGGTGACAAATTTTCCAAATGGATTAAATGTTTCAGAATTCATGGATGGTGGTTGGAAGAAAGAAAAGGAGTTCCTCTGGAAAATCAGTCAATATTAATGGGGACTCAGACTGGACAAACTTACTTAAGGGGGCATGGAGGAGGATTAGATCACCAAGCATGTGCACAATTATGAAATACTACTAGAAGTAAATAGCACTTGAGATGT
Organism: Przewalskia tangutica; assembly: GCA_029844215.1. Taxonomy (NCBI): domain Eukaryota; kingdom Viridiplantae; phylum Streptophyta; class Magnoliopsida; order Solanales; family Solanaceae; genus Przewalskia; species Przewalskia tangutica. The sequence continues at coordinate 12,654,240 of CM056729.1, read as the reverse complement.
TTAATTTCTGGTCATTATGTTTTGAATCAATACTCTGTTCTTATTGTTACTGATTGTTAGAGACTAACATATCATTTAATTGTGAAGCATTTCTCAAATGCTGGATTCCCTTGCCCAATTATGCAAAGTCCTTCTGATCACTTCTTGCGTGCTGTAAACACAGAATTTGACAGGATTATTACGATGTGCAAAAGCTGGCAGGTATTTGCTTATAAGCATTCAAAGCTCTGCCTTTTTTATCGCTTTAAAAACTCAATTATAGTGGTTAAAGATAGTGATTGATTTGTTGAAAATTGTTAGGATGTTGGAACAGTTCTAACTTCTAACTCAGCTCATTGTGCTACCTCTTTTCTTCATATTCATGCTATTGTTTTATTGTGCTGCGGAAAGCTCTTTGAGAAAGGAACAGGGATTTTCTTTTGTTACACAACGCAAAATGAAAGTTCAAAGATTCTCGCCTGTTCTCTGGCTACCCTATCCCCTCCCCCTCTCCAACACAAAAAGGAAAGATGTTCCTTCAAGTTTGTGCTTTTGTCATCTCAACAGGATAACCATGGAGACTTATCATCAGTGACCATGGATACTGCCGTTGCTATACGTACCATTGAAGCAACTTATAGATCATCGGAAGACGCTGCTGCTGTTGAATCAATGATAATGAAGCTTACTGAGAAGGTACGTTTATCATAGAAAAAGAGAGTATGTTTGTAATAACGAAACTTACCGAGAAGGTATGTTTTTTCACTGTTGTCACTTATGACATCATGTTGTAAGTACTAAATAATTTCTTTTTTCCTTTACTTGTTGATGTAAAATCACCTTCCATTCAATAGACTATTGACTTTGCTCAATCTTTCTCCAAAAACTTTTCGAAGTGTCAACTGAAGATCTAAGCAATGCATACTTTAATGTGACCACTAGATACTAGGAAGTATTCCCATTCTTGATATGAACCAACTACATATGTAAGTGCTTAAGCCCGTGTGCTCTGGGTAGTAATATAATTTGAGCATTCTGTTGAAGGATGCTCGTGTTGGCTTTGGTTTGTTTTAAAAGCTACTAATTTTAGTTCCTTGGTCAGTGTTTACCAGAAAAATCAAGCTATTGTTTTAGTACCACATAAAGAGTTATTTATGCCAATGTCTAAGTTAGAGTTTCCTCTAATCTTTGTTTTTTGCAATACCAAAGTTCTTTAACAGTAGATGCAATTTGGCAACCTTATGAAGTATTTTTAAACTCGATGCATTAATCCCTCTATTCCAAAAGAATGACGGAATTTGGAATAAGAGGGTCATATGATTTAGTTTCCGTCTATTTCATACATTGATTTCTAATCTTTTGTAAGAATAATTTGTCTATTGAGAAACTACACAAAAAGTCTATATTAAAAAAAGAAGAATAAAAAACTACATAGAAGTACTGTAAGTCACAATCTTTTATAATTAAAACTAGTTCAAGAAATATTTGATAAAATTATTGTCAAGTCGAAAAACAGTGTCTTAGAAAGCCTTAGACTGTTCACTAATAAAAGTTTTAGTAGTCAAACGATCATATACTTACTGCCTGAGCTTCAATATTGGCTCTGATCTCTTGCATTTCATCCTTACAGGAAGGTCCATCTCTCAAAAGAAAGGGAATGGCAGGAAATGCAACACGAGTTGCAGTTTTGACTTGGAGATCTTTATTGATTATGTCAAGGGAGTGGAAATATTATTGGCTAAGGTTGATTCTTTATATGTTTCTTACCCTTTGTATTGGCACTGTGTTTTCTGGATTGGGGCATTCCTTGTCGTCTGTCATGGTAAGCTAATAACTAAAGAATCAAACACGTCTCTTTCTTTTTGCATATGTCTAATTCAGTAGTCCATCCATATGATGTTTGTGCACCAGACCACGTTTTTCTGTTTACACAGTCCATGAAATAATCATGGAGTGAGTTGATATTCCTGTTTGATTTTTTATTCCTCATGGTAAATATCTGCCATTACTTGCTCTTGTTTCCAGTATGCAAACTATGACGTTTTTCTTGCCATGCAGACAAGAGCAGCAGCAATATTTGTATTTGTTTCATTCACCTCTCTGCTAGGCGTCGCCGGTGTACCTTCACAGTTGATAGAGATCAAGGTGATGTCCAGTAACTTATTCGTGTTTCTTCTGGATAATGCCCAAGCATGCTTCTATGAAACTAATTATATGTGAACTTCACATTTGAATGAATTCAGTACATGTGTATATTTAAGTGTTAGTTTCTCATATGGTCACTAAACTAATGGTTATTAACTCAGAAAGTCACCTTCTTGATTCCAATTTGCTTTAACAAAGAAAGTGACTTTCTGAGATAATAACTATTAGTTGAGTGACCATCGGAGGAATCAACTCGTGTATTTAAGAACCAAGGGTTGTTTTGTAGGCTGAGAGTTGGCTATACACCTTCTTATGGCCACTTGGTATGCCAAGTACATCTAGGTCTTGTATTTTGTTCCTCTGCAAAATAGAGTATTTAGATAGTCCCTTCAAACCGAGTAAACTTTTCAATTTATCATTGGTTTCAATTCATTCTTACTTGCTCTTTAGAAAGTTTGATACGGTTATCGCCCTGATAATATGCTGTTGTTAGTGTCCTCATCCAGTTTAAAAACCAACATAATCAACATTTTGATGACTTGCAGATATACACCAGTGAAGAATCAAACAAGCATTCTGGAGCATTTGTTTTCCTACTTGGGCAGCTTTTTGCCAGCCTCCCTTTCTTGTTTCTCATCTCCATTTCGTCAAGTTTGGTCTTCTATTTTCTTATTGGGCTGCGGAATGAGTTCAGCTTGCTGATGTACTTTGTGCTGAATTTCTTTGCGTGTCTGTTGGTAAATGAGGGGTTGCTACTGCTTGTTGCTTCCATTTGGCAAAATATCTTCTGGAGCATCTTAAGTTTTTTGTCCATACATGTAATTTCTGCCTTAAATCTTAATTTGAAAGAGAAGATTTACTGTAGGATGAAATTAACAATACGTGATTTTCCTTTCCCTTTTGGTTATTGTCATATTCCATTGATTGGAAAATATGTAGGATTGTGGCTGTGTGTTTGTACTTTGTCAGAAGGGTCAATTTTTTCTGAAAAGGGGAATTGAGGAAGTTGGGCATCTGAAATGTTTGTGATTCTAGTGTTATATAGGATACTTTTAGTAGGAGTATTATTTAATTATCAGTTAATGTTGAGTTGAGTCCTAACTTTTTCATCCAATGGCGATCATCTCTCGTGTTTCAGGTGATAATGATGTTTTCCGCTGGCTTTTTTAGAATCAGAAGTGCTTTGCCTGGACCAGCATGGATGTACCGCATTTCTTATATTGCTTTTCATACCTACTCTATCCAGGCAAGTTTGTGACTTGGCTTGAATTTTATTAAGTGTATGTTCTTGATTACTGGTTATCTATCAGGAAAACTATATTAATAGATTTCTTTTACCAGGGATTGTTGGAGAACGAGTACATCGGAACTTCTTTTGCAGTCGGGCAGGTGAGAACCATATCCGGTTATGAGGCTCTGGAAAATGTATATGATATATCCGATGACAGTAACTCTAAGTGGAAAAATTTACTGATGCTTTTTGTTATGGCTGTTGCATACAAAGTTCTTGTATTTATTCTGCTGAAATGCTGTATCTGGAAAAACCTCTCTGTCCACAAACTTTTCCTGTGTAGCCAAAATACAAAGAATCACAGATAGATGCTATACTATAGCAACTTCTGTTTTCAGTTTCTTGGGTTCTATTGCTTATCAATTTAGCAATTTAGAGCATGGGCATCAAATCTTGGAGCTGGTATCAAAGTTTGAATTCTGTTATGCCTAAATAAGAGGAACATTAGATCTAATTTTTCTTCTTATTCATGGTTCCGTACGTCTCTACACAGGTATCAGAAATTCGGAGAAACTATTTTCACTAAAAAGGTGAGGAAAAAAGTCATGGTTCTTTCAATTCCGCATCCGGGGAAAAGCAGCTTCCGCTAAAAACTCTTCTTTCACTTGCGCGCTGAAACTATTTTCCTATAAATATTTCAATTTTGATTCCTCATCACTTTGTTTCCATCAACACTTGCAAGCCTATCCCCACGGACTTGGTGTGAGTCACACGTAAACATAAGAATAAAAAGTTTAGTTAAGCTAATAGCTCACCTACGCATTAATATGAACATACTTGATATATGTAGTAACTATTATTGTACTGCAAGTATTGAGCTGCCAAGAAAGACTATTCTCTGATGAATGGAAAAAGATTTATGCATTCCTAAATTACATATATCAGGAAAAAATATTGCTTGAAAAGTAGTAATGTTCAAATCATTTGTTTAAAAATAGCGGAAACAAATTTTCAGAAAGTTCTTATAGTTTTTGCTAAAATGAAAAAGATGGAGCAATTTTTTTCCTACCAAACATCATCTGGAAAAAGTGAAAACTACACTTCTTTGTCTTTAACCAGGGTCTCAAGTTCGAGTCCTCCTAAATATGGAGTCATGGGTTTGGATTTAGTCAGGATATAATGCGGGTACCACGAAAAAAAATTGCTCCACCAATGATGTTTTTCACTTTTTGCAAAGGTTGAAAACATTTCCTCTGTTTGAATGAAATTACTCCCTCCGTTTGCTTTTGGATAGTCAAACTTTCTAATTTTGATTGTGTGTTAGAATATAAATTTTTTAATTTTTTTGAAATAAAATTTATATATTTGAAAACTATGTAACTATAAATCACCATAATTAATAATTTAAAATATATATTAAAAAGTTACCGTGAAAAACTAACTATTTGACTCTGAAAAAATGAAAAGTGTCATCTCATGTCAACGTCATCGTTTGTGACCGGCGAGAGAGCACTCTTCATTGGTTGGATTATCTTCTCCGTCCCGCAATCTCTCTCCGTCGATGCCTCTCCTTCTCACTTCTTCAAAACCAGGTTCATTTTACTGCAATTATTATGCCCTACACTGTTTAGTCATTTTTTGTTGGGCCGGGCCGGGCCGAAATGTGAGAGATAGAAGAGCTTGTGAGTGAAACATGTGAAGTTGCAATCACTAGGCTGCAATCTGCATCTTCAATTTACGCTTTTATGTAGTAACTTTTTTTTGCTTTGATTTGTGTTGTGGTTCGATTGATTGAAAATTTGGGGTTGAGCAGGGCTAACTTATGAATTGAGTGTTTTAGTTTTTGTTTCCTTGTACTGTTTATTTTAGGAAATATTACACGACTTGACAAATATTTAGATTGTATTTACGATAGATAGAGTTTGAAGAAAAATTATGAAATGTAACTACATTTTGGTTTCTTGTAGCAAATACACAATACACACATGTAACTATATGCGCTGATACAATATGTGTTGGTAGAACTCTTTCAGCCGAGAACTCTTTCGTGCATTTTCAGCTGATAGAGCTTTTAGCTGATAGAGTTCTTTCACGCGATTTCAGATGATACAATATGCACTGATACAACTTATAATGGGCTGAGCTGATACCCGCCGCCTGATACAACTCTTTCGCTGATAGACATTTTGTAAATACGCAAACCGTAGCTACCTTTCGTAATTATACTATAAACTATAGCTATTTATGAAATTTTATCTTTTATATAGTCTGGTACTGTTTTTCAGGCCTGGCGCTTCATCAGGCATATTTTTGGGGAAAGTAACGCTGCCCGGGCTTATGGTATCAAAGTTGATTCAAATGTCAAGAGCAGTATCTTTAAATCAAGTTGGAAGTGAAGGTAGAAAACTCTTATGTTTTTTTAGAGCTGATTCTCACTTGATTTTGGCTTGTCTGAGACAGAAGTGCAAAACCTAGTGTCAGCTTAATTAAAGTAGAACAATATATAGACATATATAATTACAGAGGACATAGCATAGCGTGTTGAATATATCAGCGTGTCAATATCATCGTCCTTCCTAAACTGAAGTCGAAATAATGTCGGCACACCCAAATCTAACAGACAAATTTGTGCTCAAGAAATCGCAAAATTAATTTTAAATGCTGCAAGGATAACTTAAGCGGTAGTGAACTTGTTGTCAGATTCATTTCAATTCTTTGTTCACCGATGTTGGACCCTCAAATTATATTGTCCACGCTCCAGTTAACGAGGTTTGGGCGTGCGGTGGAGTGTTACATGAACTTGAACAATCTTCACCCTACAAGCTAGCTTTTGGGGTTGAGTTAGACTCAAGATTCATTCTTTATAAAATAATTCCAAACTTTCTTTATTAGGCCCTCCAACTGGGGATATTCTATCAAGAAAAATAATGCAATAGTTGCTTCCAAGAAAACACTTTCAAGTACTCCTAGTAGTACAACAAGTAATAGTGATACACCAAATAAGAGTAATTATAATAATACTAAACTTTATGAATAGATATATAAATGGACTCGTGTTTAAAATTAATTGGCTCATGATTCAAAAGTTGTTGTAGCGTCGACATTATTCAAATGCATTCTTTTTGGACATTTTTGAAAGAGATAGGTTAGGTTAAGAACCGTCGTAAAAACAAGAAGAAAGAAAAGTATTGATATTTATAAGACTGTCTAACATTTTCACATTATTGGTCAGAATTAGTTAAATCCAACGATTAGTTACTTACAATATTTTTGAACAATGGTGTTGGACGAAACATCTTACTGCTATCTTCATTGTATGTGATGTGGTATCAATTGCACCTGGTAGTTTATTATTGAACAATGGAATGTGATCCAAAGATAGTGGCTCAGTGACCATTAGTCAAATTTGTGATCTTAGGGTCACAAGTTCGATCCTCGGCGGATACGTTCTCCGGGGCATATGCCTTGTATTAAAACCTGGTAGCTTAATCGCGCGGACATGTTACAGTGTGGGTTTGATACTCCCTCAGACAATCCCTGTTAGGGGGTCGGACCTTGTAGCATTGATCCATTGGTGGCGATCAGACACTGAATGCGGGACGCACATCCCACGATTTATCTGACGGTGGCGGCTAAGGTCGGGTTTCATTCGTCTCCAGAAGCATAGTATCAGTACTTGTGCAGGTACTAGAGATATGGGTACTAAGGTCACCCCGAGACCTAGATTATCAAAAAAAAAATGGAACGTGGGTTGGTGATTCTGCTAAAAAAAAAAAGAGTAAACAGAGAAGGAAAAAAAGAAGAAAAGGAAAGGATTTTTTTATTCCAAGTGGAAATTAGACTGCTTACCTAAGGTGATACTATTGCTAAGAAAGGTCAACTTTAATGGGGACACTTCCTAAAATAATTATATCCAGAAAACAATGGTCATTGATCAATCAATCAAATCGTAAGCCACCCTACCATCCATTATAGGATTATTAAAACTATATATGAGAGACAAACTCTTCCATTGCCGTGATAGCCGTCTGAGTTTTTTTTCTTTCTTTTTTTGAGTTTTAAGTTAACTATCCTTCATCACGGGATTAACTTTTCCCCTTTTTCTTTGCTAGTTTTATATTTATAGGCATTCGATCCTAGAAATTCACAAGCCGACTAATCTGAATTTATTTCAGATAGATCCACGGTTGAATTCTTCGTATCAGGACGTTCTCAATTTTTATAAAAATGAACGTGATGATTGAGTGTGTTTTGCTAACTAGTTGATGATAGTTTAGATAAGAAATGTTCACCTAATAGTTTAGATATGAAACTCAAATAAAAAGTGATACGTCAAGTGTATTTTTGATCCTTAACTATAAATTTTTATTAGTGAAAGCTCATTATCAACTCGCATATTATGACCGAATCTTGCAAACAGTATCTGACTTATTGAAGAACAGTAGATGCTTGACCAATTGTGTTCTGATTCTTGCATCATGATATGATAGGCAACTCTTGACTTTAAATTAACTACTTTAACATCTTTTTCTGAGTTCTAAATAGATAGGCTGAAGTATAAGGCAACGGGAAAGCAGGGGCTGGCACAAAAACATACTCCCTCCCTTCCAATTTATTTATTTTGGTTTGACTCCAGGCTAAATTTTAAAAAAATAAAGAAGATTTTTGAAACTTGTGATTTTAAATTAAAGATGTGTGTCATGTATTAAAATATTCTTTGAATCTTATGATCTTAAATATGTCAGGTAAGATGTTGGATGTAAAGATTAGTAATAGAAATTAACATTTTTTTAAAACTTATTAAAAAGTAAAGTATGAAAAATAATTTGAGATACAAGGAGTAGTACTTAAAAGAGTACTTACAAGTTATAAATGATCATGATATAATTACATCATCACTAGCTACAAAAAAAAGAAATGCACAAAAGAAAAGCTAATTCTGTGGAAGCAAAACAGAAGCTTTTCATTAATCATCCACACAAGTACACAAATCAACCCCAGAATCCTATATTTGTCTTGATATCATCATTGAAGAAATACAAACTATTGTTATTACATCCATTTCCATGGCTAGAGCTACTAATCAGCTCCTTAACTTCTTCAATATTATCATACTGGAATTGACTACTTTGAAAGTTGTTCCCAAAATATCCATTTGCCTTTTGATCATCACCTCCATAATTACCATAATTATCAAGAGTAAATTTTTGAGTTTCTTCTAAAGCAATTTGACCCATTTCCTCTTGCTTAATTTCTTTTCCATGGCTAATTTGGTTGCAACTTCCATCAGATGAGGAACAACTTGCTTGCATGGGATTCATTAAACTCTCTTGATGACACTGAAAATATGAATATTGATTTGCACCTAATTGAAAGTGCATGTTATTATTGTTGTACATGAAATTTGGCTGGACTAGTGGAATGGGCTCCAGATATGAATCTCTAAAAAGACTTGAAGGTGGTGTTTGAAGAGTTGGAGGAGGAAAGAATAAATTAGGTGATTTAATTCTCTGGTTAGATGATGAATGAATAAAACCCATGAGCTTCTTCTTGAGTTTTGTGTTCCAATAGTTTTTTATATCATTGTCTGTCCTTCCTGGTAATTGAGTCGCTATTATTGACCACCTGACACATAAATGTATGATTTAAGTTATATATATTGACCGTATAAATAACTTTTACTCTATCAATTTATACGGTATATTAGTCGCCACCTTCAAAATAGCCGAGAGATGTATAATATATATAATATGTGTATATATGTATGCAACCGTATACAATTAGTGTATAATATATGTATACTGACTAACAACTATAAATATTTTTCGTCGAGATGCCAAATATATAACTTCCCTTTAATTAACCATCTACAAATTGGTTATTACTGTATTTATTAGATTAATATATCAGACTTGTTACTAAGAGTTACATATTGTTATAAATCAGCTTAACCTATAATGTATATAAACTGTCAGTACAGGAAAATTTGAACTCAAACTCATAAGATATAGGAGTGTTAACTATTAACTAAGTTCCATCCAGATAATTGAATATATAATAAAAAAATCCTCAAGAAGAAAAGATTAGAATAGTTTAACATTTTTTTAGTGTGTCCTAACAGTTGTATATATGCATGTAATTAAGGACTTGATCCAAGATCTAAACCTGGCATGCATGCAGAAGAAATGTACATAAATGGCAGAATCTTCAGTGAGAACTCAACACATTATTATTATTTTTCCTTTTGAGGCTTATTTATCTTTTCCTTTTTCTCCACCATTGGGGTTCTTCTTTCCATTTTTAATAGTTTTTTTTTTCAGTCTCAAAGTCAAGAAAACACATGATAATTTGAGAAATTTGAGGGGCATCAAAGGTAGCACATAATTTAGTAACCAAAACAGTAAAGAAATGAAAAGAGTTGTCACATAAATTTGACCTATATAAAAACTTTTCTACCTGCTTCCAATGCTGGCATACAAGCTGCATATAACTCTATCTTCTTCATCAGAAAAGTCACCATGTTTGATATTAGGCCTTAGATAATTTAGCCATCTCAATCTGCAACTCTTCCCACATCTCTTTAATCCTGATCCAAAACCATAATCTCATCAAAGTTAATTAATTCAACAGCAAATATAAAAGAACTTCATTTCCACATAGTCATCAACACACAGTCGGAGCCAGAATTTGAACTATTGGTTCTAAATTTTCGGATATACATAAGTAGATTTTTTAATACAGATATAGAGTTTGAACTAAAACTACTGAATTCAGCCGAACTGTACATTGATCTTCTAGCTCCGCCCTCTAGTCATCAACACACATAGGGAGAGAGAGATAGAAAAAGGGGATGAAATTAAAAGACATAATTTAATTTTCTTACCAGCTTTTTGAGGAAGAGCAATCCAATTTCCACCAGTTCCATATTTTTCAATGAATTCTTTAAGCTTAGCATCTTCTTCAGGTGACCATGGTCCTCTCTTTACATTATTCTTATCACAACATGGAGCTCTCCCCATTTCTTCTCTCTTCTCTCTATTTCTAATTATGTTTGTTTTTGAACATTTTCTTGGAAGTTTTCTAGCTTTGTTCTCTTTCTAGAGATGGACAAGGTCTCTACCTTGTTCTGTTATTGTCTTATATTAAGAGAGACTTGGGATTTAAAACAATAAATAATTCAATTGATTTTTTTATTATTTGGCATTATGTGTTTACCTTGAAGTTCAAGGATCCCAAGTGTTTTATGTGTTCAAATAAAATAAAGCTGATTAACTAATTGATGGCTGTAGCTGGATTAATATGATCATGAATATTTTGACATCTTCCGGACTATATTAATTGTAACTATTTTTAGGAACTAGACTAATCAGATGCTAAAAGCCTTTGTTTTATTAGTCAGTGTACATTAATAGAATATCAAAGCTATCTAACAAAAATAATACTTACACATATGGGTAAAAACAATATGTCCCCTAAATCACACGCGTAACATAAAAGGACAAATACAAGAGACAAACTACAAATGTGACCGTGTGTATAGGGGGAGGTGTTAGTATCCTGTTAAGTGTCCCACCTCGATCCCAACAAATAATATCATAGCCAATAATTCAACGAGTTGAAGATGACTCAAGGCGATCGGTTCAAATTAAGATGCAATCAATTTTATAATAATAAAGATTTTATCTAGAGTACTACATGTGAAGAAGAACTTTTAGCCATATTTTTAAAATTCCTATTGTTGCATCTTTAAAAAAAAAGTAAAATAATTTTAAATCAAATTTTTAATTCATAATATTTTTAACCATGACAAGCAACAATGATGAGTGTGAAAAAGAAGAAAAAGAAACAAGATTAATTTGCCAGAAAATCAAGGCCAAAAAAGGAGATTTGTTAGTGTTTTGCTCTGATTTTCTTAACTTATTTGGATTTTACCTTTTTTGAAGGAAAGGCAGAGAATTTATCATAATTAAGTTTACTTTTCCCAAAAAGAAAATATAAACCTTTAATTTAAGTAACCCTTATCTTGAAGAAAAAGTTTGAACTTCTATAAATTGAAGATTCGTCTTTCTGAACATAACACAATAATATACACAATGTAGTCATTAAAGATTTGTTTAGGAGGAATTTTTTCTCCCAATAATTTTTATGATTTTCTTTTATATTAGTTTTTCATATGTAGGTCGATTGATCAAACTCATATCATAAAAAAAAATTATAATTTTTTTTGTTGTCTGATTTATCGTCATTCAAGATTTACAATTGTTAGCTTCCGCATGACCCTGATTATTTCGATCTCAACATGTTGTAGGAGTAATATAAATTGCCATGGTTTCTTCATTTCCATTATTTTCTTTTTCGAACTATTTTTCGTCGAGTCGAAGGTTTATTGGAAACAACATCTCTATTTTCAAGGTAAAAATAAGGTTTGCGTACACTCTACCCCAGATCCCATTTTATCAAAATATACTAGGTATATATTGTGAGTTACAATTGCAGTACAACAATTACAACAATTGAATGGTTACAATGAAACGGGAATGTAAACAACTATTACAAAGATTACAATATGAAAATGAGAACAAAGAAAGGGGTTTGTTGAGTCGAGTGATATAGAACTTGTCCTTAAGACAATATTGTCTCATACAAATTCTTTAACGGTGATTGGCAACTTGTCTCCGAAGATAAAATAGCAACAAACAATTGAGCAAAGGAAACTCAAATGTTTACTAAAAGAAGAATCTTTTGAGTGTGTGAAAGAAAGTTAGAGAGGAAGGAATACTCAAAAATTTCTGATTGCAAGTGTGTTCTTCAATTGAGTCAAGGGTCTCAATTTATAGTGTTATGAAGATGATTTTCCAACTAGTCAAGTAATGACTTTCAATAGCCATGTAATGACACTTATTGAGGGGTTATAATTCAGTCAAATAATAGTTGAATTCAAGTGCCAAGTAATGGAGGATCAATGCTCCAAAACTAGTCAAAAAGTCAGAAACTTTTCATCTTTCGTTGAGAATTCTACAATCGAAGCGCCGCGACCCTTCCTGGGAGGCGCTGCGGCGCCTGTGATCCAGTAGCCAACAAGCGCCGCGGCTCCGACGGTGTTGTGCCGGGGCCCTTCACGGCTCCGCGGCGAATTCCGACTCGTTTAATCTTTTACACATCGTACACTTCTTCCTTCATTTACCAACGTAAAACACTCGTCATTTGGCCAACAACCGTCTATCATTTCATGTTTCAAACATTTTATTTACGTATCAATATATCTTTCACTAAGAAAATTTACGATCCTTGGTACAACGTGTGCACGTGAAAACGACGTTTTCGACGTGAGGGGCCCCAATTATTCGAGTCATAAATAATAGGATTAATTTTATTTCACGTTAATAAATTTCAATCTAAGATAATTATGCCATCCCTTCCTTATTCATGAGATGAAAAGTTATACTAACATTACGTGTGAATTCTTTAAAATTTAATCAATTATCGAATAATCACAAAATGACTTAATTAAGGGGGGAATTTATATCTGATAGTATCTAAAAAGACTTGTGAATAGCCTAAGTATAATATGTTGTGAAAGGATATTTATCCAATGCGTTGAACTTTTTTTAAAAGCTAAATGCTAGTACTAACCTCTAGCTAGTCCCCCTCCACCTAACCTTCCATGCATTTTGCTCATTATTGGTTGTAACGCATTTTAATAAGCACTACATCTTGAAAGATATAAAATCTAACATGTACACCATGAAATATAAACTAATCAATTTAGTAGTTGGCATGTCAATAATGTATAAATCGAAGTAAAGAAGAAACGACTTGGATACTTGTTGTGTCATAGATAAATTAATATTAAAAATCTTGTAATTCAACTTATATGATTAGAAAACATGGTCAAGTTGGAAGATTATGCATTAAGCTAGCACACTTGAGTTGCATATTGTCTTATTAGAAGTAGTGGTCCAAAAGTACTAGTAACCTCAAACAAACTTGATTGGCCTGTATAATAATTATTATCAGGTTACCAATTAATGATAATTTGAAAAATTTATTAGTAGTAAATAATTACTTTTTGAATGAATAGAATGTATATATATGTTTTACCTGCAGAAGATATTGAGAGATGTGCAATTGCATCCTAGCACCATGAAGCACACTATATTGGATTGTTCCCACATAGTTAGTTAGTTAGTTGTTGGTTAAAGTTGTTAATAGTGGTTATAACTAATTAATAGTTAGCTAATTAGTAGATATTTTCTAATAGATGATTCTAGATAAATATCTTGTATTTGGACTCATTTTAGATTCAGTGAATATACATCAGAAAAATCCCCAAATATTTCTCTCTCTCGAAGCAGTTCTCTTTCTTCCATTTCTAGAGCTTCTCTACTGATTCACGCTTCATATGAATCGATAGATTGGCGATTTCAACATGGTATCAGAGCTGAAAGTAGGATCGTGGATAATCAGTTACATACAACTTGAAATTGTAACGAATTAGGAGTTGCAGATCGAAGAGAAGTCGCAAATCGAAGAAAATCTGTTGCATGCAGAAGATAACTGAAACAGATCGAGAGGATTGGAATTGATTTCAGAAGTTAATTGACGAAATCAAACCAGGAGTTGACTGAAGTCGAGTGGAAGCAATGGAGATGGAGAATGTCGCAAGAGGAAGTGGAACTACGGCAACAGTAAATGTAAACATTGACCACAACCATCCCATATACCTTTTCCTATCAGATGCACCGGGATCTCTGTCAGCAGGACTGTAGGAGTGGTGTTGAATGGAATGGACAATTATACGTTGTGGAATAGAGCAATAAAGTTAGCTCTATTAGGAAGGAATAAACTGGGATTCATCGATGAAACAGTAATAATGGATCATTTTTGTAGTGATTTAGGAAAGGTGTGGGATAGGTGTAGTGCGATTGTGGTGTCCTGGCTAATGGCGAATGTAAATAAGAATTTACTGAGTGGAATGTTGTTTAACTCAGATTCTTATAGTATATGAGAAGAATTGAGAGAGAGGTTTGACAAAATTAATAGTTCTAGAGCCTTTCAATTACACAAGGAGATTGTCACAATGATGCAGGGATCACAATCAATCTCAGTGTATTATTCTAGGCTTAAAGACCTTTGGGATGAGTATGACTCTATCATACCACCACCATCTTGTTGTCCTAAAACTAAGGAGTTTGTTGATCACTTGCAATATCATTACAATTTCTGATGGGATTGGACGACAGTTACAGTCAGGTCAGGAGCCAAATTATCATGATGCAGCAGGTGCCAAGCCTAAATCATGTATATGCAATGGTTAACCAAGAAGAGAGCCACAGACTGATGACAGGAGGATGAAGCAGGATGATGCATGATGGAATGGATCCATCAGCTATGTTCATAGCTAAGAATGGAAGTGGAAAGTACAAGAATGGAAATCAGAAACCAAGGAAGCCTTATAATCCTAATGCATTCTGTGACTTCTGTCACACGAAGGGACATGTTAGGTTGGATTTGTCACGACCCGACCTCGGGCCCGTGACTGGTGCCTTACCCCGGGCACCCTAGTGATACAGCATCAGAGAAAATCAGCGGAAATAAAAACTTAAACATGAAACAAGATATATAATAATAAAAACAGGTTAACCAAAACGGTTACCTTCCTGTATATATACACATCAAAATGGAACAGTAAATCCTTTACAAACCCTGCCCACAACAATACTACAGACCTCTAAGAATGTAACAACAACTATGACGGGACATGGCCCCGCCATACCCCTGAATGTACAAGTACCTACAATGACAGGGGACTATACCAAAAGATAAGCCTCCGGAGAAACGGAGCTTCCCAAAATGTTGAACTGTGATCCTATGAGCGAGGATCAACAATCGCGACTTACCTACTGCAGATGAACGCAGCTTCGAAGGAGGTCACATAACATGTACCAAGTATGTGAAATCAAAATATCAGAAATGAAATCATAATAGTCTATATAAAGCAGGAGACATATATGATAACCAAACTACAGTTCACAATATAAATTAACAGTCATGTCAAGTCAGGGACTCACGCCCGTAAAGTCATCACTCAAATATAACCCGGGAATTTAACTCGACAACGGCCGCATGCCCGATCTTACCTCGGATAAGCATGGCCATGGAACTGTGGATGTCGATGGCGGGGGGCGGGCAAGGGTACCCCATACCCGTACCCGCCACCTAAAACCCACCTCCATCCCCGCCCCACCACCCATCACGGATAGTAATTCCTCCCCCCGCACCGATCCCCGGCGGGTACCCACCTAAATAAGTTGAATGAAACTGCATAGCAAAATTTTGTTTTTTTTTAGTAGTGAATCTCTAACATCTATGAACCTAAGTAGCTAGTTTAAAGATACTATGTAGTATCTTGAAGATATAAAGAGTATCTCCTGATCAAAGTGATCCAAAAATGTTGATTTCATTTGCATGAACTGATCATGATAACACCCTGAAAAACATTTTTAGAATTACCTGTGAAATAGTATAACTATACGGGGAAGAAACACAAAAAAAAGGTTACGATTATTACTAAATCTTGATTGGAGGGAAGGAAAAATAGGACCATGTGGAGATTAAAAGCGATAATACAAAGGGTAAATATACAAAAGGGTAAATATACAAAATTATAAGATGGCATGAGCAAGTACTAAAATCTCACTGGTGTACATATTCCCGAACTCGCAGAATCTTGTTCTTGAAGGCAACTGGAATAGCAGCCCCGGTGACAATAATATGAATAATCCCACCGCTATTATCGATGGCGCCCAATCTATTTCCATTTTTATGCAACACTTCGTCTTGTTATACTTTATATCTCTACTTGTTTGGTACTTTGTAAATAAGTGGTATAGAGGAGATTTTTGTAAGGCAAATATAGTGAGTTTTACTTACTTGAGAAGGAGAAAGGATGCTAAACTTGAGAGTGAAATGCACGTATGGTATTAAAAATGAAGAAAGTGCAGGCGGTGCGGCACGGTGCGGTAATGGCGGGCGGGTACGCGCGGTCTTATATGAAATCCACCCCCGCCCCACTACCCATGGCGGGTAGCACTTTTGATACCCATACCCGCCCACCACCCACCAAACCATCCCCCATACCCGCCTAATCGAGCGGCGGGCAGACCGATTTACCCGCCCCACTGACATCCCTACATGGAACCATCCTAATGGAAGCATACCCGTGGGCCACCCATCGTGTCAGTATGTCCAAAGGAAATAACAAGATAACAATCATAATGGAAGCATACTCGTGGGCCACCCATCGTGTCAGTATGTCCAAAGCAAATAACAAGATAACACTCCTAATGGAAGTATACCCGTGGGCCACCCATCGTGTCAGTATGTCCAAAAGGAAATAACAAGATATCAATCATAGTGGAAGCATACTCGTGGGCCACCCATCGTGTCAGTATGTCCAAAGCAAATAACAAGATAACACTCCTAATGGAAGCATACTCGTGGGCCACCGATCGTGTCGATGTCCAAAAGGATCGATATAGTGGAAGCATACTGTGGCCACCCAACGTGTCAAGATGTCCATCAATCAACCAGATAGCCGAATTCTCCAACGAGACGCCAGAGCACATAAATACAACACTTGCACAACAAAGGCTATCACCACAAGTATAGGCAAGTTCAACATACTTTTATACTTTCATTAACATGTAAATTGATTCACCATTTATAAAAACTCAAGTACTCCTATTTTATGCCAACAATCCGGGTTTTAACCCTAAAGTACTACGTACATAAATTCTTTCAAAAAGATCCATTTCTTTTACAAAGGTCACTCGATACCCGTAGTATCAAAATAGAGTAACTATCTTTTTAAGTAAACCAAAACAATTTCCATACTTTCTTTTTAAACCAAATCATTTCTCCCTTTAAAGTCAAGTTACCATTTTAAATCCAATAATAAAACCATTCTTTTGTTTTCATAAAGTCGTTATAACTAACTTCCCATAAAGCTATTATAACACTTTATGTTTTAAACCAATTTAAGACAAAACCATGCCTTTCTTTTAAACCAAAACACTTCAAATTATCAAGTCTCTTTTCTTTTAGAAATCAAGTTCCTTACTGTGGAATTTAAGAAAAATCAATACTTGTTATTAATGATTTTATTAAAGCAGCCATGATCTAGGAAATGTAATACAATTTTGTCTTATCTTAGCTTCTATGCAGATGGAGGTTTCTACTTGTTTTAATAATAATTAATTAGTCAATACATTTTCCTTTATTAACGCTGCAGTGGTTTGTTCGATACTTATTCTCATTTCCGAAATCAATATAACTTATTCCTTTTAAAACCCAATTACCCATTTCTCATAAATGCGGTTTCACAACTTTTTAACACAAACCAAGTCCTTAATATTTCACCTCAAGTCATTTATAAGTCAAGTCTCTTATCTTTAAAAAAACTCAACCATTTCTTTACCTACATAAAGTTGTTATAACAAACTTCCCATAAAGCCGTTATAACACTTTATGTTTTAAACCAACCAAATTCGTTTAGCACACGTACGTCTACCGTACTACATAGTTCACACAATCATGCTAGAAAAGATAGGAAGAGGTTCACATACCTCGCGACGATTATCGACAAAAAGCAAAAAGCTCCAAAGTACTGTAACCTTGCTAGCCTTTTCTACCCTTTAAGTAGAATACGCTACTCGTAGTACTTCCACCTAAAAAGGCCACAAAACGTCTATTAACTTCTACATCCCTTTGTAGAATATTTCTAAGTACAAGGTTCCATATTCTACGGAAAATTCGGCAGCACCTCCCCCCCCCCCGTAACCACATAAATAACCTCCACTATCAAGGCCCGCTACCAAGCCAACAACTCAGATGGGATTACACGTCTAACCGGACGTGTACAATTCTGCCCCACAATAATACTACAAGTCTACTGTAAATACAGTCCAATGTAAATACAGTTCAATTCTTATCAATATTCATTCTATATATAGTATACTCAACTATACATTACTACAACATGTAATCTCCAATTACAATAGGGGGACAAAGATCATTACCTCGATAAGCCCAAAATTATCCAAGATTTATAAGTCGATCCTGAGCAACCTTTAGCTCCAAATCCTTACGCTCCAACCCGCTCCAAGAAACCCTTAGAAGTTTCTAAACAACTTCTC
The DNA here is from genome assembly GCA_029844215.1 of Przewalskia tangutica. Taxonomy (NCBI): domain Eukaryota; kingdom Viridiplantae; phylum Streptophyta; class Magnoliopsida; order Solanales; family Solanaceae; genus Przewalskia; species Przewalskia tangutica. The sequence continues at coordinate 12,635,688 of CM056729.1, read as the reverse complement.
TTAACACTTCAACTCCAAAAAGTGAAGAACACTAGGCTTTAAAAATGGCCACTTTCGGCCAAGGCAAGGTTTCAAGGCTAGGGGTGTGAAATCTTCTCCAACTCTTGGTACACAATCTTCCTAACACCCTAAGGAAGTACACTTAAAAGTTTAAGAATTTTTGGACAATATTTTGGTCAAGATCTTAGCCAAAAACGAGAGCACTCACAAAAGGGGAGGGAGTATTTTTCAAGCTTGGAAATCTCTAAGTGTGGATGAATAAGTCTTGCACTCAAGGGGGTATTTATAGGCCAATCAATGGCCAAGATCAAAGCAAGTGTATGGTGAGGATTAGGGACAAGTGTGTGGGTAATTTGCCAACCAAATGTCCACCACAAAAATGGGACAAGTGGCTTGCCACTTGTCCACCTAAAAACGCCCAGTGCCACTACTTTCGGCCATAGGGCCACATGGGGTGCCATGTGTCGCCCTCCTACTCGTCCAAAATATTTCATCTTCCGAAAATATCTGTAATGCCAAAAATTCGAATATAAAGTGGGCCCCACAAACCGTAAATTTCTCCCGTGGGCCCCACGTGACCAATTCCGGAAATAAAATTCCATAATTCTCAAATATTCCAAAAAGTCCGAATACCAAATCTGGGAATCCAATTCCCTTTAACGAACATTTTTCCTTCACAAAATCCGGAAACTTTTCCGTCGAAAAAGCACATCTTTCTTCCTTTCCAATTTTTGTGTCGTATTCTCGTACGTACGTCCTCACATACATACCCTGGAACTACGGGGTGTAACAGGATTGTTTCAAACTAATGAAATGTGATTTTTGTCATAAAACATGACACGTACAGGATGATTGTTACAGGTTACATGGATATCCTGAAGATTTCAAAGGCAAAGGAAATAAGGCATGTGTTGTGACTGGAGGTTTCTTTGAAGATACTGGACAAGAGAAATAAATGCAGAAGCAGTCTGGGCAGAAATCAGGATCAAGTTATTTTTCACAAGGCACACAACCAGCATATTACCACAATCAGGAAAGGATGTGGACTGCAGACACCATGAGACAGAATCAGTGTACCCCCAGTATGTGGACTGCAGATACTATGCAGAACTATTTTACCCCAAACCAGCAACAACAAATTCTTCAGATGCTCAACAACAAGGAGAAGATTAGTGGAAGTGCTAATATGGCAGATATATGTGCCCTTAACTCAGAAACTTTGATGAAATGGATAGTGGACACAGGTGCGACCAATCATATGGTTAATGATCATGCTTACTTACAAAGTAAAAATAACACGACAGAAGGTACAGGGAAAATACAATTACCCACTGGAGACTTAGCCAAGATCTCTCATATTAGAGATTATCACATGGGAGGAGGTGATGTTCTAAAAAATGTTCTTTGTATACCAGGCTTTAAGTTCAATCTTATGTCTGTGTCGAAAATTACAAAGGAACTAAGTTGTAGTGTTAAATTCTTCCTAACATATTGTGTGTTTCAGGACCTCTTGTCTGGGAAGGTGAGGGGGATTGGTTGTGAAGAAGGAGGATTGTACATATTATACTTGGATGGACAAAATAAGAGAGAAACAGTGAACATGTGTTTCTCCACTTCACATCAGGAGAATGCAACTCTCTGGCATCAAAGACTTTGCCATGTTCCTATGTCTGTAATAAGAAAGATTTCATACTTCAGAAGTAATAGTTCTTTTGTGTTGAATAAATGTGAGATATGTCCACTAGCCAGACAAAGTAGGACACCATTTTCAGACAACATCAGTAGGAAGTTGAAACCTTTTCAGCTTTTACACATGGATGTATAGGGGCCCTATAAAACAGAAACATACAATGGAATGAGATACTTCTTGACTATTGTGGATGGTTTTTCTAGATGGACTTGGATTTTTAATTAGGTTGAAATCTGATGTGCCTAAAATGCTTAAAAACCTTTTTATTAAAGTTAGAACTCAGTTTGAAAGCCAGATTCAGAGAGTAAGATCTGATAATGGCACTGAGTTTTTCAACCAATCTTGTGAAGAACTGTTCAGGCAGTATGGTGTAGTCCATGAGAGTTCATGTCCACACACACCACAATAAAATGGTATTGTGGAAAGAAAACATAGACACATACTAGAGACAGCTAGGGCCATAAAATTCCAAGCTAGTTTTCCTGATAACTTTTGGGGTTATTGTGTGGAGGGAGTTGTGTATATCATGATAAAATACCATCCACTGCTATAGGAAATACGTCACCATATGAGATGCGGTACAACAAAACACCATCACTTAATCACCTCAGGGTAATTGGCTGTCTATGTTTTGTAACAATTGTCAAAGTGCAGGATAAATTTGGACCTAGAGCTGTGAAAAGAGTTCTGATTAGTTATAGGTCTGTACATAAGGGATATAAAATTTATGACAAAGAGAATGACAAGTTTATTATGAGCAGGGATGTGAAATTTGTAGAAACATCTTTCCCATTCAGAGATACTAGCTCAAATGATCCAGCTGACTTGTTTAGAGCTACAAAGCCACAGGAAATGGGGTGCTTTGATGACTTGGTCCATCCACATATTGATGCTGATCCATCTGAAAGCACAAGGACATTGGAGGAGAATGATGATCACATGACCACACCCATGGAAGTTCAGACACAACATGAAGAACATGGGTCTCTGGATCATAGCCAAACAGATATCAGAAGATCAACCAGAACCAGCAGGCCTCCCTCTTATGGCATAAAGATTATGTCATTGATCATGGTTCTTCAAATTGCTTGTATTCCATATCTAACAGTGTTAACTATGCAGGCTTATCACCTATGTATCAGACTTTTGTAGCCAATGTCTCACTTGACACTGAGCCACAAAACTATCACACAGCAGCACATGACAAGAGGTGGATTGAGGCAATGCAGACAGAGATCAAGGCTCTGCAGGACAATGGTACTTGGGAGCTGGTCACACTACCTGAAGGAAAGAAGGCTATAGGGTGCAGATGGGTGTACAAGATCAAGTACAAGGCATCTGGAGAAGTGAAAAGATTTAAAGCTAGATTGGTGGCAAAGGGCTACAACCAAAAAGAGGGCCTTGACTACCAAGAGACATTCTCCCCAGTGGTGAAGATGTCTATTGTAAGAGTTGTAATATCAATTGCAACAGTTAAGCAGTGGACCATACACCAAATGGATGTATACAATGTATTTTTACAAGGAGATCTCTATGAGGAAATGTACATGGCTATTCCAGAAGGTTTTTGCATTACTGCCAAAGGAAGGAAGGGCACAAGAGGAAAGAAACAAGTTTGCAAGTTGTTGAAGTCATTGTATGGTCTAAAGCAGGCTTCAAGACAGTGGAACATTAAACTTACCGCTGCCTTGACCTCATATGGTTTTAGACAGAGCCATAGAGACTATTTTTTGTTCACAAAAGTAAAGAATAACAACATAGTAGTAGTGTTGGTGTATGTTGATGATCTACTACTCACAGGTAATGATCCAGATATCATTCAGTCCACAAAGGAAGAACTACATGCAGCCTTCAAGATAAAAGACTTGGGGGAGCTTAAATATTTCTTTGAGATTGAATTTGCAAGAAACTCTCAGGGTATCTTGATGCATCAAAGAAAGTATGCCTTAGAGTTAATATCTGATATGGGACTTAGTGGAGCTAAGCCAGCTTGTTCTCCTATGGACATAAATCAAAAGATTACCACCACAGAATTTGATGCTACTATACCAGAAAGTTCAAAATCTGCTGCAAAATCTAATACTCCGACAGTACCATATGTTATTCTACCTGATCCCACAGTGTATAGAAGACTGATTGGAAGATTACTAAACTTGACAATAATCAGACCAGACATTGCCTTTGGTGTGCAATGTCTGAGCCAGTTCATGCAGAATCCCAAGAGATCACACATGGAAGCAGGGCTCAGAATTGTTAAGTATGTCAAACAAGCACCAGGATTAGGAATCCTCATGTCCAGGCTTAGTGATCCACATATTGAGGTATCTTGTGATGCTGATTGGGGAGCATGTGTAAACAGCAGGAAATCAGTTACTGGATACTTAGTTAAATTTGGATCTTCACCAGTGTCTTGGAAATCCAAGAAGCAGGAGACTGTGTCCCGGAGCTCAGCTGAAGTTGATTACAGAGCCATGACAGCAGCAGTAGCAGAGGTAGTATGGATAATTGGACTATATAAGGACTGAGAGTGGAAATTCAGACTCAAGTCTCTGTGTTTTCAGACAACAAATATGCAATCCAGATTGCAATCAATCCGGTATTTCATGAGCGCACAAAGCACATAGACATCGATTGTCACTTCATTAGAAAAAATATCCTAGAGGGACTGATCCGAACCTCTATTTACCATCTGCAGATCAGCCAGCAGGTGTGCTTACCAAAGCTCTTGGAAGATCACAACATGTGCACTTGATGTCCAAGCTAGGAATGGAGAATATCTTCATATGTTCTAGTTTGAGGGGGGGGGGGGTGTAAAAGATATTGAGAGATGTGCAGCTGCACCATAGCACCATGAAGCACACTACATTGGATTGTTCCCACGTAGTTAGTTAGTTAGTTGTTGGTTAAAGTTGTTAATAGTGGTTACAACTAATTAATAGTTAGTTAATTAATAGATATTTTTTAATAGATGATTCTAGATAAATATTTTATATTTGGACTCATTTTAGATTCAGTAAATATACATCAGAAAAATCCCCAAATATTGCTCTCTCGAAGCCGTTCTCTTTCTTCCATTTCTAGAGCTTCTCTACTTATCGCTTGGGGATTTCAACATTACCCTGTATCAAACAACGCACAGATAAATTAATTCATTAACCGTCCCAAATATATGATTAATAATTTTGTATTAACCCTCTTATTCTATGTCCTACCATTTTATATATATATATATATATATATATATATATATATATATATATATATATATATATATATATATATATATATAATGTTGCAATCATTGTTTCACTTTAAGTGTCTCAATCATTGACAAAACCAACCTGTAATATATATGAACTTATTTTAATTTCCATATACCACCATCAAGACTTAATTAGTTGATATGGTTCCATATATTAGCCAAACACACCTAGGACATGTGTCCAACGTTGAAAATTTGAAAACAAAGCCAATGGTAAACTAATTAATCAAGGATTTGACCGATTACTGATTATTAGCGTGTCTGCGCACTCAAGATTGAGTTTATACTCGTGGAAATTATAATACATGCATGTTAAGCCTAACTCGACTTTAAAATCTAATTCAAATTATATAAAGTGATAAATATTCCAAGCCTCAATCGGCACGTCTAATACCTGTGCGAGGTGTGCTACCGCACAGAGTCCCCTGAAAAATGAAATTTATTAGGGTCTCTCTTTCATTTTTTTATTAAGTAGTAATAGCTAGAATTTACAGGTCTTAGCCCAATTAAGGATCCACTTTTACGAATTAGAATAGAGCCCCTAAAATATTTGAGACGGCCCTAACTGAATATCTGGAGTGTACGCAAACAAATAAAATAGAGGGCCAATATTTAAATAAATCATGAATGGCTTGATTTTGATATCATAATATCAGATATAAATATTTTGCCTAACTCAATCTAAACAGTAGCTCGAAAATTGTCCGAGAAGTACCCCAAACATCTCAAGTCCAAACCGACGTGGAACTCAACACCAAATGTCGATAAAAAAAAGCTTAATTTTGTTGATAAATGTTGGTCTGGTTGGACTGAAATGGGCTAAAATGCTTGTCATAACTCAATCCGCCCAATTTTTACTAATTTTAATTGCTTTATTTGTTCTTTTAACCTATTTTAGTACCTTATAAAATTATTATTTTTCTTTATTATGGTTATATATAATAATATAACATATCAAATAATATATTTTAAAAAAAATATTTTGACACGATTTTTCATGAGTCAATTTGAGCTACATATCAATTGATGGACTGAATTGAGTTGAACTAATAGATGGGTGGGTCAATAAACCGTTCAAACTTGAAGGGGTTCGGCGGGTTATGTTTTCATGGACTAATTTTGCTCCTGTTCTTATCAAAGGTTGTTGAGCTAGAGAAAAATTGACTACTATAGCAATAGGTTACTGCCTAATTAAGAAAAATGAAATTATGTTGACTTAACTGAAACTGCATACTACATTTTCAACCCTAAGTTAATTTATCAGGTCAAATCAAGAGTAAGGAAATCAATAATTAGCTGTTAAACACTTAAATGAAAAACCACATATGTACGTACGTATATCCTGAAGCAAGATCTAATAATTATTCATATTATAAAGTACTGAAGGGGGAAAACAGCTAAAGACGTTCTTTAATTTGGAGTTCATAGAAATAAATAAAAGCATGCATATCTGTATTCTCTCATGCAACATGGAATCTTTTACGTGAAAAAAAACATATACTATCAGGGAGGCAACATGTGACACTTATGTTAATAATTGTGGATGATTATATGTAAATAAAAGATACTAAAATATTAAGGAAGGTGGAAAAATATAGAAGTCTTCATTGACTCTGAGACAGCCAAGATGTGGACTTGCAATTCTCTATATGTGCAACTTCTCAACGGTTGGCAAGCTAAGGTGGAAAAAATATGCAGGCTATTTTCTCCCTCATTTTTTAATCCTCATTTAGAAAAGAAAACAAAAGGCACCAAATTTTCAAAATATGACAGTAAAATTTTGATTTTTTTCTTGTTTTGTATTCGTATTCCTTCTCTTTACAAACACTTCAAAAATCAAAATGTGATGTTTTTAGGTTGAATAGAAAGTTAACAAAGGTTGGGATGTGAAATTCATTCATATTTTAAGCTTGATTAATTAATCTCTCAATTATAATTTATTATCTTAATCTGAATAAGGCCTAAAATTTATTCTTGTAATTGTATCACTTGTGGTAGGAATGGGACACTTTCTTATAAGAAAGTCATACTCCCATCAACTTTTAAGTGGATAAAGAAATTAAAGCTAGTGACATCAACTATTGGTTATTGACCTTTATAAAGCTCCTCAATATGTTTACTCTCTTTTCAAATCTTTATCTTCGTGTGTGTTTGGTTTCAATTCTGGCAACTCAGAAGTATTTTTGGGTTGCTATTTTTGTGAACATGAGTAAAATTGAGGTGTTTGGATTTTTTCTCGAAAATCAATTCTCCTCTTCAAAATTGATTCTGGAAAAAGCTACAATTTCTAGCTTCTAAGGTGAATAGAATCAATTCTACATTTATTTCAATTTAGATTTTTTATTTTTTCCTTCATTACCCTCTTTAATTTATTGTAATAATATTTAAGTACTAATATTTCTAGTACATGTAAAATTAGTATTGTAATAATATCTAAGTAATTTATTGCACTTTAAATTAGTATTGTAATAATATTCTACTAATATTTAAGTATTATATTGCACTTTAAATTCTATTATCTATTTGTAATTTTTAATTACATACTTCATATTTCACTATTATTTAAGTAATTTTTATTTATATGTATTTGACTGTGTCCATTTTGATAATTTTACATTCAAAAGCAATTTTGATTAAAAATATCCAAATATCATGAATTGATAACAATCACTTTTACATTGTTGCATCCAAACATAAATCAATTATTGTCAAACTCAATTCTATCAAAATCACTTCTATCAAAATCAATTATGTCCAATGCAGAACCAAACACACACTTCGTCAATAATTATGGATTGCTCTTGTCCTTTAATTCGACACTACTTTATCGTCAGCTGCCTACGGAACATCTAACTTTCTAGTAAAGTCAACTTTGGTTATCACTATATATACCCTCTCTAGACAAGCACTTGACTCAAGCTACTCCAAGGTAGTATTTTCATGTGGATATTTAATTTTACAGTGTTGAATTTGAATAAACTTTCAACATTAACAAACTACAACTTGCAATTTACTATTGCAAGAAATTAATTGTTTCAATGGTGCAATTGCCAAAAGTAAGTAATATACGGATATTTGAAAGTAATTGTTTCAATGTTGGATATCTAGACTTGTTTGTCATTTTTTTAAAAAGGAAATGAAGAATATTTTTTTTATATGAAAATCCATCTTCTAATTTTTTTTCCTCTTTCCATCGTTCTCTTCATCCTCCTTCCTCCTTGTACATGTTCCCAACAAATAGTCCGCTTGAACATCTCAATTGATTTCAAGGGATATTTGAAATAACATTCCCAATAAATAGGACAAGTAATTGTGTGGGGGAGATAAAGTTAAATACTGAAATTAGATGGGTTGTGTGTGCAAATAAAGGAAGACATAGGGAAAAGGTCAAAGGCGTTAACAAGGATTCGTTGTCGGGATGACGACATAAGTTGCGTGTATTTTTATGGGGTCCACAGACCACATGTGTGTTTTATATGCCGTGTGCCTAATGATCTGTTTGACCAAGCTTATAAAAATGTGTCGCTTTCTCGAAATAATTGTAAGCTTTTTTGGAGAATCGATTAGGGTGTTTGGCACTATAATTATAAGATCTTACAGAAAGTAAAAGCGATTTCTGTTTGGCCAACATTTATGCAAATTTACTAGAATATCTTTTTTAATAAATTTAAAACTATTTAAAATATTTTTTTCTATCATATGTTTCTAAAAATTAGTATATCTTTACAATTTAATAAAAAAAATTAAAATTATTTAATTGCAACATTTAATCAAAAAATAATATTATATTGTACATAAGAAATTTAACGACAATATGATAGTCAATGACTCAAATATGTCCAAACCTACCCGCCGCCCTACCCACTGTCGCGCCCTTTTTCGACCACGATATTTTTTAAAGCGAACTCTGCTTTGTAAAATGTTAGGAAATAAATAAAAATGCTAAATGTTTAAAAAAAAGGTGCTAAAATGTTAAGTTTAAAAGTAAAAGGTGTTAAAAAGGGGGCTAGAAATGTTAAAGGGTTCGCGGAGTCACCACCTAATTAATTTGAGTGAATTAGGACACCTAAATGTTAACTAGTTTAAAGTAAACATTAACTCTATTTAATGGTCTGCTAAACTTAATGAGATTATGGGTAAGAGTTCTTTATTAATCTAGAGGGAAGGGGTTAGACACCCTCTAAGATCCGCTAACTTGCGGTTGTCCTGTCAGACCTAGGGTAATTATTATACTAAGAGATGTATATTTTAGAAAAGATTATTTAAGTAAAAAAGGATGTGGCAAATACCTAAAAGAATGTATTTTTTGATAACTAAAAAAAAAAGGTTTTATGAGATTCACAAAAATATGCAAAGTTAATTATGCATTTGTAAGACATGAGATTATTTCATTTGACAAAAGTAAAAATGATAAATTACTCCTATAAGTATATGTAGGGTTACGACTCTTATATATAAAATTAGTTATGAAATTGCCTTTGTAAGTATATATAAAACATTCAGTGATACTAAGAAAAGTGATAAATTACTCCTATGATATTTATGAAGAGTTTATGAGAAAATTTATTTCTTAAGAATTAGATATGGAGTGGTACATTGACTACATGGCTAAAGCATAGCTAAGGTTAATTGAATTATTTTAACTTTAGATTTATACGATGATCCTAGAATAAATAAGGAATGAATTCGTCTTTAAACTACCCTTCCAATGTATTCAAAGACTAATAGAGTTAATTATCCTATTAATTACAAGGTTAACAAATAAAATTACAATAACAAATAAAAATGAGATAAGGAGGTTAAGAGAGTAAGGGATTGAAGCGGATGACTCGTCTATTTGTTTTTCTAGGAATTGCGAAGAGGAACCCGATGGATGTAGATGCACGCACTTTACGTTTGTCATGACTAGTCTCACCATGAGACTCTTTGTTGCTCCGGTGCATTTCATGTGAAAAATAAGAAAGATAAGGATTAGTATATATCCCAAAAAATAGACAAATAATCATGTAATTCAAGCATGTATATGGTTCCATTTTAAATATTGGTCAAAATATGAACTAACAGATCCAGACCAACAAAGGCCCAAAAAAAAAAAGAATTGTCAGCAGTGGGCAGTTTTGGCCTTCGGAACACGAATAAGAAACATGTAAAACAGACGATACACACAACAATTTATCTAACAGAGATAGCATCCTGTATGGAACATGTTTTAGCTCTGACGCACAGGTAACACATACTCGGATGAGGGGTGAAACATAGGAAGAAAACTAAGATGGAATAGTGTATCATATACATAGCAGCAAACCAGAGAGAACAAACTATCAATATATGTAGAATATGAACAGGCTCGGATGAGAAAAGCAGCTGGCCCAGTGTGGCGTGTTCAGGTTTTCTCTATAGAAGACTTATGACAAACATACGATGAGTTTACTAGTTCGTAGAGAATCAACAACATACTTGATGTAAAGGTACTAAGCCGGTTTACAGATTCATGAAATCCTGAACACATCGGGAGGCTGATGTGCACTAGATGGTCAGAATATACACACAGTCTATCTGTTTCATATGCAATGTTCAGAGACAAATATTAAGATGGTGAGTTGAAAGAATTCAGATAGTATGAGGGGGCGGACGTGACGGATATCGAGATCAATTCGACAAATACGAAAGTCATCTCACCAAAATCTATTCTAAACATTCATGACTAAGAAATCCCCTATCACTTAATTAACTCGCTCGCCATGCAATTGTACGATCAAAGCTTATATAAACAGAGGCGGAATCCACACAAGGAGGCTTCGTTTTGACATGATTTAGACCAGATTCCAGTAATCGTGAATCGATCCACGAATGTGTATTTGGAATTATACTAAGCATGATACCATTTTTTTCAGAAAAAACTGATTATATTCTCATAAAACGTACTCTAAACAGAGAATGTACATCACATATGATTAGACTTGAAACCAGAAAACAACGACAACAATTAACAACTAAACACACTCATCAATTTTAGCGAGTATAAACGAACATTGGTATTCATTTAATTTGGGCAGAATTAGTCATACAATACGCTTTTCACACACGCTAATACTAAACAAAATATAAGACGAAAAGGGTGATAATTTACCTTCTCCGGGCAGCGAACCGAGGCAGCTTACCAAGTCGTCGATCCACTCGATGTTTGGTTATGATGCGATTTGAAGCAGGAAGCAGAACTTAGACGATTTTTGCTAGGCTGTGCGAAAATAAAGAGTTTGGTTTTGTTCTTGTTCTTTTTTTTTGATCTCTCGTCCGATGCGACCGGTTTTGCCCAAGAATCGATGCTGAAGTTAATAAACACGTATATATAGTTCTTTTGTGGGTTCTGATTTTGGTAATAGTATCATGATTTTAGACTGATTTTATCGCGATTTTGGTTATGATTTCGTACTGATTCGAGGATTATTCGGTTTCTTAAGAAGGGTAGCTTTGATTTGGGACTGATTTTGATATCGTTCTTGTTATGGTAAGTTAAAAACGATTTGGGAGATTTGAGGGAATCTGGGGGATTCGTGGTTCTTGGAGATGGTAAGGGGTGAGCTGGTTAAAGGTAAACCCCGGATTCTCCGACGAGAAATCCGGGCATGGCGGCGATTTGCTTTTTAGGCTTAGGGTTCGTTGGTTTGATGCTGAGGGGAAGAGAAGAGGCGTATAGGGGAGAAGGGTTATCTTCTTTTAATTTCTTGAGTGATTGGGAGACGGATAAAGGGCGTGTGGCAGGGCGGGTGTTGGGCAGTGGATTTGTTGGTGAAGGGTAGTGTTTTAATTAGGTTTTGGGTTTGGGTTAGTTCTAAGTGTTAGTTTTTTTTAGGTAAAATTAATTAGTGGTAAATTAAATTATTTAAATTGTGATTAGATTATTTAGGTGCTTTATTAGTCTGAGTTTTAAAATTATTACAATAACAAATGCGAGTGTGCTATTTAATTAGTGCTTAATGTTTATAATGCGATGCCGTTATTAAAACTTATTAAATAAATAAAAATTGAGTTATTTAAATGCTACATGCAGATAGGACTGCTTAATACTTTTATGAATACGACACTATTAAAACATGTGTGTTAGATTATTTATTTTATTATTATTTAAGAATTATGTCAGAGCTTAAAATTAATAAATACGGGCGCGAGACTCCAAGTACCTAATACTCTTCGTAAGATGCGGTTCTATTATTAAATTATTTATTTATGTCTGTATTAATGTATTATTGTTGCATTTTATTATAAAAAATCATAAAAAATTATTTTGCAAAATTAGTGTAATTTTATAGCTTTATGCGGGAGGGTCAAAATTGGGTGTCAGCGATTGTCCTCTTTGTATGGAGATGATGGAAGAATCTTGGACAAAGACGTTGACTCATGCCAATTTTATCTCGATCCTCGAAATTAAAAATGTTGGGCAATTAGGCAAAGTCGGTGTCGAGTTATGACGACACTGGGCTACCATGGTCAAACACCAAGGTGGGATAACGCGGACTCAAAATTTGTCCCAGTGTAGAGTTAAGACGACACTGGACTACCATGGTCAAAACACCAAGGTGGGCTAATGCGGATTCAAAATTTGTCGATGTCGAGTTATGGCGACACCGTGGTCAAAACACCGGGCGGGCTAATGCGGACTCAAAATTTTTCCCGATGTCGAGTTATGGCGACCGGGCTACCATGGTCAAAACACCAGGCGGCTCGAAATTTGTCGGTGTCGAGTTATGGCGACGGTTACCATGGTCAAAACAGCGGGCTAACGCGGACTCAAAATTTGTCGGTGTCGAGTTATGACGACCTTTTGGCTACCATGGTCAAAACACGGCGCTAACGCGGACTCAAAATTTGTCGGTGTCGAGTTATGGCGACGGACTACCATGGTCAAAACACCAGTGGGCTAACGCGGATTCAAAATTTGGCCGATGTCGAGTTATGGCGACGCGGGCTAACGCGGACTCAAAATTTGTCGATGTCGAGTTATGGCGACAGGCTACCATGGTCAAAACGCGCGGCGCGCAAACTCTCGTGAAATTTGTCGGTGTCGAGTTATGGCGACACCGGGTTACCATGGTCAAAACACGGGCTAACGCGGACTCAAAATTTGTCGATGTCGAGTTATGGCGACACGGGCTACCATGGTCAAAACACGGCGGGCTAACGAAACTGAAATTTGTCGGTGTCGAGTTATGGCGACAGTTACCATGGTCAAAACACGGGCGGGCTAATGCGGACTGAAATTTGTCGATGTCGAGTTATGGCGACCTTTGGCTACCATGGTCAAAACACTTCGAAATTTGTCGGTGTCGAGTTATGGCGAGGTTACCATGGTCAAAACACGGTGGGCTATCTGAACTCAAAATTTGTCGGTGTCGATTTTTGGCGACACGGGCTACCATGGTCAAAACAAAGGCGGGCTAACGAAACTCAAAATTTGTCGGTGTCGAGTTATGGCGACTTTGACCGATTACCATGGTCAAAACACGGGGTGGGCTAATGCGGACTCAAAATTTGTCGGTGTCGAGTTATGGCGTTTGGGCTATGGTGTAAAAAATAAAAATAAAATAAGCGGGCTTGAACACGGGTGTCTGGTATCGACTTATGTTCTTTGGGTGTATGGTGATGCGGAGTGGACGCCATTTGTTGGGAAGGTTGACCCAACAAATTGCGATTATTGTAAGAGAAAATCCACGTTGTCTCGCTCACTCCCGCATGCTAAGGCTTAAGCAAACGGTTAGTGCATAACTGTTAAGGCAAAATGATGATGCATAATTTTAAAAGCAATGTAACTCTGAGTAGAAAATGTTATCCTGCAAAAAATGTGATGCATGTTGTGTTGATGCGATCGCAAATGCCGTGATTTTCGCCTTGCACGCGTGTTGCGATTGTGAACGCGGATATGTTGTCGCTTGCCCCTGTAGACTAAAGCTCAAGAAAGAGTTAGTGCATAACTGCTAAGACAGAATAATAAAGCATGAATGAGAAAAATGCAATTTTGAGAACAGAGAAATCGTCCCTGCGTAGATGTGATATGCTGATGATGGCGTCGTTTTCGGACTTGGCGTCGTTTGCGGACTTGGCGTCGTTTGCGGACTTGGCGTCGTTTTCGGACTTGGCGTCGTTTTCGGACTTGTCAGGCCGATAACGTCGTTATGCGGGCGTCGTTTGGACTTATTCTGCTTTGGCGTCGTTTTCGGACTTGGCGTCGTTTTGGACTTGTCGTCGTTTTTGGACTTGTTGTCGATGGCGTCGTTGCCATGGGCGTGTTCTTTGCTGCTCGTAGACTAAAGCTCGAAAGAGTTAGTGCATGAAGCGAATAATAAAGCATGAATGAGAAAAAATGCAATTTTGAGAACAGAGAAAATCGTCCCTGCGTAGATGTGATATGCTGATGATGGCGTCGTTTTCGGACTTGGCGTCGTTTTCGGACTTGGCGTCGTTTTTGGACTTGTTGCTGCTGGCGTCGTTTTCGGACTTTCTTTGCTAAGCGTCGTTTCGGACTTGGCGTCGTTTTGGACTTGTTGTGATGGGCGTCGTTATGCGGGCGTATTCTTTGTTGGCGTCGTTTTCGGACTTGGCGTCATTTTCAGACTTGGCGTCATTTTTGGAATTGTTGTGCTGATAACGTCGTTGCCTGGACGTGTTGCTGCTGCTCCTGCAAGCTAAGCTTGAGAAAAAGTTAGTGTATAACTGTTAAAACAAAATGATAAATATATGAGAAAGGCAATTATGTGGGTAGAGATGTCGTCCCTGGTACGCCGGATGAATACTGAGATGTTGTCCTTGCACGGACATGCTAAACGCCGATTTAATTGCCATGATGCCTTTGTTGTGTGCGATGCGTGGGTTGCAAATTTAGCTTTATGCCCGAGTTGAAGCGCTAGACTTTTGTTGCGGGATTTGATTGTTGATATCTGTCTGCTTCTGCTAATATGAGGAACCTGAGCTCAAAGAAAATTTGTGAGTTTGAGGGGGGGCGGTTGATTCGCATTGACTTTGTAGTTTTGACTCTTGATGCTCGGACATCTGCCTTGTTTGGACTAATAACCCCTGCCTGATTTCCTACCTTGTCCCTGGCAAAGCGACGTTTGGCCAAAGTGGGTCTCAATGAGGTTGCTTGTGTATTTTCGTTATTTTCAAAATAAGGAAGGTTTCCTAATGGTGTGGCCGGCCGATTTAGGCCGCCACGTATCCGAGGAATCAGGTCATGACGTAGTTCATTACAAGCGAATATTGGGTAAAATTCTAAAGGTGGGACCGAGGCCGATATGGCCGCCTATGTATCCGCCAAGGGAATCAGGTCGAACGTAGTTCCAATGGTGCAAAAGAGAAATTGGGATTTTTCTAAAAGGTGGGACCGAAGCCGATGTGGCCGCCTACGTATCCGCCAAGGGAATCAGGTCACACGTAGTTCCAATTTATTACATAAAAAGGGCAAAATATATTAAACTAACTATTTCAGGACTCGGCGGGACAAGGCAGGGGCATAAGTCTATTTCTTCTTGCTTTGTGTCTTCACTACTGGGAGTCTTGGCAGATCATCTCTTGCAGCACACAACTAGACGAATGACTTATTCAATGGTTAAACAATCTCCGGCAAGGAGCACCTCCTTTTCTTTGACGGTTGGTCGATGACTCAACTTTCTTCCCTTTTCGGGTTGGCGTAATAGTCCCTTCCAGACTGTCTTCTTCATTTTCAGCTATCATGTTCACATGGGAATCTTCATAACCCGGAAGAAGGTTATTGTTTGCATTGAGAGGAGCATCTTTCAGCCGAATGACTCCCTCCTCGATCAACTCCTATATTACTTGCCCAGTGTATAGCAATTTCGATGTCGTGTCCTACCGCACCGAGTGGTATGTACAATGTTTGGTTCTATCGTGCCCTGAAGTAGGCACAGGGTATTTCGGAATTGGTGGAGTATTCTCGCGGCCTTCTCGTACACTTGGGCTATGGGTTCTAAAGGTGTATAGGTTCGTTGGCTTTCTTCATGCGGGGTTTGGGTCCATTGGGCGCGAGTTCGTGATTGTGGTGAGTATTTTGGGTATCTTTGGTTGGGTATGGTAAATGTGATATGGGGTGTGATCTTGATAATATCGTGGATTTTGAGTGTTTTGGTTATAGTAAGAAGGCGGTGGGCTTTGATATACCGGATGTTGTTCGCCTATGTTCTGAATGACGAGAGGGTGATCTCTCCTCCTCTCCGATGGAATTTGATTGCCGCTCGCTAGTTGCTTGTATCTGCCAAGTTTGTAATTCTGTCTTAATGCCTCTTCCACGAAGTCGCCATTCTACGACTCGCAAAACTTCGCCAATTACACCGATCATCCTTTCATAATACGTCGCGTCTTTCAACGATCGCACGAACAAAATGGTCATTTCGCTCGCCATTGGAGGTTGGACGCTTCGACCGCCACGGGCGTATTCACGAAAGTTTACGTGGATTTCTTTTCAAGTTTCATAAGATAAAATCATGCAGGGCGTCGATGTTGAACCTAAATCTATCCATGAAATCTTGTGCCATGGCATTCCAACCGCCCCATTTTCGAGGTCTTGGCATGTACCGATCCAACGCCTCGCGGTTAGACTCACGATGAATAGCTTCATGATGATTGCTTGATTTTTACCAACTCCAATCAATTTATCGCAATATGACCTTAGATGAGCTCGAGGATTCCCCTTTCCATCGAACATGTCAAATTTGGGCACTTTGTACCCCACAAGTAATTCAACGTCGGGGTGCATACATAAGTTTTCATATTCTAAACCTTCCTCCCCTTTGTTCATTTGAATGCTTTTGAATGCCTCTTTCAAGCTACGGATTTCTTTTGCCATATTTTCATTTCTGGCTCGAGTCCGCGCTCCACTTCCTTGATCGTCTCTTGAGAAGATGCATGCATAATAAATGGTTGGCTTTCGGTCGGATGTGCTAATCCCCCATATTGTTTGTTGGGACTAGTGATGCGTGTCCTCTCATCGTATTGGGTGACTTGGCAATTTGGGCTGAGTGGGGAGATATAAGTAGGTGGAGGTTGAGATATGTATGTAGTAAACGGATCATTTTGGGGGTCGGCTTGCAAATTGACCAGGCGAGTGACATTTTGGTGTGAGCTGGTATATTGTGGCCTCTGCGGGGAGCTTTGGGGAAGTGGAGGCTCAAGGGCTTGTGACACGATTGCATTTGTCCTTTGCTCTGGGAGTGGTGCATTCAAGCTAATAGACATGTTTGTGATATTTCGGAGCCTTTCTATTTTGATTTCCATTTCTTTGCAATAGTTTGGCGAGGTTTTGATCATTGGTGTTTCTCCTTTCTAACGCCTCTGCATCCTCTACGGGAACGGGGACGAGTCCTAAGTTATTTCGTTCCGGTGCTTCTGGATTAGTCATTTATTGGATGATTGTGCTTCTACCAGTCAACGCGAATCAACCTTTTGTGGATAAGCTAGGCAAAATAACCCTCTAACAAATGAAGCAAACCAAGTTAGTATAATATGCAAAAAGTTGCGAGCAATATATAATAATAAGAAAATTGCAAATCAAGTGCGTGTTCTAACATGTTTGGGACCTCTTTATGCCAGGGGTAGGCCTAAACGTCAAATATGCGAGGTTATGATGGATTTGTCCAAGCCGCCCAACTGTAATGCTTTTGTTGGAAATGGCGACCAAATGACGGTGCAATTTTTCCAATTGCAGCATGTCATGATTAGGTTTGGATTTGTCTATCATTGTCACGCTACACATAATATGCTGGTTGGTCGTTGGGTTGAGAAACCCGTCGACAAGTTTGGTGTCTTCCTAATTGTGGTGTCGATACCAAGGACCGACCCACCTAAGGTAAATGCATGCATGCCTTAAAATAAAGGGTGGTATAGCTCTATCCTGAGTTTCTAAGATTTGGCTTTACTAGACGCAAGGTTCCCGAGCGGACAACTCGAGTGAGAAGGTTACGCGGCCACCGGTTAGACCGGACACTCCACGTGTATTACCAACTCTCCTAAATTTGGGTTTTGAAGAAAGAATTTTGCTGATGCACCAAGCGCACCTCGCATGTAGTGTGTGATTGTGTGAATTTTCCAGAGTGGAAGAAATATGAGCGGAATGCCAGTTTAAGGAAAGCAGTAAAGCAGGTAGCAATAAAACAAAATACAGCACAAAAGTTAAATGCAAAAATAATGGCCAAATAATAACCCTAGGTCTGTTGTGGTTAAGAACCTAAAATTCCCAGTGGAGTCGCCATTCTGTCGCGCCCTTTTCGACCGCGATATTTTTTAAAGCGAACCCTGCTTAGTAAAATGTTAGGAAATAAATAAAAATGCTAAATGTTTAAAAAAAAAGGTGCTAAAATGTTAAGTTTAAAAGTAAAAGGTGTTAAAAAGGGGGCTAGAAATGTTAAAGGGTTCGCGGAGTCGCCACCTAATTAATTTGGGTGAATTAGGACACCTAAATGTTAACTAGTTTAAAGTAAACATTAACTCCATTTAATGGTCTGCTAAACTTAAT
Source organism: Przewalskia tangutica (assembly GCA_029844215.1). Classification (NCBI taxonomy): domain Eukaryota; kingdom Viridiplantae; phylum Streptophyta; class Magnoliopsida; order Solanales; family Solanaceae; genus Przewalskia; species Przewalskia tangutica. Next base: position 12,617,217 of record CM056729.1, on the reverse strand, counting down.
GAGATTCTGGGTAAGAGTTCTTTATTAATCTAGAGGGAAGGGGTTAGGCACCCTCTAAGATCCGCTAACTTGCGGTTGTCCTGTCAAACCTAGGGTAATTATTATACTAAGAGATGTATATTTTAGAAAAGATTATTTAAGTAAAAAAGGATGTGGCAAATACCTAAAAGAATGTATTTTTTGATAACTAAAAAAAAAGGTTTTATGAGATTCACAAAAATATGCAAAGTTAATTATGCATTTGTAAGACATGAGATTATTTCATTTGACAAAAGTAAAAATGATAAATTACTCTTATAAGTATATGTAGGGTTACGACTCTTATATATAAAATTAGTTATGAAATTGCCTTTGTAAGTATATATAAAACATTCAGTGATACTAAGAAAAGTGATAAATTACTCCTATGATATTTATGAAGAGTTTATGAGAAAATTTATTTCTTAAGAATTAGATATGGAGTGGTACATTGACTACATGGCTAAAGCATAGCTAAGGTTAATTGAATTATTTTAACTTTAGATTTATACGATGATCCTAGAATAAATAAGGAATGAATTCGTCTTTAAACTACCCTTTCAATGTATTCAAGGACTAATAGAGTTAATTATCCTATTAATTACAAGGTTAACAAATAAAATTACAATAACAAATAAAAATGAGATAAGGAGGTTAAGAGAGTAAGGGATTGAAGCGGATGACTCCATCCTATTTGTTTTTCCAGGAATTGCCGAAGAGGGAACCCGATGGATGTAGATGCAGGCCTTTACGTTTGTCATGACGAGTCTCACCATGAGACTCTTTGTTGCTCCGGTGCATTTCATGTGAAAAATAAGAAAGATAAGGATTAGTATATATCCCAAAAAATAGACAAATAATCATGTAATTCAAGCATGTATTTGGTTCCATTTTAAATATTGGTCAAAATATGAACTAACAGATCCAGACCAACAAAGGCCCAAAAAAAAAATAATTGTCAGCAGTGGGCAGTTTTGGCCTTCGGAACACGAATAAGAAACATGTAAAACAGACGATACACACAACAATTTATCTAACAGAGATAGCATCCTGTATGGAACATGTTTTAGCTCACGGACACATGTGTAACACATACTCGGATGAGGGTGAAACATAGGAAGAAAACTAAGATGGAATAGTGTATCATATACATGGCAAACCGAGAGAACAAACTATCAATATATAGAATATGAGCAGCTCGGATGAGAAAAGCAAAATGTGGCGTGTTCAGGTTTTCTCTATAGAAGACTTATGACAAACATACAGGCGAGTTTACTAGTTCGTAGAGAATCAACAACATACTTGATGTAAAAGGTACTAAGCCGGTTTACAGATTCATGAAATCCTGAACACATAGGGAGGCTGATGTGCACTAGATGTTCAGAATATACACACAGTATATCTGTTTCATATGAAATGTTCAGAGACAAATATTAAGACTGGTGAGTTGAAAGAATTCAGATAGTATACAGGGACAGATATCAGGATCAATTCGACAAATACGAAAGTCATCTCACCAAAATCTATTCTAAACATTCATGACTAAACTGAAATCCCCCCTATCACTTAATTAACCTGCCTATGCAATTGTACGATCAAAGCTTATATAAACAGAGGCGAAATCCACACAAGGAGGCTTCATTTTGACATGATTTAGACCAGATTCCAGTAATCGTGAATCGATCCACAAATGTGTATTTGGAATTATACTAAGCATGATACCATTTTTTTTTATAGAAAAAACTGATTATATTCTCATAAAACGTACTCTAAACAGAGAATGTACATCACATATGATTAGACTTGAAACCAGAAAACAACGACAACAATTAACAACTAAACACACTCATCAATTTTAGCGAGTATAAACGAACATTGGTATTCATTTAATTTGGGCAGAATTAGTCATACAATACGCTTTTCACACACGCTAATACTAAACGAAATATAAGACGAAAAGGGTGATAATTTACCTTCTTCGGGCAGCGAACCGAGGCAGCTTACCAAGTCGTCGATCCACTCGATGTTTGGTTATGATGCGATTTGAAGCAGGAAGCAGAACTTAGACGATTTTTGCTAGGCTGTGCGAAAATAAAGAGTTTGGTTTTGTTCTTGTTCTTTTTTTTCTGTTTTTGATCTCTGTCCGATGCATGCACTGGTTTTGCCCCCCAAGAATCGATGCCTTTGAAGTTAATAAACACCCGTATATATAGTTCTTTTGTGGGTTCTGATTTTGGTAATAGTATCATGATTTTAGACTGATTTTATCGCGATTTTGGTTATGATTTAAATCGATTCGAGGATTATTAGGAATCTTAAGAAGGGTAGCTGTGATTGGTGACTGAATTTGGTATCGTTCGAGTAATCGTAAGTTAAAAACGATTTGGGAGATTTGAGGGAATCTGGGGGATTCGTGGTTCTTGGAGATGGTAAGGGGTGAGCTGGTTAAAGGTAAACCCCGGATTCTCCGGCGAGAAATCCGGGCATGGCGGCGATTTGCTTTTTAGGTTTAGGGTTCGTTGGTTTAATGCTGAGGGGAAGAGAAGAGGCGTATAGGGGAGAAGGGTTATCTTCTTTAAATTTTTTTGAGTGATTGGGAGACGGATAAAGGAGTGTGGCGAACCAGGCGGGTGTTGGGCCAGGGGATTTGTTGGGCTGCGGGTTGGGCTGGTGAATGGTAGTGTTTTAATTAGGTTTTGGGTTTGGGTTAGTTCTAAGTGTTAGTTTTTTTAGGTAAAATTAATTAGTGGTAAATTAAATTATTTAAATTGTGATTAGATTATCTAGGTGCTTTATTAGTCTGAGTTTTAAAATTATTACAATAACAAATGCGAGTGTGCTATTTAATTAGTGCTTAATGTTTATAATGCGATGTCGTTATTAAAATTTATTAAATAAATAAAAATTGAGTTATTTAAATGCTACATGCAGATATGACTGCTTAATACTTTTATGAATACGACACTATTAAAACATGTGTGTTAGATTATTTATTTTATTATTATTTAAGAATTATGTCAGAGCTTAAAATTAATAAATACGGGCGCGAGACTCCAAGTACTTAATACTCTTCGTAAGATGCGGTTCTATTAATAAATTGTTTATTTATGTCTGTATTAATGTATTATTGTTGCATTTTATTATAAAAAATCATAAAAAATTATTTTGCAAAATTAGTGTAATTTTATAGCTACTGTCTCGACGGGAGGGTCAAAATTGGGTGTCAACACCCACACCTACCCCCACTCCATCCTCAAATTTTTTTCTTCCCCCCTTACGGCCCTACCCCCAACCCCACCTCATCCCCACATTTCTATTTCATATTTTTTGTTACTTTTATAAAATATGATTGAAAATATGAAATTTTTTCTTACTCCCCGCCCGCCCCTACCCCCACCCCATTGCCCTACCCCATCCTCAAATTTCTATTTCATATTTTTTGTTACTTTTATAAAAAAAAATATTAAAAAATATGAATTTTTTTCTCCCCCCGCTCTACCCCCTATCCCCACCCCACCCCATTGCCCTACCCAATCCTCAAATTTCTATTTCATATTTTTTGTTACTTTTATTAAAAAAATATATAAATGAATATGATTTTTTTTCTTACCCCCGCCCTACTCCCCCACCCCACCTCATTGCCCTATCAATCCTCAAAATTTCTATTTCATATTTTTTGTTACTTTTATAAAAAAAAATGAATTTTGTTCTTACCCCTCCCTACCCCTACCCCCACCCACCCTACCCCATTGCCCTATCCATCCTCAAATTTCTATTTCATATTTTTTGTTACTGTTATAAAAAAAATATATTAATTTTCTTACCCCCAGGTGCCTACTCCTACCGCCACCCTGCCCCTACTCCCAAATTTCTATTTTATATGGGGATATTATATGATATTAAAAAGAATTTTATGAAAAGAAAATGGTAAATGAGTCCAAAAAAAACAATGAATGAGCAAAAAGGGCTTCTTCAGAAGCACCAAATTAGTGTTTCTGCTTCTCTTCCCATCTAGAAACACTTTTTGATTTCTGGAAAAAATGTTTCTACTTCTGAAAAGAGGGTGTTTGGCCAAAGAATAGAAAGACTTTCAGAAGCTTGGCCAAACACCACCTAACTATAAAGTGGCTGGAAAAATCGAAATAGAGATTCGTGTGGCCATTAGAATAGTCGAAACATGTTATGTTTCTACTCGAGGTTCTTCGACTTGCCCACTACAGTGAGTCCGGAACTTAAATGACCCACCAAATGGGGCTTTGAACCAAAATACCCAAAAAAAAAGTCACAAAAATATCTTTTGCGTAGAAATTTACTCTGCAAAAAAGTGGTATATGAATTTTCCCCAACGCTTTATATAATTTCAAAGTTTTGAAATTCATGTTTTTCCACACTTTGATCAAAGATTAGTCATGTCTCAACGCTCCAAAATATTAATATTTTATATAGAACCTGATATCCTTTTCTACGAATAATAATGTAGGCTCAATACATTAAGGATACCTTAACGTGTGGATCGTCATTTTAGGGGTTGTAAAATGCCCCGAAGTAAATTTTGTTTGAAAACTTGTTATCATTATGTTTAAGTGCTTATTTTTTAAGATTTTGATTTAACCGTTTTATAATTTAGGCAAGACATTACTTTATTTTGCATATATCGAGATTTTTTTCATAATTGATTTAGGATGTCTCACGAGTTATTAATAAATGATAATAAAGACTAAGATAACTAATTATCATTAAGAAAATAATACGAAAAATATAATATTAACTTAAATTGTATAACATAATTACACATACACAATCTCTAATGGGTCCCACATGTGAGAGCCTTTAGAGTAACCCGAGGCCTAAGGCGATCCCTACCACCCTCACCATCATCTCCATCCCCATTTCTTCTCTTAATCGCACGACGCTCCAAGCCATGATCATCCGCCACATCGTCCTCATGTGGAGACAGATCCACATGTGCTGAATGATGAACCTAAAATAATATATAAATAATTAATATTAATATTAATTTTAATTTAAATTTAATAAATTATCTTTTGATAAAAAAATTAAACATGTATGTCGACGGGTTCCTGAGATGGCTCATGAGAGGGTTCCTCATAGGGCTCTCATCAGCGGTCTCTTAAGCGGGCTATTGAATGGCTGCAGCCGTAGCCATACCCGGAGCCAGAGCTGGATCTCGATCCTTAGATATGCAAAATTATGAAATAATCAGTAGAAGTATTTTAATTTGTTAAAATAAGTATTTTAAACATTTACCTCTAGGCTCCAAAAAAATGTCGAAGTCCAGGAATGAGAGGTTGTACTTCAGCTGCCACCCTATAGATCACGAACTGGTCGCTTACCTTGTGGATCACGAACTGGCGGTTGCGCAAATACTGATGCCTCATATAAAACCCAGTCTATATGATCTGAAAATAGCTACATCGGCGTATATAAAGGTATCGACGGTCGGTAAGAAGTCGATGGACGGTCTGAAGTCGACGAATGTTGCTGGACTGGAGTGCATATGAAAAGGTGTTGACTGTTGAGAGAGAGTCATGGTTTCCTCATTCTTCGCTTCTAGTATTGGAGAATCACAGGTTGGTCAAATGATTACGCAGACAAGGCAGTTGATTTCATTTTTTCAATTGGTGTAAACAAGTTTACGAGAATTTTTCTAGTTGTCTTTCTTTTGTAAATGATCCTAGTTAGATATGGAAGTCTAGAAAGTAAAAAAAAAAAAAGAGATACAAATTTACACATGCTTTATTTCCACATGTTAGAACGGTAGAATTGTATTAATCTCCCTTTGGGAGTCTTTATCATTAATACAAATATATATAGTGTGTACAATGCGGAATCCGAATACAATAAGGATTTTATATCTACCATAATTATACAACACTAAATATTACAAAATATATAGAGCATATTTCATAATATACGTTAATACACCCTCTCAGTCGGAACGGGAGGAGGTCGGATGCTAAGACTGGATCTGAGGTTTATGAATAGCTGTCTAGGAAGACCTTTCGTGAAGATATCTGCATACTAATACGAAGACGGTACATTCAACACTCTAACATGATCGAGAGCAATCTTCTCATGAACAAAATGGATATCCATATCAATATGCTTGGTTCGCTGATGCTGAACCGGATTATAAGATAAATATATGACGGATATGTTATCACGGTACACCAAAGATGTCTTACTCAAGGGACACTGAAGCTCTAAAAGAAGGTTTCGGAGCCAACAGATCTTAGCAACAACATTTGAAACGCCTCTATACTTTGCTTCTGCACTCGAACGGGATAGAGTGACTTGTCTCTTGGCAGACCAAGAAATGAGATTATCCCTTAAGAACACACAATAGCCGAAGGTGCAGCGTCGCGTGTCCGGACAACCTGTCCAATCAGCATCCGTATATGATAATAATCTGGTCGGTGCTGAGGGATATAAATGCAATTCATAATCATGTGTGACCTTAACATATCGAATGATATATTACGTTTAAAATCTTGTGCTTATACCAAAGACAAAGGAAACTAACACTTTCAATGACATGAGGCCAATAAATATCAATGGTTTATAATAAAATGATATTGGTATGAAAAACTTACGAGAAATTCCCAGGGAAATTCATAAAGACAGTAAGTTGGTCTTGTAGTGGGATCGTTATTGAATTGAATTAAAAAATTGAACATGTCCACCTTCTTCAAGTAATTCAAAGTCAGATCAAAGCATATCTTTCCCCAAGGATATTTGTTAAAGTGTGGAAAATATTCAACCAAGCTTATCCATGTAGTCTCAATGGGAACGATAACATGCTCGTCAGGCTCATCTACTAGACGGAGGCCTCCATCACCAGCACATTGCTTCTTACTTTAGAAAGATTGCTCGTTAGCTAGGCCATTTTCAATAAGGCTCGCGCTAGGCGCTCACCTTTTTTGGCTGAGATATGATACCCTCGCCCGCGATTCTCTCGGCCATCAATCTCTCAATCACCATCCCCTCTAGCCCCACCCCATATGCCACCCATTTTCTTCCACCATCACATCTATCACCACCACATTCACGAGCACGACCACCTTCTGCCTGATACGGAACCTCTGAAACATGTTCATGCATATGCTCGACCTCTTGTGATTGTTGGATACCCGACTCAGATTGCTGAATGATATGGGCAGCAAATCCCGCTATCTCGGGGATATCCATATGCGTCATGCCCACACAGCGCATCATATGTATGGTCCGTAGTTGCATTTGTTTGCAAATATTAATAATTAAATAAATTTGTAATATAATAATTAAGACAATTAATTAAGTTCAAGTGTGGTAAACTTACCAACACCTCATATTGTCCCACGAGTGCTGCATATTCTCGGTCATCTGGATCACATCTCTCGGGGTTGTCAATCAAGTTGTGTGTGATCACCAGTGCAAATCCATATAAATATGGGTCAGAGTCGTATGTCTGACCACTTCTCTTGTCTCTAGCCTCTGAGCCCAATGAGCAATATGGGTATGCATATAGGCTCGGTATGAAGGAGTGGCGGTCGAACGCTCATCCCGCATATAGTGGTTGTGCTCCCAAACAACCGACTCATGTATATTCTGTACATGTCCAAATTGTCGTAAAACGCAGTAGGGCGTGTGATCCTCAACGATATCCATGTGTATCAACGGACACTACGATATTCATACAGGATCACCAGCACTGTAAAACGCCGGCAACTAATAAAAAAATTGAACATACAACCTCCATATAAAAAGCTGTAAAACAATGACCATATATTAGGAAACAATAAAGATAAAAATAGTAACAAAAATAAGATAATAATGTAAAATCAAACAAACTTACCTTATCTTCCGTCATATGATCTAGCTTATCCCTGAACGGAAGAATATTGTGGTGCGTATCCACATCTCGGGATATGCCTCCCGTCCATCTCCGCGCGTAAGGCATGCCATCAGTAATGAAGTCAGGCTGAGGGTGCGCAGCTCGGGACAAAATAATGCTTACGATTATATTGATAGAACAGACAAGCAACCCCACAGGACTCAATCCCGCCTAAACAAAAATTCAACACCTACACATACTTGAAAACCGGGACAATTTTTTTAAGGTTCGCCAATAATCACAAAAACGTTGATCTTAGAAATTCAACAAAAACTTTTTCATAAGCACTTTATTTTCAACAAAAAAAAATTATTAACAGCTAACCAAGACCGTAAACCAGACAGGGATTACAGGTCCCAAAAAAGTCAGGCGCCCGAGCATCAAGAATCAAAGCTGTAAAGTCAATACGAATCGACCACCCCTCCCCCAAACTCACAAATTTCTTTAAGTGCAGATCTTTAGATTTGACAGAAACAGGGAAGCCACAATATTTATTCAATTCACAAAAAACTTCCATGCCACAAACCGGCCCCACAATTATCAGATTCTTGCATCACGTCTATAGTCAAGATGAGGAAAACGATGCAGATACACCAATACATACGCCATTTTATTATGCCTATGCAACGACTTTATCCATATTGTGCCTTGCAACGATAATATCTACATCACGTCTACACAACGATGTCATGCACGCGCAATGGTATTATCTATATTTTGTCCACTCAACGACGACATCTACAACACATCTACCCAACGACGTCATTTTATTACATTCACGCAATAACTTCATCTATATTTCGTCTGCACAACGACGACATCTACAACACGTCTATCCAGCGGCGTCATTTTATTACATCTATGCAACAACTTCATCTATATTTCGTCTGCACAACGACGACATCTACAACGCGTCTACTAGCGACGTCATTTTATTACATCTATGCAACAACTTCATCTATATTTCGTCTGCTCAACGACGACATCTACAACACGTCTACCCAGCGACGTCATTTTATTACATCTATGCAACAACTTCATCTATATTTCATCTACTCAACGATGATATCTACAACAGGTCTACCCAATGACGTCATTTTATTACGCCTGTGCAATGACATTGTTTATATTTCGTCTACTCAATAACGATATCTACAATACGTCTACCCAACGACGTTATCTATATTTCGTTTTCTCAACGACTATATCTACAACACGTCAACTCAGCGACGTCATTTTATTACTCCCGTGCAACGATATTACCTATAATTCATCTACTCAACGATGATATCTACAACACGTCTACCCAAGGGCGTTAGTTCAACTCAGGAGGTTGCCAAACCCACAATCCCTTTGAATGCAGGTTTTCAGGTTAACAAAGGCATTTCAGTCTCAGGGAACAAACACCCTTAGAGGCATTTCAGTCTCAGGGAACAAACGCCCTTAGAGGCATTTTGAGTCTCGGGGAACAAACACCCTTGGAGGCATTTCAGTCTCAGGAAACAAATACCCTTAGAGGCATTTCAGTCTCAGGGAACAAACACCCTTAGAGGCATTTCAGTCCCAGGGAACAAATACCCTTAGAGGTATTTCACCTCAGGGAACAAACACCCTTAGAGACATTTTCAGTCTCAGGGAACAAACACCCTCAGAGGCATCTCAGGGAAGAAACATCCTTAGAGGAATTTAAACACATTTGTCACCAAACACCATTGGAAACTATGCTATTTGACATGTAATGAAATACACTTATTTGTTCACCTTGATAAGTCATGTTTTTTCATATTAGCAGCAACCAAAAGAACAGTAGCAGTCGTGCGGATCACAAATACAGCACGTCGATACAACAACATCATTAATAACGTCCCCACAAGACGTCATTAGCATTTCATCCATACAAGACGACAACGCCCATACAAACGACAACGTCCATACAAGACGTCATTTGCATTTCGTCCATACAAGACGACGTACCATCACATCGTTTCATTACATCGCATACACGATTGACTACAACCGTAACATAAAATTCACATTCTTACGTAATCATTTTTATATCATTTTGTTTTAACAGTTATACACTAATTCTTCTTGAGCTTTAGCCTGCAGATACCGTAATTTGTAGGAGCGGAACACAACGTGGACCTACCTCTTACACAATGAACTGATGCAAATTTTGTTGGGGAGTCAAGCTACCCAACAAAAGGCAAAGACGGCCTCGGACATCGATCCACTCTCTTCAGTATCCCACAACCCAATAACCCAGTGTCATCATTTGACACTAGGACAATTTTGAATCCACATTAGCGTTGCCTTTAAAAGTGTCACTACAGTAACCAGTGTCATCACAATTCGACACTGGGACAAATTTTAAATCTGCATCAGCACCACCTTTAGTTTTCAAACACCAACAACCCAGTGTCAGTTTCTATCACCACGACCCAGTGTCATCATAATTCGACACTGCGACAAATTTTTGAATTGACATTTGCCCTTACTTTTCTTAATCTTTGTGCTAATTATGATGATTGAGACAAAATTGGCTATAAGTCAACATCTTTGTCAGAAGACTCTTTCATCCTCTCCATACAAAGAGGGACAACTGTTGACACCCAATTTTATCCCTCCCTTTCCGTTAATAATCAATAAATTAAACTAATTTTTTAACACTGCAAAATAATTTTAATAATAACAATACACGCATATATACACATATACACACATAAATAAAGAATTTAATAATGGCGCCACGTTTATATAAAGCATTAAGTACCCCTTAAATATCATATCCGCATTTATTATTTTTATAATAATCAAAACAATATTAGAAATAACTTAAACCCCATTTATTTACCACTAAATTAAACTCAACACCTATCTCCACAATTAAAATTACCCAAAATAAAACTCATCTTCACTATCCCACACCTAGTTTAATCCCTCATAATTCAGCCCAACTTATTTCCAATAAACTGTGGCCCAAAATACACCCACAGCCCATTCCTACTTCATCACCTTTCCAAATACACCCTAAATACATAACACTCTCTAACCTAAAAAAAGAAACACTCATCGCCGCCGCCTTACCCACACCCCAAATCGCGTCCAAAAATCCGCACCGAAGTCTCCCAAAGATAGAAAACTTCCATAACAAAAAAATCCAAATCTTACCATAATAAGAATAGTACCAAAATCGCTGAAATCTTAACCAAATCAATGCCAAATTCGCACCAAATCAGTCTCATATCTTACCTTAAAATTTTCCTAATGGTTTAGGTAATTATTACCAGAAAATCACACACCTAAAATACTACAAAATCTCGCAAAAATCAGTCTCAATATTAGTCTTAAAGGTTGTCATAATTTTACCAAAACTGGGGCTATAAATAAAGAGTCGTTTTCCACATTCAGGAGCATCGATCTTCACAGCGAAAAACCGACGATTAACAAACGAGAACTCTCAAAACTTTACCTCCCGAAACACTCATTATCTTCAGGGCATAGAAATCTGTATTCACTTTTTTTAAGCGAAATCGTCCATTCTTTTCAATCGCGTAACAGGCCATCCGAGTGGGTCCGGCGAGTCGAAACGCCCCCTCAGTTCGCTACCCACAAAAGGTCGGTAAACTCGAATTCCTCTCGATTTATTTTTCATTGTTGTGTGTTCTGTGTATTAAATATGTGTTGGTTTGGTTCGCTTGTAGTATCGTATTCATTGATGTATTAATGTGATGTTAATCAATCTAAATACCTTCCTGCCTTAGGTCATCGATCGACTTTATATTTGCTATTGCTTAGTTGTTTGTCAACCTGTTAATCTGACTACTAATACTATAAAAGAGGCTGTGACGGGTTCAGTGTTTTGTGATTAGTATGTCAGTTTGTTAATCGTTTATCAAATACTATGATCTGTACAGGGTCTAGATATTCTTGTTTTTTTTTTATGATGAATGGTACATTTGTATATCCATGCTAACATATTGATAATCATTGTCTATAAATTTAGAATGGTAAAACATGATAAGAATGTTTGCTGCTTACTGTTATTGCTGCAGGACTGTTGGCACTGCTGATGTTATTACGTCTGCAGCTGATGTGTCTATTTTCGGTTGCTGGTGATGAACTTGCAAAATCAGAAATTGAAGCTGTTTTGGTTGTTGTTACTGCTGCAGCTGCTATACCAGAGGATGGCCCTGCTTAGTGCAGAGTTGTTGTTACGGATTGACAAGAATGTTGAGGACTGATTAATTCCTTATCTCACGAAGAAATATTAGAACAAAGAAATATTGTTGCTGCTGGTTGTTAATGGCACAGCTGCTACTGTTGTTGTTGCTTCTGAAAATGAAAGAAAAAAACTGAAATCATTGATGGACATATTTAGATGATTACATCTTGGCTGTAGATGTTGCTGCTGATGGTGAGGATGATTACATCTTGGCTGTAGTTGTTCTTCTTTGAATTAACGCATCGAGCGTGAACTTCATTCTTGAGGTTTCGTGTGGCTGCTGGGATGCGAACAGTAGATGGAACACTGGTGTGGCTGGTGTCTAGTATTGCTTCCAAGCTAGAACTGAAACCGATATTTTCAGTGCCTAGATTGAGGGGGTGTTGAGATATACCACATATATATACAATGTATATATGTGGTTAGTTGGATATTAGTTTGATATAAGCTCATTAGATATTTTGATTAGATTAATTAGATATTTTGTGATAAGTTGGTTAGTTAATAGAATGTATAAATAGTGGACATAAGTCAACATTGTAAACTCTCTCTCATACTTTGAATTAAACACATCATGGTCGGGTTGACAACCGGACCAGTTGACCGGTAGTTTAACCGGGCCGTAAGGGCATCTGGGTTGGGGTTGGGTTGGCCCCAACCAACCCGCATGGGTTATTTAAAAACCAGTAAGGCCGGACCGGTTAGGCGATAACGTGTGAGCCAGTTCCATTCTGGGATTAACCGGACCGGGCCGTTAACAAAAATTGCCCAAGTCATTTCGGCCAGTTGGGCTTGAAGAAATTTGGGGCGGGGCATAATATGGTCATTTCAGTTGGTCACTATTATTTTTGTTTTTGTTTTTGTTTTTGTTTTGTTTAATTATTTATTTTAATTCCATTTTTACCCTTTAAAAATCTATAAATTCTCTACATTTTCTTCATTTTTATCACACAACATTTCTCTCAATTCTCTTATTCTCATACTCTTTTAATCATCTTTATTATCAATTTTCAAGTTATTAATATTATTAGTTTTCAAATTCAAAGTAGCAAGGCGAAAGACTTGAGCTTGAGTTTCTATTGAATCCGAATCCGAAGTTTGGTACACTCGTTTCATTCTCTAATTATTTTATTAAATTGTCATATTTATTTGTTGATTATTTAAATATTTTATAATGTCTTTACTAAGGGAATTGCGTCGGAATTGTAGTAAATCTAGTTGAGGGTAAAAATCAGAGGTTCTTCATCATCTAATCAAAATATAGATTATGATCAAATGCAAGAAGATTTTGGAATAGAAGATAATGAATGTGATAACGTTCAATTAGATAATATTGTTGAACTTGAAGAACAAGAACCTCCTACACCTACTAGTGTTCCTTACATCGATGTTAGTGCGCTAGTGGTAGTCGTAGTCGTAGACCTCCTTTACCGAACCAGTGCAAGAAAAAAAGGAGTAAAGTGTGGCTCTTTTATGATAAAGTTGTAGTACCGATAGAGTTAAATGTAATATTTGTGGGAGAACTTATAAACATAAGGCGGGGTGGTGACGCGGGGACGCACTATAGCTAGACATATAAAATTCGATCATACGGCCTGATGGAATCTTGTCGATTTAGAACCGGTCAACAACAACTTAATCCATTAAGCGGGGTTGGCTAAATGCGATCCAAAAAGATCGCATTGAATTAGCAAAAATGATTGTCGGAGGTTGTTTGCCTTTTTCTTTTGCTTCTTCATATTTAATTACATATATTCAAAGAGTATATAATCCTTTTTAAAGGTGTTCCTCGTAGTACTACTAGAGCCGATATTTTTAGACTTCATAATGATTATGTTATTTTCTTGCAATATTTGTTTGCTAACCTTCCATGCCATGTTAGTTTTACTTGGACATTGGACACGTTGAGCAGTTATGATTATTTAACAATTACTTGTCATTGGATTGATGCAAATTTTAAAATGGAAAACGTATTATTGCTTTTTGCGTATGGCGAGGATCAAAGTCATCTTGGAAAATATATAAAGCGAAACTATTTGTTTTTATGCCCAAAAATATAATCTTTATAATAAAATACTTTGTGTATCATTTGATAATGCATCTAATAATATTGCTGTAGATCTTTTAAGCGGAAGTACAACCACCACTTCGATATATTTCATGTTCGTTGTGCTTGTCATATTTATAATTTAATTGTTAAAAGTGGTCTTGATTTATTTTCACTGAAATAAAACTTGTCAAAAGAGTCATTGGAGTTATTCAGGGGTAATAATAGGAAAAATAGAATTATAGAATTTAAAGAAAAATGTAAACAATTTAATTTGAGACCTAAATTCATGCCAGAAGAGATTATTACACGGTGGAATTATACTTATTTATTTTTAAAAGAATGTTATAAGTATAAAGACCTCATAACACATGTTGCAAATGCGCATTGTAAGAACATGATGTATATGTTAACCGACGAACATTGGAAATCAATTGGTGAACTTTTAAAAATTTTACGTAAATTTTACACTGTAACTGTTGAATTTTCAGGATCTTATTACCAAACAGTTTGTAATGATTTAGCTCATATAGCTGAAATTTCATATTTACTTTATGGTTTAAAATCAAATGTGAAATATCTGAATCTGATTCTGATTATGTTTGAAAAGTTTAATTTTTTTCCTATTCACGATGTTTATTGTATTGATGCGATCTTAAATCCTTCTATTAAAAAGTAGATTGTCATAATCTAATATTTAGTTTATATACTTATATGGAAATAGGTGGAACAGAAACTCCATCTTCATTTGATTGCATAAATAAACTTGATACTAATTTAACTACATTATATGAATATTATGCTACATTACATGATAACACCAACTCTGCTACTAATATTCCTTCTAGTTCTGGTTCTGTGTCTACACCTGCATGATTCAATGATGATGACGATGAAGAAGAATCTTTAGATATATGGAGCACTTTTACAACACAACCAACCACTAGCCGATCTTGCGATGAAATGCAATTTTATTTGCAAAAGCCAGCGGAGCCGAAGAAAAATTTTGACCCTTTACAATGGTGGCAGGATAACAAAAGGAAATTCCCGGTACTTGCAGCGATGGCCCGGGATGTTCTTAATGTGTCGATCTCAACAGTGGCTTCTGAAAGTGCATTTAGCCAAGCACGAGATCAAATAGGA
Source organism: Przewalskia tangutica (assembly GCA_029844215.1). Taxonomy (NCBI): domain Eukaryota; kingdom Viridiplantae; phylum Streptophyta; class Magnoliopsida; order Solanales; family Solanaceae; genus Przewalskia; species Przewalskia tangutica. The sequence goes on along the minus strand of CM056729.1, from coordinate 12,601,890 downwards.
GACACACGTCACTCATTGGGTGGAAGCACATTAGAAATGTTAGTCTGCTTAAGGGATTGGATCAGATCAGAGAGAAGAAATCAAGGATGTGGAGACGTTAATTCTCCAGAAGATGAAGAAATATGCAATATTTTGGAAGGCGGGAGCGAAGGCGGGACTGGAATTAATACTCCAGATTTAGAGGCTATGGAGCATAACCAATTCAATCAACCTATAGATTACGAAGAACTTGCAAAAATGATGCATAATATGTAAATAAAATTATTATTACTTCATTATGTACTCTTATTAACGTTATGAAAGTTCAAAAGTTTACATCTTATCATTAATTTTAATTTTACTATCTATTTAGTTGTTAATCTGTTATTACTTATAAGTTATATGACTTATATCTACTAATCTAATAAATTAATAAAAGTATAATTACAAATTTACAATATAAAGTTATAAAGTATAAAGTTATAAACTATAAAGTATAAAGTTATAAACTATAAAATAAAAAGTTAACTTTAAAGTTTCAATTTTAATATATACAACTAAATTATATATTATATTATTATATTACATATTTAAATTGAATTTAGTTTATATTATAGAAAATAAATACTAGAAATAAAAAAAAAAAAAATAGAAACCGGACCGGTTGGACCGGTTCTGACCCGGAACCGCACGGGCCAACCTGGAATCCGGTAACGAACCGGACCGGTTGGCCCGGTAGTCCGGAACCGGTTAAACCCGGTAAGGGGCTACCGGTCCGGACCGGGTCAGCCCGTTAGCCACCTTTACTTTGAATATATCGAAAGAGAGCCTTTCTCTCCCAGTCGTCCTCTTCTGTTCCAAACTTTCTCCTTCACCAGAACCTTCTCGTTTCTGGATTGGATTACAACTTCACCTTCGATTCGTCATCTTGCTGAAGTTTTAACACATTTGGCCCTCAGTTCGACACAAAATGGCCCAACTCCCATGTTATCGCCCGCTTTAGTCATATTCTTGCCCTGTAGGCAATTTTTTCCTCCACAAATTTACATCATTTTCCTCACCCTTCTTTCTCACCCATCTTCTGCCTCATCACCAATCATCTAAGGTTTGGGGTTGAACTGGAACTCGTAGTTGGCCAGGACTTAATTTAGGACTTTGAGTTGAGAAGTTACGACGTGCAGACTGTCAATGATGAATTGTTCTAGCTCATTTTTGCTTTGGATTCTCTTATAACATGCGTACAAAAAATAACATAAACATGTCATCAAATATACGCCAATGTCAAAAAACATAGAAGTGTCGCCAAACTATTCCAATGTCTTCAAACTACACCGTCTTAAAAAACTTCTTGAGCAACTTCATTCCCCTGTTGTTGAATACTTTATCCTTGCTATTAAAAAAGAAAGATAAACATCATTAATATGCATGTGTCAAAAAATGCAGATCCAAAGTCAAGTACTAAAGGGTAGGTCGGATCCTCACTTGGTAGAACATAGTTCAAGGTTAATGCATAGGGACAAGTAGAAAATTAAACACCTAATTAACTAACTGTAGTTTCTATCACTAATGAACAAATGAAAAACTAAACTACTAACTGCATTTTTTTATTACTAATAACATCGATATTAAAAGAAGAAATAAGGATTAGACATGTGAAAGTATCTAGAAAAGGAAATTATGTTGTCTTAATTTACTGGAATCTCCGGAGAAACTAACAGGTATGTGGCACACATCTACAAATTTATAGCAAGGAGGACGCAGAAAGATAAAGACCGATAACTGCTGTGCACCTCATGAAAACAAATACTCAGAATGATAGGAACTTATAGTACTTTCGATTAAATTCTTTAAAGGAAATTAAAATCTCTGTAACATATTGACAAGTTCATTCCTCGTCTTGTCTTCCACAAACAACTAGAGAATCTGACTTCTATGAACGTCGAAAATATTATTGGCCACTCATATCCATGTATGGAAATTGATCTGCCACCATATTCTGCTCGCACTTAATAAATACTCTAGAGGTCTTTATGCAAACAAGTGGATAGTAAGAGGACCTAATGGCACCACATTTCGAGAAATCCAACTCGATGCATCAGAACAACAATAAACCAAGACAAGGAGTGGACCAAATGACCAACAGTTTTAGATTAGCAAAACTATAAGGCAGAAATGCATCAGATGCTTAACATTAAAGCAAACAAGGAGAATAAAGGTCCAAATTTCAAACGAATTATTCACTGTATATCCAAGTATCCAAAACATACAAGCTTACAAGTGTGTTGGAGTTCCCAAACTCGATCTAGTGCTATGTTTGTTCTCTCTCTACGATATATTACAATAGATGAAAATATTTAAATTTATAAACTCATAATAACATAAATGAATTACAAATAATCATATAGTGGTTGCGATAAATGCATTCGTACCATTGATTTCTCCACTTCTGCAAATGACATTGAGTCATATTAGTGCTTAGTTATTTGTTTTCCCCGGTTTAGTTGTTCCTCTCACTCACAACCTGTAATTAACTATATACATTAAGGACCATTATATAAATAGTAATATCAAGCATTTTTAGTATCAAGTTAGCTTGAATGCAAGACTTCCAAAAGGTCCTACCAGAAACACCCATTCATCAGGTGTAACATCATCCGGGCCTATGAGACAGTCTCTCTTCATCAGTAGCATAGCGGAAGTAGTCAGCATGCAATTGAGTCTTTCATGCTCTAAGAAGCCTTTGCATAGGGTCGATCACGAGAGCTTGCAAACACAAACTCTCACATGCCACTAGCTTCAAATTTATCCTAAAATAAGTATGTAAAGCTATTGAAAGTAAATAAAACGTGTGACACAAAAGTCAATAGTCAGTTTTACATTGAAACTAAATTGATACCTTAAATTTCAACCGCATCGCCTCTCCACGTTTTGTAATTATTGCCTGCCAATTACTATCTCGTTTGTGCCAGCCAATTACCATCTCTAAATGAGATAGTGCTCCGCATAATCAAGCCACAATAGTTAGCAATATCCCTAGACCTGGGGTCTACAGCTCTCACAATGTCATCTGGAATGACAATGAGAATATTTCCGTGCTTAGTTTTCAGGTCCATGTATAAGGATTTGCATCTTCCTCTGCCTTTCTTAGATTTGTTGCACGAATTTGTGAAGCAAAAGATCCACATTTTGTTAAATAACTGTTATCACAACAACAACAACAACAACAACAACATACCTAGTGTAATCAGTGGGGTCTGGGGAGGGTAGATATACGCAGACCTTATCCCTACCATTGTGGGCATAGACCCTCAGCTCAAAACTGTTGTCACTACTATTATCACTAAATTGGATCACCTTAAGCATTTCAAATACCCTTCCTATGTACCAATTGTGGGAATAGACCCTCAGCTCAAAACTGTTGTCACTACTATTATCACTACATTGGATCACTTTAAGCATTTCAAATACCCTTCCTATGTACCAATTGTGGGCATAGACCCTCAGCTCAAAACTGTTGTCACTACTATTATCACTAAATTGGATCACTTAAAGCATTTCAAATACCCTTCCTATGTACCACTTTAATCAACTATCTTGATGCCAAAAAAGCAGATAAGATATATCTTAAATGTAAGCAAAAAGATGAAAGAATTTTATCTTTGTTTCCAAGGAAGTAATTGCTCAGTTGTTAAACTGGCCATAAAAGTTTTCTCACATCTTCATATTGCTCCAAGAAATGCCAACTGAAATCATAATTCAATTTCAACAAACAACTCAAATGCCAACTGGAATCATAATTCAATTTCAAGTTTAACCAGTAGTAAGCCAAGCAGTAATAGCTATTAGGATAACCACTGATTCTATTCTAAGGATAAGTTTGGTCATAAATATTATTCATTTTTCTTAAAAAAGAATTCTTCACTTTATTTGAAAATGAGTATTTAGCCATGAAATTCCAAATCTAACTTGAAATTGTATTTCAAATTTGGAAAACAACTTATAACGTGTTTACAAGTTGTATTTCGAATTTAAAAGTACATTGAAAATGAAATTATTCAAAATATACTTTACAAAAAGTATAACCAAACACAACTCCATCTCTATAAATGTGAAAAACATTCGGAATCTATGGCCAAACGCCTACTAAGACATCTTCTATGGGTTTATGTGGTGGCTTCAATTTCTGATTTTTCAAGCTCTAAGGTAGCATTGAATCCGAATTCAGTTCCCGGAGCAAATGATGACCTTAGTTCATCTGCACTTTGTGTGGTGCTAATCTTGTTATCCTTCACTGTCAAATTCTCCTTCTTCACATAATCAGCAAGGGTTGAGGTAACAATTTCTCGTATTACAAATTTAGTAACTCGATCTTCACCAAGTATCTGCAGCATAAAGTCCCTAGGAACCTTTGATGTTTTCCCTCCTTTTGCCCTCCGGAAACCTGGTACTGGTGGCGCAGATTTCGCTAAATTCGCCAAAACTTTTTCGAAAACTATTTTTGTGTCCTCCTCGTTCACATCTACTCTGACTTGTATCTTCTCATCATCTTGGGATTCAACGGCTATTTTGGCATTTTTAACGGTTATTAAGGACTCATCATCAGCAATATCTGCCTCAAAACCTGAAGCAGCAGCACATACTGGTTTGACCAAAGATATTAGGCTTCTTTGCGAGAAGATACAGTGCTTCAATAAACTTTGATTTGTCATTGCTGTTGCTGGGTAAATTGTTACATTTTTGGGGATAGTGCTATGTCGAGAGTCGATAAGGAGCCTGCGCCACGGTGATGCCATTGCGGTAGTTATCGTCAATGCCATGGTTCAGTCCGAAACTATGGGTCGCCGTGAATGGGGAGAATGAAACAGAGCGCTTTCACTTCTAATCTGATTGCAAAGATAAGGTAATGTAGTAGGGCAGAGAAAATGACAAAAATGGTCCCTTCTGTTTGAGGTTGATTCAAAATAGTGCCTTGAGTATTGCACTCAATAGTTTTTGATATTTTAGGTTTGTGAAACACTTTTAATTTTCATTAAATATTTACTGAATATTATATGTTAGATTTAATAAAAAAAATAAAATAATCATAAACATTAAAAAAAATCTCATCCAATTTTAAAATATAACCATACTAAACACTAAAAAATATAAAAAAAATAACATAGAAACCGCAATCCTAATTTTCTTTGATTTACTATTTCTATTATACCAGAAAATATAAAAATAATAGTTAATACCTTTAATTAAAGTGTCCACATCACTTATCACTAGTAGGAGGGGGAGGGATCTTATACTTATTCCAGAAATCGACCGATCAGGTAAGGCAAATCTCTCAGGCATTCGAAATTTTAGCTGGTCAGGATACGAGTACAAAAAATACGGGCCAGATAAGTGAGGCAGATAACCGGTAAAATGCGAATAACACCCTGACCCCTTTTAGTCCCCTCGAGCCAACCTCACCGGTCCCCTCGCCGGCTCTAATTAGTTGTAAATTAATGGAACTTTAAATGGTCATAACTTTGCGCTCGGATGTCCGTTTGACCTAATGTTTTTTTGATTTCGCGTATTTTTTCGAGATAGGGCCGGACAAACCGTTAAAGTAGTTTGGAGAAGCCGATTTCTCAAAAAAACATCCGTCTTGCCAATCAATTTCACTTTTACCCCAAATTGTTACCAATTGTCCATTTTCAAATCTAAATATCTCGCGCTATACAATATATTTCAACGTAAAAATTTCGTGGTAATGTGTCCGAGAATGTCAATTTCAGTATTGAAAATTCAATTTTAAAAAATAAATAAATTGGCCCGACCCGGAAAATTCTTACCGTTCCGGACCGAGAACCGGACCGATAAGGCTTCGGTCCGGGACCGGATCTCGTTCCAGGACCAAAACCTTATCGGTTCCGGTAAGTGGATACCCGGACCGGTCCGGACCGATAAACCCCAGTGCTTATCAGTCCCACTAATTCATCCAATTAAATTAATCCGTTCTAGAATTAAACCCCATTCCCCTTTTAATCCAGACCCCAATTTATTCCCGACAGTTGACAAACCATTTAGTTTTGCGTTGTGTTAGTTTGATTCATAGATCCGGTGAATGCTATTACATACTTTATACTTATTTTTCGATTTTGATTTTCATTATGAATCTTTATATTCTGACATTATCCGTTGTTTTAGTTTTTAGTTTACAGCAAAGTTGTATAGTAGTTCTTAAAATGCATTACTTTTATTTGGATTTTGATTTTGAATTTTTGTATTCCTGATATTATCGGTTGTTTAGGGATTTGAGTTTGTCAAGTAAGAAAAAATTGTGAGGCGGGGGTTGGGTTAAAAGGGAAATAGGTTGACTCTTCAATTTTAAAGATTAATTTAACTGGGATGATTTTTTTTTTTAATTTGGTGGGATCGGTAAGTGAAGCAGACCATTTAATTGGAGATCACATATCCAATTCGATATTATTTTTATATTTTAAATTTACTATTGAATATATTATATTATTATTAATTATAATTATAATGAATGAATTAAAAAATTAAATAGTCCAATGACATATTTAAACTTTGAAATGACCCTTTTAAACTAATCTCCTTAAATTTAACAGCTAAAATTCTGTAAATAATATTAAAAACTAAAAAAATTATTATTTTTATTTTTTTTTTGGATTCCAGTATTAATTTATAATGGAACATTAACATAATGGAACATTAACTATTATTTGAAGTTAATTTGATTATCAAGGTTTATTTTGATTTTGAGCGAAAGAAGGTGATTGAAGAGGCGATTCTGGGGTTGCATGTTTTTTTTTTTTTTTTTATGGAGGTCCAACTATTTATATATGAGTATATATATTTTTGTGATTAATTTGCATTTTATTTATTTTTTATTTTATAAATAGTTAATTTATATCTATCCTTTTGGTAAATTTGATAAAAATAAAAGCTTTTTTTTTTATAATGAAAATAAAATAAAATAATGTACTTTTTGATTCATTAATCATCAAACATGATTTTTTTTGATAAAAGAATAAAAACAAACTCTACTTTATTTACTATTTTGCTGAAAACTATCAAAGACTTATTTTTAATTGAGGGAAGAAAGGCAAGTTTGGATTTTTTCAAAAGTTCCACAAGGAAACCCGTAGTTTTCATGACCAATATATCCTCACTAAACTAATTAAATCCAGACCATTTAAGTGCCCGTTTGGTTGGACTTTTGAAATGGCCAAAAGTTTTTTTTTTTTTTGCCAAAAGTACTTTGGTTTTTTTTTTTGAAGAGTTTGGCTGGAAAAACTAAAAGTATTTTTTGCGGAAAAAAAAATACTTTTAGCCTCTATTTTTAAAAGTCCAAATTTTGGGCTTTTTAAGGTAGAGGCAAAATCTCTTTTGTCCTTTCCCATTTTTAAACCAAAAATATTTTTTTTATCGACAACCAAACACCTAACAACTTTTTAATAAAAATTCTACTTAAAAAAGCGCTAATCCTAAAACCTTACTTAGGGCCCGTTTGGTACAAATTATTAAAAATAACTTATAGGAGTAGAGCTTTTTCAAGTAGAGTTTTTATGAAAAAATTGTTAGGTGTTTGATTGACAATAAAAAAAGTGTTTTTATATAAAAAATCGAAAAATAAAAAGCCAAAATAAGCTCTCTCAAGAAGTCCAAATTTTAACCCAAAACACTTATCCATTTAGTCAACCAATCGCTTCCAAAAGCACTTTTGGCGTTCAGAACAACCCAACCAAACAGGCACTTACATCTATAAGTAATAAGCTGTACCAAACGTTCCGTTCAAACTCCATTTTCGCAAACCTTCTCCCTTCTAGATTCTTCTTTTTCCCGCTGAAATCTCCAGTACTCTCAGTAACTTCTCTTCACCGGCGCCACCGTAGAAAGCATTCTTCTAGAAGGTTCGTACGTCCTCCTCTCTAGTTACTCTGTTATGTCTTCTCCGTTGAACTCTGTTTACATGCGTTTTACAACTATAGTTTATCCCGAGCCGGATAAACGAGAAGCATTGTGATAGGTGAACAACTAGGACTGGCCAGTGGGCCGGGCCGGGCCCACCGGGGTCGGGTTTCGCGGGATCGGGACGGGGCGGAGAAGAGAGGCGGGGTCGAGCTGGGGCGGGCCTGGCGGGGTCGGGTCGGGCGGGACCATACCGTGTCCCATCCCGTTGGGCAGGGGGTCGGGACGGGTCAGGCGGGTTTTTTTTTTTTCCACTAAATTAAAAATACTAAATTACTAACAAAGTAACATTAACATATACTCATATAGTCATATACATATACTATAATATTAATATATTATAGACTTATAGTATTATAATTATAGTATTATACTCATATATATAATATATTTATAAAGTATAAACTATAAAGTATAAACTATAAAGTATAAACTAAATAATTAAACAAAGGCAAGAAGAGTCAAGAGTGTAAAAAAACATCCCAAGGTTGTTTTTGTGCCTCTTATATTATTAATTATTTCATTGAAATATACAAGATTCAAAATTACAACATTGTAGTGTACTGTTGTTGAAAATACAAGATTCAACTATAAAGTATAAACTAAATAATTAAACAAAGGCAAGAAGAGTCAAGAGTGTAAAAAAAACATCCCAAGGCTGTTTTTGTGCCTCTTATATTATTAATTATTTCATTGAAATATACAAGATTCAAAATTACAACATTGTAGTGTACTGTTGTTGAAAAAAATTGCAAAAGACATAGAAAAATTAAAAAATTGCAATGAAATAAATTACCAATTTGAAAATATTTTTTCTAGTTTCTTTATAATTTCTTGTGGTTCTTCGGTTGGAATTGGTATATCTTGGTCAAATTGTTCCACGTTGCTACTCATGCCTTCAGATAAAATGTCGTTGTAGTTGTCGTCTTCTTCTTCGTTAATCTGTTGATCGCACTCCTTCGCCTCCGCTCGTATCCAATCTCTGAATAGCACCGCCATCTCCAAGCCGTCTCCGCTAATGAGTGTGCGTGCTCTCTATTTGAAATCGCTGCGAAAAAGCGCTTCGAAAGCGATTGATGACGTTGAATATTCAATATATCTCGGGCCATCATTGAAAGTGTCGGAAATGTCTTCTCATTCTGCATCGATATTTCACGAAGTTTTCCTTTCCTTCTTCATTGATAAGCGCTTGGTAAGGTAAATTACCTGCAAAACAAAAACATCGAACTCGCTAATTTGGTTAGCATCGCTACATCGCACATTCTATTTCGAGGCTTTCAATAGAATTAATACTAGCCCGTAAACAAAGATATCTTTTTTTGTGTTGAAGAAGAAGATGGTACAAAAGTCGGTTGATTACTAGCACTTTCTTCTTTGGTAATGCCGATATACTTTTGCATTCATCTTCTACGCTATTCAACACTTCTTCTAGCGTTTGTTCAATAGGTGGCTCAACATTTAAATTTTTGGGAGTTGGAGGTGGTAGTACGTCCATACAGGTATAAATATTTTCAGTAAGACTTTTACAACCCTCTACTTTAATAGTCGGGTTTAATACAACACCAATAATATAAATAGGGGAATAGGAATAAAATATTTCTTTAATTTCATAAACATTTTTTTAATAGCTGCCTTATAAGCAGGTTTTTTCATATATTCTTTAAGAAGTAAAAATATTATAGCTATATAAAACAACATAGTTGAAATAGTAGGATAATATAAAGTAGAAAATTCTTTTGTTGTTCGTTGAAAATTTTCTAGAAATACAATAAGTTCTCTAATTTTGTCCCAATCATTATCCACAATCATATAATTTGGATTTTGATTATGGGCGTTAAAAAATAAAGTGATAGGTTTTCTATAGTCATAAGCAACAACTAGTTGGTCATATAAAGAATTCCACCTAGTTGGTACTTCTTCGAATTTTTACGTAAGATAGTCCACAATCGTGACAAGTTTTTTTATATTCTTTTCTCTGTTGAATTCTATTATTTTTAAAAATAAAGTGTATAGCAAATTGTATTTTTTCAAGAATATCTTAAAAAAGTGAAAAACCATCCTTTACAACTAAGTTATAAATATGGCACGCACATTTGATATGAAAATGTTTTGGAAAAGACGGAGTTAAAACATCTCTTAAAATACAAATAGCAGAATTGTTAGAAGATGCATTATCTAATGTAATACTCATAACTTTATCGGTTATTAAGTAATAATCGCAGATGAATAAATATTTTCAAATAAACTCACGATGCCTACTATCTATATATCTATATGCTAAAATACGTTTTTGCATAGACCATTTATAATCTATCCAATGACAAAGTTAGTTAAATAATCACGTAAGTTAGTATTACGACCTATATCGGAAGTTAGAGCGACTTTGCAATTTAAATGATATAATGCATAACGTAAATATCATTGATATTCATGTGCAAATTTAAATACATCTCTTTTAACAGTTGATCTAGGAAAACCTTTATAAGCAGGATTATACATATCTCTAATATAATGAATAAAATCAGGAGATTCAGGAAATGAAAAAGGCAAACCCTCCACAACAACTAATTTTGCTAGTGCTTCCCTATCTTTATGTTTATCGTATTTAGGCCTCTGACTCCGTCATGAGTTAATTTGACCCTGTACTTTGTCCGGGACAGTATGTGAACCTTGTCCCGATTGAGAGGACGTTTGCTCACCATTTTTTTCAATCATGTATTGGGCATGCAAGACTAGTGGTGTATCATCATCTTCATTAGTAGGTGTATCATCATCTAGAGTGTCATCTAAATTAAAATTTTCTTCAATTTGAGGATAATCATTTGTGTCAAGATCATATGGTATTTCAGGAAACAGTTTAGGATCTATAAAATCATCTTGTCTAGGAATACTAGAAGAAGTACCACTTGCCTCATACTACCCTACTAGAAGAAGTACCCTTGCCAAAAACACTTTTTACTCTTTTCATGGTAATATACTAATAAATAGTTAAAGACTTAAAGATAATGAAATTAAATGTGCTAAATGAAATAAAAACAAAATAATAATTTAATGAGAGAACAAATGTACCAAACGCCAACGTAGAGTCGACGTGTAATCGAGAGCTTGAAAATTGAAACTTTATTCGATAGATAATCCTCAAGCTAGTTGCCAACTTCACTCCCAATTCTCAAATTAATAAATAGATTGAAATATTGAATATGTAGTAGACAATGTTGTATTGAGAATATAGAGATTGATTGATTGAGAGATGAGAGAGTAGAAAGATTTGTGAAAATAATAAGAAGAGGAAATGAGGTATTTATAGTTGAAAAATTGGGTTAAAGTGTAAATATAATAACTTAGAGGTTAAAAATAAATATAAAGGGGGTAGGGGGGGTTGGGGGGGAAGCCAAAAATGGCCGTTGTCTAACGGCCAAAAGATAAAATGGCCGTTAGACAACGCTATTTTCTCGCAGCGGCGGATCGGTGGTGGGATCGGGTCGGGCGGGACCATACCCTGTCCCGCCCCGGTTCGAGCCCGGTCCGTTTTTTTTTTTTTACCGGGGTCGTGTCGGGGTCGGGTCGGCCCACTGGCCAGCCCTATGAACAACTAGGTTAAAGATAATTAAATTATGATAAAAATGAGTGTAATGTAAAGAGACGATTCATATAAATGAGGAGTAATTGAGTTGTGTGCGTATTGTGTTGAGGGGCCGTGACCTGGACCAAGTGAAGTGCATCAAGGACGAGAACGGCGAAGTATTGGTTGAGGAGGCACTCATCAGACGGATGGTAGTCATGCTTCCACCAACTCTTGATGAATAGGTGGATAGAGATATTGTGTTAGGGGATCTGGAACTCTCTGGAAGATTTCGCGATTTTGGATATTGTAGATGTATTAATGTTGATGAAGTTAAAGGTGCTATTCGTAGGATGCGTAGGGGTAGAGCGATCGGGCCAGATGAGATCCCGGTAGATTTTGGAAGAACGTGGGTAAGGCAGGTCTGGAGTGGCTGGCTAGGCTGTTTAATGTCGTTTTAAGGCCGAGCTCGCAGGGGCAATAAATGCAGTAGTTCAAGTAGTGATTCTGGCTCTTCATCTAGTGGTTGGTGCTATTAAGAAAGTCTTACCTAACTTGCGGCCTTTTTTTGCATGCTTATTATGATTCTAATCATGGTAAATAATCAAAAGTTTTACTTTTTCCTTTTATCCATATACGTGCTCACTGTCTCGTCGCATAATGGGACACTCGAGAAGAGACTTCAGCTATGACCTTGTTACTTTTACTTGTTTGTGCATTTCCAGGAACACTTTGCATGTGTGATATACTTGATATCCACTAATTTATTCATTTCTTCAACTAGAACTCCATCCATGAGTCTATAAATGCAGATAAGTAAAATGGAAAAAGTATATTTCTTTGATGAGCCTCCAATGGAGTTTATATACATTTGAAATAAAACCAATTATCCTAAGCTAACTCCTAGAATGTAGGAATAGATAACCAGTAGCGTTGATGGATGATGATGGTAATACGGGTGATGAATGTGGGCGACGCCGATAGACGTGAGTAATTGGTGGGCGGCGATTCATGGAGATAGGAGTAGAGGGGGCAGGGGGTTGGCTCCGGAATACAAAGTGGAGCTGAAGATTATCAGCAGGGGATTGTCCATACACATCAGAAGAAGATGATAAGGAAGTAGTGTGAAAATTACCTGGTTCCTGAGTTGTGGAATGATCTGCCTGTGGGTATTTCCCCTGTGCAGCACGAAGTGAGCATGTATCTTGGTGTGTATCTCACATTAGTGGAATACTGGGGGGCAACTGGGTCTTAGCTGTGTCAAGAATATTTTCTGGAGGATTGGAAATGTTAGAATTGTTCAGAGAAAAAATGTTTTCCGACTGTAAAGATGAAAATTTCTGTTTTAATTGAGAAGAAACATACTTTCAAATGGAAAAACATCTTCAAAATATTTTACATCCCGTGAGAAAAAATTTGGACTTGTTGGGTCAAAGCACTGAGAGCATGATTAGTGATGGAGAAACCTAGATAGACACAAGGTTTGGAGTACGGTTCTAATTTATTTTGGGCATATGGCCGAAGCCATGGGTAGCACAAACAACCAAATGTACGAAGAGATTCGTAAGCTAGTTTGTCAATGAAAAGAACTTAAAATGGTGACTTGTTATTTAAAATGGTGACTTGTTATTAAGTGTGTTAGTGGGTAGACAGTTTATGAGATAGGCGGCATGATGACAGATAAATGTCCAAAAATCGGATGGTAACGCAGCTTGATGAATTAATGTTTTGGCTGTCTCGATAAGGTGACGATGGCGTCTTTCAGCCATGGCAACCCTTTGAGGTGTGTATGGTGGAGATTACGAGGTGTTGTATGCCATTGGAATGGAGGTACGGTTCTAGTATTTGATATTCGCCTCCTCCATCAGTGTAAAGTGTGAGTATTTTTTTATCAAAATGTTTTTCAAGCACGGATGTAGGTTTTGAAAAATTTGTTGGACTTCATTTTTGTTTTTCATTGTGTATAACCATATGTATTTGCTAAACTGATCAACAAAAATGCAATAGTATCGTTCTTTATCAATTGAAAGCACTGGAGAGGGTCCCCACAAATCATTGTAAAGTGTTTTTAATGGAAAGTTGATGGACAATGTGTTTGAATAAAATGGAAATTTGTGGGCTTTATTGCAGCAACGAATGGGAGCTTTGGAGTAACTGGTAAAGTTGCTACCATGGGAAGTCATGGGTTCAAGCCGTGGAAACAACCTCTTGCAGAAATGCAAGGTAAGACTGCGTACAATAGACCCTTGTGGTCCGGTCCTTCTCCGGACCTCGCGCATAGCGGAAGCTTAGTGCACCGAGCTGCCCTATTGCAGCAACAAGAATTACAACAAGTAAATTTGTCTTTCGAGGAATATGAAAGACTGAAAATATTAAGAACAGAAAATAAAACTCGAAAATGGGGGTGACCCAATTGTCGATGCCATAGATGTAAGGAAGGGCCGGTAACAGCTACGTTGATAGTTGGGCGAGACAATGATGGCCATTCGTAGAGTCCTACTTTATTCGGGCCGCACAGAAGAGGTGTTGCCATAGTAAGATCCTTCACAAGAAAGTTAAAAGGAAAAAAAATCTATTGAGGTTAGATTGTCTTTGCAAATTTGAGAAACTGAAAGAAGCTTGCGCTTGATAGCTGGAGCATATAAAATATAGAGAGTTTGAAGGCACTATTTGATGCATATAAATCAGTAGTACCAGTTTTAGTAGTTGGAATCACCTTACCATTACCCATTGTCACTTCCTCGATCCTTTTGAAGTCCTGAACATTATGGGGGGAGTTGGTATCTGAGGTAATACGGTGAGACGCACCCGAGTCGAGAATCCAGGGTCATTTCGCGTAGTTTGTGCAACAAAATTTTCTTTTGCTTCAATGTGGTCTTGGGACCAAGAGCGACAAACACTTGTTGTATGCCCAAATTTGTCGCAGAGTTGACAACGGACTCATGAGGGTTGGTGTGGGAAGTTGCGCCACTGGGAATTATCATTTTGATACTGGGAAGTGGTGCTTCGATTGGGTTGTCTGTTTGGGGGACGCCAATTGTTGTTGTTGGGTGGGCCTCTATTGTTGCGTGGGGCCGATGGTGGATTTGTGATTCGTTGAGCAACAGCTGTTGTGACCTGGGCGGTCGTCTTCTTGAGGTCCTCATGTTTGAGGAACAGTTCATGATCAAGAAGCTTATCAAAAAGTTGCGCGTAGCTGATTGGAGAGTCTCGTGTCCGTATGGCTGTTGAGATCTCACGGAACTCTGGACCGAGTCCACTCAATATTTTCACCACAAGTTCTTCATTATTGACGGATGAACCTGCTGCGGCGAGTTCATCAGACAGAACGAACTCTCACATATATTCAACAATTGATTTGTTGTCCTTGCTAACCCAACTGAGATGGTGACGGAGGCTGAATATGTGGGTCTGCGATTTGTTCGCAAAGGAGGTGTGAAGTTGATCCCACACAGCTTTGGAGTTGTCCGCAGAAGTGACATTGGATGCGATTGTGGCATCAACAGAGGCCATAAGAGCATTTTTGATTAGTTTATCTTGACGAAACCAATCCTTGTAGTCGGGGTTGGTAGTCTCCAGGTCGTTAGTGGTGATTGTTTTGGGAGGGGACAACTTAGTGCCGTCAAGATGATCATAGAGGTCATAGCCATGAAGTAGCATGGCAATCTGGGCCTTCCATATGGTGAAGTTATGGCTGCCAGATAGTTTAATGAGCAGCTGTGATCTACTGATGATGTGTTGAATTGAATTAAGTGTTTGACGACAGGGGCGGTATCGGCATTAACAGCTGTGGTGGAAGGAGCCATTTGTGCGCAGAAAAAAAAGTACTCGTTCTGGCGCTGATACCATATAAATGCAGATAAATAAAATGGAAAAAGTATATTTTTTTGATGAGCCTCCAATGGAGTTTATATACATACAATTGAAATAAAACCAATTATCCTAAGCTAACTCCTATAATGTAGGAATAGATAACCAGCAGCTATACATAACTGAAGAAACCTAATCCTAATCAAACTTGAATCCTGAAAAGTAGTACAGCAGTGCAGTAAAACAGTAGTTCCAGCAGTAGTAAAATAATATATTGCTGATGCGCTATTAGGGTCGTGTAGGGGTTTGAAATTTATATTCTTTTAGCTGGTTTCCGTAGGTTAAAGAGAGGATGGAATGGAGAAGGGCAGCCCATTATCCATCGAGCTTTGAACCGTGTGCAACTGACCCTCGGGGATTTCTCGGTTATCAAAGAAAAAAGAGGGTGGTTGTTTTTAATGTTGCTCATTCTTTCTATGATAATCAGACCCTGCATGCCCCTGTATTTCTAATTGGCTTGATAGAAGAATCTACAACTACTTTATTTCTTACAATTGCCAGCCTCCTTAATTTGTGTAATTGTTAATGGTCTTGAGTATTTCTCGATGCCTACATTCTGAAGTTGGCAGATGGAGATGTATAAAGATACAGTAGTGAGTGTGATTTTTTTTGGCTGAAGAACTTGAAGTCGAAGTATATTGTCTTTCAATAGACAAGTTTCAGAAGTTAATACATAGAACTGGTTGCTTGGAATTGATTTTATTAAAAAGTGAAAAGAAGTTAATGTGGAAAATAAGTTTCTTCTTTTCTGTCAACCTTACAATTTTTTTACTGTGCCGTCTGTTCATCTTTGGAAATGAAAGCCTGACCCTTGAATCTTTCTACTCATACTTTTGAGTAGCAATTGCTTGGTTTTTAAGCATGCTTTATTTGTGCTATGGCCTCCTCTAGATTCAACTTTTTTTTTGTACATCTTCTATTCTGAATTATTTTGTATGCACTTCCTATGGTAACAAATTTTGTTATGTGCTCAAATGTGTACGTTGCGGGATCATACCTCGTATCGTATTCTAACGCTGTCGGTTAATGTCCTTTTGGCAAATTATATTTGAATAGAGATTGTGTTACCTGTTGCTTGCCTAAAGTAATAAAAAAATCAGATGTATTACTTGTCTAAAGTTTGCTTATCCCAAAAAAACTATAAAAATACTCTGTCCAGCAATGGGCTAGATTTTATATACCGTATTAATTGAGGGAATTAGGTTGAATAACCATCGATGCTTTTAAATTGCATTTTAGGAGGCTTGCATCGAGTTGAAGGTTAAACAGTTTTTTTTATTTGTCTGGAATGGTTGTGCTCTTGTTTTCTCTCTTCACAGTGGTAGAGCAGGGTTCTAGTCTGGAGCATCTATTTGTTCCCTACCAGTAGTATTACTACTATGCTAACATTATCTTATGTTCCGATTCTGTTACTACTGCTGTGTCTTTTACTTTGGTTAGATTTAATATTTGTACTATTGGTATTTTTCTTTCTTCAATATTTTCATCATAGCTTTTTACTCTTGCATTTCTATCGGAAATAACCTCTACCCCACAAAGGTAGGGGTAAGGTCCGCGTACACCCCACCCTCCCCAGAACCCACTTGTGGGACTATACTGCGTATGTTGTAATTTTGTGGTCCTTGACCATGTTTCTTATAAATGTGTGATGTTGCAGAGAAATTCTGGTCGGACTTGATGAATATTGCAATGACTACACTGAGCTTGAAAATCTTGTCTCAGGACAAAACTATCTGTTGATGCAGCTATGAGGTTAAAGGTCCGTAGTTCATTTACATTTAGCAGCTTATCCATATAACAGGGGCATAGCTTGGGATGCACTTGGTTCATTCTATTTTACTTCTGATCTCAGGTTTATCTGCATCTGCTTTTTTCTTTATTTTGCAGTCTTCTATGCTGCAGTAGTTAAGCCCCTTGACAATTTCATAATGATGTTTTAAACAGCATCTTCTGGCTAATTTCCCCTGTTAGCTGTTTATCATTTTTTGCGTTTTCAATCTTTGGTTAAACTGATTGGAATGTGTTAGGAACCCAGAACTCTCCTAACTTTAATCTGTAAACTTCCAAACACAACACAGAAATAAGAACAACACTTTAATTACTGTCACAAATAGAGAAAGAACACCACTACATCTAACAACCAAGGTATTTTGAGGAACCTTAACCTCCAAATCTGCCGGAGAAAATCCTACAGAAAAAACTGACCATCTTCCCTTCTTCTTAGTACACTATAACACATAATAACTGTCTAAACTGCTTGGTAACTGCTGGAAATACATACACATAATAATTAATTAATAAATTACATTTAAGCCTTATTTTCACCCTTTTTCCTGCGGTTATAGACCCTAGTGACAGCAGGTCTAACGGAATGACAGGGCATCACCAATCTAGAGGCAATCCAGATTGTTAAGAAGCCTGGAGGTTCTCTGAAGGATTCGTTGTTAGATGAAGGGTTGGTAAACAAACTCGAGAAGTCTTTCTTAGCCAACTTCATTTTACATTTACATTATTGGAGTACTGTTGCATGTCCAGTTTTTTTTTTTTCTGTCCCTAATTTTTCATTCTCAAAGTTATTTTTTTTGGGTCTTATGGCCTATTCCAAGGTTGTGCCAACTAGGTGCTTGGATAACTCTTACTCTCTCCGAGTCTCCGTCCAATTTATGTGGCGATATTTAATTTAGCATGGAGTTTAAGAAACAAAGAATGAAAAACTATTGAAACTTGTGGTCTAAAATAAACCATAAACATTTGTGTGGCTATAAATTATCTCATTAAGGGTAAATTGATACACTAAGTTAAATAGTTTCTTTATGAGAAAGTATAACATTCTCTTTGGGACCGACTAAAAAGGAAGTATGACACATAAATTGGGACAGAGAGAGTATTTGTTTAAAGAAATGAGAAAGAAGCTTGTTTACCTATTACACTGTGTATGTACTTCGAAGTTGGTGGATAGTATGTTTTCCTTGGGAGGTTTTTTCTTGGCCTCAAGAAAACCTTTGAAACAACAATAACATACCCAGTGAAATCCCACAACGTGGGTCTAGGTAGGGTAGAGTGTACACATACCTTACATCTACCTTGTTAGGTAGAGCGACTGTTTCCGAAAGATCCTCGACTCAAGACAAAGCATAAACACAAGCAAAGCAAGAGAAACGATCAGACCCACAAGAAATTTAAAGCAGTATAAAAATTGTGGTAACAAAAGCGAATAAGCCATGATAGCGCATTCTGAAGAAAGAAGCAGTAACTAACGCAAGTAAATAAGATAAACAAAGTACACTAAAGAACACATAGCAGCAGAAATCAAATTACAGGGCCTATAAAGCAATATTGTGCCTACTAGTATGATAGGCTAAGCAGACCTACAATAATAACACTACAACTACCTAAGCGTAAGTAGAACTACGCTCAACTACCTATTACCCTTCTACCCTAATTCGTATTCTCCACAACCCCCTATCTAAGGTCATGTCTTCAGTAAGTTGCACATGCGTCATATCCCGTGTAATCACATCTCCCCATTACTTTTTCGGCCTACCTCTACCCCTCCTGAACCCGTCCATAGCCAACCTCTCACACCTCCGCACTGGGGCATTTGTGTCTCTCCTCTACACATGCCCGAACCATCTCAACCTCGCTTCCCGCATTTTATCCTCCACCGAGGCCACTCCCACTCTGTCCCGGATTTCCTCATTTCTAATCATATCCCTCCTTGTAAGCCCACACATCATCTCAGCATCCTCATCTCCGCAACTTTCATCTTTTGGATGTGCGAAGTCTTGATTAGCCAACACTCCGCCCCATACAACATAGGCGGTCTAACCACCACCCTATAGAACTTGTCTTTAAGTTTTGGTGGCACCTTTTTTATTGCACAAGACTCCAGATACGAGCCTCCATTTCATCCACCCTGCCCCAATACGATGTGTGACATCGTCATCAATCTCTCCATTCGCTTGGATAATAGGCCCGTGGTACTTGAAGCTTACTTTCTTTGGAATGACCTTAATACCAAGCCTCACCTCCACGCCTGTCTCATGGTTGGCGAGAGTAATTGTCGTCTAAGTTTATCATCTGGATAGATATAAGGAATGTGTTTGGAGTTAGCTCTAGAACTAGTTGGGCATTCAGAAGGAGATGTAGAGCTTAGGATGTAGCTCCCTTGGCAGTTGGAAGTCATGTGGTTACTTTGGAGGGAACGGAATAAGAGAGCTTTTGAAGGGGTAGAGTACGACTATGTACAACTTAGGGCATGTCTTTTGTTTGTGAATAACTTTTGGTGCACCCATGAGCTTCCTATTAGGATAGAGGTTTATGGCTGGAGGTCATTGTTCGAGAACCATGTTGATGGTTAGGTCCTCTATTTTTTGGTATACTGCTAGATTACAGGGTTTCTCCCATAGCATCAACAAACTAATTGAAAAACAAAAATGAAAACAAGGTTGGCTGGACCTTCTGTTACAATGCTCAGTTGACCTTTGTCTCAAAATCAGCCATACGACTGACTCTCTTGTAGGATTCTAGATGGGGATATTTTGTTTGTCGTCCTTTTTGTAGCGTACCTCCTTGTTTGTTGGTCCCAATACCCCCAAGCCAGACTCTTCTCGATTTTTTGGGATTTTTCCTATTTTACTCTATCAAATTCCTTGGAAATAAGTTCCTTGTGCTCCTCTCTAAATTATTTATTTTCTGCAGGTTTATTTTGGATAAAAAGATTGGGGTTGGCCAACCAAAACGTATTAAAAATGCTAAGATCTTGGTGGAAACACGGCAATGGACACCGGTAAAGTTAAAATATATGGTGCACGTGTCCGAGTTGACTCAATGGCCAAGGTTGCTGAGCTAGAAGCAGCTGAAAAGATAAAATGAGAGAGAAGGTGGAAAAGATCATCTCTCATGGAATAAACTGCTTTGTTAACCGACAGCTGATTTACATTTTCCTAGAGGAACTATTTGCCGATGCAGAGATACTTGCTATCGAGCATGCCGATTTTGATGATATTGAACGCCTGGATTTGGTTACTGGTGGAGAGATTGCATCTACCTTTGATAATCCAGAGTCTGTCAAGCTGAACCACTGCAAACTCATTGAAGAAATAATGATTGGTGAGGACAAGTTGATCCACTTTTCTAGGGTCGAACTGGGTCAGGCGTGTACAATTGTTTTGAGAGGTGCAAGGTATGTTTTTGTGTCTTATCTCTTTCTTTTCTTCAACTGGCATTTGTTTGGATGAAGGAGGAGGGTTGGGGAGGGGTCTCAAAAATGGTGTCATTTTGTCTCCAGCTTAGTATCGGTTTGATTTTTGTGGAAGTTGTGGACTACTTGAAATCCACATGGAGTTTTAACTATAATGCCTCAAGTGATTTTTGTTCTTTGGGAAGTGTATTTAATAAAGGTGTGTTAAAAAGCAAATTCTCTTTGGTTACTGAGATGGCCCATACATGTGCTGATGAAAATCTCATCTTTAGTGGTTTGAAAGTGAAGTCTGTTTAATTCTGTGCTATGTTTTCATATGAACGCCTTCTCTTATTCGTTTGGCAGCCCTCATGTACTGGATGAAGCTGAAAGATCTCTGTGTGACGCCTTGTGGTGTACTGTCTCAGACAGTAAATGACAGCAGGGTTCTACTTGGAGGCGGATGGCCTGAGATGGTAATGGCAAAGGCAGTGGATGAACTGTCTAAAAAGACTCCTGGTAAAAGTTCTCATGCAACTGAGGCTTTCTCCCGGGCACTTTTGGCAATTCCGACCATCATTGCTGACAATGCTGGTCTGGACAGTGCTGAGCTGGTTGCTCAGCTTCGTGCAGAACACCAAAATGAGGAAAGCAATGCAGGGATAGATGTCATCACTGGGCAGGTGAGTAAACCCACTGAAAATATCGTAAGAATTGATTATTATCCTATCTTGCGATGAGTTCAGAACACTCTGTTCATGAAATCAGCTTTCTGAATTGTTTTGCTTGTCAATGCAACTAGGGGAACAAACTTAGCAAGAACCCTGATGACATTACCTGAACCAAATATGTGACCGTTTCATGCTCTCAAAGGATACGACCCTCATAATAAGGCACCTCTTAAATGTTTTCTAATTAGCTTCTTGCTATTTGGTTGGGAGGAAAGTATAAGGTGGTGACCTACGGATGGCATCTTGCATTAAGAAAAGCAATAACTTATATTCTTTAGTTTTTCTATTTTTTTCATGGAAAATTTTGAAGTACCCAAAAAAGGAAAAAAGAAACATAATTTATCTTGGAATTAAATATGATCCCTACTTTCAGGACATTTCAGCTAAAGAGGATACAGTACTTATTTCATCTGTTGTGCTCAACTGTTGGTCTTTGCATTTATGTGTTCTTTTATTTTGGTAAATCCACTTGGGGTCTAACTGAATCAGACTTTTAAGAAAAGAAAAAAGAACGTGTTAGGTTTGATTGAGACATCTAGTACTGAAACAGCCTATCTCTGGCACCAAATTCTGACATCATTTGAAGATTGTTGTTTGGAAGTTGGAAATGGAAAGTTAGTAAGTTTTATCATAAAGACCATAACTGAAAAGTGGAGAAAAACCAAACTTCTCTTTCCTTTGTTCGGTTTAAGACGACTCTCTGCAAGGAAGAAGAACATAT
Organism: Przewalskia tangutica; assembly: GCA_029844215.1. NCBI lineage: Eukaryota > Viridiplantae > Streptophyta > Magnoliopsida > Solanales > Solanaceae > Przewalskia > Przewalskia tangutica. Next base: position 12,579,880 of record CM056729.1, on the reverse strand, counting down.
TCTTTTCTCTTCTAGTTCTTCAAGAAAAGAAAAATGACCACTCCACTTATTTTGTTACTCTTCTTTTTAAGTCAAAGTGAAGGAAGAATGCTGAAACTTTTCCTTTCTCTCCATTTCCTTTTTCTCCAAGCACAATCCAAATTCCGTGCAAATAATCAATTCTTACTACTTTGCTAGATTTAATCATCCTTATCTGGCTTTTATGACAGGTTGGAGATATGGCAGAGCTAGGAATATCAGAGGCATTAAAAGTCAAACAGGCTGTGTTGCTCTCGGCAACTGAGGCTGCTGAGATGATCCTAAGGATTGATGAAATCATCACACATATGCCCCCACGGAGGAGGGAACATAGAATGTAAACCTGGATCGGGTGGTTAAGATTTTAGGTGGCTGTAGTCTGTAGATGAGCCAAACTATTGAATATATTTCTAGTCATGCCAATGTACACGCTGATTGAGAAGCTTTGAAGAAATGTGTTTACGTTACTGTTTTTGTTGGAAGTTTTGATAGAGTAAAAAATGTTGAGCTAGATTTTCCTATAACTGAACATGTTCTGTACTTGATAGCTATTACCACATTGCGTGGTTTATTCAAATAAATAGATTTCGAGACATCACTTCAAAACCAACAATTTACTATGAGTTAATCCATATTGTCATTGCAGGATGATGGCGTTGATCTACAAAAAACAAAACAAAAGAAAGTTGATTACATTTCAGAAATGTTGTCCAATGACCTCGTGTACTCTTTTGATTTCTTTTGTCTCGCTGGAAGTTCAGGGCACTTCCATGTTTTATTGTTTGAATGCATTTATTTAAGTTATTTTTAGATATAGCTTCAATATTGACTTCATACATTTTCTTAAAATTTCAAACGAGCTTGTTGTGAGCATTTCAATTTTTTATCAGTATTGATACTTGGGGACTTTGAACCTTGTCGTGACAAAGAGATATGAGTAGACTTTCTCATTTTTACAGTTGATGCCTGTCACCAAATACTAATATAAAATACTATGTAATTATCATTCCCAAAATGAACCAATCATATACGGTCTTCTATATTCTCTTGGAGATAACTATAAGGACAGAGCATTAAACACTAGATGGGTTAGCCTAATAATTCGATCTATGAACCTTAGATTGAACTCTCTAATACCTTAATCAAATGAAAAATTTGCATAAGCAATAACAATAGATGAACCTATAAGACTTGTGAGGGCTTAACATCTTGTCAATCTATCAGTGTTCACATCTTAGCACCTCTGGAAATGAGAATGTCTCCATATGGCACCTCCTGTTCGACTTTTATAAAGTCTCGAGTGGCCAGTACTGCACATAGAATAGAGCTCACTTTAATTCTCTTTAATGAGAAAAGCTGAAAACTAAGGAAGTTTCTCTGAGCTGCAATGCAGATTAAAAGAATCGAAAGGACTATGCATACCACAAGTCTGATAAAAGAGACATGCTGCTTCTTTCTTTGTCATTCCAAGAGTTAGTTCATTCAAACATTCTGCTTCGGCTGATCCGGGAGTGTCAAAATGACTCTTTAGCTGCCTGTAGATGTCAATGTATTATCACGTGAAAAATCAATAAGTCAGATGATTCATGATGAAACTGGAGGAAGTTTTAGGAACTAAAGGAAAAGGATTTACATCCTGATAGAGTCGGTCATCACGTCAAGAGGTTGAGTAACGAATGGATGTTGGGTTTGTGTTGGTCCAGTTTCCATCAACATCTCTGCAAAAATAGTAAAGGGAGGTTTACAACAAACTAAACTACTTTTAAAAATATGACCAGGATAAATGTGAAAGTTATTCACTGTTCACAAACCGTTGTCTTCTGTAAAGCCTTTTTCGGATAGTTCAGATAGTCTAGTCAACTTGAAATTTGGAGTGGGATCGTGCCATGGGTTCTCTTCTGCTACCGGTTGAAGGCCATTGCCACTGTGCGAAGAATGGGGTCTTTTCTTGTTGGACCTGAAGAGTTAACAATTTTGATCAATGTAACCAGATATTGCATGTATGATGAGACCTTCGTATTTTAAAAAAGGAGAAGAAGAGCAAAGATTAAAGTTTCTTATGGTTCAGAGACCCATGATATTCCTTATTTCCTTCTGTTAATGTATGTATGATTCAAGTAAACTACTAACCGGCTTGAATTGGTTACAGAGTTCTGTGATAGGTAACCATGACTATCTCCTGAGCTTGGAATGGATCTTGGCTCATCACCTATATATTCACAAAAGTATTAGTTATACCACCGTAACGTATCGCTCAATAAACAATCGGGATTGGGATACTCATATAAATTTGATATACCTGAGCCAGGTGTGGCCATGCGATCAGTCTTTTTCACTCCATTAGCCTCTGTTGGATGCAGTCCCATGTTTGTAAGATTGGTTCTGAGGTCCTCCATGAGAATTTCAGGTGGAAACACGTTATTGTTGAGATTTGCCCTTTGTTTCTCTATCGAGATCCCTACTGATGGGGAACCTACACCACCTTGAAAATCCTCGAAAGGCTTCACATTCAAATGTTCAATCAGAAACAAATAAAGGTGGTTCTCATTTAAAACTAGTTGAGAATCATAAGTTCCTTACATATCTGACAGGTTCCACATTATTCATCCTTTCAGCTGGAGATGTGTAGGATGGTTCAGGAGGATTAGGTGAAGAGGTCTTTCCTGCATGTCAAATGGAATTACCATCTGTTTATAGTTTTTGCAACCAAGAAACTAAAATCATGGATGGAAAACCAGACCAGAAGGTGAATCATGCGCAGGTTGGGTATTTCTCATCCACAGTTTAAGGAGTGGTGCTGGATAGTGAACTTCCTTATTTCCATTTGTGAGCAACCCTTCTAGTAATGCAATAGGAGGAACCTCCATGAGTCTGGCTATCTTCATAGTTGATACGGCACTCAAAGTCTGCACAGAGCAGGAACTTAAGGTTACTAATAAATGATGCTGCATTTTAGTTTAGTTACGGTTACCTTCCAAAGAGAGATACACTTGCAATTTTTAGGATATTCAAACACTAGAAATTGATGTCAGATATAAACATGCTTTGTTGTAGGATAAGACCCGAGTCAAATTTATTGCTGTGGTACACAGAATGGAAACAACTGAGATGGGAAATATCTAGACTTAAGAGGTAGGGAGTACCTTTCTCTTTTTCCTTGTTCTTGATGCAATATCTGAAGAACTCTGAAGCCAAGATTGATAGACGTCACCAGCAATAATAGTTTGTTCATTATCCATTGCAAGACCTGCGGCCTTTCTTGCTCTTTGTCGAGCTGGTTTTGGCCTTTGTTGGTCCTGCCGCTGCTACAAAATCATGGCAAGGCATTAGATGAATACTGACAGTTTTTCTTTACATTATTTTATAGGAGTAGCTCGGTTGCTTTTGGAGTTTCTACCTCAAAAATTTCTTCAGCTTCATCAGATTGCTGCTTCACTTGGTCCTCTGGATGTCTATCAGGGATCTCATCAGCTGCAACAAAATTTGTCTCCATTCAATCAATTTTCAAAATTAAGTAGTAATTACGAAGGAAATCTAAAGACTTTTATGAGCTCAACTCAATCCAATAGAGTTTTGTTCTTGAAGGAACTACACATGTAAACTGGAAGTTTGAAGATAGACAACCAGTTAGTCACAAGTATTTTAGCTGATCTGATATTAGGAAGTACGACTTGCATCCATGTTCCTCTTGGAGAGGAAGGACTTATTGCCATAAAGCACCAAGTGAATCATCTTAAGTCCATCTACTATTTACATCTCAAAAAACTTCATTTATCTGAAGTAGAAGAGTAATACTTTTCTGCAAGGGAAAGTCTAATAACACATTCTTACGTTGATGGGCTTGTTCTTTAGGTGGAGACGGCACAGGGGTACTTGGGATTTGAGCATCCTCTGGCTGGGTAAAATTCATTTGTGTTTCTTCATCCCCCTCAATATCAAACCTGTAGAATAATTCGTGCTTAAAAAATTAGGAGGATAATAGAAGGAACCTTTGCAGTTAAATAAAGATGAAGATAATTAGTCTCCCATGATTTAATGATTGATAGTTTGGTTCAGGTGAAGTCTTAATGTTAACTGCCGTATAAACTTAGAAAGGTAGATGATGAAAGTTATACAGAGTTCATCATGATACCTCTCAAAATGATTAAACATATCTGTATGATGGGATTCCAAGTGTTCAGCCAGGGTGATATTATCTGCATCAACTGCAACAAGGGTTTCAGGGTTGTTTAGAGATAGGCACAACAAAAGAAAACTGAAAATATAAAAGTAGAAGTAACATTTGCAAGGATATAGTTGTATATTCTACTGTGGTGATGAAATTAGCATAATCTATGCTGATAGTGGGGGGTCTAGGTATACCTTGATGCAAGTCATTGGCAGGTTCCTCCTGTGCATTGGGTTTATCATAGAGGTCAGCATTATCTAGTCTCTGCACATTGAACATACGCAAGTTTAGCTGCAGTCTTATGTAGAAATTACTAATGATCATCTTACTTTCACGATGTACTTGGCATCAGATAAGATTGACTGCTCAACGAGGTCATGAACATTGACAAAATCCATATAACTTTTGATAGTCTCTCCAAAAGCTTAAATAACTCAAGAGTTCTAATGACAGAGAACAAATTGCAAAACATATAGAGTAACCAAAAGAAAGCGAAGGGAAATCAAACCACTTTATCATTGTTAACTTTCTATTGATTCAACTTGCAATCTTTCTGAACAATGAACTACAACTTATTCAATAATCTAAAGCAAGCTCAATAGTCTAATTAGATCAGTTCCACCTAAACAAATAGATGTATTCTGCATTTCTCTGTAGTTGTTCTTATCTTCATCCTATTTTTCCTAACAATTTTTGTTTCTGCTTTTGAATTATTTCCCCAGACCCCACTTGTGGGATTACGCTGGGTATGTTGTTTCTTTTGAAGTTATTTCATAGATTGAGGAGGTGACAGCGCTTTCCATAATTTACCATCGCGAAATAGGAGGTTTGTTTGAAATCCATCATTGTGACAGTGTCCTGATTTCCTAGTGTCTGTTCAATCTCGGGCAGTTCTTCCTCCCGGTAATCCGGCAGAGTAACAGATGCATGCCTGCAGTGTTGAAATGAGGAATGAAAAGTTAAGTATCAACCTTAGGAAAAAACATAAAATGAATCAGAATTTAACTTTTACCACCACTTCATCACTAAACTACGCTATTATTAAGTACCAAAATCCTCCAGTATAAAGGATTCACAGCATAAGCTGGCCTTAAATAATCCATTAATGAAACTGACCCAAACATTGAGTGAAACAAACCGTAATAAATCAACAACAACAAACCAAGTGTAATCCCATAGGTGGGTCTGGAAACCATAATAAATCGAGTTAATAATTCAACTAATTGGTGGCAGTTCATTAACTTTAGTCATTAAATCTACAGAAGCACTATTGAGGTAATTTAGACTATTAGATAGGTGCTAAAATTTGCTATTTCAATATATGCTTCTCAGAAAAATACGATCACTCACTTGGCTTGCAATTTATTCTTGGGAAGCAATGTAGGATCAGGTGCTGCTTTCACCTTCCAAGCTTCATTGATTTGCACCTGAAAATACCAAAATTAGTAATCATCACCCCAATTAACAACAACAACATACCCACTATAATCCCACCAGGTGAGGTCTGGGGAGGGTAGAGTGTACGCGGACCTTACCCCTACCTTGGGTTTCCGATAGACCCTCTCTCAAGAGAAATCACCCCAATTAAATGATAAAGAATTGTTGAATTTAACGAAAACAGAGCAAAGAAAGAGATTAAGCTTGATTGGGGGTCAAAGACCAATGTTACTACCATGAGACGAGTCACATCCTCTGCATCAAAAAAAAAAAACTGAAGCAATAAGGAAGGAAAATTAGGAGTAAAATTCGAAAAAATTGACGTGAAATTCAAATTAAAAATGATGAAAAAGTGATGGTAAATCATACCGTAGAGGAGTTTCACTTTGCGTTCGTAAACAATGACTACTCCACCTGAGATAGCACAAACGATTAAATATCTCGAGCAATTCAGTAACAAAATTACGATTAGTCATTGGTTTAAGTATTCATACCCATGAGAATTCCAGAGAGTCTCAGAGCCATTGGAACCGATGGATTTAAGATTTGTTCACTTTTCCAAAAGTAACAACAGAAAATTATTACTAAAAATTAACGAGAAATAAAGTGAAGTTCAAAGTAGTAGTGGAAGAAATTAAACGCCTCACCAGATCTTAATAATATTGAGTTTACTCAGCTTTTTGCGGTTGAGTTTGGAGTGCAGAGTGGCCGCCATCCTTCACAGCAATGAGAAAGATCATAAACAATTTGAATTGTAACAACTTAACATATACTAACTGAAGTGGAACTTCAGATTACAGAAAATCATGTATGAAATAGCTTCAGAGAATACTGAATAAACAGAGAACAAAAGAGGAAGAGAAGATCCACTACAGGAATTACAATATATACAAGTAAAAACTGCAGAAACTAAAAAATGCAGCTATTCATATGTATTAAACGAATTTAGAAAGGAATCAAAATAGAAGTTGCAGTTAAAAAAATTCACCATATTTGGCCAATCGGAGCTTCGCAACAAGAAGATAGATCATTACAGTTAAAAACGATTTGATTTTAAACATTTTTCTAACACTAACAGATCCAATTTGAACTGTGACAGCTTAACATATAACTCAACTGGATTATCAGATTACGACAATCGTATGAAGTAGCTTCAGAGAATACTGAACATCGTTAGATACAGAAAGCAAAAAGCAAAAGAAGATCCAGTACAGGAATTTGACAATTTTCACCAAATTTGGCCAAGCGGAGCTTCAGATAGTACTGAATATCATTAGACCGCGAACAAATAAGGAAACGAAAATCTTGCACAGAAATTACAATATATGGAAGTAAAAACACAAAAATTCAAAACACAGCTTATCTATATGAATTTAACAAATTTAGAAAGGATGGAAATAACAAAGTAGCAATCCATAGTTTTCACCATATTTGGCCAAGCAAGAAGCTAGATCATTAAATTCAAAAACAATTTAAGCATTTTTCGCACACTAATGGATCCAATTTGAACTTTAACAACTTAACATATAACTCAACACTGGAACTTCAAATTTACAAATAATTCTGTGAAGGAGCTTCATATAGTACTAATATCATTAGACAAAGAAGGAAACGAAGATCTAGCACAGGAATTGCAACATATGCAAGTTAAAATCACAGAAACTCAAAAACAAGTAGCTTATGCATATGAATTTAACGAATTAGACAGGAAAAAATCGAAATAATAAAGTAGCAATTGATAATTTTCACCATATTTGGCCGAGCAGAGCTTCAGATAGTACTGAATATCATTAAACAGCGAGAAAATACGGAACGAAAATCTAGCACAGAAATTGCAATACATGGAAGTAAAAACACATAAATTCAAAGTATGAAGGTTATCTACGTGAATTTAGAAAGCAAAAATCGAAATAGAAGTTGCAATTGACAATTTTCACCATATTTGGCCAAGTGGAGCTTTGCGAACAAGAAGGAAACGAAAATCTAGTACAGGAATTACAATCTATGCAAATAAAACCACAGAAACTTGGAAAATGTAGCTTATGCATATGAATTTAACGAATTTAGAATTAAAAATCGAAATAACAAAGTAGCAATTGACAATTTTCACCACACTTGGCCAAGCGGAGCTTCGTGATCATTAAATTCATAAGCAAATTGACTTTAAGCATTTTTTCGAACGCTAATGGATCCAACTAGAACTATAACAACTTAACATATAAGTCAACACTGGAACTTCAGATTTACGAGAAATCGTGTGAAGGAGCTTCAGAAATAACTGAATATCATCATATACAGAAAGCAAAAAAGGAAATGAAGATCCACTACAGGAATTGAGACAAATGCAAGTAAAAAACACAAAACAAAATGTAGCTTATGTATATAGATTTAACGAATTTAGAAAGGAAAAATCGAAATAACAATTAATTTGATCACATTTTTCACCATATTTGTCCGAGCGGTGCTTTGCGAGCAAGGAGCTGATGAGAGTAGAACATATTATCGTCGTTGCGGAGAAGGAGAGTTGAGCACTGAAATTGCAGTGAATTTTGAAGTGGAGAAGGTTTTGTATATATAGGTGGAGAGAGAGAGAGAGTGATCACATGCAAAGTGAGAAAGCTAAAAGCGTGTGTGCATTGTGCCTGTGCGTCTCCGTAACAGTATATACCCGCTATAACAGAAACGATTTCGATTGCATTTTGCAGAGCCTACTGTAGGCCCCACTACCTATGTTTCATGAACTTCGTTGCTGAATAGCGCCACGCGTCACTGTGCTCTTGTTCAATTTATAATGGGTATAAAAGTATATATTAACAATAGTTAAGTAAGAAAAGTTTATGTACAAATAACATATGTATTTATTAATTTGATGGAATGGGAGTAATTTTTTTTAAAGAGAAACTAAATATAATTTCCTAAATATGTAGGATAAAAAGGACCCTGATATCTATGGAAAGAAGCAGATTACTTTTGAACTAATGCACGATTTGTTAAAGTTTAAAGAGATATATGTAGTGTAGTGAGTGACACTATAAAAGTTTGTTACGCCACTAGTGAGTTTTATCCTATCAAAATCATTTTCATAAGATTATCCATTAGTGCTTATAATTAAGATTTACATGTAATATTTTAGGCATAATACATAAATAAGTTCTTAAACTTGATCTCATTTTTTAATTATGCCCTCTAATTTTGAGTGTGCACAAGTAGGTATACCTCAATTTGTCTCCACTTTATCAGTTAAACACTTTAACTTACAAAATCATCATCTAAACGCACTCATATATGTGTCACGTCATCATTAATATTTACGTTTTCAAATTTTTACAAATTGATCAGGTGTCTATTTGTGCACAATTAAAATTGAAAGTAACTTAAAAAATGAGGCCAAATTTGAGAGTCTATTTATATATTTTATTAATATTTTATAAACGACATAATTATATAAAAATATATTTAAACTACATGTACATAGAACTTAAACTTGATGGATAAAACAATCACAAAGTCATAAATCCACAAGAGGATAAAAGAATCCACTGAACATGACCACGAATAACGTTAAAGTTACCCGCAAGGGTAGCCGCAGAATTAAGTAGATGAATGGCGGCGACCGCATGGTCACGAGTTCCTCCCGCATAAACCTTCTTGTCAGTACATCACACACGGCTTGCCAAGTGTGTTAATCGACGTGGTATTTGCGCATACACCGGGGTTTACCCAATGCGACTCGAAAGAAGAATAGCGCAGTTCCTTCAGAAAAAAAAAAAAAAAAAGAATAACGTTAAAGTTGAAGCGTGAGAAAGTCATCCTTCATAAAAGTAACCATTGGATTACCAAATTGCGACAATGAGCAAGCCATTTTAATCTGATCTTTTATGAATCCGCTTGGGTTTAGTCAATTTTGACTATAAAAAAATAAGTCCATTTGACTCATCCTTAATGAAATCCAATTCGTTGGCTTAAGAGACAAGATATGTCCCTTCAAATATAGTTGGAGAATTAAGAAGTCCGGCTCTTTGCCGAATCCCATGCATAATGAGAATTTAGTACACGACTTCTTTTTTAATTAACTGCAAGCAGAGTGTCACGCCCCGACTTTTCTTAAGTCTTTCCTTAAGGCGTGATGGCATCTGGACAATTATTTATTTTCCAGGCGAACCGTTAACTTCTTTTCTTCCTAGATTAAACATGTACTTAAGTGCGGAAATAATATATATATCCTAATAAGCAATTCAAAGCTTACAAGGAACAATTTTGTGTGGGGCATTCCCCGAGATATTGGAACCTAGTTCTTAAAACATACTTTATAAAAATAACTTTCACCAAATCCGAAATAATGGATTGGTGGGTCAAAGAGGTCATGGACGATCGCTAGCCACATGAGCTTTTCCTCTATCACGCTTCCCTGAAATATGTTAAATAAAAGAGTCAGCCCTACCATCCGGGGCTGAGTGAGAACCTCACCCTATAAATCAAAGTAATCTCCCAATATCTTAAGTACAAACATATTAGGACACAATAACCATGTTGTGAGACAAACTTCAACATTTTCAATGTATCATAATCAAGTATTCACACAATAATATTCTCTTTCAATTCGCTTGGGACGCATCACTTAACCAACATACATGTTTTATCTCATGTTACATATTAAGGTATTCCTTTGTATTTACATATTTATTGCGCGCAACTCGATCCATTATGTTTACGTATTCGTGAACGCGTATTCACTTTACGTTTTGTTGCGTGCAACCCGATCCATTATGTTTACGTATTTGTGAACGCGTGTATTCACTTTACGTTTTGTTGCGCGCGCAACCCGATCCATTATATTTACGTATTGTGAACGCGTATTCACTTTACGTTTTGTTGCGCGCGCAACCCGATCCATTATATTTACGTATTTGTGAACGCGTGTATTCACTTTACGTTTTGTTGCGCGCAACCCGATCCATTATATTTACGTATTTGTGAACGTGTATTCACTTTACGCTTTTGTTGCGCGCAACCCGATCCATTATATTTACGTATTTGTGAACGCGTGTATTCACTTTACGTTTTGTTGCGCGCAACCCGATCCATTATATTTACGTATTTGTGAACGCGTATTCACTTTACGCTTTTGTTGCGCGCAACTCGATCCATTATATTTACGTATTTGTGAACGTGTATTCACTTTACGTTTTGTTGCGGCGTGCAACCCGATCCATTATATTTACAAATGCATTTACAAATTTGTTTTGTATGTGTTATATATTCAAAAGGCTCAATTAATATTTCATTCTTTCAATATTTCGCCCTTCCCACTTGTATGAGTTATAACTCTCAAACCGTAAGTCGGATTTATGTACGCAAAGTCTCAAACTGTCGAGAACAGAATAATCTAGAACTTTTATTCAACATAAAGTTTTAAATTCCCCACCGAAATATTCAGTTTTTCAGTTTTAACAAGTGCATTAAGAACTGCTTGCCGTATTTATTATCAGAACGACACACGATCTTAAAACAGTCATAACTTCTTATCCGTAAGTCGGACCAAGCCCCGTAAATTCTCAAACTGACGAAAAAAGACAAATCTAGGACTTTCATTTGAATCAACATTTCATATTCTGTACCCATTGCTACAGTTTTACCATTTTACCCACTGCTTTACGGACTTTCAACCGATCCGGCGCAGAAACTTTAAAATACGATAACTTCTAAACCGTAAGTCCATTATACCTCTTCTTTAGTTCAATCTGTTCGTAACAAATTGATTTACAACCATACCAAATTTCGTCTAATTCTAACAAGTGAAACTCGGGAAAAACAGTTCATAATTCTACTTGCTCTCAGATTTCGTCCAAATCTGTGGCAGAAAGTTTAAACTATGATAACTCTTAAACCGTAAGTCCGTTTTATCTCTTCTTTAGTTCAATCTGTTCGTAACAAAGTGATTTACAACCATACCAAATTTCGTCTAATTAAAAGAAATATAACTCCGAAAAACAGTTTGTAAACGTTCATGTCCCGAACTAGTTGTTTAAGAAATCTAAGTTCATAATTTTTCTTTCAACATCAACATTATATTCTAACATGTATAAAACTTAAAATACAGGATTTCACTAAGAAATTTGAGTGAGAAAAACTCACATTTGTTACTTCGTAATCGTGGATGAAAATCACGAACACTTCTGATAACCCTCCTTTCTTCCAAATTGCTTTTGTTTTGTTCCTTTTTTTTTTTCCTTTCCTTTTGCTGTGAATGTAGTTTTTCTTTTTTTGTTTACAAAGTGAATGTGTGTGTGTCGTGTATGCATATATTTATGTAGTGTGCATGTGCACAATTAGTTTTTGAAGTGGGGGAGGGGTTGTGAGAGTGTGGGTAGTGGTGCTGAATGTGAGTTGTGGGTAGTTTTAGGATTTGGGTAGTTATTGTTTTTTTGTTTTTTTTTGTTTTTTGTTTTTTTTTCTCCAATTTTTCCAGGACTTCACATTCTCTCCTCCTTAAACAACATTCGTCCTCGAATGTGAATAAGGGTGTAACAAAATATAGATATGCAAACTGCACACACATGTAAATTTTTCCAAGACTTTACATTCTCCCCTCCTTAAATAACATTCGCCCTCGAATGTGAATAAGGTCGTAACAAAACACATAGTCATACAAATTGCACACACATGAAGTACAATTTAACATTTTATTACCTTACTCAAAGAGGAATGGATATTTGACTTTCATCGCGTCCTCAGCTTCCCAGGTCGCCTCTTTTGTGGAGTGATTCTTCCATAAAACTTTCACGGAAATAATATTTTTGTTCCTAAGACGCTTAATCTGTCTATCCAGTATTTCTACCGGAATTTCTTCATATCAAGCTCTTCATTCAGACTATCTCCTGGGGTTGAATGACGTGACTTGGATCGTGCAAGTATTTTCGTAACATTGACACATGAAAGACCGGATGCACAGCTTCTAATTCTTGTGGAAGTGCTAATTCATAAGCCACATTCCCCACTCTTCGTAAGATTTCATATGGTCCAATAAACCTTGGACTCAACTTCCCTTTCTTTCCAAATCGCATCACTCCCTTCATTGGAGAGACTTTTAAAAATACTTTCTCTCCTTCAAACTCAAGATCTCTTCTGCGATGATCCGCATAAGACTTATGGCGGCTATGAGTCGTCTTGATCCGTTCCCGAATTATCCGGACTTTGTCATTTGTTTCTTGAATTACTTCGGGTCCGAACAGTACCGTTTCACCCACTTCGAACCACCCAAGTGGAGATCTACATTTTCGTCCATATAATGCTTCGAACGGGGCCATCTGTATACTAGCATGAAAACTGTTGTTGTAAGCGAGCTCAATTAGACATAAATGGTCCAACCAATTGCCACGAAGTCCAAAGACACACGATCGCAACATATCCTCCAATGTTTGAATTGTTCGCTCACCTTGTCCGTCGGTTTGTGGATGGAAAGCCACTAACTTGACATTTGTCCCGAGGCTCACTGAAACTTTGCCAAAAGTGTGAGGTGAATCGAGAACCCTATCCAAATAATTTGTAATGGAATCTCATGTAACCTCACTATTTCTTTCAAATAAATTTCATGCATATCGTGGTGCCCGATATGTAGTCTTGACTAGGAAATGGGTGACTTTGTAAGCCGATCAACAATCACCCATATAGAATCATAACCTTCTTTTGTTTTTGGTAGACCGCCATAAAATCCATATGAATGGCCTCCCATTTCCACATGGAGACGCCAATGTCTGAAGTAGTCCACGGTTTTTGATGTTCGGCTTTCACCGCTGACACGTAAGGCATCTTTCGACAAACTCGCATCTCTCTTCATTCCTTCTCACGAATTTGCCTTGAGATCATGATACATTTTCGTTGATCTGGATGAATGGAATACCCGTGTTGTGACCTTCATTTAAGATATTTCTTCTTAGATCTTTTATCTTGGAACACACAACCCGCCTCTTATACCGGCGGTACCATCATTTTCCTAATGTAAATCGTGAAGGTTTTCCTGTTGAATCCTCTCTCGATATCCAACAAATTCCATGTCCTCAAACTGACTTTCCCTTATTTCTGAAGCTAAGGCTGACTGCGAGGTATCATGTACCACCACCCTACCTTCACCGACCTCAGTTAAACTAACCTCGAGATTCCCCAACTGTTGTACCTCACGAACAATGCCTCTCTTTAGTATTGCCAAATGGGCCAAGCTGCCCATTGATCTCCTACTGAGTGCGTCCGCCACCACGTTAGCCTTTCCAGGATGGTAAAGAATGCTAAGGTCATAATCCTTAAGCAACTCTAACCATCTTCTTTGTCGGAGATTTAAATCCTTTTGTGTGGTTATGTATTGTAAACTCTTATGTTCTGTAAATATATCTACATGCACCCCATACAAATAGTGTCTCCATATTCGTAAGGCAAACACCACCGCGGCCAATTCCAAGTCATGAGTTGGATAATTCTTCTCATGTATCTTCAATTGTCTAGACGCATACGCAATAACTTTTCCAAATTGCATCAAGACGCATCCTAACCCCACCCTAGATGCATCACAATAGACTGTGAATCCCTCTTGTCCCAATGGTAGGGTTAGAACTGGTGCGGTAGTCAACAATTCCTTGATTTGAAAACTTGCTTCACATGCTTCTGACCACTGGTACTTAACCGCTTTCTGAGTCAATCGGGTCAAGGGAGCAGCAAGACTAGAGAAACCCTTCACAAATCTTCTATAATACCCAGCCAAACTCAAGAAACTTCTAACTTCTATCGGAGTGGTCGGTTTTGGTCAGTTCTTCACTGCTTCTATCTTTTGGGGGTCCACCATAATTTCATCCCTTGACACAACATGGCCCAAGAAAACCACATTTTCCAACCAAAATTCACACTTTAAAAATTTAGCATAAAGTTTCTCCTATTCTCTTTGTTTCTCCTCGAGCAAGAAAATTTTCAAAATCAATAATCTGCATACCACCGTCCACAGTTATTTCCATCATTGTTGTCATAGACATCTTGTCCATTAAAAACACAAAATCAATGTTGTATGCTCGTAGAATATGAATCTTTCAAGACCACCAGTCTCCATTTACACGAGTCTCAGTTAGACGTGTAGTAAAAGATCTCCAACGCCAGTCATTAAAAGCTCCCATAATCAAAATATCAGGCTCATTATTCAATGTGGAAAGACTTTTGTTAAGGAATATTTCGACATCTTCATCAGGTTTTACAACTCTGGAAAACAAATTAATCTGATCCCTTACAATATATTTTCCTCAGCAAGACTTTCTATAGTCTGCCTACGTTTATTTGATTCCATCTCCAATCTTAAGTTTAGAAGTATCTTTAGTCTCTAAAGTTCCTACAGTTATCAACTCAACCTCTTCAACTGAATCTGATTTTTAAGAAACTACTACTGTCTAATTCACTAATCTCGTTTTTTTCTAGTATGTTCCACAACACTAGGCTTAGTCATTTTCAATAGCTCACTTGCTACAAGTCCTCCGTATCCAACACTTCCACAAATATTTTCTTTGAATTTTTGTGGCTCATCCAACTCATCGCGGTTGTATTGTTCAATTTTATAACCTCCGCCAATATCCACCTGCAATATCTCAGAATGTTTGGTACCCACAACATGGTTGCCCTTGCTACTGGCATTAGTTACCCCCTGAGAATTTTTTTGAGTAGTCACCTCCACTTTGTTCTCTTATTGCAGAATCAATTAGAAAATCAATCTCTTTGATTTAGTGGAACCATTGATTTCATTATCATCATCATCCTGAAACTTGAAGTCCCTTACTTCTCATTTACTGTCATCATCACTAGTTTCAACTTTGACTTCAACTGTCTTCTGGTTGGAAATTTCAGATTCTTTAGTTGATGAAGCACTTTGACTTTCTTTATCACCATTTCTCTTCTGATCCCTTCTTTGTGTGCTCATTCCTGAAGGCTTCTTTGGCACAAACCCCTTCGGCGAAAAGCCTTGGCTCCTAGGAGTTGAAACTTTTCTTCGTCTTCTTCTAAAGAAATTTGCACAAGATGGAAATGAAACCACAACAACCATTCCATCGTTCGTCTATGAAGAAGATTGTACTGATAGACTTATGGTTCCATGAGGGACAAACCCAAGAAAATGTTTGATCTTGAGGTGAGTTCTTTCACTGGATACTTGTGCAACTCAATGGTTTTTTTTGTAGTGGCAATGGAACATCCATGACTGATCCAAATTCCAAAAAGGAATGTTTTTTGTAAAACTATTGTTCACCACAGAATCAAATAGAACATCCCATGTAAACTCTCTTCTTATCCTTCATCTACATAATTTCTTCACTTGACGTAGAAGATTTGAGCAAGGAGCCTTCTTTACTATCTCCATATACCTTTATTGCTCTTCTAAACGATGAGTGGAACTCTCTCTGGATGGAGTTGACTATTTTCTATAGTATGACTCCAATCGGATAGTTGAAAAAGGTCGAGTCACATAAATGCCTCTTCCGGGAATACTCTCTTTTTGATTTGGCAAAACCTTCTACCCTCATTGTCATGTTGACGATCTGAAGGTACGTCCGATCATAGGCTAATGCCACTACCTTCTCTACCAAGTTCGGGTTTAAACCCTCACAAATCTTTTGACATTCTCCCTTTCGTAGGAATAATATGACGCCAGTTGTATCTTGAAGATCGCATGAATTAGGTATTATATTCTTTCACATTGCGTCTTCTTGTTTCAACTGCTCAAACTCACACCGAGCGCATCTTTTCGGTGTTAGACATGTACTTTTAATGAACGCGCTCAACTCCCCACGTCATCGGTGGTGACATCGGGAACGATTTCTTCTAAAATTTCTCCACCACACCCTCAGATTGTCCATAGTTTATCGTTGCACATCCCCTTCCACAATCATTTGCGAGGAAATTTAGAATCAAGTCTTTGAAAAGACTCAAGATAGGCACGAGAAGAGTACGAAAGAAGTGGAAACTTTAGGATGTTATTCCGCTCACTTATTACTAAGTGGCGCACACCGTCGCAATAAGTAACCGCTCAAACACCCAACTCAAGAAAACTTCCTAATCTCTTAACTCGCTCGATACCAACTTGTCACGCCCGACTTTTCTTAAGTCTTTCCTTAAGGCGTGATGGCACCTGGACAATTATTTATTTTCCAGGCGAACCGTTAACTTCTTTTCTTCCTAGATTAAACATGTACTTAAGTGCGGAAATAATATATATATCCTAATAAGCAATTCAAAGCTTATAAGGAACAATTTTATGGGCATTCCCGAGATATTGAACCTAGTTCTTAAAACATACTTTATAAAAATAACTTTCACCAAATCCAAATAATAGATTGGTGGTCAAAGAGGTCATG
The DNA here is from genome assembly GCA_029844215.1 of Przewalskia tangutica. Taxonomy (NCBI): domain Eukaryota; kingdom Viridiplantae; phylum Streptophyta; class Magnoliopsida; order Solanales; family Solanaceae; genus Przewalskia; species Przewalskia tangutica. The sequence goes on along the minus strand of CM056729.1, from coordinate 12,562,882 downwards.
GACGATCGCTAGCCCCGTCATGAGCTTTTCCTCTATCACGCCTCGAAATATGTTAAATAAAAGAGTCAGCCCTACCATCCGGGGCTGAGTGAGAACCTCACCCTATAAATCAAAGTAATCTCCCAATATCTTAAGTACAAACATATTAGGACACAATAACCATGTTGTGAGACAAACTTCAACATTTTCAATGTATCATAATCAAGTATTCACACAATAATATTCTCTTTCAATTCGTTTCAGGACGTATCAGCTTAACCAACATACATGGTTTATCTCATGTTACATATTAAGGTATGCCTTTGTATTTACATATTTATTGCGCGCAACTCGATCCATTATGTTTACGTATTCGTGAACGCGTATTCACTTTACGCTTTGTTGCGCGCAACCCGATCCATTATGTTTACGTATTTGTGAACGTGTATTCACTTTACGCTTTGTTGCGCGCAACCCGATCCATTATATTTACGTATTGTGAACGGGTATTCACTTTACGCTTGTTGCGGCGCGCAACCCGATCCATTATATTTACGTATTTGTGAACGTGTATTCACTTTACGCTTTGTTGCGCGCAACCCGATCCATTATATTTACGTATTGTGAACGCGTATTCACTTTACGCTTTGTTGCGCGCAACCCGATCCATTATATTTACGTATTTGTGAACGTGTATTCACTTTACGCTTTGTTGCGCGCAACCCGATCCATTATATTTACGTATTTGTGAACGTGTATTCACTTTACGCTTTGTTGCGGCGCGCAACCCGATCCATTATATTTACGTATTTGTGAACGCGTATTCACTTTACGCTTTTGTTGCGCGCAACCCGATCCATTATATTTACGTATTTGTGAACGTATTCACTTTACGTTTTGTTGCGCGCAACCCGATCCATTATATTTACAAATGCATTTACAAATTTGTTTTGTATGTGTTATATATTCAAAAGGCTCAATTAATATTTCATTCTTTCAATATTTCGCCCTTCCCACTTGTATGAGTTATAACTCTCAAACCGTAAGTCGGATTTATGTACGCAAAGTCTCAAACTGTCGAGAACAGAATAATCTAGAATTTTTATTCAACATAAAGTTTTAAATTCCCCACCTAAATATTCAGTTTTTCAGTTTTAACAAGTGCATTAAGAACTGTTTGCCGAATTTATTATCAGAACGACACACGATCTTAAAACAGTCATAACTTCTTATCCGTAAGTCGGACCAAGCCCCGTAAATTCTCAAACTGACGAAAAAAGACAAATCTAGGACTTTCATTTGAATCAACATTTCATATTCTGTACCCATTGCTACAGTTTTACCATTTTACCCACTGCTTTACGGACTTTCAACCGATCCGGCGCAGAAACTTTAAAATACGATAACTTCTAAACCGTAAGTCCATTCTACCTCTTCTTTAGTTCAATCTGTTCGTAACAAATTGATTTACAACCATACCAAATTTAGTCTAATTCTAACAAGTGAAACTCGGGAAAAATAGTTCATAATTCTACTTGCTCTCAGATTTCGTCCAAATCTGTGGCAGAAAGTTTAAACTATGATAACTCTTAAACCGTAAGTCCGTTTTATCTCTTCTTTAGTTCAATCTGTTCGTAACAAAGTGATTTACAACCATACCAAATTTCGTCTAATTAAAAGAAATATAACTCCGAAAAACAGTTTGTAAACGTTCATGTCCCGAACTAGTTGTTTAAGAAATCTAAGTTCATAATTTTTCTTTCAACATCAACATTATATTCTAACATGTATAAAACTTAAAATACAGGATTTCACTAAGAAATTTGAGTGAGAAAAACTCACATTTGTTGCTTCGTAATCGTGGATGAAAATCACGAACACTTCTGCTAACCCTCCTTTCTTCCAAATTGCTTTTGTTTTGTTCCTTTTTTTTTTCCTTTCCTTTTGCTGTGAATGTAGTTTTTCTTTTTTTGTTTACAAAGTGAATGTGTGTGTGTCGTGTATGCATATATTTATGTAGTGTGCATGTGCACAATTAGTTTGTGAAGTGGGGGAGGGGTTGTGAGAGTGTGGGTAGTGGTGCTGAATGTGAGTTGTGGGTAGTTTTAGGATTTGGGTAGTTATTGTTTTTTTGTTTTGTTTTTTTTTTTTTTTTTTTCTCCAATTTTTCCAGGACTTCACACAGAGTCTAACGAGTAGTACTTGTTCTCCCAAGTGATTTCTCCTCCAAGTCACTTAAGTGTAACTTTCTTGTGTAAAGTTTAACTTGTAATACTTGACATATATAAAACATTTCTTTTCGTTTCTAATATCTTTCCTACATCTATATATGTCACTTTATTTTCTCCTAGAACACAATCCTTCGAATGATCTTAACTTAGTCCAAAATGTAGACAATTTTCACATTTAAAATATTAGACATGATTACTCACCTCGGATATTGATAACTTAGTAATGTTCTGCCTTATGGATAATGCTTGGTAGATATAACGCATTTGAAGGGTTAATTTGGTGTGGTTATAGAACCATTTAGTACTAAGCGTCTAAGCGCGATCACTAGGTTACAAACTCGGATACTATCATTAATCAATAGAGCGGAATAATTCGAAAAAGAAGTTAAGTTAGAAAGCAAGACAAAGGATATATGAATTCAATTTAGGTGGATCACAAGGCTGGCTTGACCTCGTATTTTTCGCGATCTAAGGCTAACTTGTAAGTCAATCATTCAATTATGGGGTGTTAATAGGACAAAAAGCTTTTTCCTGAAAGTAGACGACAAGTTTTAAATCTTAATGTATGTCAGATATATCTCATTTGAATCAGTCTTTTTCGCCACATTAGTTAGTAATTGAACACCCTCTGCTGCTGGCGAGTCGATGTATAATATAGTACATCAATCCACCAACTTGTTAGGAGTAGATTTTTCAGGAAAGGGATCATATTTGCCTTTCGTTAAAGTTTGGAGATAAATATACCCTTCCCCTTATTAAACTTGTTGTGGTTGCCCAATATTAACAGAACCGCACAGGTGGATGCCACATGGACGCCACCTGTGCACCACTTGGACAAAGCTCCATCCTACCGATCCAGATGAGACAGTTGGGATGTCTAAGGCTAATAGCTGGTAGGTCACCTGAAGAATTGCAATTTCTCCTTAGGCCGAATACCTAGTTGAAAGGGGTCCCGGTTACATAGACATAACACACACACTCAAAAATGGAAGCCGACCTGCCAACAGACATTGTGGGAGAATACTCTTGTACGCTATCGGTCATTGAAGAATACTTAGGCTTAGAGGGTGGTCGATTTCAGTCCTCTCCCATGGATAATCCGATTGTAATCGCCTGTAGCACGAATTAAATATGACATATACATAGGATTTTAAATATGACATAAATCCTAATCTTTAGCCTATTATTATAACTAACCATTTTAACGAAAATTACATGATTAATTGGTAAAAAAGAAGAATTTCATCATTATGATTGTTTTACAATGGAAATTCATTCATTCAACCAACTATTTAATCATTGAGAAAACCGATCCGACCCATTTTGTGCCACTGCCAACTTTGTCCCTTGGTGAACCTTCTTCCTCCTCTTCACCGACGTATTATCCGACGAAGACCATTCCGGCGACATTGACAACCTCTTCGAACCAACTCTAACCGGTTCAGGTTCACCAGAATTAACTCTTAACGGGAAATTCAGCATTGCACGTGATCCCCGCATGCGAAACGTTGCCTTATCATAAGCCAACGCTGCATCCTCAGCCGTCTCATACGTACCCAGCCACACTCTTTGCCCATTATTCGCCGGATCCCTAATCTCCGCCGCAAACTTCCCCCATGGCCGCCGTCTCACTCCCCTATAATGCTTCCCCTTCGGAGGCGGTGCTGTCACGACTAGTGGTTCCACTTTCAGCTCCGCCACAGTCTCTGGCGGAGCTAGAAATTCCGTAAAATTCCATATTTGTGGTGATTGAACTGTAATTTCAGGCTCCAATTTGACATTAGGGATTGTAGGATCAGACAGGTGGCATCCATATCCAATGCTTTCATTAAGGAATATGTCTGATGTGTCAAATTCATTTGATAAGCAATTAGGAAACATGTTGGACTCAATACTGTTGTTTCGGCTGTACATTGAGGATGAGCTTGTTCTTGTTACTGGATTTTCCCATGCACAATCTTCAAGTAAATGAACCTTAATTGATTCAAGAAGAGCATATCATTTTCAAAATCTATATTTCCAAACATATTTTTAACTATGGTGATGGGTTTAGATTGTTGAGACTGAAATTTGGAGGAAACAGAGGAAGCTGATAACATTCCAATAACGTTCAAGAAATTTCGTACCTTGAACGTGATTTGAATCGCCTGTAGCACGAATTTGGTTTTTTATTTTGATTTTGGAATTGATTTTTGGAGGATTGAAATCGCTGATTTTAGGAGTTGGAATAGGGCATGGGAGAGGACTGAGTCTGCCGCAGGACTTTTATTAGTTGTCTTTCCCGTTGGAAGGCTGCCATATGGGTTCAGTTTCATAATGTTATTACTGGACTTTATTTATGGAATTTGGTCTAGCTATATTACAAGCTTCTGTTTTACAATTTTAATTTAATTATACTAGATAACCTACTTTTTTTAATAAAGAGAAGTTGGGGACATAGTAAACCTCCTACTATAAGAGAGATTCTCTGGGACCGGAAGTCTTTTATACATTTATAAACTTTCTATTTATTTTCGAACGCACAAAAAAAGGTAGAACCTTTGGGAGGTACTTTCGTTCTACTTTACTATCCAGGGTTACGGGTCGGTGGGATGGAGCTTCGTCCAGGTGGTGCACAGGTGGCGTCCATGTGGCGTCCACCTGTGCGGTTCTGTTAATATTGACAACCACAACAAGTTTAATAACGGAAGTGTATATTTATCCCCAAACTTTAATGGAGGGCAAATATGACTCTATTCCTTAAGTTTGAGGACAAATATGACATTTTCCCCTTTTCAGAATGTTATTCTCCTCAGAGAAAAATCATTTCATTGATAGAATGTAGAGTAACAACTAACCAGAAACTGTGATTTACATGGTTACTAGTATAATTTTCTGGAAACATATATGAAATTGGATTTCCATTTTATAATTCTGTCTCAGTAATGTGTGGGGGCCTTATGTTGATGCTGTTCACATAGGAGCAATATGACCTTCTTTAGACAATTTATTTTGCATCCACCTTTGAAGCATGTCAAGTGCTGCTTTGGGCTGATCCATAGGAACCATGTGACCTGCATCATGGACCTTGAGGAAAGTTAAAGGCCCGTGATTCTTTTGAACTCCTTTCTCTACACCATCTACTGCAAAAGAAACTTGTGTGGCTTTTCCAAAGGCATTTTGGCCTGACCATTTCATTGCATGCACCCATCTTGAATTCCCTGTCGATAGAAAAGAAACAGAGTTTAATTGTCAATTGATTGATAGCTTTAATTTGACTACATTAAGGGACCTGAGAATATTCCTGGTCAAGATTGTACTAATTCAGGTGGTTCACAGGTTGTTTTCAATCATTATTTTTCAACTTCCATTATATTGCACCAAAATCATAAAACTAATTTGTGAGACCGAAAAATAACTCAATCATGCTTATGTACCAACAAAAATGAACAATACAGAAAAATGTTAAATCCGGTCATAGTCACCTTTCATACAATATTTATGTGACACCACTTTAAAAAATCATTTTCAAACCCAACCTAATGCCTGATATCTTTGCGCCTATGGCATATCATGGCACCTTTTTTTTCGTTTTAAGTTGGTCGCAAAATGGGGTTCTTTTGTTTCTATTTTTTTAAGCGATGCTACGTAAGTGACTATACTTACATGACAATTTCATTTATTTGGCAGCCTAATCACACTTTTTAGGGACCGACTTCAACATTTTTCTACTTGTTTTGTTTTTTGTGATATATGGATATAATTAAGTTATTTTTTCCGTTACAAAAATCAATTTTGCGATTTCAGTACTATAAACTGAAATTTTAATGATCATACATAAAATTAACCGTTTAGATAGAATGAAGCTTACCAAGCCAATTGCAGATAAGGTCGTATTCCCCTGCATATACAAGTAGCTTGATACCATCTTCACGAAGTGAAGGAATGCCCACTTCAAGATTCTTTATCCAGTCCAATTGCATTGCTTGGTATACTTCTGAACTGCATGACACAAATTCAATATCCCCAACACCAAGGGTCTGTCTTACTTTTTGATCATTCAGGAAAATTTCCATTTTCGAGAAGTCATAGCACAAATCACCCTCACATGTCTTCCGCACATCATAATACTGCAACTCGAAAATTACAAATTCCACATAAGTGTAACTCCTATACACTAATAGTATAAGAATTTTTACACTATCAGATCACCTAAAAGTAATTACAGGTAACCGTCTATAATAAGTGAATTAGTAATCTGGAAAATAAGGAAAATAAGACAAGTAATCTGCTACATGTTAAAATTTATTGGTAGTATTACATTTTTGTCACCAGCAATGTTCATTATCTTGTTGAAGATGCTTGTACACACAAGATATGCAGCCATACAAGCAGTTCCGCCATCTTTTCCTAATATTATTTGCATAGAAAAAAGTGAATGTAAAGACTAGCTGCTGCTATATGAAGAAGAAAGAATACTGAGGATAAACAATACTATTAATTACCATAAAGCTTAATTGCCATTTGACATTTTGGATATGACTTCTCTATGGCATTGTAATCAGATTTCTTGATCAATTTCATATCCAGAGCATAGTCAGTGTAGGCTTTGTATTGAATTTCTGGATCAGTGGGCCCATTACCAATGGCAAATCCCTAAACAAAAGTAATTAAATTAACATGATAAGAAATTCAAACAAAAATACAGAATGATAATTGGTAAAAGCAAAAGGGATGGTATAACTAATGAGACAATTAGTTAAAAATACCTTAAGATTTACGTAGATTCCTTCTTTGTTTTTATTTCCTTGGTGAACTCGAGAAGCAAATGCAGGAATGTAATGCCCAGCATATGATTCTCCAGTAATATAGAAATCATTTTTTGCATACTGAGGATGTGCCTTGAAGAAGGCCTATATATCATCAAAATAATGAGCACTTAGTATTTTGAAAATGTTGACAAAATAACACAGCCCACACAAGTACCATAGGGTGCAATACATAGTGTAAATACCCATTGTAGTTAAGTGAGTTAGTTAGTGGTTAATTATGACTTAAGCATTAGATATAAATAGGCTGATGTAAATATCTAAGTAACTGTTTTCATTTTTCAGTACGCAACATTTCATTCTCTCTCTGTAATGGCTTAGGCCTCAACTTTCTCTTCTTAGAAATGCAATCCGATATGTTTTGCAAAGTGTTTGCAATGCTGGAAATCTTCATGGTATCAAAGTCGTCACAAAGTTGAGGATCGAGGAGAAAACAGGGAGATCGAGAAGAAGGAGAAATCGAGATCGAAGAACTAAGGAGACGAAATTGGAGGCGATTGTCGAGATCGAAGGATTGCATGTCGAAATCGAACATGCAGTGAAGATATCGGTGATTAAAGGAGGAATTGCTGAGGAGAAATTGAAGGATTGAAGGAATCGGTGATTGAAGGAGAAATTGCTGAGGAGAAATCGAAGCTAAAGGAGCTGAGGAGAAATCGAAGCTGAAGGAGTTGAACAGTGGAGGAATCGCAAATCGCAACCAGTAAATCGCAGTAAGAATGGGAACAGTGGAAGATACAGCAGCAACTTCGGTTACAATCGACCACAATCATCCACTTTACTTATTCCCCTCGGATGCGCCAGGATCGTTATCCGTCGGAGTGATTTAACAGGTATGGACGATTATACCTTGTGGAGTAGGGCTATGAAATTAGTCTTATTAGAAAAGAACAAGATAGGTTTTATAGATGGCACAGTGAAGAGGGATTCATATATTGGATCGCTGGCTGGATTATGGGAAAGATGTAATGTCATAGTCGTCTCGTGGTTGATGGGGAATGTGAGCAAGAATTTGCTCACTGGAATGTTGTATAATTTTGATTCCTACACGATTTGGAATGATTTGAAAGAGAGATTTGATAAAATCAACAGTTCAAGGGCATTCCAATTGTAGAAGGAGATAGTTTCGCAAAGACAAGGAACCTTGTCGATATCAATGTATTACTCGAAACTGAAGGATCTATGGGATGAGTATGAGTCGATCATTCCGATGCCTACTTGCTGTGATAAATCAAAGGAGTTCGCGGATCATATGCAATATCAAAGGCTACTTCAGTTCTTAATGGGACTGAATGACACCTACAATCAGGCAAAGAGTCAAGTGTTGATGATGCAACAGGTTCCTAGCATAAATCAGATCTATGCTATGATTAACCAGGAAGAGAGTCAGAGATTGATGCAGGATTTAATAGAACCTAATGTTATGTTTACGTCAAGGAACATGAGTGGAAGTGGTTTTAATAACAGGAATGTGAATGGATCTGGCGCACCATAGAAGCCGAGAAAGTCTTACAATCCAAATGTAATCTGTGATTATTGTCATGTTAAGGGACATGTGAAGTTGGATTGCTTCAAGCTCATGAAGTGCAGCTATTGTCATAAAACTGGCCATGTGGAAGATGATTGTTACCAGTTACATAGATATCCTGAAGATTTTAAAGGGAAATCGAGGAAGGCTAATGTTGTAGTTGGAGATGATCCACACTTTGGAGATACTGGACAAGGGAACGACATGAACTCTGTTTCATGCTCCAGGTGACTGGAGGAATCGAAGGCCTTTGAAATATCCAGAAACCTCACACCACAACAGCAACATAAGCTGTTGAAGATGCTGGAAAGTGATGAAGTTGCAGGGAATGCTAGTGCAGCAGCTGCAAATATGGCAGGTATTATCAAGTGGATTGTGGATACTGGTGCTACAAACCACATGATTAATAATCAAAAGTTGCTAAGGATTAAACATCTAATAGGAAATGCAGGGAAAGTGCAAATGCCAACAGGTGAATCAGCTAGTATCACACATGTTGGAGACTATCACTTAAGAGGAGGTGATGTGCTTAAGAGTGTCTTATGCATACCTACATTCAAGTTCAACCTTATGTCTGTTTCTAAAGTAACAAAGGATTTACATTGCAGTGTTACATTCTTTCCTGAATATTGTGTGTTTCAGGATCTCTTATCTGGGAAGGTGAGAGCGATTGGTAATGAAGAAGGGGGATTGTACGTGCTGTCAGTCGAGAATAAAGAAGAGATGATTAGGGCAATGACAACTTCACAGCCTGTAGATGCAGTCACTTGGCATCTAAGGATGTGTCATGTGCCTATGAGAGTACTAAAGAAAATACCATGTTTTAGTAGTGATGATACTTTTACATTGAATAATTGTGAGATCTGTCCATTAGCTAGACAGGTTCGAATTCCTTTTTCTATCAGTGTTAGCAGGAAGTTAGAACCATTCCATTTGTTGCATATGGATGTATGGGGTCCCTACAAAATTGAAACTTTTAATGGAATGAGATATATTTTAACCATTGTGGATGATTATTCAAGATGGACTTGGATATTTCTATTGAGATTGAAATCAGATGTTGCCACAGTGCTGAAATATTTCTTCACGGAAATAGAAACTCAATTTGATGTGAAAATAAAAGGAGTAAGATCAGACAATGGTACAGAATTCTGTAATGCTAAATGTAGACAGTTGTTTCAGGTACATGGTGTTGTGCATGAGAGCTTCTTTCCATACACACCTCAACAAAATGGTGTTGTGGAAAGGAAACATATGCACTTGTTGGAGACCGTCAGAGCTATCAAGATTCAAGCTAATCTGCCAGACAAGTTTTGGGGTTTTTGTATCGAGAATGCAGCTTATATCATCAGCGGGATACTGCATCGCTACGAAAAATAAGTCCCCCTATGAGATGTTATACAAGAGGACACCTTCACTCACTCACTTGAGAGTGATAGGATGTCTATGCTTTGCAACCATGTTGCCCAAATCAGATAAACTTAGCTCAAGAGTTGTGAGAGCAGTGCTACTGGGTATGACATTTCACAAAAGGGCTACAAGTTGTATGATATGGAAAATAGGGTAATCTTCATGAGTAGAGATGTGGTGTTTATGGAATCAATTTTTCCTTTCAAGAATGCTACTGAAGGCAGACCTGGTTTCATGACATCACAGGAACATTTTTGCTTTGAGGATCTAATGATGTCGTATAGTCAAAGAAATGACAATATTAGCTCTGTGGATGAATGAGCAAATGAGCAAGCCGAAATGAGCAAACTCTGCAGAACTCGATTCGATGTAATATGCGGTGACCAAGAAAAATCTTGTGGAATCAATCAAGAATCGAATGTTGAGACAATCAGAAAATCAAATAGGACAAGTAAGCCACCTATTTGGCATAAGGATTATGTCACAAATCATGGTTCCACTAGATGTCTCTATTCCATTGCAGATGGAGTAAACTACACTGGCCTATCACTTCAATATCAAGATTTCGTAGGCCAAGTTTCTAAAGAAATCGAACCATATAGTTATTCCGAGACAGCAGTTGACATACGATGGATAGAAGCAATGAAGGCTGAGATCCAAGCATTAGAGGAGAACAAGACATGAGAAATGGTGGATCTACCGAAAGGGAAGAAGGCCATAGGATGTCGATGGGTGTATAAAATAAAATACACAGCGTCAGGGGAAGTTGAAAGATTCAAGGCGAGGTTAGTGGCAAAATGGTATAACCAAAAAGAGGGACTTGACTACCAGGAGACATTTTCTCCTGTAGTCAAGATGACAACAGTAAGAGCTGTCATAGTTATTGTTGCTGCTAAACAATGGAGGATATACCAAATGGATGTATATAATGCATTCTTGCAATGTGATTTGTATGAACAAGTCTGCATGCTACCACCAGAGGGGTTTCATATCAAAGGACAGAAGCAAGTGTGTCGATTATTGAAGTCCCTGTATGGTATGAAACAAGCATCTCGACAGTGAAATATTAAACTTTCAACATCACTGGTGGAGGAAGACTTCAATCATAGTCATAGGGACTATTCTTTAATACAGAAAAGGCAGAAAGTGATCAGTTGAAAAATGCAGAATATGGTCAACTGAAGGATGCACCGTTGGAGAATCCTGGAGTCTACAGAAGGCTGATTGGGAGGTTGTTGTACCTCACAAACATGAGGCCTGATATAGTTTTTGATGTACAATGCCTCAGTCAGTTCATGAAAGACCCTAAAACATCACATTTAGAAGCAGGGATGAGATTGGTGAGATATTTGAAGAAAGCAACAGGATCAGGTATTTTCTTATCTAGCAGCAGTAGTTCCACACTTCAAGACTTCTGTGATGCAAATTGGGGATCATGCATTAACACTAGAAGGTCGACTACTGGGTTTTTGGTGTTGTTTGGACAGTCGCCTATTTCTTGGAAATCGAAGAAGCAAGTGACTGTGTCGAAAAGTTCGACAGAGGCAGAATATAGAGCATTAGCAGCATCAGTTGCAGAGGTGGTTTGACTTATTGGTTTGTATGAAGAGTTGGGTATACACATATAATTACCTGTGGCAGTCCACACCGACAGCAAGTCAGCTCTACAGATTGCGGCGAATCCTGTTTTTCATGAGAGAACAAAGCATATTGATATTGATTGTCATTTCATTAGAGAATGGATTCAACAAGGATTAATACATGCTACGTATATGCCGACGAGTGAACAGCCAGCTGATATTTTCACCAAGGCACTTGGGAGTCCTCATCACTGTCGTCTCATTTCCAAGCTAGGAATGAAAAATGTTTTCATAGCTCCTAGCTTGAGGGAGGGTGTTGACAAAATAACACAGCCCACACAAGTTCCATAGAGTGCAATACATAGTGTAATACCCATTGTAGTTAAGTGAGTTAGTTAGTGATTAATTATGACTTAAGCATTAGATATAAATAGGCTGATGTAAATAACTAAGTAACTGTTTTCATTTTTCAGTACGCAACATTTCATTCTCTCTCTGTAATGGCTTAGGCCTCAACTTTCTCTTCTTAGAAATGCAATCCGATATGTTTTGCAAAGTGTTTGCAATGCTGGAAATCTTCAGAAAAAGATTAAATTATTCCAACATATACACGTTAATTAAAATTCAAAGATTTAAACGAGCTAAGAAAAAAAAATATGAAGGAACCTACAGGAAGTCGTAAAGATCATTGCTTACGCCCCTTTCATTGTGACGAATGTTATCGTCATTTGAACTATAACTAAAACCAATTTCAGTTGGTTGATCGACGTATTTAAGGTTTGATACCTGTTAAATTGCAATTTAACTAGTGTTATCATTCTTTAACTGACTAATAACAGTTATTATAATTCACTAGCACTAACAATATGATAGTTTTTACACTGGCAATGTATTTTAACGTATTGTAACATATTTCTAGTCCTACTTTAACAAAGAGAAGCTGGTCATTGAAGTCAATATGGTTGACCTACTTTTGAATTTCTAAAATTCTAAAAAGTCACAACTAACGAACAGCAAGTGTAAAAATTTGAAACGCTAGTAAGTGAAAAGGTACTTTGCAAATTCTTTTACCATCTTCAAAAGATCTAACTAACATTTGTAAATTTAATTGGATAAAAAAATTAAGAAAAAAGTTTCTCAGCCCTCCAATTTACGTGACACTTTTAGCTTATCAACAATTGTAGAAAATTGAAGATAAAGACACTGAATTTGAGAATTTTCTCTGTGTAATCTTATTCATCAGTATGTACATGTATTTATACACAATGCTATGTAACAGAAATAAAGAGAAATAAAAAAAACTAATTATACTTGTCCTATTCTAACTTGTTAATTATGTAACAAACTTTTATTCTCTCACGTGTTGGTCACATGACCATATTTAAATCTGTTATGATTTTAATCTAAAGGTGGAGAATTAATCTATCAAGTGTGTGTGTTGTATGGCTGAGATGAATCCACCTGGGCAAACATTCTTGTTTAGTTGAGTCCTTTACTTCAAAACATCACATCCGCCTTCTTCATTTCTCTCTCTCCTCTTCTTTGTGTTTTTATGGGGGTTCTGTACTCCAACATCCCCCTCAAGTTGGAGGGGAGAGTCATGTCCCCCAACTTGTTTAAAATTGCTCTGTGAGAAACCCCAGAAAGGAGCTTAGTAAAGAGATTTGCAAGTTGATCTTTAGAGGGAACGAATGAAATTCAACATGTTTGGTGCGCTCGTGGAAAATCGGATTACGAGTTATATGGATGGCAACTTGGCTATCGGAGTGGAGGGAAATTGGGAGTGAAATTGAAGCATAAAGATCCTCAAGAAGACGAATTAACTAAGTAAGCTCAGCAGTAACACGACGCATGGACCGATATTCCGCTTCTGCGGAAGACAAAGAGATCAAGATTTATTTCTTCGATTTCCACGAGATCGGAGCACCTCCAAGGGTAATGAAAAAACCACTGACCGACTTACGAGAATCTTTACATGATGCAACGCATCGCAAAAATCTAGTAAAGAAAAAGATGGATTGGAAGATAGTAAGATGCCTTGACCCGAATCTGAGCTCAGGTATCGTAAAACTCGTAAAGCTGCCGAGAAATGTGACAAACAAGGTCGCTGCATGTATTAACTCAGAGTGAGAACATAAAATGACAGATCTGGGCGATTATTGGTCAAATAATTCAACTTTCCGACCAAGTGACAATAAAGCATGGGGTTATCCATGTGAGGACTATCATTTGCTCGAAGCTGGATGAGGGATCCAAAGGAGAACCAACCTTAGGAAAATGAGAGACATCGAATTCATGAAGCAGATCTGAGGTAAATTTTCTTTGATTTACAATAAAACCATGCTCTTCTCATAAAATTTTCATGCCAAGAAAATAGTGAATTTCTCCCAAGTTCTTAACTTTGAACTCTGTATTGAGAAAACATTTGATATTCTCGAGTTCACTCAAATCATCCCTTGTTAGGAGAATATCTTCTACATAGACTGCTAGGATGGAAATTAGTGTCCCATTTTTCTTTAAAAATAGAGAATAGTCATTTAAGGAAGAGGAATAACCTTTGAAACTTAATGCTCCTGCAAGCCGAGCATACCACTGTTGTGAAGCTTGCTTTAAATCGTATAGAGACTTTTTCAGAAGGCATACATGTTTAGGACTATGAGGTGTCATTCATGCTGAAAATTTCATAAAAATCTCTTCTTGTAGGTCACCATGCAAAAATGCATTGTTGACATCTAGTTGTGAAACAGACCACTTCTTCTTAGCTGCAATGGTAAGTAAGCACTGGATAGTGGTCATTTACACAACAGGTGAAAATGTTTCTCCATAGTCTATACCATCTCTTTGGATATCCCCCCTCACCACAAGCCTTGCCTTTAGTCTTTCAATGCTGCCATCTGAGAGGTGTTTTATCTTGTATACCCATTTATAAGGTAAAGCTCTCTTCCCCTTAGGCAACATCACAACTTCCCAGGTTTGATTCTTTTTCAAAGCCTGAATTTCTGTGTTTATGGCCTCTCTCCATCCTGGATGTTGGAAAGCCTGGTTGTAGCAACTAGGCTCAGTAATGTTAGAAAGGGAATGGAATAGTTGTTGATTGTTGAGGGATAAGGAAGAGAAAGCATAACTCCTAGACTTATGTGAGTGATCAAAGCAAGTTTTCCCTAGATCAGTGAAGACCACACTATTGCAAATGTAGTCTTTTAGATAAGCAGGTTCATGAGAGATCCTGCTATACTTTCTTGGTGGATTTGTTATAGGGACAGAGGTAGAAGGAGAAATTGCTGGTGTAGGAGAATTTGGGTAAGAAAGGTCAAGTTGTGGTAATGGAGGCCGGTCTGTAGAATTCGTTTGTTGAGAAGAACTCAGTGACAGATGAGGGAGTGTAGACTCAGATCTTGGACAATGATCAGAAGTAGGAGATGTATGTGGATGTTCTGAGGGTACAACTGGGTGAAAAAGATCATTAACATGTGGTGCTGATTGAGTGTGGAGTGGAAAATCAGAGAGATGATCTAAGGAAGAAGGGGAATCTGAAAAAATAGGTGTGTGTGAGTTATCAGATGAGTTGAAAGGAAAATGTGATTCATGAAATCTGACATCTCTGGATACAAATACTTTCTTTGTATCAAGAGATAACAGTTTATATCATTTCTGTTGTAAAGGATATCCTAGTAAAACACAAGCAGTGACTCTTTCATCAAACTTGTTCCTTCCTCAAATGATCATAAGTAGGTTTTTGTCTAAACAGTACTTCATAAGGTGTCTGTCCCTTGAGCACAATAGATGGCAGTCTATTAATGATGTGTGTAGCAGTCAGAATAGATTCTCCCCAGTAGGACATAGGCAATTTGGATTGGAACATCAACCATTTAGCAATCTCTAAGAGGTGTCTATGCTTTCTCTCAACAATTCCATTTTGTTGAGGGGTAGCTACACAAGACAATTGATGCAAAATCCCCTGTGAGGCAAGAAATGTTGCTTCTTGTGTGTCTTTCCCCAACTCCAAAGCATTGTCAGACCTGATCATTTTAACCCTCACATTGAATTGTCTTTCTACCATAGATAGAAAGCTTTTTAGTACAGGGAAAGCATTACTCTTAGTACTTAGTAAGAATGTCCATGTTCCTCTACTGAAATCATCTACTATGGTGAGAAAGAACCTGAAACTATTGTAAGTATTACACTTGTAGGGACCCCAAGTGTCTATATGGATGAGATCAAAAGTGTGTTTGGACTTTATGCTACTAGTAGGAAAAGGTTGTCTAGTTTGTTTAGCTCTAGGACAAACATCACAAATAAAATCAGAATTGAAGTCACAAGGAAGAAAACTTAAATGTTTCATTGCTGAAAATGAGAGGTATCCCAACCTGACATGCCAAAGCTTTACATTAGGAACAACATTAACATGTACTGGATTAGAAACTGAAACTGATTGTGAAATGGAATTTCTTCCTTCTGGAATTGAAAATACTCCTAGACTTAGCACTATTAGGCTCCAATAGATAGAGTCCCCATCTAACTTCACCAAAAGCTTGAGGACTTTTCATTGAAAGTGTCACGACCCGACCCAATGGGCTGCGACCCGATGCCCTACCTGGGCACCCTTATACCCACCTGTCACATATAATCAGACTGACACTAAGGACAATATGAAATTCGGCAGCATAACGCTGCAATAATAACACGTGTCAGAATAGGCAAGCCGATAAGGCTGTCTTTGCATACGAATAACCCTGTCTCCTGAGGAGTCATATCTACTCAAATATAACGAGGGACGCAAGCTAACAAGGCTACCACTATATACGGGAACATCCCATAACGAAATACAACAACACATATACCAAAATTGGGTTACAACTCTACATACGTACAACCCACAACTATCTAAAACACATCTACCACCCACACCTGTCTACAGACCTCTAAGAATACGATAACGAAATATGACGGGACAGGGCCCCGTCGTGCCCCTAATGTATAAGTCAAAAACAAGGTTATGTACCAAAATAACTAGCTCTGAATCAATAGAGCTCTCTCAACTGATCAGGAATCCTAGACTGGAGGATCACCGAACTGAGTACCTATACCTGCGGGCATGAAACGCACCCCCCGAGGAAAGGGGGTCAGTACGAAAGAATGTATCAAGTATATGAAACATAAAGTACAAGTAGATAATCATAACTGGCCAAAACGTACAAGAGACAAGTATGAAAATCAAATATCAAATCCAACTGTGCCATATATGAAAATATGATAGTCGACTGTGCCATATAAAAATGAGAGTCATATCAATATCATGAATGTCTGTCCATATAATCATATATATATAAATATATTATCCTGGGTATATATACCCGCATCATGGATGTCTGTCCATGGAATCATCATACATACACTATCATGGGTATCTATACCCGCATCATGGATACATGTTCATGGAATCATCATACATATACTATCATGGGTATCTATACCCGCATCATGGATACATGTTCATGGAATCATCATACATATACCTATAACGTGTTTCGGCCCTCTAGTGAGGGACTCGGTGAATTCATATAATCATATCCAGCACGAATAGAGTATCATGAGTAACTATACAATTTAAATCATCATTTGACTCTCAATAAAATCATTATAACAAACTCTTTTACTGAAAAATCATAGGCATTTCTCATGGCTAACATCTTTAGGAATTAGAGTGTGTAGAAATTATATACGTCCACCGTACTTTCATTAAATCATGCCTTAAAGAAAGAAGGAAGAATTTCACATACCTTTTAGTCCAACTAGCCAACTCACTATTAGAATACGTCTCCTCTAGTACTTCCACCTATAATAAAGGGTAATACGTCCGTCAATTCTATGATTTCTAGCGTAAGTTATATCGAAAGACGACTCTTTTTTTATAGAAATTTGGGCGGAACTTCCCCTATTTATATGCATATCCACAACTTACAAATCAACCCAGCAATACCAAATAACAATCTCAACTACTCCATATATGCTACCATAACACATTCCTTCTCTTTACGTTCATAAAAGACAACAACTACAACAATTAAGGTGATTAATACACCTATTCTTCAGGTTAATTCAGCCCCTAAATCACGTCAAAACAGCCCATAAAACAGTCCATAATCCAACAACATCTAGGGTGCAATGTAACACATTTTTATGCTTTAATTCCTTTAAGACATGTAGTAGTATTCACCATATCGTATATATATGTTCCTAACTTATTTTTCCAGCATTATAGTCTTAACAAAACAGTCCCTAATACATCACAACGTCTAACAATTTCATGAAGTTCTTGGTCTCAACATGTCATAATTCCATAACTCTTTTCTCAACTTTCTTAGAATCCAATTTCCCTTTTCAACATTTCATATAACCAACTATAACTTAAATTTACACATCAAGGTTTTCCTTCAACGTTCAACATGCAATTAGTGACAATAATATAACAAAACACAACTCCAATGTACACCAAAAACAGTCCCGATTCGGCTACAACACCCAACAATTACATGCATTATCTTAAATTTCAAGTTCTCTTTATCAAGAGTTTATTCCTTAACTACAATATCAATTAATCTTCCAAATACTTCTATAAAACGAAGAGTTTTTACCTTAAAATGAAGCCAAAACAGTCCCTAACAAACCAGTCACTGTTCCATCGATTTTTGCCCAATTGTATCAATTCTTCAACTCCAAAATGTCATGCATGATTCCCACAATTTTAACCCATCATTCTTGCACGTTTTTCCTCCAAAAACTTGTCTAAAAAATCAGAAATTTATGGGCTAAAGCTCTCGGCAGAACCAGTGATTTCGCCACTATTTTTGGAGTTAATTTGGTTTATAATTTTGTGGAAGAGCTAACTTAGGAAGGGGGAAGAAAATCTACAATTTTTGGCTAAGGGGAGGGAGTATTTCAGCTGGGAGGGAGAGAGGAAGATGGGGGGTTTCTCTTCTTTTTCTTTCTCTTTTTGACTTAGAACCAAATGAGGGAAGATGAATGTTTATTATGTTTTAAGGGGAAAAGACAAATCTAAAAAAAAAATTATTACACTTTGGTTCCTAATGTATAATTAATTAATCCCTCAAGTAATAATTAAATTTTAAATCCCGCTTCTTTTAATTTCTGAGAATTTCATAAGACCTCATATTCTCAATGTCATAAGTCTCATAATACGACACTAGTCCATTACGGGAATATACAACTATCACAATAAGTTTCAACATCACACTTGTTGTAACAAAAAATTTCTCCGAAATCACATCCTCTTGTATACTAATTTCCGTATTAACATATGTAATTATACTTTATATCTAATATTCGAATCTTACTTCCTTAATAACGTTCTTAATTATCGTCTTAAACTTACGAGGTGTAACAGAAAGGTCCTGCTATGTAACAGAAATAAAGAGAAATAAAAAAAATTAATTACACTTGTCATATTCTAACTTGTCCATTATGTAATAAACTTTTATTCTCTCACGTGTTGGTCACATGACCATATTTAAATCTGTTATGAAAGGTGGAGAATTAATCTATCAAGTGTGTGTTGTATGACTGAGATGAATCTACCTGGGCAAACATTCTTGTTTCAGTCAAAGTAAAAGTTGAGTCCTTTACTTTAAAACATAACAATCGTCTTCTTTATTTCTCTCTCTTCTTCTTTGTGTTTTCACGGGGGTTCTGTACTCCAACAACAATTAATTTAACTAATCTTTTAAGTTGAATTGAATTAGGTCAACTCAAAAATTATAATTAAAATTTAGATATTTAAAATTTATACGAGAATTACTCTAAGATGTAATTTTTCTCATTTTAATATGTTAAAAAATTAAATTTTAAAATATTGATCAAATTCAACTATTTTGAATCTCGAGATGCGTAGGTAGAGAATAACAAAAACAGGAGAGAAAAAAGAGGAAGAAAACAAGAACCAACCAATATGGACAAAGTGGTCAAGTACCGGGGAAAGGTGAAGGGGGGAGGATTCTTCTTTTCTTTCCTTTTTTTTGTGTGTTTTTCATTTGGTATTCGTTATCAAGCTCCGACTAATTTGGTATTTGTGTTCCATAAATCTCAACTCACTCCTTAAATAAGCTCCGACTTATTCAACCACCACAACACTTGTTAATTTTTATTTCAAGTAAGGCAAAAAAATAATTGATACTTTTTTGTATTTTTAACTAAATACAAAATTTAAGATATTAATTTGATTTATATAATATATTAAAGGGTTGGATATTCATTACCAAAATTATTTAATATAATTAATTATAGAAGTATTTGACTAGATTATCCTAATCTCTTCTTTAAATGAGCAATTAATAATATATGCCTTCTGGATTAGAATTATGAAATTGGGGGGGGAAAAACGTAAGGTCAGTTTGACCTTCTAATATGACTAATATTGTGAACCTTTATTTTTAGAGATAAATGTCAAAAATACATCTTAATTATCACTTTTTTTAGTTTCATACCTTAATTAGTTGATGATAGTTTAGATATAAAACTCTCACACATAATAATTCAGGTAGAAACTAAAAAAATTATATTTAAGGTGTGTCTTCTATCTTTTAATCTTATTTTTTAAATGATAGATGAGACGTTTAAAAGTGAAATAAATGTTATATAAATTAACTATATGAAATAAAGTATGAGGTTAATTACTTAGAAGTCAATTATACGTAACTATTATAGGAGTAAATATTCCTGTCTCAATGTGGGGGATAATTTTCGCTTCAAGAGATTTAAACTGCATAAATTTTGATCAATATTTTCACCAAATTGATATGAGAAAAATTGAAATTTATAATATTTTTCATATAGTTTTTAAATATATAAATACTAATCTTAAATATTAAATAATTTACTTATTACAATGGGTTGCGCTTCACCAATTTGTGTATTCTTTACAATGTACATCAATCTTAATCATGCATTTGCTTTAATTATTAAACAAAACTTTAATGACGCATTCCCTACCCCGGGTCCTCTCCTTTTTCGCCCCCCTTTTGATCAGGGTTCCTTTACTATGAATTAATCATATGAATTGATTACGAATCAGTTAATAGCATATTGTCAGGCAGAAGTACCACTTATTATGAAACTGAGACCTAAAGTGTAATTAATTTTCTTTTCTTCGAGAAAATTAAGTGCTATGAATTTAATGTGAGGACAAAAAAAAGATCATTTTTTATTGACATGAAAAATTAAAATTAACTAATTAATCAATAGTAAAAATTAAATTCATTACATACATTACCAATAAAAGTAATGTAAAAACTAAAGCTAAACACAATTAATTTAATGTATTATTGAGTCATAAAGGTCGTTGCTTTCAAATTAAATTTTTGCACACAAACGACAAAGAAACAAACAAAAAAATCAAATAATTTAATATTATCGTTGGATGAGCTCAGTTGGACGACCATACCAAAATATCAAACTTAGAATACTTGATCTAATAAAACCAAAAGTTAACAAATGAAACAATTCAATTTGGAGAAACATTGCTTTTGATCTTTCTTGTGCCACTTTTGCAATATCATGGTGAAAGTTGCACCAAACCTAATAATCATAGTTTAACTATTTAAAAATGAATAAATCTTTGAAATTTTTTATGGAGGTATTACATATTATTTTTATTATTATATATCACTTTTATATTGAGAACCCTTAATATTGAGATTTGAAATTTTTGAAACCCTAAACAAAATCAATCCATGTTAATGGTGAATTAGAGGAAAATAATTCTCAAATAATAACTTATCAAAAAATCTTTACTTGGAAGTTGAGATTTGTACAATAATTAATGAGGGGATTTTTTTTTGGATTGTATTTGTGGTGAACCCAATAGATGTTTTTTTAAAGAGGTAATAGGGTTGTTTTTTGTTTAAAGATGGAGGGTGGACGATTGGGACATGGAATTTGGGCCCAAATTTGTTTTGGGCGGGGTTGAACTTTGGCCCAATTTATTTTTTGTGTTTTTTAAAAAAATCTTTTACTGCTCATTGGATTCGAACACGCAACCTCTCACTAGATAATAATTTTTGAAGGAAACCTTCAACTGCTAAGCTACAGCTCCCACTGATAATATTGGAGACATGTTTGATACATATCTTAATATTTGAAATAAGAAAAAAATAAAAAAATCTGGGGCGGAAGCGGAAAGCCCCGGGGGCCCTGTGCAATGGCGCCGCCTTGACCACCCCAGGGACAGCCCTGGTGGGGTCATTTGCACTTTTATTCTTATTTTGTGTTTGTCTTTAATTTTTTACCCTCAAATGAAATTTATGTCTATGGGTACATAATCTCTTTAAGAAATCTGACACAATTTATGATGAATCCTTTAAAGAATTTACGTCTCAATTAACATAAACTTCATTTAAGGGGTAAAAATTAATGACCAACCCATTTAAAGGTCGAACCGTGCAATTACCCATAGGAAACGTAAATGCAAGTTGCGTTTGTTGTGTCCCCATAAAGTCTAAGTGCATGTTTTGTTTCACTTCTAGCAATCCAGAAGTGATTTTGGGTTACTACTTTCGTGAAAATGAATAAAATTGGGATGTTTGGTTCTCCTCTTCAGAATCAATTCTCCTCTTCAGAATTGATTCTGGCAGAAGCTACAATGCCAGAATTAATTATGTCATTTATTTCAATTTGAATTTTACTTTTTTCTTTATTATCCTCTTTAATTTTCATCAACAACTCTATCCATCTTCATTACCCTCTTTAATTATCTAGAAAAAATTACTAAAAAAAATAATCAAATATAGTACTCATGTTCTGCTTTAATTTAAAAAATCATATATACTATTAAAGTTGACATTTGTTCATGTGTAATTGCATATTAAGAGGGAGATTGAACTTTAATCTCCTCAAACATCCTAACGTTGTCCGATTATACGAGGTATAAACTATCCTTCTTCTTTTTCTATTGCATTCTTTCAAATACTCCACATATTATTACTATAATATATTAGAGATGGATCACGTTAGAGACTTAGTCCGAAATTAAATTGTAGAGTACATGCAAAATTAGTATTGTAATAATATTTAAGTACTATATTGCACTTTAAATTTTATTATCTATTTGTAATTTTTATTTACATACTTTAAAGTTTAAATTCTATTATCTATTTAACTATATCCATTTTGGTAATTCTACGTTCAAAAACAATTTTAATCCAAATTATCCAAACATCATAAATTGATAACAATCACGTTTACATTGTTGCATCCAAACATAAATCAATTCTATCAAAATCAATTCTAACATAATCAATTCTCCTCATAATCAATTTTGTCCATCGCAAAACCAAACACACACTAATTAAGCAAAAGGCAAAGGTTAGTGTAACTGCGAGAGGCAAAGGTTAAACATATTTTCAAAAGAGAAAAATATTTGTATCCAGCTCAAATGACTTCTGATGACTAAGAGTGTGTGTGGATTAGCGGTGGGCAGAATTAATTCTGGCAGAAGTGATTTATGTTTGGATTCAACAATGTAAAAGTGATTCTTATAATTGATTTATGTTTGGATAATTTTGATCAAAATTACATTTGAATGTAGAATTATCAAAATGGACATACATATAAATAAAAATATACATATAAATAGATGGAAGTATGTAAATAAAAATTATAAATAGATAATATAATTTAAAGTGCAATGTAGTACTTAAATATTAGTAGAATATTATTACAATACTAATTTAAAGTGCAAATAGTATTTAAATATTACTACAATACTAATTTTGCATGATATATTATAGAAAAAAGAATAATATTATACTTAATAGTTATTTTAAAAAGTAACTTGAAATCGGTTTTCAGTTAAAATTGTAGAGCACGTTTTGCCGCATTTAAAATATTAATAATATTCGGAGTATTTGAAAGAAGACAATAGAAAAAGAAGAAGGATAATCCAAATCAGTTGCATTATTCTCATTCCTAAGTACGAGAAAAGTCATAAAATTAACAATAGTATACTCAAAACAAAACATGAGTAGTATATTTGATTTTTTTTAGTAATTATTTCTAGATATTTAAATATGGTAATGAAAGTTGTACATTTGAATGTTTTTTTAGTAATTATTTCTAGATATTTAAAGAGGATAATGAAAGTTGTATATTTGATTTTTTTTTTATTAATTATTTCTAGATATTTAAAGAAAGTAATGAAAGTGGATAGAGTTGTTGATGAAAATTAAAGAGGGTAATAAAGGAAAGAGTAAAATTCAAATTGAAGTTAATGTCAAAATTGATTCTGCCAGAATTGATTTTAGCTAGCCAAACATGTCAATTTTTTTATTTTCACGAAAGTAGGTACTCAAAATTGATTATGGGTACCCAAAAGCTAATTCAAACATGCACTATGTCAAGCTCAAATGTTGTTGGGAATATTGAATAAAAATTTGTGATTTGTGCGCATAAAAAGAACAATAAAGTTCTTGATTTTTTGGAGAAACTGATGGAAAAATGTAGTCTGATGCACTAAGCTCTACTATGCGCAAAGTTCGGAAAAAGACGGACTACCAAGATCAATTATACACAGTAAAAGTGTATGTAAATGAAAAGTGGAGAAAGGTAATAGAACATACAAGGAAAACAAGGTTCTCTACAAATTGTTGCACTGTCGTTATTTCTTTTTTCCGTTTCATTTTTTTATTTTGGTTTATTTACCCGTTTCATGTTTTATATTTTCCACGGAAACAAATTTTGGAAAAATAAAAGTTTTACTATCTAAGGTAAGAAAGAAAACAAACTCTAATTCTAAAAAAATATCTATATTTGTTATTTCAACAATCCATGATTAATTTTTATAAGTATATACAAGACAAATTTATATTTTCTAAATCGACAGAATCTATAACAAAAGATATTACTATTATTTTCCATGAATCGCACGAAGAGCGAACAGAATTTACTAGTCATATAATATATGAAAATGATCTTATCTTTGGTTCAAAGTTTTGACACACTCATTCAAAAAAATTATAGCATTTATAGACAATCGACTGAATCAGTTAACCAACAATACTCCATCAATTGAATTACTCCATTAGAGAGAAAGAGAGTCAGTTACAAAATACAGAAGAAAGGGTATTAGAAAAAATGAACTGCTTGACTAAGAAAGAGAGTAGAGACTCCTATTTATACTACTAGTTATTAGGCTAGTAAGTTACAATAATAACCCTCAACTATATCACTATTGTATATACAGCATATACACTTATGTATTCTCAACATCCCCCTCAAGCTAGGATCTATGAAAACATTTTTCAATCCTAGCTTGGAAAGCATTCGATAATGATGAGGACTCCCAAGTGCCTTAGTGAGTATATATGTCGGCTGGTCACTCGTAGGCATATACGTAGCATGTATCAATCCTTTTTGAATCAATTCTCTAACGAAATGACAATCAATATCAATATGATTCGTCCTCTCGTGAAAAAGCAGGTTCATGGCAATTTGAAGCGGTGACTTACTATTTGTGGTAGATCACAAAGTTGTTGTATTCAGATACCAACTCCTCATATAGGCCAACAAGCCAAACAACTTCCGAGACTGATGTTGCCATTGCCCTATATTCTGCCTCTGCAGAACTTCGCGACACTGTTGTCTGTTTCTTCAACTTCCAGGCTATAGGCGACTGTCCAAACAATACCAAATAACCAGTTGTCGATCTCCTAGTGTTAATGCATGATCCCCAATCTGCATCGCAAAATACTTGGAGTGTGGAACTGCTGCTACTGGATAAGAATATCCCTGCACCTGGGGCTTTCTTTAGATATCTAACAAGTCTCATCCCTGCTTCTAAATGTGATGTCTTGGGCTCTTTCATGAATTGACTGAGATATTGAACAGCAAAGGCAATGTCTGGCCTCGTGTTTGTAAGATATAGCAATCTCTCAATCAATCGTCTGTAAATTCCAGGATCTTCCAGTAACATATCCTGCAGAGAACCATCATCTTCAGTGGTCTTTTCTTCTTCAGCAGTCTTGCTTATGTGGTGATCATACACTGCAGTTGTGAGTTTCTGATTGACCTCCATTGGGGATAAAGCACTCATTCATCCAGATAATCCCATATCTGATATCAGCACTAACGTATACTTCCTTTGGTGCATAATGATTCCATCTGTACTTCTGGCAAATTCAATCCCAAGAAAGTATCTAAGTTCTCCCAGATCTTTAATTTTGAATGTTAAACGCGATGGTCCTTTTGTGTGTTGAATCAATTCTGAGTCATTTCCTGTGATGAGTAAATCATCCACATATACAAGTATTATCACCAGTTTCTCCTCTCTTTGTTTGACAAACAAAGAGTAGTCCTGATGGCTCTGTCTGAAACCTGCCTCCATCAAAGCTGTCGTGAGTTTTATATTCCATTGTCGAGAGGCTTGCTTCAGACCATACAAATACTTCAATAATTTACATACTTGTTTATGTTCCCTGACATAGAATCCTTCTGGAGACAACATATAAACTTATTCATACAAATCTCCTTGCAAGATTGTACACATCCATTTGGCACACCATCCACTGTTTTGCAGCAACAATGGCTGTAACAGATCTCATTGTTGTCATTTTAACCACAGGAGAGAATGTCTCTTGATAGTCAAGTCTCTCTTTCTGATTGTATCCTTTGGCTATTAATCTGGCCTTAAATCTCTCAACTTCCCCTGATGCTGTGTACTTTATTTTGTACACCCATCTACACCCTATGACTTTCTTTCCTCTTGGTAAATCTACCATTTTCCATGTCTTGTTGTCCTCCAAAGCTTGGATCTCAGCCTTCATTGCTTTTATCCATCTTGTGTCACTCTTTGCTTCTGAGTAGCTATGTGGTTCAATTTCCTTAGAGACTTGTCCCACATATTTTTGATATTGTGAAGATAAACCACTATAATTGACTCCATCTGAAATGGAATACAAACATCTGGAGGAACCATTATCTGTAACATAATCTCTGTGCCAAATAGGTGGTTTACATGATCTATTAGACTTTCTTACTGTCTCATTCTGCACTGCCTGAGTTATTTCAAGTGTATTCTCCTGATCACCTCCACATTCAGCAGCCTCCATTTCTGGTGTGTCATCAGCTTGAACCATATTTCTCTGAGATGATTCATCTGCAGTCTGAACTCCACTTCTCTGAGATGGCATTACAAGATCCTCATAGCAAAAATGCTCCTGCAGTGTCATGAAACCAGGTCTTCCCTCTGTTGTATTGTTGAAGGGAAATATTGATTCCATGAACACCACATCCCTGCTCACAAAGATTATCCTATTCTCCATATCATATAATTTGTAACCCTTTTGTGAGGTACAATATCCCAGCAACACAACCCTCACAGATCTGAGACTGAGTTTGTCCAACTTAGGCAATCTTGTGGCAAAACATAAACACCCTATCACTCTCAAATGATTGAGTGAATGTGTCCTCTTGTATAACATTTCATAAGGGGACTTGTTCTTTAAAACAGTGGCAGGTATTATGTTGATGATATAGGCAGCACTCTCAATGCAAAAACCCCAAAATCTGTCTGGTATGTTGTCTTGAATTTTGATGGCTCTGGCTGTCTCCAACAAGTGTCTATATTTCATTTCCACAACACCATTTTGTTGGGGTGTATATGGACAAGAACTTTCATGAACAACACCATGTACTTGAAACAACTGTTTACAGTTAGAATTGAAAAATTCTAAACCATTGTCTGATCTTACTCCTTTATTTTTGCAGCAAACTGAGTCTTTACTTTTGTAAAAGAAGTTTTTCAGTATGGTTACAACATCTGATTTCAATCGTAATAAGAAGACCCAAGTCCATCTTGAACAATCATCCACAATAGCTAGAAAGTATTTCATTCCATTGAAAGTTTCAACTTTGTAAGGGCCCCATACATCCATATGTAACAATTCAAATGGTTCCAATCTCATATTGCTACTGATTAGAAAGGGAATTCGAACCTGCCTAGCTAATGGACAGATTTTACATTTATTCAAAGTAAAAGAATCATCACTACTAAAACATGGAATTTTCTTCAATACTCTCATAGCACATAACACATTCTTAGATGCCAAAGAGTTGAATCAGTTTGTTGTGAGGATGTCATTGCCCTGATCATCTCCTCTTTATTAGTTGTTGTATTGTCTATAGACAGTACATACAATCCCCCTTCTTCATTACCAATCGCTTTCACCTTCCCAGACACAAGATCCTGAAACACACAATATTCAGGAAAGAATGTAACACTACAATGTAAGTCATTGGTTACCTTTGAAACAGATATAAGGTTGAACTTAAATGTAGGTATACATAGAACACTCTTAAGTACATCACCTCCTCCTAAGTGGTAATCTCCAACATGTGTAATGTTGGTTGAATCACCTGTTGGCAGTTGTACATTTCCTACACTTCCAATCAGATGTTTAAGTTTTAATAACTTTTGATTAAGTATCTACAATCCACTTGATAATACCTGTCATATTATCATCACTAGCCATGTTTGCAGCAATACCACTAACACTCCAGGGTCCATCATCACCGCCCAAAGATCATCAACACCTCATTGCTTTGGTGTGAGATTTCTGAGGAGTTCAGACACCTTCTGATCCCCCTGCTGTATATCCTCTGGTCTTCGAGTGCAACTGCCACCCTGTCCAGTATCTTCAAAATATGGATTACCTCCCATTGCGAAATTTTCCTTCCTTGGTTTGTGCTTAAAATCATCAGGATAACCATGTAATTTGTAACATCCAGCTTCTACATGCCCAGTCTTTTAGCAATAATCGCACTTCATGAGCTTGAAACAATCTAATTTCAAGTGTCCTTTCACATGACAGAAATCACAAATGGCATTTGAATTATATGAATTTCTTCACGCATAGCCTCAGAGTCGATCATTACTCGCAAAGAAACATAGCTGCAGGTTCTAACATATCTTGCATTAATTTTTTACTTTCTTCTTGATTAATCATGGCATAGACTTGATTTATGCTAGGGACTTGATGCATCATCAACACCTGGCTTTTTACCTGATTGTAGCTATCACTTAACCCCATCAAAAACTGAAGTAGTCTTTGATATTGCATATGATCCACGAATTCCTTCGACTTGTCACAGCAGGTTGGCAGTGGAATGATCGAGTCATACTCATCCCACAAATCCTTTAATCTCGAAAAATACATTGACACCGACAAAGTCCCTTGTCTTTGTGAAACTATCTCCTTATGGAATTGGAAAGCCCTTGAACTATTGACTTTATCAAATCTTTCTTTCAAGTCTTTCCAAATTGTGTAGGAATCCGAATTATACAGCATCCCAGTAAGTAGATTTTTGCTCACATTTCCCATGAGCCAAGAGACGACTATGACATTGCATCTCTCCCATAGTCCAGCCAACGACTTCTATAAAACCAATCTTGTTCTTACCATCTACAAGTTGGTATGCCATCATTGATCTATGTAGCAAGAGTTAAGACTGGTGCATGAATATTTTACGTCACTGAGCTCTCTTGTTCGCCATGTTCTTCGTGTTATTCACTAAGGAAACTAATTAAATATAAACAATAGTATGACAAAGCAAATATGTAGGATATGTATATAAGAACATGTGGATATTTAACAAAGGTGAGATAAGGAAATTGCATTTTCTTCGGGGAATACGGAGTTCATGCCCCGAGAATGGAGAAATCTTGGTAGGAAACACTCCCTCTTAAATGGATCCTACGCGGAGCGAATCTTTATTAGTCAACACAGTGATTTCCAACTACTCAAATGATTAAAAAAAACAGAAAAAAATATATTCTATGGAGGAGGAAAAGGGAAGATAGGCTTTGTTCGAACTATTTTTGACATTGAGGACTGGAGTTTTCCTGGTAGTACGAGGTAGCGTCATCGAAAACACTACCCTGTCCATTACTATGTCTTATCGTACGTGTGCAGGACATGATGGTGCCATTCTTGGCAGGAATCATACTCTACCAGAAGTTTTACTAAGTGGTCGCAAAGGGAGTGGTCTTTTATTCCAATAATGGTGGTGCCAGTCTATCCATCGAGTTCCTATTACCTTCCCACCAACACAGCAACACAGCAACACAGGAATCGGAAAACTCTATTAGGGCATATATTCCAATGTGCTTTTTTTTTCTCCTTTGCTTCATGATCTCCCATGATTTTACTCACTTCATTGGCCGCTAGACCCCACCCTTAGGTGCAAAGGCAGTATTACATATGGCAAGTGATGATTCCAAGTGCGAGTGCTCTAACCGTCATCCTGCTTATAGACTTGTAGCATCACAAATCTGGCTATGACCAGTATAACAATGACAACTGCGACATAAAAATAATGTATATAGGCGACATTTTCAATCCATGAGATGAATCATCGTACCACTAAAAGTAGACTGGAACGTATTAACAAAATATTCCTCTAAATCTTGAGTTAGAAGAATACAAGGTGATGGAGAAAAGAGGGATTTAAAATTTCAAGATATTTAAGATGGTCAATTAACAAAGAAAAATATCTGAAGCATAAAAGAAAAAGGAAAAAAAAACTCTTAAGTGGATAGATAGAACTGTCAATTCTTCTAGACAACAAGAGAAGTCATTGACATAGTGTTTCATCTCCATACACTGAAAAGCACCACATTTTCGATAACACATAGCGTGAGAGTAAAATCTCAGATTTCGACAATGACTACATGGTATCAAGAGCTTGATATTGACTTCACAGAGAAGTTGATTCTTAAATACAGAAAGTAATCTACTATTTCCTTATCCATAAAGAAGATGCAGCCGCAGCAGAACAGACAAGGAGTCTGCCACTTCACATACTGCCTTTTTATAGTTGAAGTATCAGTTACGATCTTACTTTAGCAAGACGAGCCCTCAGTTCTTCTAGATCTTCCTCGTCCTCAGCATCCTGAAAGAATTTACATATCACCTTATTTCATCATTGAAAATATCAATTACACGTCTATGCAATTGATTAAAGATGTGACATACCTCTGCATCTCCTACAGCCTGAGCAGGTTTCTTTAACTTGTCCTTTCGGACTGCTTCAGGAAGTTGTGCAGCAGTCTCACCAGCAAGTTCAGTTAAGACCTTGTCAACTTCTTCTTCAATCTCATCTTCTATGTCTTCTGAATCCAATGCACTGTCCACTGCATCGTTCACAATTTCTTCAATGACACTAGCCTGCAGCAAAGTAGAGAGGGTGATTTCCATTTTAAGTAGAGAGACACACACACACACCAAACAAAGTGGAACAGATTTTCCCATTTGTTTCCTCATTTATTCATGTGGTAGAGGCAGGTTAGTTGATTCAAAAACTAACTTAAAGTGCATAAGTTGTCCTCATTTCATAGGGAGGCAGATTAATCGATTCAAAAGGATAGTAAAAGTGCAGAAGAAGCAAGCGTATAGAAAGAACAGTATATGATCATGCCACGTCATAGAGGTCAACAAACTATTTAAACATCAGACTTATACAGATCCAAAGGTGATTCGCCAACCAACAGAGAACTCAGAAGTCTCTTTAGAGCTTAAAAAGCTAATGCAAAATAGATACCTTGGTCATCTCTTTATTGAATTCCTGCATTGTAATAGCCACTTCTGGAACCTTCATAAGATTATTAACAAGCTTCATGACTTCAGCACTCTTGGACAAATGCCCAACTGAGCGGGAAATAGCTGCAAAAATGAATTAGAATATTATGAGATACTTGAAGGAATTCAACATACAAATGAATACTGTTAAAAAGTTAGCAGTCTTCTTTAAACATTTATCCAGCTTAAGCAATCAAAATATGGTTGTATTGCGGCAGTTTAAGACAAATTGAATCTGCTGCTAGTTGTCTCAAGGGAAGTATCATGCTAACATGTAATGGAGCAGAAAAATTTCGATCAGAATTCAGAAGTGTCTCAAGGACAAGACCTAACCTTTAGAATGTGTACATACAAACTCCATGGTTCACTCAGTTTGGCAAGATATAGTAGCAA
The DNA here is from genome assembly GCA_029844215.1 of Przewalskia tangutica. Classification (NCBI taxonomy): domain Eukaryota; kingdom Viridiplantae; phylum Streptophyta; class Magnoliopsida; order Solanales; family Solanaceae; genus Przewalskia; species Przewalskia tangutica. The sequence goes on along the minus strand of CM056729.1, from coordinate 12,531,310 downwards.
AACGTGGAGCATCCAAAATAAAAAATTACAAGCAAGAGGAAACAGTCTCGAAAAGTGTTAGGCAAAGCTAGGGATAAGATATGACGACTTCTTTCATACTGGGATATAAGGTTATGATGAAAATTCAATTGAATTCTAACATTACAAATTCCAATTTTTTTTAATATTATCAGAATAACAAATGAACCACTATGAACCTTTACTTGCCAAATGTCCTACTGACACTAATAAAACTATCAAAAACCAACCTTCGTAGAAAAGTTTCTTGGTAATCATAAACATATGCTTAACTTATTATCTTAAACTACACAAAGAACTTAATTAGAAAATATCTTTATTCATAGAGCACGTGACATGCTCCCAATAATTATAACAAACTTACCAAAAGTCCATTCTAGTAACTAGAAGGCAAAAGAATAAGTTCATAACTAGGAACCGGGAAAGAAAATTTTATCCTTTAGAACAAATAACAAGTGAACATATTATGATTGGATAGAGAGATTAGTTAGAAGCTCCTCCAATACTTTTGAACAGTTCAGACAAAACATGGTGAGTGATGGAACTAGAAAGAAGTAGCAAGAACTAGCATCTCAACATGGGGCCAATGGGTCAATCTTTACTGTGCTCACCGCCATTGATGGTCAATCCTTCTATTGGGAAATTGACATGATATGAAACGGCGGGAGGATGTTCAGTTTCTCCTTTCAGTGGTGATGAGTACAAGGCACGATTTATAAGATAATGACGATAGGAGGGAAGAGAGTAATGCAGTCAAACATAAAAGGTACTCCCCATCAACGCAAATGTCAGAGTTCTAGTTTTGATTGCCAAAATATTTCCAATTCAAATGTCAAGAGTTCTAGAACTTTCACATCACAACAAAAGGAGAAGAATACTCCTTAATTAAACAGATGGAAGCAGAGGCGGAAGAATCGAAAATGGATTGCCCCGCAACCAACTCTGCGTTGACGATCATAGCTTCATTCATTCGTTGAACCTTGGGGATCATCATTAGAATTGAGGTCAATCACCACACTACCTCTATCATATATACGACATTACACGAAGTGAGAGTTCATGGTTAACACACACCTAAAGCGCCTACCTCGGGACCGCCCTACTCCAATTCATGATTAGTTTAGAGACAGATCAGGAAGCTCTTCCACCACGTAGAAAAAAGAATAAGAAGGGTGATAAAGAGTGGTATGTACATAAAAAAACATACGTGCAATGCGTATTCGATCCAACCAGTTTTGATTGCCAAAATAATTCCAAAAGTATAAGAAATTTTGGGAGTCCTAATTCTAACTTCCCGATATCGGCAAATCAAAATGTAATCTATAACCTCACAATTAACCTTCAAGTCATATGCATCTTGAAACTCCAACTCAATAAATTATACAAGGTATATTTTTCCTTATGAGGGCGCAAAAGTACAACAGGACAATTAGTTTGAATCGAGAGCGCATATACGGTGACACAATTGAAAATTTCCTGAAACAATACTTGCACCCAAGAAACTGAGAAGCCAGTAAGGAGTGAATTTAGTTACATCCTAAAATGTTAAAGAGTAAGATAAGGGAGAACTCATCACTTCTTCCGCATCAAGAATTATTACTACTTCAGAATTATCAAAAAATAATTGATTGCACACTTGTCAATAAATAACGACAAAATACAAGATGGAGTAAGAGTATGATCATACCGACACTTTCTCCAAGGTGCATGGATATCGAATTCAACTGTGCCTTGTTCTCGTACAATCGGTTCACAGTTCTTTTGGATCTCACAAGCTCTTTGGCTAGTGACTATGACAAAACATAACACTAAAATGTGAATAAGCAATAGAACATAAAATCATGAAATCAACAACATAATGCTTTGGCAATGGTCCAAAATGCTCTACCTATAATGTAATTCTATAGAATATTAACATTTACAAATTTTAAGATTTCAAACTCATTTACCCTCAAAAAATCAAACTTTCAGCTATACTTTCTTCAGTCGTCACTAACTTAATATACAAATCAAAAAAACACCTTAAGTTTTATGCCAATCGAACTCTATCGCATAACATGCGATGGAGGAAGGGGAATTTGGCCCATGCTTCTCTTTCTCATTTCATCAACTCTATTCCTAGGTCTGAAATAACAAAGGTTTACAAGATCTAGCTTTAACAATTCACTTTGTCTAACTTTTCATCAAGACTGACATTATATGCATCACTTTGAAGCAGTAGCAAGTATTACAACAACAACAAAAACCAAAAAAACTACTACTATGCCTCAATCTCAAGGAAGTTGGAGTCGACTTTACGAATTTTCATTGACCATATCGCTCCAATTAAGCTCATCTAAATAGGAAACATCACAATCCTAACAAATTTCAAGTTGTTCAGAAAATGCTAGAGAATAACATTGATAATAAGTATTAGTATATGAATCAGCACCTTTAAGGAAAAAGAAAACATTAAATGAACATTATGACATACAGTCTAGCAATTTCCAAATAGTAAATTAAGTTTCTGATATTATTTGTCAAGTGATAGCAGTTATAAATTACCTTGGCAGAACCCATATCATTTCTCTTTGCAGCTTCCTTAATTGATTTCTGTACAACCTTCTCCTCTCTCTGTATATCTGATCAAACCCCCCGAATTACATGAAACCAAACATAATCATCCTTCCTTAACTGGAAACTTAGGACAGAATTTGCTTTTACCTCGAATTTGGCGTTCGATATTTCGGCACTCTTGTCGAAGACGACGTTGCCAATCTCTCAAAAGCTGTTGAGGGTTCGGTTTCGGCTTCAATATATTCCTCACTTTCTCCATTTTTCCCTTTTCTAATCAAAATAAATCCGATCGCTGTTGGTGTTTCTCTCTAATTTTATGCTGGTGATGATGATCATCCACTTGGATGAGGAGATAGAAACAGAAAGGCGCGTAAAAGACAAGCAACACCCGTGAGATATGAAGTTTCCGATCGTTATACTAGTTGAAGTCTGACATGGCCGATTCCGAAGCTTCCATTTGTTGTTTATTTTCTTTTATGTCTTTAATTACATAAAAAGGTACAAACACCTTAATATTTTTTAGTTAATTTGTCCTCTATTATTCCAGACTCATTTGAACTACTCCATTAAGTGTGACAAGAAATATATTTTAGAAAGTGAAACATAAGTTAACCTTTAGTCTGTATCATAAGATAACTTTAAAGAAAAACATTTTTTATTAGGAGTACTATTCTCAAATCTGTTTTTTTTTATTATTATTAATATTATCAATCTTCAATATTAAAAAAAATCATAAAAATAGTACAAACATTATTCGGATAGTATAGTAAAATAATGTTATGAGAACATATAATATAAGATAGCATGAAAGATCAATATCCGGAAGAACATGATTTGTTATATAAAAGTCTGATTGTATCTAGTTTGTTAATATTAGAATCAATATCTAATAACTATCGTTTTTGTTCTCTAATTAAGTGTTTGAATAATATTTTTCAAGCAATATCATGTTTCGACCTTGAAAATGTATTAAAATGCAACTTGAAGGTGGTGTGATGTTCATGTTAGGAGAGTTGGTATATACTACTATATGAGTATATTCTTTTTAAGTACTTGATTCTTTGTAGGAGTTTTGAAGTGCACTTAATTTTACTAAGCCCGATATTTCCTATGATATTCAATAGGTGTGCTTATTCATGCATGCTCCCAGTGAGTCACTTTACCGCTCTTAAATGTATCATTCGGTACGTTAAGGATACTCTTGACATTGGATTACATCTTTATCCATCTGCACCGACCAAGTTGATATCCTATATGGATGTCGATTGGGGCGACTGTCCTTACACATGTCGATCTACTTCCGGCTATTGTGTATTTTTGGGTGATAACCTCATTTCGTGGTCTGCAAAACGGCAAGCCACACTTTTCCGTTCGAGTACAGAAGCATAATATATATAGAGGTGTTGCAAACGTCGTTGCCGAAACTTATTGGCTCAGAAACCCCTTCTAGAGCTTCATTGTCTCTTACGCAAGGCATTATTGTTTATTGTGATAATGTATATGATGTCTACTTATCTCATAACCCAGTTCAACATCAACGAACCAAATATATTGAGATAAATATTCATTTTATTCATGAGAAAGTTGTCATGGGTCATGTTCGAGTGTTACATGTTTCTTCTACCTATCAGTACACATATATATTTACTAAAGGACTTCATTGACAATTGTTCCTTGACTTCAGATCCAATTTGAGCGTCTGATCTCCTCCCGCTTCGACTGCAGAGGTGTGATAGAGAATATATTAATATTCTTCATATATTATGTAATTATGTAAACTAGATATTCTCATACAATTATGTTTGTACTTATAAACACCTATATAAACCTCCAAACAAGGAGAATTACACAATTCTACGTGAACTTATAAAATTTAAATTTGAGTACATGTTGCTCTACCAAAAGACACTTCTTTCTTGGCTAGAACTACTTCTATAACTTTTCTGAAACCAATGGAAACAAAACACTCTGAAATTGAGATGGCGACATTTGAGGTAGCCTTGCAAATCTCGCACTAATAGTGTAACGAGGAAATGAGATTTCTTAGCCTCTTACAATTTGAATGAAAGAAAATGACCCTGAGATCTCTTATGTGTAAAAAATAAAGATCTCTTATAAAAGGGTCATAAAATTAAAAAAGAAATTTGTAAAGGGCCAAAAAAACCATTTCTCCCGTACGAGGAAATGAGATCTACCTAGTGTAACACTATGCTACTTAGGTTGCAAGATTTCAATATCACCAGCGCTCACAATCATGTGGAGAAGGGCTATTATACTTTCTTATATTTTCTACTTTCATCCCTTGGTAATATTTGGGCATACTCTTCCACCTAATAGTCGAGATGAATGAATTTGGGCTTTGGCATCTATATGTTTGGGCCTTTACTTAGGCAAAACTACTTGCCTATATTTTTGCTGCAAATTGCTCAGTAGTATACTATCTTACATTACAAGGTCAGAGGCAAAGACCAAGTTGTTTCTTTTAAACGACCAATGCAAGGGATGGAGATATTCTCCACAGAAAGTACATGTAGACAAATATAAAGATAGTTTTTAAGAGTTCAGTTAGGGAGTGGTTGTCCTTTTGTATTTTTCTATTTACAAGTTTTTTCTTAAAGAAAAAAAACAACTCTTTTATTTGGTAGTTGAAAAATGTATAATGCTTTGGGAAAAGAAAAATTGGTGAAGCAAAACAAACAAAATCCGACCTGCCGGATTCGAACCAGCGACCTAAAGATAATCTGTCAGACTTTTCACCAACTACAGTCTTCCGCTCTACCAACTGAGCTAAGGTCGGTTAGTGGTTATGCAGCTTGTTTTCTTTATATGACTAAGCAAGTAGTCTTATTTATGAAATACTAAATCCTGCCTTTGATCGCTGAACTATGGTTATCGTTATAATATGTATATAAAAAAGGCAAACATTGTTAACCCCATTTAGACATTCGAACTATGACCTGTTTTGATTGAACATTTGAATACATGATAAAGTATTACTATTAGATCTTTGCAACTCTAAAGTATGAAAAAGTTTTTGTGTGTATTCTCAAACGTCCATTACATAGATAAGTTAATCACTTAAAATGTATCACCTCATTTAATTATACACATCAACTTCGAGAAGCCATAAAACATCATGCATGTTCAAATTGAGAATGATTTGAATAATTAAATAATGTGACATATTTTATATGATTATGTTATTTACGTAATAGACGCTTGATAATACATGCAAAAGCTTTTTCGAAATCCGAGCCAGAAATATCTAATAGGAATAAAAAATAAATATTATGCGTTCAATTACGCAATTAGAATAAACTATAGTTCCTGTACTTAACTGAAATTTACTGGTAACTAAGGAACTATCAATGTATACCGCCATGATTTTTTTTTTACATATCTAACATTCACTAATTTGATGTAGACACCGAGTTGGGACAATCATTTTTTTTTATGACGGGGAACTCGCAGCCGTTATTTTTTTATAAGTGCGCACTGAGTAAACCCTCGGAATGACGCAATAGCCTGCAAACCACCTCAGTCAGGTAAACCACACTTGGTAAGCCATGCGTGACAGACTCAACCAAGAAGGTGTTGACAGGAGGAATCGAACTCGTGACCTTTCGGTTTCGCGCTCTCCTACTCCACCAACTTGACTACCTTACGCGTTGGGACAATCTTTTATCGATGCTTGATATGGATATAATCAAACCCTAATCAAAGGAGCCTCTTACGCTGGTTATATAGACTACTCTTCTGTGCAAATTAGGCACCAATGGCTAAGAAAATAAAGTCTTTTTGCCGTGTGGATCCAGTGTTTCTTTTCCCGTGTGTAGTTTTGTCCATCATAGAAGGAAAGGAAAAAAACATTTTTTTGTTGACGGCGAATCCGCAGCCGCTTTCTTTCGAAAGTCTTGAGTGAAACCCTTGATCGACGCAAGCAACCAGTCGCAAACCACGCCACCATGTAAACCCACGGCATGTTTCAACCAAGAAGGTTTATGCAGGGGATCGAACTCGTGAAAGGAAAAAAATATTTGTCCAGTGTTTCAGTTGACAAATGTTTATTGTCGACCTATGAAAGAAAAGGACATAAATAAAACTATAAAAGTATAGCTAGAATTTCACAAAACTAATGTTTTTAAAACTTTTTGGCGAAATTAGTTGCATGCAGCCTTGTTATTAGTGTTCTAAAATAAGTACTGACATTCTATTGGACTTATTTACAACAATAAATGAAAGTAGCAACTCTAACTTGATTTTTTTTTTATATCCAGGTTCCCAATTTGCATCACACTAATCCTATAGGTAGTAGTACCGGTCCCTCAACACTACTACCAGTAAATCGCGGGATGTGCTCTAATAACCAGAGTTTGAGAACGGACAACTGATAAAGACTCTGAGGATCAACACCACGAGAGCGAATCGCTCACCTTAATCGATCTCACGCAGTGTCAGAGCGCTTAAGCCTTTGTCATTGAATTGTGACCCGGGGAACTAATTTGATCTTATTTTAGTTTTACATCATATTGATGCTTATGTTAAATTTAGTTAATTAATATTTCCTGGTTAATGCAGGCAAACAACAAAATAATAAAATCAAATTTAAAAAATGAAAAACATAATTTTAGAAAGATAGAGAAAATTGATGGATTGGAACTCCATTAATGGAGTTTTGTGGTACTCTTGAACTGAAAATTGTAGAAATGGGATTCTTAATATGCTACATATTCATAATGAAAATCAAAAGAAAAAAAGATAGAGAAATATGATGAATTGGAGAGGTTTACGGAAGGAAAAAAGGGGGAATGACGAGGATGGGTGACCACCCATTGAGTGGGTCTTCCTGGTTGAAGAATATAAGGAAAAAGAAATAATTGAAAAAGTAATCTAATATTAATAAAGAAAAGAAAAGATATCTATAAGGAAATAAATTTAAAAAGTAACTTTTTTCTTATTTCAATGGCTTTTGAGCTTACAAGGGGATAATAAATGCACTCTTAATAAGAACAAGGGGTACCAGGACCCTCCGAAGCCCTAGATCAGTTGGTCTTGAAGGCAGAGGGTATCCTCATTGGGGGTGAGGGAGAGCTTGGTCACAAGTTCGAAATCTCAGGGTAACACCTGGCCTGTCTTCGCCTCTTGGGGGAGTCTGTCACACCTGGTTTGCCAAGAGTGGTTTAACTGGCTGACGGGGTTTGCAAGCTATTACGTCAGTCCGTGGTTTACCCAGTGCGCATCTTTGGATAGCGGCTGCTGATTTCACGTTAAACAAAGGGGTACCAGGACCCTCACAAAGTTCCAATATCTTTTTGAAAAAAGTGTTATAATTTGAGGGGTGATGTATTTAATATATATATATATATATATATATATATATATATATATATATATATATATAACTAAGTAAAAAAATTGATTTAGTAAATCACTTTGAAATTTTTGTATGCATAAGACGATGCTCAAAATTTTTTTTTTAATGGTAGAATAATCTTTCTGTGTATCATTCCAATGGGAAGATGTGTACTGGATTATACATTCTTTTCCCTCTGAATTTTGTTTTATATATATATATATATATAAATGAGAATCACACCAAAATGTTACATTAGATAAAAAAAGGAAAAGACATAAATTGACCTTTAAACTATATTTCTAATCTCGATATTATATTTAAATTATTAAAGTGACCTATATCAGTCCTAATAATCTTAAAAATGAATTTCATACCGTCCTGTGAGCTAGTGTGACACAAAAAAGTTATGATTAAATAATAGGAGCAAAATAATAATACAAATAAAATTTAATTTTAATAAAAAACTGATTTCACCCCTCCCCAACCATCACCCCCCTCTTCTCCTCTCAGGAACCACGTCTCCACCAAATTAAACGAAAAAATTTCAAATCAAACTAGTAAATCTCATTAGAACTTTAAGCATCTTTTCATTGATAAAAGCTTTTACAGAATGCTACAACTTTAGAAGTAATCATTTACTGAGCATTTAAATATTACCCATTCTTTGACCTTCATAAAAATGCATAAAACGTTAGTCCACACTCCACACAAATTAACAGCAATTGTGAGGAATGAAAGAAGAAAATTAGCAGCAATTCTAAGAAATAAAGAAGAAAATTAAAATGCTCTTACTTGTAAAATTATTTTTTCTTGAAGTTAAATTTCGCTATGTTCAATAGGAATTTCAAAGACCTCGTAGAAATTAGAAATCGACATTATTGAGGTATACTACTAGCTTCACTAACTCAAAAAGAATCAGTGTGGTGGTTGCTATGGTGAAACGCAGCTAAATTCACAATCGGAATCACATCATCACCATTGACACCATCCCAAATTGCAAGAACCACCATAAATTTTGCACCCATCACGATACCCGCCATCTAGAGATGGCAATTGAGGCAGGACGGGGCAGGGCAATCTTTTAACGGGGCAGGACATGAAATATTTAAACGGAGTAGGATAGGGCGGGGCAGGATAAAAATTGAAATGGAAATAGAGCAGGTGGTGGGTTTTGAAGAAAATCAGACTCAAGCCCACAAAAACAGTGATCTACTTTCCATGAAACCATTAAATCAATACTACTTTTCTTTTCCTTTACTTGTTGGACCAGTAATTTAATTTTTGTCTTTAAATCAACTTTTGTCCATCTTTTGTTTCAAAATAAAAAATATTTTCGTAATATAAATTTAACACTGATATCTTTGACAAAATAATAGATTTGGTAACAATTTCATATACTATATGAGAAAGAATGATATTTTCATCTTTTTAGTTTTTTCTATGAAATGAGATTGATTAGATCGGTCCTTAATTTAATAATATTATAATAAAAAAAATAGGCTACTAGGTTAAAGGGATCTTAACTATTCTATCAAGATGTTTTTATTATACGGTTCAGTTGACACCATTTTTATTATAATATTATCAAATCTATTATTTTTATCATTTTGTCATGATATAAATTTTAAATATATGATAAAGTATAATGTAGAGATCCGAGATCTCATAATTCAGATTGTCACTTTTAATTTGATGATCAAAATACACACAGTAATTGAACTGTCCAGATTTAAAAGGAATGAAAAACACAAACGGAGCGGGGCAAGACAGGGCTTAGCGAGGTAGGACATAGCAGAGCATTTTTTTTTACAAAACTAAACGGGACAGGACAAATCAAAATCTAAATAAGTTAAAACTTGTTATGTCCTAACCTGCCCTATTATCATCCCTACCGCCATCAAAATTGCAGCTCTCCTCTTTGAAAACACAATACCTCTAGTGTAGTTAAAATGAGGGATTTTTCAGAAGAGGAAAGGAGGTGGGTGGGTGGGAGAATGGTTAAGATGGAGAATAAAAGTTGGGTTTGAAGGGGTGGGGTTGGGGGTTGAGGGGTTATAAAAAATTATATTTTACAATAAAAAAAATTAACCAAAAGAAAGAAAACGAATATAAAAATTAAAATTTAAAAAAAATTTGACGTGACGCTGACTTGGCGGACGAGTGTGTAAGTATATCAGGAGGTAAATAAATTCACTTTTTAATTGCTCAGGGGTGTAATAGATCGTCTTAATAGTTTGAATATAATATCGAAATTTCGGGTATAGTTTAGATTTCAGTCTATGTGTTTTCCCTAAAAAAAATGACATTACTAGTAGGGATGTCAATGGGGCGGGGCGGGCGGGGAAGAGTACCGCACTGCGTACCACCACCACCTAAAACACACCCCCGCCCCATCACCCATCACGGATAGTAATTCTTCCACCCGTCCCCGCCCCACTTGCTCCGCGCGGGTACCCATTAATCTCATTCTCTTTTTCTGACGGTCCCGAAAAAATGATTAACTAGTTTCCAGGATTTGTCTTGTCAAAAAGACGAACCCAACTATACACAGAGCTCTCCAGGTTGACTTTTGAATCTCTCAGTTAACCATCTTTCCACTGCAAGATCAACGTTTTAACTTAGCATAAATGCTCGCTGAAAAGTTGGCCAACATTAAAACACAAATGATGGGCATTCCAAGGTTAGAGATGTTTCATCCACACATGCAAGCCTAACCTAAGCATACATCCTATTAAACTTACTATTTTCATATCCCAGAGATGCAAATGGACAATAAAAGTAGATTAGCCTACTAATATTATTTTCAGAATTTCCATAATTAGGAGCATGAAACTCAGTTGTGGACAAATGAGAAACTAAATTTAGCAAGTAAATGGAAGAGGTACTTTCATGATTAGTACAAAGCCATTTTATAAACAAAGGGACGAGGTACATTCAGGATCAGTACACTACTGTTTATGTAAAAACAAAATTGGAAAGAGGTACTTTCATGATTTTCAGGACACGGTGCGGGTTGGTTCAAGTCATATTTTAAATCAAAGGGCCAAATAAATTCATAAATAGCCTAATTTAACTAATAGACGATACGGATATGGACGGTGGGGGTACGGTCGGTGTGGGTACGGTACGGGTAGCGGGGCGGGGCGGGTGCGGGACGGGTCTTATATGAAATTCACCCCCGCCCCACTACCCATGGCGGATAGCACTTTTGATACTCATATCCGCCCCATCACCCACGAAACCATCCCCATACCCGCCCCAACTGAAGCGGGTGCGGGGAAGTACCCGTATTTACCCGCCCCACTGACATCCCTAATTACTAGTAACAAAAGTGTTCTCATCTCCCGTGAGAGGTTTGAGAATTTGAATCCAACTGATTTTATTTGTGTTATAAAAAATGTTTTTGTCTCTTAAAATATTAGATGTCACAGCAAGGCTTGGGCCGCAGACAAAAATCAATTGAGCAAGTATCCGTTATTAATGCAAATTGATATCTTTTTTATCTTTTATTGATTTTAGGTATGTTTTGTCAAATGTCATCGTCAAAAAGTTTGGTTGTATTGTGGAATGAAATTAATAAAGCAGCCAAAATTTGGAAAACTACTCAAATATTTACGAGGTACCGGACTTTATGTTAGTGACGACACAGGAAATTCAAATTGACATGTTTCGTCCTCTTCAAGAGTTAGACTATTCTTTTCAATAAAAAGAATATTTAGTTTCTATTCCTTTTTTACCTATTCACCTTATGTTCTTCCTACCAAGGAGGCGGCAAAAGGATTAGTTTGCTTTTGTTTTTCCAAATTTACTTAAACAAAAACGTTTCTCATGTTTCAGATTTTTAAAACAAAACGGATTAATTTTGGAAGAAAAATAAATAGTTTGAATTATGTTTATAACTTTGAAAAGGTTATGTGCGCGTATTTCCAAAAGTTAATCATTGAAAGAAATAATCTGTGGAATATTTTCATTAATGAATGAGTATATATACAATTTATAATTTTCATAATATGAAAAATCTTATTTCTATCCTACTCTCAAAACCTTATTCTATTTGTATAAGAATTCTACAATTATGGTAAGTGTACAATGCTAATTAAATACAAATAATATATTACCAAAATTGGGATATACACGACTGTGTATACCGTGTATATCACGATCTCCAAATGGTATTTGGTTTCCGTGATATACACGGTATACATAGGGTATTGTATACCGTGTATATACCATGTATATGGATGTATATTTTTACACCCCCGTAGTCATAGCGGGTGGTCGTCGTGCGCTGGTACTGTCCCTAAAATCTTCAAATAGAACTGAGGGAAGACCATTACTAAAGATGTATGCAATTTGGTATCTAGAAGGGACATGTAAGACGCGTACTTGTCCACGAGCTACCTTTTTGCGAACAAAGTGGATATCCATCTCGATGTGTTTAGTGCGCTGATGTTGAACCGAATTATCAGAAAGATAGACTACACTAATATTATCACAATACACCAAGGTAGTTTTCTGAATGGGACAATGGAACTCTAAGAGAAGATTACGTAACCAACATGATTCAGATACCACATTGGTCACCCCTCGATACTCGGCCTCTGCACTGGAGCGTGATAATGTGGATTGTCACTTTGCAGAACATGAGACCAAGTTGTCACCAAGAAACATACAATAATTGGACGTGGAGTGTCTGGTATCTGGACATCCACCTCAATCAGCATATGTATACGAGACAAGTGTAGAGACAGACGAGGGATATAGATGCAAGCCAAATTCAAGTGTTTCATGGATGTAGCGTATAATACGTTTGAGCGCATTCATGTGCTTAACCCTAGGATCATGCATAAACAAACACATTTGTTGTACGTCATATGTAATAGTTGATCTTGTGAAAGTAAGATACTGAAGAGCTCCTGCAGGACAGCGATAGTGGGTGAGATCCTCGTAAGGTGAGCCAACCGCGACACCCGATTTGGGTTTAGTATCAACAGTAGTGGAACTAGACTTACACGAGGACATAATAGCTCGTTCAATGATCTCAGCGGCATACTTCCGTTGGGAGAGGAATAACCCACCTGTATGACGAGTGACAACAATTCCCAAAAAATAACTCAAGGGTTCCAAGTCTTTCATAGAAAACTCGGAACTGAGTAGAGTCATGATAGACTTGCGTAAATCATCAGAAGAAGCAGTCAAAATAATATCATCCACATAGAATAAAATATATATGCCAGGGAAGTACCACGACGATAGATGAACATAGAATTATCAGACCTGTTGTAAGAAAACTCAAGAGTAGATACATAGTCGGCAAATCGCTTATACCAAGCTCAGGGGATCTGCTTAAGTCCATACAATGACTTTTTCAACAAACAGACATGATTATGATAAGTGGGGTCTCGAAAACCCAAGGGTTGATACATGTAAACGATCTCCTGAAGATCACCATGTAAGAACACATTCTTCACATTTAGCTTATGAATGAGCCAGATTTTTAAAGAGTCAGACTGAGAATAGTGCGAATGGTAGTCGGCTTGATCACCGGACTAAATGTTTCACCATAATTCACGCCAACATATTATGTTTTACCATCACCTACAAGACGAGTCTTATGTCTCGCAAAAGAACCATCAGAATTATATTTATGAGTAAAAATCCACATAGACCGAAGAATATTAACACCAGAAGAACGGGGTACCAACTCCCATGTCTTATTTTCAGTAAGAGCATTATAGTAATCGTTTATAGCCAATTTCCAATTTGGGACATTTAAGGCAGACATTCGATTACGGGGTAAAGGGGATTTAAGAATATTTAAATTTAGATTAAAATGTCATTTTGATTTAAAATACCCCGTTGACTACGAGTATGGTTGTCCAATGGAGCGCATGCGAGGTCCGCCTGGCGAAGTGGTCGATCCGCGTGGCTGGGGTAGTCTGTGGCCTGGTCCGCTTGGCGTCGCGGCATGGTCGGGCAGGTCTGAGTCAAGTGCGCCGATCCGCAGGGTCGCGGTCAGCGGGTCAAAGGATCGTGGAGTCATTTTATTTGCCTTTACATTAAATAAATAACACACATACACAACAAGATAGTTTAATAAAAATATCCAATGCTGTTTTTGTGTCTCTTATATTATTCGACTAGAAGTATGATTTTTTTTGTAATACAATTTCAAAATTGCAACTTCGTGATATTGAAAGTTGCAAATAAATAGCATAGTAAAATTATAATTAAAAGAATTACATTTTAAGAAACACATTTTCTAGTTTCTTTATAATGTCGTGTGGTTCTTCGGTTGGAATTGGTATATCTTGGTCAAATTGGACGACGTCGCTTGCACATCCGTCGGATAAGATTTCGTTGTAGTTGTAGTCTTCGTCTTAGTCGATCTCCGGTTGGCCGCACCTTCTACGCTCCGCACGAATCCAGTCTCTGAATAGAACTGCAATCTCTAATGAGTCTCCTGCCAATGAATGTCTCTGCTCCACTATTTGAAATCTTCCCGCATAAAATGTGCTTTCGGATGCTGTTGATGACTCTTGAATGTACAACATATCTCGGGCCATCTTTGCTAGTGTTGGAAAATTCTGTTCATTCTGCTTCCAGTATTTTAGCAAGTCTTCACATCCCTCTTCATTTTCAATTGTTCCGTACTGTACAACACCCTGCAAAATAAAAACATCTAACTCGCTAACTTGGTTAGAAACGATACCACTAAACATTCTTTGTTTGAGGCTTTGAATACTAGCCGCAGAAACATCATGTCATTTTTGGGGTTGTGTTGAAGAAGAAGATGATGACATGGAAGCCGGTTGGTTGCTAGCACTTTCTTGTTGGTAATGCGTATATATTTTTTTCCATTCATCTTGAATGCTAGACAACACTTCTTCTCTACTTATTTCAACAGGTGGCGGGTCATTTGAATTTTTAGGAGTTGGAGGTGAAAGTGTAGCTATGCAATCGTAAATAGTCTCAACAAGATTTTTACAACCGTCTATTTTAATAGACTGATTTAATACAGCACTAATAAAAAAAATTGGGGGAATAGGAATAAAATATTTTTTTAATAGGTTCCTTATAAGCTGGTTTTGTCACATATTCACTAAGTAATATAAATATTAGAGCTATATAAAATAACATTGATGAAATAGTAGGATAATAAATCCTGGAAAATTCTTTAGTAGCTAGATAAAAAAAATCTAAAAATATATTAAGTTCTAAAATTGTATCCCAATCGGAATCTATAAGCATATCACTGGAATTTCGATTACGGGCGTTAAAAAATTGAGTTATAGGTTGTCTATACTCATAAGCAACACGTAGTTGGTTGTATAAAGAATTCCATCTAGTGCATACTTCTTCGAAAACTTTTCTGTAAGCTAGACCACAATCGTGACAAGTTTTTTTTATATTCTTTTAGTCGTTGTATTCTATTATTTTTAAAAATATAGTTTATAGCAAATTGAATTTTTGCAAGAATGTCTTCAAAAAGTTTTATACCATCCTTTACAACTAAGTTATAAATATGACATGCACATTTTATATGAAAATGATCTGAAAATGATGGAGTTAAGACAATTTTTAATATTATAACAACAGAAATATTAGAAGAAGCGTTATCTAATGTAATAGTCATGACTTTATCACTTATGCCATAATAAATGCAAACAGAAAAAATATTTTCTTGAATAAAAATACCAGTGTGCCTTTCATCAATATAACTATATGCTAAAATACGCTTTTGCATAGACCATTTATAGTCTATCTAATGACATGTTACAGTTAAATAATCATGACCGTTAGTACTACGGTCTATATCAGATGTAATAGATATTTTTCCAGGGTAATGATATAAATAATAACGTAAATATTGTTGATATTCGTGTGCAAATTTAAAAACATCTCTGCTAATAGTTGATCTAGGAAAACCGTTATAAGCAGGATTGTACATTGATCTTATATAATGAAAAAAACCAGGAGAATCAGGAAATGAAAAAGGCAAACCCTCTACTGCAACTAATTTTATAATTCTTCTCTATCTTTCATTTTATCGTATTTAGGGCCTACAACTGCCCTCGTCATATGGTCAATTTGACCCTGTACCTGGTGCGGGACAGTATGTGAAGTTTGTCCCGACACAGAGGCCATTGCTGACTCACCCTTCACTTGAGCCTTATATTCTTCTCACCTAGCTTTGCGTTTGGTATTCAAATGCGTAGTTAAACCTTTCGTCCCGCCATGACCTCTTCCTATTTTGAATTTATAAATATTTTTACAAATTGTGCATCTAGCAGCTTCATTTTGTACGTCTCTATCAAAAAAAGCCCATACAAGTGATGTTAATTTTCGTTCTGGTGGGCCTCGTCTCATACTAGGGGAATATGAGGCGTTCCAATTTGAGGTGCATTAGTTGGCGTATCATCTATATTAGTTGGTGTGTCATCTAGATGTTCTAAATTAAACTTTTATTGATTTTCAGAAAATAGCTCATCGTCTAAATCTACCGGTACTTCAGGAAAATTTTGAGTATCAATAAAATCATTCTGTATAGGAGGAATAAGATGACTAGAAGAAGGATTTTTGCCCTTGTCACCCCTACTAGAACCAGACATACCCAACATACCTCTTAGTCCTTTTCATTTCATTATAATTTATGCTAATAAATAGTTAAAGATAATGAAATTAAGTGCGCTAATTAAAATAAAGAAACAATAATAATTTAATAAAGGAACGAATGTATCAAACGCTGACGTAACGTCGACGTGTAATCGAGAGATGTTTAAAATTGAAACTTTGCTCAACGGATGATCCTCAAGCTAGTTGCCAATTCCCAAATGAATAAATTAAATTGAATATTTAGAAGACAATGTAAAGAGGATGAGAGATTATTAGAGAGATTGTAATTGTAGGAAGATTTGTGAGAAAGAATGAAGAAAAATAAAGTATTTATAGTTGAAAAAATTGGGTTAAAGTGTAAATATAATAACTTAAGGATTAAAAATAAATATTAAGGGGTAGGGGGAGGGGGGGAGGGGAATTTGGCCATTGCACAACGGCCAAATTGGTAAAAAGTCGTTGTGCAACAGCTAGTTAGGGGTCGGATGGGGTGGGGAAGGGTAAGGGTCGGTGTCGGGGCGAGGCCTGTCGGGAAGCGGTGGTCGGTTTTTTCATCGCCCGACATCGATATCACACCGATACCGATACCGATACGGTCTTGAGGATGGGAGGGTTCGGTCGGGCGGTCGGGGTGGGTCAGATACCCACCTGGCCGACATCCTTAACTACGAGTATCAGGTTTGTGACTCGGGGGAGAATTAGGTGGATTTTGGGCAGTGGATAGGCTATTGACGGATTACAAGAGCCCAACGACCAAACAGGCCGAACGGAATCGGGACAATGGTCGGACCATCGAACTGCATCGAGATCCAGATCGGTGTGTGTCTTGCCCAATGGACAGAGGCGATGGGACATTGTGTTGGAGTGGGCCAACAGGCAGTGAGCCCGCTGGGGGATTTTGGGCACGGGACAAGTTCGATAAACGGTAGATAATATATGGTGAGATCTCGTCATCTAAAAATTTATACGAACTAGGCTCGGGACTACTCAATTTAGCAAATGGAAATTGGATTTCATCAAACATGATATGACGACTAGTTATGATTTTATTAGATGATGAATCAAAACTTTTGTAACCACGATAATTCGAAGGATAACCCAAAAACACCCAAGCGGTAGAACGAACTTGAAGTTTGTTAATTTTAGTGGACGGAAACAGTGGATATCATAAACACCCAAAGACCCTAAGATGTGTGTCACGACCCGACCCCCGGCCGCGACTGGTGCCCTACCTGGACCTGGGCACCCCTTTCGGGTATACATCATAGAATAGCAGCGGAACATACACAACACATAAACATGTTTAGACAATGAACATCATAGGCTAGCCGATAAGACCGCCTTCTATAAAATATACATAACCAAAAGTAAAACAGTACAACTTTGTTCTTACAGCCCAAACCACAAATGTGACTACAAACCTCTAGGAATAATAATATGGACAGTGGTTCCCGCCATACCCCTGAATGTACATAATATCTACAACATCAGGGAAAACCGTACCAAAAGACAAGCCTCCGAAGAAATGGAGCTTCTGACACCTGATCAGTGATCCTAAGAATGAGGATCCACCACCGCTACCCCTACCGCAGATGAACGCAGCCCCGGAAGGGTCGACACAATATGTACCAAGTACGTAAAACTGGAAAATACCGTAATTACATCATAAGCCTAAAACAAAGCCGGAGACATGTATGATAATCAAATTACAGTACATTGTGCCTTACTAATAATGAGAGTAAATAAGAGTATACTTACTACATAAAAATAGGAGGCTCACGATCAAAGCAGGGTCACCCGCCCGCAGTATCATTAAGCAATCCTACTCCTGAGACTATTTCACCCGCAAGGGTCGTGTGGTCCCGCATGAGGTATTCCTCGCATAGACTGTATCCGCCCGCATAGATCGTGTAGACCCGCATGAGGTATTCCTCGCATAGGACTGGTCCGCCCCGCATGAGACTATTTTACCCGCATAAGCCCTTACGGACCCACATGAGGTATTCCTCGCATCATGGGTAGCAAATCCACGGAATATGCAAATGCCCCAAACCCGGGGAATGACCCCGTAATGAATAATATACCACTAGCACAAACCGTCTATCATACATAACATAAACACTACCGGCTTATCATACGATACATAAGCAAGTTAAGAAATCCCCTAACTTCTTATTAGTCTTGTTCATATACACTCTCATTTTAGTTTACTTAAGGCACTAACATGTCTTAATAAAAGGAATCCGGGAATTTAACCCAAAGTACTACATACTTCTACTCTTTTAAAAATGACTCTTTTTCATATAAAACTTCCAAGATACTAATAACCATAGCATCAAGTCACAACTACTTTTTAGAAATATAATTTGGCTTCTAAATCAAGTGACTCATTTTCTTTTAAAACTTTAGGCAATTGATGCCTTAAAATCAATTTGTCTTTCCTAAATCAAGTCATTGTCCTTACTTATCTTACTTAGAGTAAATCTCTCTTTTTAACTTTCCATAAAGCTAATATAATCAATGTCGCGCCCTTTTTCGGCCGCGGCATTTTTTATAAAACTCCTGCTGCTCAAATAAAAAGTGTTAGAAAATAAATAATAAAGTGCTAAAATAGTTTAAGAGGCTTAAAGATTTTTTAAATGCTAAAGGACGCTAAAATTGCTAAAAGGATGCTAAAGGGTGCTAAAAGTGCAAAAAATGCTAAAGATGCTAAAGTTTAAAAAGGCTAAAATTTAAAATGCTAAAGGGTTGCTAGAATGCTAAGGGTTCGCGGAGTCGCCACCTAATTAATTGGGGTGAATTAGGACACCTAAATGTTTAACTAGTTTAAAGAAAAACATTAACTCCATTTTAATGGTCTGCTAAACTTAATGAGATTCTGGGTAAGGGTTCTTTATTAATCTAGAGGGAAGGGGTTAGGCACCCTCTAAGATCCGCTTAACTCATGTTGTCCTGCCAAACCTAGGGTAGTTATTATATTTTTAAAAATGCAAAGTAAAGATCTACAAAAAAAGTGCAATGTTAGAAAATAAAATGCTGGATGTTAAAATAATGCAGAGTAGTTAAAAAGGTTTTGAAATGTTGGAAGATGTTTAAAGGTGCTAAGAGGTTAATTTTAAAGCTAACGGGTGCTAAGGTGTAAAGAGGTGCTTAAAAGTGCTAAATACTAAAGTGCTGAAGGCTAGGAGATAGATGCTAGCATGTTAAAATGTTAAAAGGTGCTTAAAGTATTGAAAGGGCAAAAGGTGCTATATGCTAAAGTAGAAAGAATGCTAGGAAGGTGCTAAAATGTTACTAAAGTTTAAAGCATGCTTTAAATAATATATATAATGCAAAAATAGACTAATTGACTAAATATACACATTTGCCTACCTTGATTAGTATAACACACGCTTAAGGGGTTTTCTTAATATGAAAAATAAGATTTCTATATGGGTGCTATAGCAAATGAGTTAGAAATGGAAAATAATATCATAGCTATATGTGATTAATTATGCAAGTTAAGATTTAATGGCGGAAATAATGTCTAGGCTACCCGAGTAATTATGTGACTAAATGGTTTAATAATTTAGGCAATTAACTTAAGAGGGGCAACCGCCTTCTAATTTATTGCGTCAATGTTTAATTACTCCAAATGTTTTACTAATAGCGTAATGTTAGACAATTATATTACAATAAATGAATGGGCGGGAAGCAAAAAAATAAAATGACTTAAGGAATGGTAGCGAGCATTTAACGTGGCTTTAGGATATCAGATGTGAGATGCAACGAGGAATGTAGGCACGGATCTTCATTTGGGAAAATAGCGATGAGTCTCGTATTGAGACTCCTCCCTTTGCTCCAAGGCATGTGTTTCATGTAAAAATAAGAAAAGATAAGGAATTAGTACGAGCCCAATTAAATAACGAATAAGCACTTGGCACACAGTTTATATTGAAGCAAGCACACGTAAAGGCCAACAGAGGCACTGTCAGACAGGTCTTAAACTGCCAGCAGGTAGCAGAAAATAGGGGTGAACAGGTATGCAGCCAACTGGTAGAGGGGAGAAACAAATGATAGGCAGGCCCCAAAATGTAGTAATTTATCAAGAGAGGCAACATACAGAGAAAAACAAATGAATAAGGCAGCAAACAGGGGCATGCAGGCAGCAAGCAATGGGTCGAGACAGAAGCAAAAACAGTCAAGTATACACCTAAATACATATAGTATACCTGCAGATCTGCTGCAGTAATGCTCAGATGTGCTAGATATGCGCTGGTCAGATGTATGCAGTAGGCAGGGGATAGACATAAGACATATGTATGCAACATTTTCAGTTTCAAAGAGGGGCCAACTTAGGCGCAGGTTTACGAATGCAAGTATTCAAGACTACATCTAAAAGTGTTGCTTAAACAACTGATAGGAAAATGCTTAACATGGACAATTTAGAAACCAAGATACAATGAACACATATTTATAGTAGACAAGTTAGACATATATGTGCAACATCCCATACCAAATATAAACTGGACATGTTTAGATCTGACGATAAAGGAGGAGAATTACAAGACACCTTAATGCTTAAACATACAAGTAATAATATACCAGAGTCGACACATTTGGTCCCAAACCAAGGCAGGGACAGGGACAAGTAAACTGATGGGCTAACATGAGAAACAATCGAGATACATACTATAATCGATTAACAAGTTTCAGAAGTGTGATCCAAAGAACCAAGCAGGCAAACAGGAACATTTTGAAGACAGGATCAACTGCAGCATACGAAAGAGGAAGTGGTATTCCCTACTTGCACTAAACCATTTTCGAGACGCAATAGGTTTCACAAATAGACTCAGAAAATAAGGCAAAATAGACACATTGAAACTACTATACAATCACGTATTGAACCTATTAGCTTAAACTGGTATCAATCGAGTATAAGATAACCTTCCCAACTTATTTTTTGATCAAGATCAGAGACCATATCGGCAGTTTAAACAAACAAAAACAACCTATACAGTGTTAAAAGTACTTTAAACCATGTATTTAAGTTAACTAGATGATTTGTATATGAACAGACTTAACACGACCAGCGTTTATCCAGTTAAGCATATACAACTAATCTAATAACGAACGACGACATTAAGCACAATTAAACAAAACATGATATACCGATAGTCACTAATCTTAACTAAACATAGTTGGTCAGCCACATAGCACATAATTTGGTGAAATAAGATCGCAAGAAGTAGAGGATTAAGAGGTGACGAATTTACTTCTCCGCGGCGACCCGGCAACAGATCAAGTCGCTTTCGACGGGTTTTGGGTTTCATGGCGCAATTAGTGGCGTTTAGTCCGATTGATTGATTTGGAAAGAAAAGGTTTCGAGACTCCTGTTTCTTGTGACTCTAATTATCTGTTGCTGCGTTTCTTAGATGCTGTCGAGGTGAATCCACGATGCCTGTTGCATGTCAAAACTTGGATATTTATAGCTCCTAATTGGAATTCGCTCTTATGGTAAATCTAGGACGGGTTTTAGGGTTGATTTGTACTGATTTTCGAGTGATTGTTTACCAAAAATAGGTGCTGATTTTGGACCATTCTAAGGACTGATTTGGTTGTGATCCTTGGTACTTAATTTGGACGAGTTTTTCCAAAACCAGTGACGGATTTTAATGGTATATTTCTGTTATGGTAAGTTTTGATTTGGGATGAGTGATGAGGGATTCGGTTTTGGTAAGATTTGTGTTACTGGTTTGGGCGTGATTTGAGGGCGATTCGGGGAGACCATTTAAGGAGGGGGCTATGTGATTTTCATCAAGATTTGAGGATGGAAAATTTGGAAAGGGAACGTTGGATCTGTGCGTGATGGAGGCGGCGACCCTCTTATGTGTAGGTTTTTTTAGGTTGGGCATTAGTTTTTGGTTTAGGCGATGGAGAGAGGGGATGAAGTGAAATAAGTGAGGATGTGGGCTTGTGGTCGCAGTAATAAGGGGTTTGCGGGTCTTGGTAGGCGGCCAGTCGCGGATGTTTAAAGGGCTGGGTAGTTAGTTTTAGGCTAGTTAGTTTAATTAGGTATTTTAATTAGGTAATGTTTAATTAATTAGTGCTAAATAAACTAATAAATTGTGATTAAATTATTTAGGCGCTTTAAAATTATTTAGGTGCTGAATTAGTCTAATTTCGAGTTATGAAACTATTACGATGATGAATGCGGGCGTGTTGTTTAATTAATGCTTAATGCTTTAGAATGCGACGCTATTTTTTAAAATTTTATTGTTATGCATTGTTGCGACGTTAAATTAAAATTGCATTGAGTTTATATTAAATTACTTAAATGTTGAATGCAAGTACGATATTTAAGAATCGTTTAAAGCTTTATAAATGCGGTGCTATTAAATGCATATATCAGATTAAAATTGATTTTAAATTACAAATGATTACTAATAAATGCGGCTATGCTACCTGACACGACGTTATCGCTAAATTATTTATTTTATGCATTTATTAATTATTTAAGAATTACGACAAAGCTTAAAGTTAATAAATGCGGGCGCGGGACTCTAAGTGCTTAAAATTCTACGTAAGACGCGATGTCGTTATTAAATTAATTATTTATGCCTGTATTTAATGTTTTTATTGTTGTATTTTATTATAGAAATCCTAAAATTATTTTTACAAAATTAGTGTAATTTTATAGTTAATGACTGGACGGGAGGGTCAAAATTGGGTGTCAACAGATGTCCCTCTTTGTATGGAGATGATGGAAGAATCTTGGACAAAGACGTTGACTCATAGCCAATTTTGTCTCGATCTTCGAACTGCAAACTTTGCCGTGTAGACAAGCGCCGACGCAAAAATCGAAAACTGTCCCAGTGTCGAGTTATGACGACACTGGGATACCATGGTCAAAACACTAAGGTGGGCTAATGCGGACTCAAAGCTGTCCCAGTGTCGAGTTATGACGACACTGGGTTACCATGGTCAAAACACTGGCGCGCTAACGCGACTTAAAGATGTCGGTTGTCGAGTTATGGCGACACCGGGTTATGGTGCAAAAAGTAAAAGAATATAACCGCTTGAACTCGGGTGTCCGCTATGGCTTGTGGTCTGGGTTCTATGGTGATGTGAGCGAGTGACCGACGCTGAGGTCGCCTACGCCAATCGTTGGGAAGGTTGCCCCAACATTGCCGGTTA
This sequence comes from Przewalskia tangutica, assembly GCA_029844215.1. Classification (NCBI taxonomy): domain Eukaryota; kingdom Viridiplantae; phylum Streptophyta; class Magnoliopsida; order Solanales; family Solanaceae; genus Przewalskia; species Przewalskia tangutica. The sequence continues at coordinate 12,507,588 of CM056729.1, read as the reverse complement.
TTTGAAGAGAAAATCCACGTTGTGCTCTCGCTGCTGCATGCTAAGACTTGAACAAACGGTTAGTGCATAACTGCTAAGGCAAAATAATTTTAAAAACACTGTAACTGTGAATAGAAAAGGTTATCCTGCAAAACGCGATGCCTGTTGTGTTGATGCGATTTTGCGAACGCCGTGATTTTCGCCTCGCATTGCACGCGTGTTGCGATTGTGAACGCGTATGTTGTCCTTGCTGCAATTGTCCCTGTGTACTAAGGCTCAAGAAAGAGTTAGTGCATAACTGCTAAGACAAAATAATAAAGCATGCGTAAGAAATGCAATTTCGGGAGTATAGAAATCGTCCCTGCGTGATATGCTAATGATGGCGCTGCGGACTTGTTGTCAGGCCGATAGCGCCGCTTGGACGTGTTCTTCGTGGCGTCGCTGCGTAGACTTGCTTTGGCCGATAACGCCGCCGTTCGGGCGTGTTCTTCGGGCGTTGCGCGTGGTCTTGCTGCGGCCGATAACGTCATTGCTCGGACGTATTGCCGGGCGTCGTTGCGTGGACTTGCCGATTACGCCGTTGTCCGGACGTGCCGCCGCCGGGCGTCGTTGCGTGGATCGTGGCCGATAACGCCGTTGTTTGACGTATTGCCGCCGGGCGTCGTTGCGTGGACTTGGCCGATCACGCCGTTGTCCGACGGCCGCCGCCGGGCGTCGTTGCGGACTTGTTGATCACGCCGTCGTTCGACGCGGCCGCCGGGCGTCGTTGCGTGGACTTGCCGATCACGCCGTTGTTCGGACGTGTTCTTCTTTGGCGCCGTTGCGTAGACTTGCCGTGTTGATAACGCCGTTGCACGGACGTGTTCGCCTCCCGTAATGAATGCCCCGCAAGCTAAGCTTGAGAAAAGACGTTAGTGTATACCGTTTAAATGAAATGATAACTACATATGAAGTGCAATTTTATGGGTAGAGATGTCGCCCCCGAGATGTTGTCTTTGCGGACATTACGCTGAACGTTGCGGTGACGAATTGCCATGATGCCTTTCTTTGCGCGACGCGTGGTTGCCAATTTGACTTGATGCCCGAGTTGATGCACTAGGTTTTGTTGCGAACTCGAACTTTGACCGCTGATTGTTGATGCCCTTTCGCTGCCACTGCTTTTGTCGCGGACTTTGATTGTCATCCTCCGCTTTGCCGCTTTGTCGCTACGCTATCTGAAGAAACTTTTGCCGTATTTTCCGCTTCATTGCACTTTCTCGCTTCATTAATATGAAAAGACTGCGCCAAAGAAAAATTTGTGAGTTTTGGGGGTCGATTCATATTTGACTTTGCCGCTTTGCTTGATATCTGCGTGCACAGCTTGTTGGACTTGCAACCCCTGTCTGTCCCAGTTTTGAAAAGGGGGTTTGGCCTAAAATGGGTCTCAATGTAGTTGCTTATAGGCTATGTGTATTCTTTGTCATTTTCAAAGCAAAGGGAAAGTTTCCTAATGGTGTGACCGGCCGATTTAGGCGCCACGATCCCCATGAGGGAATCAGGTCGAACGTAGTTCATTACAAGCGAATATTGGGTGAAATTAAAAATTTCTAGATGTGGGACCGAAGCCGAGACGGCCGCCTACGTATCCACCAAGGGAATCAGGTCAAACGTAGTTCATTACAAGCAAAACGAAAGAAAACATATTAAAGTTTAAAAATGAGTTCATAAATTATTCTGCTAAAATAAATTGTTTTTCCTATCCCGGCTCTAGGCGGACCAAGACAGGGGTGCAAATCCAATCAATATGCCTTCATGCTCTGCTTCGTGGATGGCTGGGTCTTCATGCTCTGCTATCTCCTCTTCTCGCCTCTGCGTGCATGCTCGGATAAATGATCGATTCGAGGCGGAATGGGCGTGGCAGGAGTGTATTCTCATCTAAGGTTATCAGTGCACATTGACGTGCCGTGGTTTGGCAAGGGGTTATCATGCACATTTGGGGCGTGATCCTTTACCGAATTACCCTTCTCCGATCGGTGCCTCGATTACGTCCCCGGCGAGGAGTGGCAACCTTCGTGTCATGTCCCGGGCTATTGGGTGATACGCGCCGCTTGTTCTCATCATACCATCTTGGGATAGGTCGTGATCCTTCCCGAATCGGTTGGATTAGGCCTGCAGCTCGCAACCTTTCATATATTTGAGGTATGGGTTCAGCTAGTGGGGTGCGAACTTTGGGTGGTTTTCCTTCAAAATTCTTATTTGCTCTGGGTGCATTGGGTGCTCTATTCTGTTGGCGGGCCTGATGGGTGGATCTATGCGGGATTATGACGGATTTGTCCAAGTCGTCCAACTATAATGCCTTTGTTGGAAATGGCGACCAAATGACGGTGCACTTTTCCCAATTTCAGCATGTCATGATTGGGTTTGGATTTGTCTGTCAATGTCACGCTACACATAATATGCTGGTTGGTCGTTGGGTTGAGAAACCCGCCGATGTGCTCGTGTCTTCCTAATTGTGGTGTCGATGCCGCGACCGTCCCACCTAAGGTAAATGCATGCATGCCCTAAAATAAAGGGTGGTATAGCTCTATCCTAAGTTTTCTAAGACTTGGCTTTACTAGACGCAAGGTTCCCGAGCGGACGACTCGAGTGAGAAGGCTACGCGGCTGATCAGACGAACCGATCTAACTCCGCGCAGGCGCCAACTCTCTTAAAATTTGGGTATTTGAAGAAATTTGCGGGTGCGCGAAGCACACCAGCGCGTGAGTGTGTGATTGTGTGAATTTTCCAGAGTGGAAGAAATATGAGCGGAATGCCAGTTTAAGGAAAACAGTAAAGCAGGTAGCAAAAAATAACAAAATACAATACACAAAAATTAAATGAAAAATAATTGCCAAATAATTATCCTAGGTCTGTTGTGGTTAAGAACCTAAAATCCCCAGCAGAGTCGCCATTTCTGTCGCGTCCTTTTTCGGCCGCGGCATTTTTTATAAAACTCCTGCTGCTCAAATAAAAAGTGTTAGAAAATAAATAATAAAGTGCTAAAATAGTTTAAGAGGCTTAAAGATTTTTTAAATGCTAAAGGACGCTAAAATTGCTAAAAGGATGCTAAAGGGTGCTAAAAGTGCAAAAAATGCTAAAGATGCTAAAGTTTAAAAAGGCTAAAATTTAAAATGCTAAAGGGTTGCTAGAATGCTAAGGGTTCGCGGAGTCGCCACCTAATTAATTGGGGTGAATTAGGACACCTAAATGTTTAACTAGTTTAAAGAAAAACATTAACTCCATTTTAATGGTCTGCTAAACTTAATGAGATTCTGGGTAAGGGTTCTTTATTAATCTAGAGGGAAGGGGTTAGGCACCCTCTAAGATCCGCTAACTTGCGGTTGTCCTGCCAAACCTAGGGTAGTTATTATATTTTTAAAAATGCAAAGTAAAGATCTACAAAAAAAGTGCAATGTTAGAAAATAAAATGCTGGATGTTAAAATAATGCAGAGTAGTTAAAAAGGTTTTGAAATGTTGGAAGATGTTTAAAGGTGCTAAGAGGTTAATTTTAAAGCTAACGGGTGCTAAGGTGTAAAGAGGTGCTTAAAAGTGCTAAATACTAAAGTGCTGAAGGCTAGGAGATAGATGCTAGCATGTTAAAATGTTAAAAGGTGCTTAAAGTATTGAAAGGGCAAAAGGTGCTATATGCTAAAGTAGAAAGAATGCTAGGAAGGTGCTAAAATGTTACTAAAGTTTAAAGCATGCTTTAAATAATATATATAATGCAAAAATAGACTAATTGACTAAATATACACATTTGCCTACCTTGATTAGTATAACACATGCTTAAGGGGGTTTTCTTAATATGAAAAATAAGATTTCTATATGGGTGCTATAGCAAATGAGTTAGAAATCTGGAAAATAATATCATAGCTATATGTGATTAATTATGCAAGTTAAGATTTAATGGCGGAAATAATGTCTAGGCTACCCGAGTAATTATGTGACTAAATGGTTTAATAATTTAGGCAATTAACTTAAGAGGGGGCAAACTACCTTCTAATTTATTGCGTCAATGTTTAATTACTCCAAATGTTTTACTAATAGCGTAATGTTAGACAATTATATTACAATAAATGAATGGGGCGGGGAAGCAAAAAAATAAAATGACCCTAAGGAATGGTAGCGAGAGCATTTCGCTTGTGGCTTTAGGATATCAGATGTGAGATGCAACGAGGAATGTAGGCACGGATCTTCATTTGGGAAAATAGCGATGAGTCTCGACGAGACTCCTCCCTTGCTCCAAGGCATGTGTTTCATGTAAAAATAAGAAAAGATAAGGAATTAGTACGAGCCCAATTAAATAACGAATAAGCACTTGGCACACGCTTATATCAAGCAAGCACACGTAAAGGCCAACAGAGGCAATCGTCGACAGTGTCTTAAATCGCAAAGAGTAGCGTAAAATAGGGGTGAGCAGTATGCGACCAACTGCAGAGGGAGAAACAAATGATAGGCGTGCCCAAAATGTAGTAATTTATCAAGAGAGGCAACATACGAGAAAAACAAATGAATAAGGCAAGAACAGTGGGCATGCGCAAAGAAGCAATGGGTCGAGATGTATAAAACGATCAGTATACACCTAAATACATATAGTATACCCGCAGATCTGCTGCAGAATGCTCGAATGCTAGATATGCGCTGGTCGATGTATGCAGAGGCGTGGATAGACATAAGACATATGTGTGCAACATTTTCGGGCCAAAGAGGGCCAACTTAGGCGCAGTTTACGAATGCAAGTATTCAAGACTACATCTAAAAGTGTTGCTTAAACAAGCGATAGGAAAATGCTTAACATGGAAAATTTAGAAACCAAGATACAATGAACACATATTTATAGTAGACAAGTTAGACATATATGTGCAACATCCCATACCAAATATAAACTGGACATGTTTAGATCTGACGATAAAGGAGGAGAATTACAAGACACCTTAATGCTTAAACATACAAGTAATAATATACCAGAGTCGACACATTTGGTCCCAAACCAAGGCAGGGACAGGGACAAGTAAACTGATGGGCTAACATGAGAAACAATCGAGATACATACTATAATCGATTAACAAGTTTCAGAAGTGTGATCCAAAGAACCAAGCAGGCAAACAGGAACATTTTGAAGACAGGATCAACTGCAGCATACGAAAGAGGAAGTGGTATTCCCTACTTGCACTAAACCATTTTCGAGACGCAATAGGTTTCACAAATAGACTCAGAAAATAAGGCAAAATAGACACATTGAAACTACTATACAATCACGTATTGAACCTATTAGCTTAAACTGGTATCAATCGAGTATAAGATAACCTTCCCAACTTATTTTTTGATCAAGATCAGAGACCATATCGGCAGTTTAAACAAACAAAAACAACCTATACAGTGTTAAAAGTACTTTAAACCATGTATTTAAGTTAACTAGATGATTTGTATATGAACAGACTTAACACGACCAGCGTTTATCCAGTTAAGCATATACAACTAATCTAATAACGAACGACGACATTAAGCACAATTAAACAAAACATGATATACCGATAGTCACTAATCTTAACTAAACATAGTTGGTCAGCCACATAGCACATAATTTGACTGAAATAGAAGACTGCAAGAAGTAGGATTAAGAGGTGACGAATTTACCTTCTCCGGGCAGCGACCCGGGGCAGCGTATCAAGTCGTCGGGTTTCGACGGGTTTTGGGTTTGCGATGCAATTAGGGGCAAGGTTTAGCTGCTGATTTCTGATTGATTTGGAAAGAAAAGGTTTCGAGACTCCTGTTTCTTGTGACTCTAATTATCTGTTGCTGCGTTTCTTAGATGCTGTCGAGGTGAATCCACGATGCCTGTTGCATGTCAAAACTTGGATATTTATAGCTCCTAATTGGAATTCGCTCTTATGGTAAATCTAGGACGGGTTTTAGGGTTGATTTGTACTGATTTTCGAGTGATTGTTTACCAAAAATAGGTGCTGATTTTGGACCATTCTAAGGATCGATTTGGTTGTGATCCTTGGTACTTAATTTGACGAGTTTTTCCAAAACCATGTGGATTTTAATGGTATATTTCATTATGGTAAGTTTTGATTTGGGATGAGTGATGAGGATTCGGTTTGGTAAGATTTGTGTTCTTGGTTTGGGCGTGATTTGAGGCGGTCGGAGACCATTTAAGGAGGGCTATGTGATTTTCATCAAGATTTGAGGATGGAAAATTTGGAAAGGAACGCGTTGGATCTGCGTGTGATGCGGCGACCTCTTATGTGTAGGTTTTTAGGTTGGGCATTAGTTTTTGGTTTAGCGATGGAGAGGATGAAGTGAGGAAATAAGTGAGGATGTGGGCTTGTGGGTCGCAGTAATAAGGGGTTTGGCGGGTCTTTGGTAGGCGACAGTCGCGGATGTTTAAAGGGATGGGTAGTTAGTTTTAGGCTAGTTAGTTTAATTAGGTATTTTAATTAGGTAATGTTTAATTAATTAGTGCTAAATAAACTAATAAATTGTGATTAAATTATTTAGGCGCTTTAAAATTATTTAGGTGCTGAATTAGTCTAATTTCGAGTTATGAAACTATTACGATGATGAATGCGGGCGTGTTGTTTAATTAATGCTTAATGCTTTAGAATGCGACGCTATTATTTAAAATTTTATTGTTATGCATTGTTGCGACGTTAAATTAAAATTGCATTGAGTTTATATTAAATTACTTAAATGTTGAATGCAAGTACGATATTTAAGAATCGTTTAAAGCTTTATAAATGCGGTGCTATTAAATGCATATATCAGATTAAAATTGATTTTAAATTACAAATGATTACTAATAAATGCGGCTATGCTACCTGACACGACGTTATCGCTAAATTATTTATTTTATGCATTTATTAATTATTTAAGAATTACGACAAAGCTTAAAGTTAATAAATGCGCGTGACTCTAAGTGCTTAAAATTCTACGTAAGACGCGATGTCGTTATTAAATTAATTATTTATGCCTGTATTTAATGTTTTTATTGTTGTATTTTATTATAGAAATCCTAAAATTATTTTTACAAAATTAGTGTAATTTTATAGTTAATGACTGGACGGGAGGGTCAAAATTGGGTGTCAACAATCAACTTCCCATAAAGTCGTTATATTAACCTTATACCTTAGTCAATTACATTTTCCTATATCCAAGGGACTTATACTTTTAAAACGAAACAAGTATCATATACTTAAAACACTTCAAGTCCCTTAACTTTGAAAACTTAAGACATCCTTAATACTTTTAAAGAAGTGGGTTAATCCCCTAACTCGCCCAACTTGGCCATTCTTAAGCGAGTAAAGGATATCAAAGTATTGTACGTCTACCGTACTATATAAGTACAACTATTCATGCTCAAGAGATAGGAAAGTTCCACATACCTCTTCGGGTCAATCCACTCGCAAGTCCAATATACCGCACGTAGTATGTCAACCTATAATGACCATAATATGTCCATTAGCTTCTAGCTTCAACGTAGAACATTCTAATTGAAAAGTCCCTTATTCTACGGAAAATTGGACAACACTTCCTTTGTTTCTACATACTTTTCCACCTTTTCAAGGTCCGATATCAACTACTAAACGCCACATTTAAGGCCCAACAATTCATCAATACAAGGGGATTACACACCTAACTTGGACGTGTAAAATTCTGCCCCACAATACAAATTAAATAATCCAATAAGTTTAACGTAGTATCTTGGCTATAACATGCTCACATATCATCCTTATCCAATCCTTTCAAATCCAAATCGTTATTCCTACATGCAATATATCTAAAAGCAATATTGACAACTACAAGTCCTTTCTTCCACACATGCAACACAATTTTACTTAAAAAGGTGAATGGATTGTTACCTTAGAGTTTACCTAAATTAGTCCAACAAATTTCACTTGCCTTCTTTCCACAATCACCTCCATAAACCTCCTACAAGCTTGTAAACATGTTTCCTTCTTGCCACCTTTTAGAAATTTCTCTAGGCCATGGTTTCTCCTTGAATTTTTAGAGAGAAGGGGAGGAATTTTTAGAGGGAAAAAAGAGGAAATTTTTAGAGAGAAGGGGGTTTTGAAGAATGACCAAGTCTTCAAGACTTGGTCAATATATAGGACTTCCCCACAATCAGATGGGAGGGACACTTGTCACCCTCCCATGGCTTTTTTTTTTAAAAATCTTCTAATTTTCCCCCCAGATTTCGCAAAAACCCGCCTCAGCCACGCATTCGGGCGCGCGCTGCAACTTCGTGAGAACTTTCAAGATATCCAGCCATGCGCTATGGCCCCGACCGAAAAATACTTTCGCCGATCACAAGACCGAACTTGTAACTTCCATAACTTTCTGCTCCGATGTCCTAGCGACGAACGGTTTGTTGCGTTGGGAACTAGACTCAACGAACTACGTACTAGGCCTTTGAAACACCTATGAACTCCTAATGCAACTGGACATAAACCGCCTCAAAGTTGACTAAAACCAGTCCGAAACATTCTGTCAACCTATCTTTCTAAATTTTAAATCTTAATTCCTTTCGTACGTTCTCATAAGCATGACCTGAATTACGGGGTGTAACAATGTGAATACGAAAGAGTCTTATTATAGATGATTTTATCGACGGTGTCCCAGAACAGCTCGGTGATTCCACAACCATCTCTCATCAAACCGAGCATCAACCAGCCGATTCCGCCACCTATGCTCTTCATTTTTTTCCCGACAGTCCCGTGGCACAACCCCTCCCATCCCACATCCCGAGACACGCTCTCGTACCATGGAAACTTATGCCATGCAAGGAATTTATAAACCTAAACAACAGTTTAATCTATCCATTTCAGTTGTCCGTTCCCATGTCCATCGAAATCTGAAGGATGCCTTATCCGAACCTGATTAGAAAGTCGCAATGATTGACAAATATAATGCTCTTATTGAGAAAAAGACGTTGGACCTGGTACCCTCTTCCACCTGATGCTAACATTATTCATTCTATATGGATTTTTATTTTAGAGACAAAAATAAATCTGATGGTTCTTTTGAGAGGTATAAGGTTCGTCTTGTATGTGATGGCAGGTCTCAACAGGTGGGAGTGGACTGTGATGGACCGTTCAGCTCAATCGTAAAGCCCGCAACCAACCGGACCGTCCTCATCATTGCTCTATCCAAGTCTTGGTTCATCAACTTGATGTCAAAAATGTCTTCTTACATGAGGATATTCATGAAACGGTACTTATGCATCAACCTATGGGTTTCAGGGATCCTATTAATCCAGATTATGTGTATATGTTGCAGAAATCGCTCTATGGACTGAAACAGGCTCCTCCAGCATAGTACCAGTGGTTCACCAATTATGTATCATCTATCGATTGTTCACACATCAGATCCAATCATTCTCTGCTCATCTACAACAAGGATATATATATATGACTTACCTATTATTATATGTTGATGACATAATCCTCACCAAATCATCAGATGCTCTCCGTCGGTCCATTATTTCTCTCATTTCCTTTTAGTTTGTTTTGAAGGATCTGACTTTTGGGTATATCTGTCACTCGACATTCTGGCGGCATATTTCTGTGTTAGAAGAAGTACGCCGAAGATATCATTGACCGTGAAAGCATGACATCTTGCAAACCATCTCACACGCCAGTAGACATCAATTCCAAGCTCAACGTTGATCCCCCCCCCCCCCCCATATTCAGACTCGACTCACTATCGTAGTCTGGATGGGTCCCTATAGTATCTCACATTCATGAGACCTGACATATCATATGTTGTGCAACAAATCTGCCTACACATGCACAATCCGACGGAAGCACACATGCATGTTAGGATTTGAGTCCTAAATCTTACATACTCAGAAAACAGTAAATAAGCGAAAAACAAATAACACACACAAATTTATAGTGGTTCACCCTCAATGCGAGAGCTATGTCCACTTTGCCGCTGCAAATTTTACAATAATCAAATGGGGAGTTTGAGTTTTTAAAATTCTTTTTTTTTTCTCTCTTGCTGGACCTCAAAAGAAAGAAAAACGACTCCCCTAGTAAGCGTTCCACACTCTGCGTAAGGTCTTTATAGTGTTGACGATGAATTAGGCTCTACAACTCAACAATACATGTCCTCAAATGTATTTTATGATACGTCCAATGTACACTTCACTTCGGATTACATCTATACAGGTCCTCACTCATTGGTCTCATCGCTTATTCGACGATCTTGTGGTGGATGTCCGACACCCGACGCCACGTGCAGTTCTCTGCATTTTCATCGGAGATAACCTATTGTCTTAGTCTTCCAAAATACAACCTACACTATCTCGATCCAGTGTCGAAGCAGAGTACAAAGTTATCGCCAACGTCGTCTATGAGTCTTGTTGGATATGTAACCTTCTACTTGTGCTTCACTGCCCGGTTCAAAAGGCAACACCGGTCTACTACGATAATATTAGTTTGATATATCTTTCTGGCAATTTCGTCCAACATCAGTGCACTAAACACATTAAGATGGACATTCATTTCGTTCGCAAAAAAGTGGCTCGTGGTCAAGTTCGTGTCCTTCATGTTTCTTTCAGATATCAGATTGTCGACATCTTCACCAAAGGAATTCCGCGCATAATATTTGATGATTTTCGAGTCAGTCTCAGTGTTCGTGAACCTCCCCGCTTCGATTGCAGAGGTGTAATAAAATATTTACCGAATATTCTTTCATTAATAGTATATCTCTTGTTTTAGGTAGAATTGTATTCATATTGTAATTAAGTCTCCTATTTTAGGTAGAATTATATTTCCTATTGTAATTAAGTTGATTAGTTATCTAATTTAAATATTCTTGTACTACTATATATATTGTACATTATTAATGAATATAATCCAGAATCATATAACTTTAAATACTAACAGTACCAATCACTATCCATTACAAAGAAAATTGTGCTATACCAACAAATAATTTTGCAACGGGAGGAGTATCAGGAAAGGGAGCAAATGATTGGAAGCCATTGTCATGGGTGGAATAGCAAAAATACCATTTCTTGTCCGAATATGTTATTAAGTTGGGGCAGGTCATGGATATTTTAAATGAAATCGGTAATCCGGGATTTCTATCCAATTAAGAATATGTATGTAAATTTTATAGACGATAGTGGTATATTATTACTGACCAAGAGTAAAATTAATTAATAAAATAAAATAAAATAAAGAGATATATTTTACCCTTTTTCCTTAAATGTATTCACTTTTTATCTTTCTTATTTTCATTTCACGCTCAAAGGGGAAAAGAAAGTACCAACGTTAAAGACAAAACTATACCACGCTTAAAAGGGAACTAAATTGAGTGAGGAAAGAAAAGAAAAAGTTTAGAGATATAATATACTCCCAATTGAAGTATGGGATAAAAGACAACGTAGCTTTTATAATTATCTGAAAATGTATGTGGCTGCTGGTAACTCGTCCAGAAAGGTGTATATCTGAAAAGAAGAAATTAAAATGTCACATGTTACATGTAGAGTGACAAAAAAACCTAAAAAGACAAATGAATGATTTGTACTACTATATTGCCTGTTGCCTGAAATGTACTTGGTCACTTTTTTGACTCCACTTCCTTTTTTTTTTTTTTTTTTTGATAATCTGGTCTTAAGACTGCATATCTGTAATATCGCATAAGACGCAGATCTTTCTACGCTCCGGAGGCGAATGGAACCCGTTCTTAGCCGCCACCGTCGTAAATCGCGGATGGCGCATTCTGTCGATCGCCACCAACGGATCAACGCTAAGGTCCGGCCCCAACAGGGATTGTCGAGGAGTATCAAACACACACCGCAATATGCCCGCGGTTAAGCCAAGCTTTAATACGGCGTATATGCCGGAGAACGATATCCGTAGAATCGAACTTCGACCAAGCATCACAATTTGACTAATTAGTGCCACTATCTTTGGATTTGACTCTCACTTCCTTATCTTCACAGACAAGTGGCCACAACAATTTATTCAAGATTTTTAATATTAAATTTTAAAAATTATAGTTCAAGTCTAATGGAGTAGCTATTGAAGTTTTAATGAATTTTCACATATATATAATTTTTTTTGGGTTATGACAAATCCAATATTAAAGACGTTAAGCTTGAAGGCATTTTAAAATTTCACATATCAAGCGTTGGGGTATTTTTAGTATTAGACATAGTTCGGGAACGAAAGTAAAAATTCACGCCAAATTTAAAAGCGTTTTAACCACTATAACAACTATGTCTTACGTCTAAATATTAGGTTATGATAAATACGATACCAAGGGATGCCTCTTGCCCCTGAAACCTAGTTGGTGTGAATATTTAATAATACATTAAAGAAATGCATCTTACATGAAGTTTAGGAGAATAAATTACTTGATGATATTTATATAGTCCATTTGGAAAATATAACTAAGTTAGTTGAACTTAGTACTGTCATGTGCAAATGATTAATTAGATGATAGCTTCGACAATCATTGTAGTAGAGTATATCCGTTTGAGGGTCTGTTTGCGCAATAATTCGTCAAAATGGTCAATGTTACTGTGGCTAAAAGTATTCAATGATCAAATTAGTATGGTGAAATTATAGAGAGTTTTACGCAATCTGTCTCAAACATTTTGAAATTCTATTCTGATTTATAAAAGTGAACCATTAATATAAGTAAATATACAATTTTAATAATTACAAACTATTTTAAATTGTAAATACAACTCAATACAACTTCAAGTTAATCAACCCCTACTTTGACTGGGTTAAAATATGCGAATTATGGGACTTTATAGTAAATTTTGGCTAATACTACTTAATAAAAAATGAAGAAAAGAAGCTCCTAATTTTTTTCATTTTTTGGGGATCCTGTGCGGTAGCACAGGTCGCACGGGCCCTGATTTTAAGTTATACGACTGACGATACATATAAAATATTTGTATAATCAGACCATTTTTAATTCATAAGGTAATTATACGCAAGTTTTTAACTATTACTTAATAAATGATAACTAATATTATCAAAAATTAAACTGAAAGAATATAATCCCTTGATTATTTTCATTAATGAAGAAGTAAATATACAATTTACGATCTCCAAATATATAAAATCATATTCCTACTATACTCCTAATATCCTACTTATATTTGTACAAGAATTCTACAATTATGGTAAATTTGTACAACAAATTTGACTTCAACAATGTAAGGCTTGATTCACTGCATATCTTACACCCGCATGATCATGCAAGAGCGGTTGTCATCTGAGACTGTCCCTAAAATCTTCAAATAGAACCAAGGGGAGACTCTTAGTAAATATGTCTGCAATCTGGTATCTCGAAGGGACATGGAGGACACGTACTTGTCCACGAGCTACCTTTTTTCGAACAAAGTGTATGTCCATCTCAATATGTTTAGTGCGCTGATGTTGGACCGGATTTTCAGAAAGATAGACGACACTCACATTATCACAGTAGACCAAGGTAGCTTTCTAAATAGAAAAGTATCCAGTAGACATATCCAGTAGATATGTGTATCTTATGAAACACAATTCAGATGTCTTCGAAAAGTTCAAGGAGTACAAGTCTGATGTGGAGAAATAACTCGCAAAAAGTATTAAGACTCTCCGATCTGATCGAGGAGGTGAATACTTTAGCAAGGAGTTTCTATATTACTTAAATCTACATGGAGTCCATTCAGAATGGACACCTCCTGGAACACCACAAATGAATAGTGTTGTCGAAAGGAGAAACCGAACCCTATTGGATATGTTTGATACATGATGAGCTTCTCAGCTCTACCAACATACCTTTGGGGACATGCTATACAAACCTCAATATACGTTAAGAACAGGGTTCCTTCCAAATCAGTAGAAAAGACACCATATGAGATATGATGTGGCAAGAAGCCAACGCTCAAACATATGAGACCCTGGAGGTGTCCTGCATATGTTAAGAAGATGCTCACTGATAAGTCGGAATCCAAAAGTGATAAATGTTACTTCGTAGGGTATCCAAAGGAAACTAAGGGATACTATTTCTATCTTCCTGGCGAACATAACGTCATTCTTTCCAGGAATGCAACTTTCCTTGAAGAATAATATGTCTACAAGGAACAGAGTTGCACAGAGATAGAACTTGAAGAAATTCAAGAACCGCGAGATAACATAGAGGTTGAATCTTTATCGAATGACCAGATAATAATTCAGTGGGAGTTTTTGGCGAAGATTGGGTACTTCGAGTACGCCCTTCGACCAGTGGGAGTGTTACGAGGAACAATGAAGAAATGCAAGATCCTCATACACAATCATTGGGAGCGAATGCAATGGTTGCACCTCCTCCCATTTAGGAAAGACAGGAAAATCATATTCCTGAAAGCTCTCGAGTTGGTGGATTAACCAACATACAAGAACCTTCTCACAGTCAGAACATACCTAGTACTGAACTGCAAAACAATCAACTCCGTAGGTCCACTAGGGCTCATCGTCCTCTTGAAAGACTAAATCTACTTGTGGAAACACATAGTGAGATATATATTCTCAATGACGATGAGCCTACAACCTATTGTTAGCGATTTTCCACACGCTTAATGTAAGTGTACGTATTGTTACAAGTAATATAATCTAGGTAAGACCGAATATCGTCCTTAGAGACTGGTTTTCAATTACCGATTATCTAAGATTTAGTTTCTATTTGGTGAACGTAAATTGGTTTGGGTTTTTAGACTAATAATTAAAACTACTGCAGGAAATAAACTAATTATGAAAATACTTTGGTTTAAATCAGTTATGATGGAGAATTATGGCTTCCAAGATCCTCAACTATCCACTCGCCTTAATCCTTAATGCAATAATAAAGGTTCTTCTTCTATGTTAAGATAGCAGGTTAACTAGACCGTTTTATATTCTGTTTAGGATATATAAACACTCAACCTCGGTGCAGAAACCTTCTATATTTCTATGACAGATTTTACCACATAGAAGGATTAAGAACAATAACCTATAAAACTACACAAGTATCGGAGTACTTTCGTCCACGATTTTAACCTATGTTTATTCAACTATAGCATATTCAAATCTCCCCTTTCGGATTTTGATTCGAAATCATATAAGTGATGATAACTAGTGATCAGTTAATTACCAAGCAATCAAAACAACTATTGAATAAATCTTAACTATATGAAGAAGAAACCAAATTAATGCATTAAGTCATAAAGAAGAGGTTCAAGTGATTCGAAAGGAAAGCTCTAACAAAATAATTAGCTCCTAGCCATAGTCACGCTAAGAACTAATACAATCTCCAACATGAACTGAAATAAAAACAAAGAAAATACTTAGAACTAGCCTCCAAGCCTTCTAACCTCTAAGAGTTGTATTTTATGTACAATGATGGAATGAATTAATGGAATAAGCAGGGTTTAGGGATTATATAGCTAGGAAAAGTTGTCCCTTTCGGACCCTGAAAACGTGTCAAATTTAGCCCAGAAACTCAAAAATTCCGCGTTGGCGCCGCGGCCCCGCAGGCTGGCGCCACGGCGTCGAAACTCCTGCGACGAATCCAACTTTCAGCATTTTAAGCGCCGCGGCGCCTGAGGCGTTAATTTGCCAGTTTTTTCGGTTATGTGTCCTGTTTTCGTCCTGACTTCGTCTGATTTTTTCTATACTTTCCGAGACTTCTTAGACTTCATTTCTTGGCCCTTTTAGTGTGCAATTCCACCTCAAATAAGCTCATTTCCTCTTCTTTTCGCCATTTCTCAATTTTTGATCGATGTGACTCAAAAGAAAGAAAAACGACTCTAATACTATACTAAACACAAACGAAATGAGTAAAATACTAACTAAAAATGACTCAAAATGTATACAAAATACACCTAACACCTATAGCGAAGCAATATTGGACATTGATTCGAAGAGATGGCAAGAAGCCATGAAATCCGAAATGAAATCCATGTACATCAATCAAGTGTGGAAATTGGTTGATTTGTCAAGTGGGGTTAAACCCATAGGATGCAAATGGGTCTTCAAGAAGAAGATGATATATTTGACAAGGTAAAGACTTATAAAGTAATACTGGTGGCTAAAGGTTATAATCAACGGTCTGGGGTCGATTATGATGAGACTTTTTCACATGTTGCTAAGATTAAGTCCATTCGGATTTTGCTTGTAATAGATGCATATTATGATTATGATAGTTGGCAGATGGACGTCAAAACCACTTTCCTCAATGGAATCTAATTGAGGAAGTGTATATGAAATAACCCGAGGCTTTTTCATCTGAGTCCAAATCAAATGTTGTATGCATGCTACAGAAGTCCATTTATGGGTTTAAGCAAGCCTCAATTAGTTGGAATATTTGCTTCGACAAGGCTACCAAGTCATTTGATTTCGTCAAAGTCAAAGAGGACTCATGTGTTTATATTAAACGCAATGATGTGAGTATTTCCTTCATTATGATATATGTAGATGACATATTGATAATGAGAGACAATAAGACTCTCATGCAGTCAGTCAATGAGTGGTTGTCTAGTACCTTCATGATGAAGGATTTAGGTGAAGTCTGCTACATCTGGGAATTAGGATCTATAGAGATAGACCTAATAGATTGTTGGGGTTGTCATAATCGGTCTACATAGAGAAAGTGCTAGACGTTTTTCTATGGAGAATTCCAAGAAAGACGGTCTACCTATGGGTCAAGGCATCAAATTATCTAAGAAGGATAGTTCTTCTAATGCTGTAGAACTTGAGCGCATGAAGATGATCCCATATGCTTCGGCTATAGGATCGATCATGTATGTCATGACCTGTACTAGGTCAGATGTGGCCTTTGCACTTAATATGACTTGCAAATTCCAGCAGAATCTTGGGGATGAACACTGGAAAACAGTCAAGAGTATTCTTAAGTATCTTAGACGAACTAAAGATTACTTCTTGGTCTATAGTGGAGAAGAAATCTAGCTGCTACTGGGTACACTGCTGCTAGATTTCAGATAGATATTGATGACTTCAAATCTCAGTCTGGTTACACGATCATTTTTAATGGTGGAGCAGTGAGTTGGGAAAGTTCCAAACAAGCTACAACTGCTGATTCGACAACTGAAGCTGAGTACATTGCTGGATCGAAAGCTGGTAAATAAGTTGTCGCGATTTCTGAGTTCCTAAAGGAACTAGGGGTAGTTCTGAGTGCTAGTTATCCAATTACTATTTAATGTGACAACACTGGTGCGATTGCACAGGCTAAGGAACCAAGATCAACAAACAGAAACAAGCATGTACCAAAAAAGTACCACATACTTAAGGAGATGGTGGAGACTGAAGAGATTAGATTAGACTAAGTTCCCCAGACGATAATCTAGCTGACCCATTCACTAAACTATTAAGCTTAGTTAAACATAATGGTCATTTTGGGAATATGGGCATTAGACATGTTGGAGATTGGCTCTAGGCCATATATTTATGTCCTATAGACAATCTGTATTATGACAAATGTACTTTATACACATTCTAATTAATGGAGATTAATATTATGACATTTGCAATTATTGAATTATTAGTTGATTGTTTATAATATTCTATATTATGCATCTCTAGAGATTACGTGGTTATTAATAGTGTGAGATATTAATATTATAACGTAACTCTTAAAATAGCCTCAACTAATGATCATCGAGAATGGGATGTCGATGATATGTGATAAATCGGCATGCGGTATGCATCACATCCTTAGAGGATGTAGTTTGTCTCACCTGCTACGAGTAATGGTTTCTCGTGATGGACACATAGATACTTTAGAAGTATTGGTACACCCTGCTAATATATTGTTTGTTATACAATGTCTAAAGTATGATCAGCGCGTGTGAGATAGAAATCCTTACTTGAGGTCGATACACACCTTGTCTATAGAGTAATATACTTTGATCATGTCCTAAGCTCAAATGTCTTATAGGTTGAGATACGACTTGTATTCGGTATGTTACAAAGTGGATTAAAGGTGGTATTTGAGCCAAGATTAAGATTCATTCCTCGAATGTATATTCGAGAGAACAATCAGATTCTCATATGATATTAGGTTGACTAAGTCGTTGGCCAACACAATAGACATATCTATGATATGGTCTTGTTGTCAACTGATATAGATAAGATATAACGATCAAGCCATTTAGATAGACATTTGGCAGATCCTAAGCTTGATCGAGTGTGTCGTGAATGAAAGAATTTTATCTTTCCACATAGAGGTTCAGTTTACCAGATTCGTGTAACTATACTTCACATATTGAGTTTGTCTTCCGGCGCCGTCTACGAGTTCCGTGTAGACCCTAATATGATTAGTGTCGATATGTGAAGGCTTGTAGGGTAACACTAAGTCAATTGTTCCGTCGATATAAGGATGTAATGAGAGAATATAAATGTTTGATTTATGATCGAGACATTTGAATGAATAATGATTATTTAATTAAGTCGAGATTGTATTTCAGATTTAATTAAAATAGAAACGAAGCAAAATTGGACTAGGGCCGCGGCGCCACCCATTTAGCACTGTGGCGCCGCCAGTCCAGTGGGCAGTCCGACTGACACACTTTGCCTCAGTTTCTGGGCCCGGCCCACGGGAAACCCTAGGCTGTGTTTTAACCCTAAAATGCAGCTATAAATATGGACCTCATTTCATTATTCAATATACAATTCACTTTATAATATTCTAAGTCTTAGAGACCTTGAATCAAAACATTCTATCTCAAACCTCTACCGGATTTCCTAGCTTTCTGAAATAGGATTACATCGAAGTTCTTGGAACTTGCAATCGAGAAATAGTTGCGTGCGCACCCTCAGACGTTACTAGAAGATTCTAGATTATACAAACCGTAAGTCTACTATCGATGCATTACGATTATTATACATGTTATGTGATTACATGTGTTTATATTATTGCATAATCATCTTGCAGTTCGTCGTTTGTTGGGTTTGAAACTAAATTTTTTAAATTTCGCTGCGTACACGAACTCAACTAAACCCTACTATATATATATATATATATATATATATATATATATATATATATATATATATATATATATATATATATATTAAAGCCACTTTAGAGTGAACATTGACATTTTCTTGATGCCTTGCTAATAGACATTTATAATTTTAGAGGGACCCTTTATTTTGTAAATTAAGGGATCCTATGAAATCAATTTAGAGTGATCATTCACATTTTCTCAAAACATATATTGCTAAAAGATTAATACAGTAGTGTCAAACATGACAAGACTGTGGCTTCTCTTTTGAGGTGTGGAAAAAAAATCTCAAATAACAGCCATGTTCGTGGGGATGACATTAATTATGACCATGTGAAAAGTTGATATGTAGCTTTATTTTGTCCACCAAAATTTAAAATACGTTACGTTTTTGGCTCCGCTAAATATTGAACTTGCAAATGTGGTGCATTTTTCACATTATATTACTAGTATCTTATTTCATATAGTTTACTCAACTTGTTTGGGAGTTATTGTTTATATCTATCCGTTGAAAAAATTAAATTATAGACAATAAAATGGATGCAATATTTTAAAAAATCTAAAATACCTAAATTATTTACCACCTTTAAAATAAAGACAATAAATAAGGGAAATAAACAAAAGCCGTCCGAATTAATACACAAGTAAACACAAGACACAACAAGCAAAAAGTTTACAATATAAAATTTAAGCAACAGGTTCATGAAATTTCACATTCTTAAAAGTCTCCACTGGGAATTTGCTCATGAGTGTGGCTGATGAATATGATTTCATAGATAAAACCAGCAAGCCCACCACCAATAAGGGGTCCAGCCCAGTAAACCCATTGGTGGGTCCAGGTCCAGCTAACCAAGCTTGGCCCAAATGAAACAGCAGGGTTCATTGAAGCTCCAGTAAAGGCCCCACCAGCAAGAATGTTAGCACCAACAATAAAACCAATGGCAATTGGTGCAATTACTCCCAAGTCTCCCTTCTTTGGGTCAACTGCAGTCGCATAAACAGTGTAAACAAGGCCGAAGGTCATCACTATCTCGAATACAAGGGCGTTCCATACTGATACATCAGCACCCAATGCAAATGATCCAGTGCTCTGCATAAATTTTTAATAATGACAATTGTTAGTATCCTCTAAGTACGAAAATTAAACGGGGTTTAAAATTCTGTATACCTATAATGTATATATATTTATATCATCAGATCAGGTTAACCTATAATAACAGGTGACAAATTTATATACATGACTTGATAACATAAAAAATATAAGTACTGGTTATAATGTGTTAAAATAATGTAAATTGTCTATCATTATTGGAATATTCTTTCATTATATGCGGAGAGTGACTATGCTACCTAACGGAAACAATAATGTTAGGTCACGTATTATCTTTGAGACTATACAACGCTCGCGAACGTTAATGGATTCGATCGCATTTATTTATAAAAATAGTACACTTTAACTGCCATTAGATGGGTCTCCCCCTGAACTGTACTAAATTAATATCGTTCATTATATATTAATATAGTCCAGTCCATTACAATACAGGAATGTCAAAATTATACCAAACGAGCCATTAGGTGCTATATTGCCTCTCCTTTAAATATTGAAATAAATATGTACTATCTTTGCTTTAAATAAAGTCACCATCATATCACTATCTTACATAATGATAAGGACAAACGAGTCCCTTTCAAACGAGATATAAAAAGATTTCTAGCCAAACCGTGAGCTCCAAATTTAAGCATCCCTTGGTGTCACTATTATTGTCCTAGATAAGCTTTAATTAATTTCTTACACTCTAATCAGAGATGTCACAGGGTCAACAATGACTATAACTTTCCCAGCGATAATGACATAGGCACCGGCTTATATTATCAAAGTTTGTAGAATTTCCTTTACTATTTGCAGACAGGTCGAACGGCTGTACTTCCTAGAAGATCTGCAAAAGCTCTAGATTACTCTCTCACACTTCTACCATTCACATTATCCATTTCAAGATAAGAAAGTTAATAACAAAAATTATTGAATTTAAGTAATATACATTGTTAATGTAAATATTTTTTATATTTTGTGGCAGGTAATATATAAGATTTTAGATCCGCATTTTAAAAGACTTACCGTGTATAAAACTTAAAATCATTATTATTTGTTGAGCGTCACATAGGCCAGGATGCATATAGTAAATGACTATATACTCTCCCTAGTCCCTTCACACGCTACATGTGTAAAAGGCAATGATATATTAAGATGCCTATCAATACAGAAGTGGTAGAACTTAAATGATAAAGATGCCAATCAATATAGAAGTGGTAGAACTTAAATGAAATTAATACAGCAAGTGTCTACGTGTAGATAGTGGCTTAGCTACATAAATAAAAGGTTGATCAGTTTAACAACCTTCCAAAATTTATACTATATACATCAAAAAAATATCTGTTTCAAAATGCTTGTCTTAATTTCATTTCCGGTCTATTTCAAAATGTTTGTCTCTTTCATTTTTTTATAATTTTGTCTCTTTCATTTTTTTATAATATTTTAATTTTAATTGTTTATGTGTCATGTTTAAGACTATAAAATTAAAAAAATATTTTAATATGCTATTCATATATTTAATTTTTAATTTAAAACAACAAAATTAAAAAAAATTATTTACTTTCTTAAACCCTATTTCCTTAAACAACTGACAAGTCAGACAAACATTTTAAAACGTATAGAGTATTACTAATACAAGTTTAGTATTACTTTTATAAATATATATAGCTTGAGATTTATGTAATATATGTACTTACCATGCCACCAGTGGCGAATTCAAGGAGACCGCAAGCAGCAGTGGAGCCAAGCAACTGTGCAATGATGTAAAGAACTCCACGGAACAAAGTGATGTTTCCACCAATGAAAGCGCCGAAGGTAACGGCAGGGTTAACGTGTCCGCCGGAGATGTTAGCACCGACGGAGACGGCCACGAACAACCCGAAGGCGTGCGCTACGGACGCGGAGATCATGCCGGCGGGACTGGCAACACCGTTAGCTGTAAGCTTGTTGTAAGCCATACCAGAACCCTGACCTGCGAAAACGAAGATCAGGGTACTGATGAACTCAGCCAGGGCTGCTTTCAGCGCCCCTGGATGACTGAATTCCTCATGGCTTCCAATAGCAATTTGGTTGATCGGCATGGCCGGAAAATCAAGAGTTGAGGGAATAAAATGGAAATTTGTTTAGTGTACAAAGTCACTAAGGGCAAGTGGAGTGATGAAAATAGGGAAATCTTGCATGGATTTATATTGGTAAATTGCATGGAGGGTTAGGAACTGGCATAACACGTAGCCGGTTACTATTTGGACCATATTAATAAGATTCAAACCAAAATTTGTGGGCGAGCGGTCCCGTAGAGGTCGAAAGGCCTGCATTGACAGCTAGGAATTCACCTCCAATTTGATGTGGTGATAACACGTGGATGTGACAACAAAGAGCCACGTCATATAGGTTCTGTTTGATAGTGACATGAAGATTGGGAGTGTCCCCCTTGTTATTGCTTTAGGTCGGTAACAATCATGCACCATATTCGATCTGGAATTAGGGTTCTAATTAACCTTTTCTTTAATCTGTCATTATAGGGACTAATTGTTTGAAATGGAAATTATTGCTCAGGTTAAATTTAATTTTTGTTGTGGAAATGTCAAATTTTTATTTTTTTTAGATGTTTTCGAGGTACGTGTATAATTGTAAATGACTGCAATAAAGGACTCTAAATTTAAATTTATATAAGAAAGAAATTGAAACAAAGAAACAGAGAGTTAATTTTAAGATTTTCAGAATGAGTTAGGTTAATAGCAATCAGGTACCATGGAATGATCTGGAACTATAGCTAGGGTTCTTAATCTTTTCTTTCGTCTATCATTATAGAATTATCTTTTTGCAATGTCAATTATTTCTAAGTAAGGGTGTGTTTGGTATCAAGAAAAATGTTTTTGATGGAAAACGTTTTTTTCTTGAAAATATTTTCTTCGAAAACAAGTAAGATTTTTACTTATTTTTTAATGTTTGTTAAGCAAGCAAAATAAAATATTAATCTAAGAACATTTACATGTCTAGTAAAATACTATAGGGGTGGGATGAAGTGGGGGTCGTGGGTTGGAGTGGTCAAGAGGTGGGCATTGAAGGCCTGGGGTGAATGGAGTATTACAGATGAATTTGGATTGTCGCTATCAAACTTATTTTTTCTACTTTCATTACGAAAATCATTTTTCTCATTTTAAGAAATTTGTTATCCTATAATTTTTTTTAATAAAATTGGATCTATCAAAAAATATTTTTTTTAAAATGTTTTCTTTCATATGAAGCACAGCCTAAATCACAACTTTTTTTTTGTATAATTTATGACGTCCCAATCAATTTTTACAAATCTCAATTAATTTATGAAGTACTTAACAGTACAAGTATCAACCAATTTATTTATTAAGGCCTATCCGCTAGGCTACCCTTTTGAGTGTCAGGTTAAAGCACTAACTTTTCTGGTGGAATTGTCAAACTTGGGGCAATAAAAGAGAAATTCTTGGCCCACACAGCCTCTACTCCCTGATCAGAGATTGTTGGAGGAGGTAAATCATAGTGACTCAGCGACGACCTACTAGGCGAGAGACATAATGTCTGGTGCTCACAAGGAGTCATCTCCACAAAGAAGGAATGAAACTCCTACACTACGACTGTCAAAGCTCAAACCTATCTACTTAGGACAATCTACCACTATAGAACCAACTGATCTACGCTTGTGCGGTTGAAACTTGAAATTGTCAAACTTAAATTCCCTAAAAGGTTACCAAGTACAAAGATGACCTCATAATATCACTTTTCTTTATTTTAGAATTAGAATATCACGGGACTACCTTTATTTTTCTCAAAATATATTAAATATAAAAACTTCATTCTCTCTTAGTTGACATGTCATATCACATGAAATTCTATTCTTTTTAAATATAAATTTATATAACTCATCCAATTAATTTAACGTAACCCAACGCAACCCCATTTAATCAACAAACCCATATTTTATACCCATTTCTCACTAACTTTTATATCAAATTTCTTCACACCTAAATAATAGCTACAAAAAATCAAAATTGAAACGAAAAACCTCCCATTTCTTTAAAGTAAAGATGATATAGTTTCCTCAAATTCCTAGCTAAACCAATTTCCTTTCTGATCATTTCCCAAATTGCATCATAAAAAGCTATGGACTCGTTTGTTACGTCGCATTGGACTATATATTTTTATATTGGATTGTATTTTATTGTAATGGAATGAACTGTATTAATATATAATGGACGATATTAGAGTATTAATATATAATAGACTGTATTTTTTATTTTTTTTTATTTTGAGTACAGTCCAGGATGGATCTCAAAAATAGCAGTTGGAGTGTACTATTTTTAGAAATAGTACAGTCCAGTCCGACTGAAAACGTTCACCAAACGCAGTATAATTTTTTTGTCCAGTGCAATCCAGCGTAATACAAGCGTACCAAACGTGCCCTATATGAATTCATCCGTGCAATACCTTAATACATTAAACTGCTAGCTAGTAACTCTATTTAAAAAAAAAAATACATCACTATATCTTAGGACTCCCATTACGGTTGTAAAGAGAGGTGGAGCATTAAACTCTGAGAAAAATTCAAACTTTTATTAAGAAAAACCATTATTGTCAATTACATACATGGGTCAATCTTGAAATTTCTTAGGAAAACAAGCCTAGAAATTGCTTAGAAAAAAAAGAATCTTGAATATTTTTAAAAAAAGAATCTTGAATATTTTTTTTAAAAAAAGAATCTTGAATATTTTTTAAAAAGAATCTTGAAATTCATTAGAAATAAAAAGGGAAAGAGAAAGAACATGTGAGATTGAAGACTACATGAATATCGAGACTACATACACATCTAGTTTACATAAAGAAAGAAAGAAAGAAAGAAAGAAAGAAAGAGAGAGAAGAGTAAGTGAGAGAAGATCAGTAGAGGAGTATGAAGAAGAAAGGGGATCGAGAATAGAGAGAGACGAGAGGGATGAGAGAAGATATTATTTCTGTAGAATGAGAAGCTTAACAATGTTCAAAGACAATATGTGTATATATACACATTACACATAATTGTAAAATATCTATTTTCTAACTGACTGTACAACTAATTCATTTAACTGCCTTAACAACTTTGACTAGTCTTAACAACCAACTAAATATCTACTTATCACATTCCTTTAATTCTACCCTCAAACTAGGATGTATGAAGACATTCTTCATTCCTAGCTTGGATAGCAAATACAAGTGTTGCAATCGATCAAGTGCCTTAGTGAGTAAATCTGCAGGCTGATCCTTGGAAGGCAAGAACACAGTGCTGATTAGTCATTTATGGAGATGTTCCCTGATGAAGTGACAATCAATATCTATGTGTTTCGTCCTCTCGTGGAAGACTGGATTGGCTGCGATCTGAATAGCTGACTTACTGTCTGTATGAATGACAATTGGCTTCTGAACTTCAACTCTAAGTTCCTGAAATAGTCCAGACAACCAGATCACTTCTGCAACAGAGGATGCCATTGCTTTATATTCAGCTTCGGCTGAACTCCTGGATATTGTCTCATGCTTCTTGGATTTCCAGGATATGGGTGATGATCCATACTTCACCAAGTAACCTGTGACTGATTTCCTGCTGGTAACACAAGCACCCTAATCAGCATCACAAAATACTTGAAGTTGAGATACATTTGAACTGCTCATTAGAATGCCTAGACATGGGGCCTGCTTGACATATCTAATTAATCTTATTCCTGCTTCCATATGTGATGTTTTTGGAGCATGCATGAACTGGATTAAGCAGTGTATTGTGAATGCTATATCAGGTCTAGTAGTTGTTAAATACAACAATCTACCAACCATTCTCCTATAGCTGCTTGGATCTTTTAGAAGTTCATCACCGCATAGCCTCGTGTAGTATTTTGTTCTGATTACGATGTAGAAGTTGATGCAGTGTGCATGTCAAATTCAGCAGTAGTGAACTTTACATTCACATCTATGGGTGAACTTGTAGGCTTGGCCCCTCCTAATCCCATATCCGAGATTAATTCCAAAGCATATTTCCTTTGGTGCATGAGGATACCTTGAGAGCTTCTTGCAAATTCTATTCCAAGAAAGTATCTCAGCTCACCAAGATCTTTTATTTTGAAGGCCGACTGTAAAGCTTCTTTAGTGGACCTGATAAGGACTGGATCATTCTCTGTGAGTAACAGATCATCAACATAGACCAGCACTATCACAATGTTTTCAGCCTGCCTTTTTGTGAACAAAGAGTAATCTCTGTGGCTTTGTTGAAATCCAACAGAGACTAAAGCCTCAGTTAGTTTAATATTCCATTGTCTTGATACTTGCTTCAAGCCATACAAAGATTTGATCAACTTGCACACTTGTGTCTTATCTCCTTTGGCCCCAAAACCCCCAGGAACTGTCATATAAACCTCTTCAAAGAGATCACCTTGTAGAAAGGCATTATAGACATTCATCTGCTATATCACCCAATGTTTGGCAGCCGCCACTGAGATTACTGCTCTGACTGTGCTCATCTTAACTACTGGTGAGAAGGTCTCTTGGTAGTCAAGTCCTTCATTTTGATTGTATCCCTTTGCAGCCAATCCTGCTTTGAATCTTTCCACCTCTCCTGTGGCCTTGTACTTAATTGTGTATACCCATATGCAGCCAATTGCCTTCTTCTTCTCTGGCAATATAACCTGTTCTCATGTTCCATTGTCCTCCAGTGCTTTTATCTCTGCTTGCATAGCTTCAACCCATCTCTTATCTCTTACAGCCTTTGCATAATTCTGTAGTTTAATGTCTTGAGAGATTTTGGCCACCAAACTCTGATACTGAGATGATAAATCTGTGTAATCAACCACATTAGAAATATAATATAAACAATTAGGAGCACCATGTGTGGTAACACAATCTTTGTGCCATAGAGGAGGTCTACTGATTTTTATAGACCTTCTGGTATCACCTCCTGAATCCTGTGTAGTCACATCTGTGTGAGGACTCTCATGCTCAGAGTCAGGGACATTATCAATATCATCTGCCTGATCTGTATCAACTGGATCAATAAGACCTTGAACTCCCTGATCTGTAGTCAGAACTAAATCATCATAACAAAAGTGTTTCTGTGATTTAATATGATCAATTTCTTCAAATATATTCCCTTTAAAAGGAAAAGTTGTTTCAATGAATGCCACATCCCTACTCACGAAAAATGATCTATTTTCAATGTCATAAAGTTTATAACCTTTTTGGACTGAACCATACCCAAGAAGTACTGCCCTCACTGCCCTGGGTCCAAATTTATCCTGGTTGTGTAGAATAGTTGCAAAACAAAGGCCCCCTATCACTCTTAGGTGACTGAGTGATGGTGGTAATGTATACAACAATTCAAAAGGAGACCTATTCTTTAGGACAGTAGATGGGATCCTGTTTATGACATACACAACACTCTCCACACAGAAACCCCAAAGTCTATCTGGTATACCACCTTGAATTTTAATGGCTCTTGATGTCTCTAGTATATGCCTATGTTTCCTTTCCACTACATCATTTTGTTGTTGTGTATATGGACAAGAAGTCTTATGTATTACACCATGATGTAAGAACAAATCTTTACAACTGTAATTGAAAAATTATGTGACATTATCAGATCTTACCTTCTGTATCTTAGTCTCAAACTGTGTATGAACTTCAGTGAAGAAATGCTTAAGAAGTGTTGAGACATCAGATTTTAATATCATTAATAAAATCCATGTCCATCTAGAATAGTCTTCTACAATGGTCAAAAAGTATTTCATTCCATTGTATGTTTCAATTCTATAAGGACCCCATACATCCATATGCAATAATTGGAAAGACCTTGATGCTTTACTATTACTAACTGGAAAGGGGATCCTGGTTTGTCTAGCCAAGGGACATACTTCACAATTATTCAAAGTAGCAATATCATTGTCTTTTAGAATACATGGTATTTTCTTAAGCACATTCATAGGTACATGGCACGACATCTGATGCCATACTGCTGCATCCACATCCTGGGAAGATGTCAAGCATTTAAGCAGTTCATTTCCTTTATTTTGAGTCCCTGAATATTGTATGTACAACCCATCTTCCTTACTCCCAATCGCTCTCACCTTCCCAGATGAGAGATCCTGAAATACACAATATGTGGGAAAGAAATGGACACTGCAATTCAGTTCCTTTGTAACCTTTGAAACTGACATAAGATTAAACTTGAAAATGGGCACACATAGGACATTTTTAAGGACATCACCTCCTCCTAGGTGATGATCACCAACACATGAGATCTTAGCACCTTCTCCAGTGGGCAGTTGCACCTTTCCTGTTCCCTCTGTCAGTTGTTTATTATGTAAAAATGTCTGGTTACTAATCATGTGATTAGTAGCTCCTGTATCTATAATCCATTTCAAGACTTCATTCTGATCAAAGACACACTTACCTGCCAAATTTGCACTGATGCCAATATTGCTTTATTGGTTAAGCAGGTTGACGAGTTGTTGGTGCTGTTTTGGTGTAAGTTGTAGTCTTTGCTGTATTCTTTGATCCTGATGATTGTGTGTTACAGGTTGTATGTTGTATTGTTGTCCCATATTCTCCTGCTCACACTGTGAATTACCTCCTGTCACTGTATATGCTTTCTTGCCTTTGTTACCTTTGAAATCTTCAGGATATCCAATAAGCTTGTAGCAATCATCTTGGATGTGTCCTGTTTTAAGACAGTAATCACATTTCATAAGTTTGAAGCAATCTACTTTCCAATGACCTTTCATGTGACAGAAATCACATATGGCATTGGGGTTATATGGTTTCCTCTGCATTGTCCATGTACTTCCTGTATTTTCTCCACTTCTGCCACTTTTATTTCCAGTCGTGAACATGACATAAGACTCATTTTGTTCCTGCATTGTTCTACTTGTCCCTGCCACCATCCTCTGACTTTCTTTTTGATTAACCATGACATACACTTGGTTCAAGCTTGACACTGGTTGCATCATTAAAATTTGACTCCTGGCTTGTCCATAGCTCTCATTTAACCCCATCAAAAATTGCATTAACCTTTGATATTGCAGATAATCAACGAAATCTTTGGATTTTGGACAACATGATGGAATTGGAATGATTGAATCATATTCATCCCAAAGGTGTCTTAGTCTATAATAATACATGGAAGCAGATAATGTTCCTTGCCTCAAAGTAAAAAATTCTTTGTGCAATTGAAAAGCTCTAGAGCTATTTATCTTGTCGAACCTTTCTTTCAACTCCTCCCATATAATGTGTGAATCTGAATTAAAAAGCATTCCAGTGAGTAGACTCGTACACACATTTGTCATTAGCCACGACACCACAATTGCGTTTCACCTATCCCACATTCTGGCCAGATCCCCCTAGAAAGAAGTTCTAACAGATCCATCGAAAAATCCTATTTTGTTCTTTCCTAGTAGAGCCAGTTTCATAGCCCTACTCCACAATGTATAATTGTCCATCCCATTCAAAATGATCCCTACTGATAAAGATCCAGGTGCATCAGAAGGAAAAGGATACAAAGGGTGATTATGATTAATATTTACATTGACTAATGTGTTCTCAACTGCTTCTTCTCCTAGATTCTCCATCACTCTTTGTATTTAACCACAAATCGTATTAGTCACGATTTATATCCAATCAACAACATACACAGCCCCAATCAACAACAAAAAAACAATACTTTCACCAGTATTTTAACTAAAAGCTTACAGACACGAATTTCGATCTTGCATCCTCTGATTCTTCACAGATCGAGATTCAACTCTACTACCTTGCATTTCTTGTTGATTGCATGCTGCTTCTAACTCATTACATGTGTAGATCGAGCTCTAATCCTGCTAATTTGCACATGTACTCACTGCATGTAGTCCGATCTTTGCAAATTCCAATTTTCATCTTAGAAATCGCTGAAATTGCTCCGATCCATGATTCCAGATATAATTACCCAGGCTCTAATACCATGAAGACTACATGAATGTCGAGACTACATACACATCCAGTTTATGTAAAGAAATAAAGAAAGAGAGAGAAGAGTAAGAGTGAGAGAAGATCAGTATATGAGTATGAAGAAGAAAGGAGATCGAGAATAGAGAGAGACGAGAGGGATGAGAGAGAAGAGAGAAGATATTATTTCTGTAGAATGAGAAGCTTAACAATATTCAAAGGCAATATGTGTATCTATACACATTACACATAATTGCAAAATATCTACTTTCTCACCGACCGTACAACTAACTCATTTAACTGCCTTAACAACTTTGACTAGTCTTAACAACCAACTAAATATCTACTTATCACATTCCTTTAATTCTACAGAGATTGATGTGTGGAAATGAGGTAAAGAAATAAGAGGCTTTTCGCTTTAATTTTGATTTTTTTATAGCTATTATTTAGGTGTGAAGAAAATATGATATAAAAGTTAGCTTGTTTGATTTTTGTAAACCGTAGAAATGGGTTGGTTGTTAAATTAATGGATTTGGATGAGTTAAATAAATTTATATTTAAAAAAAATATATGTGACATGGCATGCCAACTAGGAGTGAGGTTTTGTGTGTTTAGTATATTATGAGAAAATAGTGATAGTTGGATGGTATTATAATCCAAAGAAACAAAAGTAATATTAGGAGACAATTCTCAATACTTGAGTGACCTTTAGAAAATTTACTCCTTTTAATTTCT
Source organism: Przewalskia tangutica (assembly GCA_029844215.1). Lineage (NCBI taxonomy): Eukaryota > Viridiplantae > Streptophyta > Magnoliopsida > Solanales > Solanaceae > Przewalskia > Przewalskia tangutica. Next base: position 12,476,805 of record CM056729.1, on the reverse strand, counting down.
TTTTTGAAATTTTGAGGTACGTTTATATTTGTAAATGATTGCAATAAAGGATTCTATTTTTTATAAGAGAGAAGTTAGAAAAAGAAGCAGAAAGCTATTTTTAATGAGTCCGCAACTTAATTGACCCATAAAGTGAGATTTTCATCCAAAATGCCCCTAAAAATTACAATATTATCTTTTGCGCAGGAATTTTTGCGCAAAATGATTTAACTGTTAACGACGTGGTTAAGTCTTTTGCGCAAAAAAAAATCATGGGCAATAGGGGGTATTATTTTACCCTAGCAACCCGCATTTTTTAAATATTTACTTTTAATTCAATTACGCAATAAATTATTGTGTTTTATAATTAATTATTCATCTACCTATTTGTACTTGATTTGACATGACACTAACCCATTCGTTTTTCTATTTAATATGAATTTTAGATGAGGTAAAGACTTATCCATTTCATAAATTTAAGTCATATTTTTTTCAAGTTCTTGAAAAAAATATCCAACTCCAAAGTTCATAAAAATGACCTCTCCTCCTTCAACTGTTAAGGTTTCTTATTTTGGGATGGAGAAATTCTTCATGATAATAATAATGTTCGTTATAGTATTCCACCACAATATCATGTTAAGTTTTCAATTACCTTAGATTACGAAACATTACTCAATCTCATCCACAAAAGAATGAAAAGTATGTGTGAGTATGAATTATATGTAATATACATATATATACTATTTATTACACCGCAAAGTTTAGTTCTTTATGGGGAGTGAAATATCATTGATGATGAGTCTTTGAGGGAATATTTGAGGGCACCGAAAGAATATAGGGGGGTTAATCACCCTCAATGTTCTTAAAATGTATGTTGAAAATATACCTCACAGTTGTAGTGAAGTCTTGTCTAGGACTCGTCAGAAAGTCCCTCAAATCCAGCCTACTCGTGGTAACACTTATACGGACATGAGTTCTTATGGAGACATTTTGAGGGATCAAGTGCCGCTGGAAACTCTAAGCCACCAATTTAATCAAAATTACAGGGAAATTTAATATATATCTATTTTTAATTATTATTTTATATAGTAGCACATGTTTATTATATGTATGGTAATAGTAATAGTTTTTGTATCTTTTTAGGACTTATACATCTGAGTAATATTGGGTAATCATTTCAGTCAGATGCAATTGATTATTATCAGTATGTATACTTTTTAATAATTAATTAATATAAGTTTTTTTATATTTAGTATTTACAATACTTAAACTGTCTCTGTAGTGAAAATTAAACACAAAACTCGTCAGTGGTACCAAACATTAATTTCAGTGGAGTTGATCTTTCTTTAAAACCTGACAATATTGAACATTATCGGTAGGTTCATCACTTTGATATTAAATAATTCATATATATTTTGATGTTGGTATTTAAAATATATTACCTATTTTTCATGTAGGAATATGTCTTTACTAGATGGTGATGATTATCCAAATCATATAGAAACATCATCGAGTGATAGCGATGATATACTGAATATAGAGGTATCCGATGATGATGGTTTAAATATATCAGATAATGAGGTTGATATTAATCCTCATGGGTAGGAACAACAGTTAGTAGAAATAATGCAAAGTCGGTCACACCAGCAAGAATTGCTGACAATAAGCCCAATTCACCAGCACGAACCGATGGCAAAAACTTAATTCAGAGGCATTCTGACGTGATTTCATATATTGACAATCTTCAAGGTCGTCCTGATGCCTTTGACATTTGTCTTTACCGGAGAAGATGATCAAATTCGCAAAAAATGTGAAAAGAACTGATTGATATTTTAAATGATGAAGTTCACCTTGCAAAAGGCATGATGTTCTGTTCCAAAAAGGCAATGCAAAGGGCCGTCAAAATTTATAGAATAAAAAAATTGAGAGAGTTTAGGGTTGATGATTCAATCCGAAAGCTTTGGAGATTGGTTTGTAGACGAGAGCATCAAGGTTGTCAATGGATGCTTCGGGATATTGTTACTCATAATAGTATGTGGACTATCACAAAATTTCACTCACGTCACACTTATGATATGGAAAAAAATCGAGCGGATCATTTTAATTTAGATACAAATATGATTGCTCAAGCGTTACTTGTTGACATTGTCAAAACCCCAAGATACCCTATTTGACCTAGTTTATTATAATTTTGACATCAATTAAATTATCATTGCTAAATATTGTTTGTTTAAACTTGTCCACGTTGTCCATCAAAGATTTCATTAGAAACGTTGAGAGAGTATATTGTAAAATAATAAGCAAGAGAAAGGAATATCTCGAACGTAGACACATTTTTGAGATGATTTATGGTATCTAGGAGGACTCTTTTCAGCAATTGCCGAGGTATATGACATCTCTACAACACTTCAATCATGGTACTGTTGTAGAGTGGAAGCTCAACACCCAATATACTTTCGAAGGTGATCGACGTGTAAGTAGTTTGGACATGATAAGCGTATGTGTAACCTAAGGAGTCGTGGTGGTGCAAATACCTCTGGTGGTGGAAGAACCTCTCGTAGTGAAAGAGCATCTCGTGGTTGAAGAACCTCATGATTTTATGAATGTATTTTAATTCTTCTTGATGTATTCTAATTGTCTTGAATTATGGATCTTAAGTATATTTCTTCTTGTAATGTATGATATTTTTTTTAATGAAGCATCTTGAATTAGGCATTTTATCATCAAGAAAATTCTATTGAATAATTTCACAACATACAAAAATTAGAAAAGTAATTTATTCTTCGTCACTTTTTGGAATCACCTTGTCGTCGTCTTCATTTTCATCATCCTCCTTACTTGCATTCTCTTCTTCATCTTCTTCCCCTTCATTTATTTCTCCATCATCCTCGTTGCAGTCTAGATCTCAACTATCATCATTAGGAGCACTCCTTGATTTACACATTAATATGGCACTCCACAATTTAATGTTTGTGGTAAATATTTTGAAAGGCCTATTCATTCTTGAATTATTGAATAAATTGGATAAGAAGAGTCTCGATGAATATTTTTATTTTCTAACAGTTTCCAGTGATCATCTTCATCCGCTCCTAAAAAATTAAGATCGTCCAAAGCATGATACATATCTAGTACTTTGTGCATTTATTAATTTTCTTTCATCAAGTGTTGGATAACCAATGGTTCATCCTTGAATTTGGAGGTCTGATATGTAGCAAACAATGTTTGTGACACAAACTAAATTATGCCAGTGACATAATACCTCATAATCACACATTTTCAAATATAATTGAATCCATTGAAGCTTTTCACCCAAAATCGAGCAAGTGTTGTCAAATCAAGGAGTAGTATATAACATGAATAACAAACAACTAGCATTCACGTTAGAACGAGTTATTATGTCAATTTGAAATTAATTTTTTGATATTGGATCTATTACATATTTTACCCCAGCAAACACATTCGAAGTAATGGGTAGAATATGAGCATTAGATGAGGATGATTTTAAATACTCAAATAACTCAAACCACAGATATAATAAAAAATACAATAAAACAATGAGAGCTGAGTGAAATTGACGTGTTAGGGAGGCTGAATTCTAGAACAAAACTTAAGGGTACTCGGAGCCACACGTTCAAAAAGTCGTGCTACGTCAATATTTCGTGGTACACCACAAGAGTTCAATTGTGCTCTTAACTGTTTTCACAAAGAGAACAATCAGATGAAAATATGTTGCGTCAGGGTAGAATATGGTCCACATAATTACGTCATATTCAAATTCAAGTGAAATTCGGACTATGAGATGTCCGATGAAGATGATTCCCCATGATCCTATTAATATTTTTATAACAAAGTAGGGAGGTATGGCCATAATGATGATCTCAATGGTACTTGAGGGTTTGCAACTATATAAGTAGTCTTTCATTTGTTATTAAACTACAACATATTCAATGTCGAGTAGTAGAAATGTAGATTGATCGATATTCCTTCCAAATTATTCGAATAGCAATGGTGATGATAGCTCAAATCATAGCAACTATTTCGGTGATTCGAGTTATCTTGATAACAATGAATTCAAGATATACGATATGAAACCCCACATTCTTATAGAACGTGATGATGATTTTGTAATGTGAAATATTCAGATCAACGAGAATATTTTGCGGGTTACGTCGAGAATGGGCATATCGGCATGCCGAATCAGAACCTCTTGTTCGTGACTTGAAAAATCTCAACACTCAAATCCCAACAAGGTTTTCAATGACCATGCCTCGAACTGATCAATATTCTTGCAAGGTTGACGTACGGAGGATTAGAAAAGAAAACAACAGAATGCTAGCAAGACGTTGTAAATTTTACATGTTAAAGTTGGCTGAAGAACAAGCATCATCGACGTGTAGAGAACTAACATCTACAGAAAGAATATATATCTTAAGAAACCCAAAAAATTATTCTGAGGACGATATTGAGGACTTTTATTCTGATTATGATTAGAGATTATTTTGGTTCACTTGCTTAGTTTTTGGGTCATTTAAGTTTCGGACTCATGATTTAATTTTAAATTTTAATTTATGACGAAGTCATCAATTTAAAGAAAATTAGTATATTTTAATTTGCTTTGATTGTTATAGTCTATTATTAATTTATATAAGCTTCTTAGAGTTAATAATACATAAAAAGTTCAACAATTCACAATTTTAAAGAACCACAAATAAATTAGTACATAAAAGGTGTCGATTACATAATACATTAAAAAACATAGAAAATACAAAATACATGAAAATCTGCAACTAGTAAAAATAAAATACATAAAAATAACAAACTAAACCGAAAATACATAAAAATAATAAACTTAATAAACAAAATACATAGAAATAATAAACAACAACAAGATAGCATAAATAATCTTCCAAAATTTCAGTTTTTCTTTCAAAGCATTTTTCTCATGTTGAGTGTCTCTAAGGTTAGCCTTGAACAAACTTTATTTTTCTTCGAATTCTTTTAGCAAGATCACCAAAAGGTCAATTTTTTTCTTGAGCTTCCCTAAGTTTAAACTGCAAGTCAAACTTCACGGTATCTCTAGTGATATGTGAAGTCGCGATATCTCTATCAACATGAGGCTTTTTAAACTTCGTTGTTACCATTTTATCCACGAGAATATCATCTTCCCATCGAAAATGTTTGCAACCATTCATATCCTATAAACATTAAAGAAAATCAGTTTTTGAAAGTGAAATATGTAGATAATGTGAAAAAACTCTTGTAACACCCCATTTTAACGGGAGTCGAAACGGGAGTACCACGTATGGTTGATTCCTAGATGTATTTAAAGGAGTCGCCACCTAATTAATTAAGTGAATTAGGACACTTGATTTATTGCAATAAAATACTGCAATTAATCTCCATTTAATGGTCTGCGAAATTAATGATATTCTGGATCAGAGTTCTTTATTATCCTAAAGGGAAGAGGTTAGGCATCCTTTAAGATCCGCTAACTTGCGGTTATCCGTTCAAACCTAGGTTAATTATATATTGACTTTTATTCTACCTATTCTAAGCATTTTTATATAATTTACAATTAAAATAAAATGCAATACAAAATAGTAAAAACTAAAATTTAAATGCGACATAAGATAAAACTCCGGGACATATTTAGCTCTTTTTAGGCCTTCTGCACAAAATGATCTCCGGGTACCTGCATAAACACTTAGTAAAAGTATTAGTGATAAAAATAAACAATTTTAAAGTGATAGCAATAATTAATAAACAAAGCCAAAAAATAAATCTGTCTTTTGTACAGGGAATGCCTTGGAAATCAGACGGAAATTCCTTCATCGGCCAACAAGTGTAGTATCACATTCAAATCAGTGGTATTTTTGCCGAGTGTAGCATCTGCTCATTTTGAAATAACGTCAAACAACATTTCCCAAAAATGGGGGAATTGACAGTTGTTGTTTCTCAAGAGATGAGAGCTTCTTAGATATAGCAAAATTTGCCTTAAAGATCAGTAATGAATTCACTCACTCAAAGCGCAGCAACTTATCAGCCCAAAATGACATCCTAAAGATGTAGCAGTTCAACGATATATTCCTTTCATTCAAATGTAACAAGTTATGCCCAATAGTAAAATAGTAGCAAACAGAGATGCAGCAGCAACTCAACAAGCAAAATGAAATGGCCCAAAATCCAGCAATATATCCTGATAAGAAACCACCACCCATACTAGAACTATTTTTTTTTTTTTTAAAATCAAAACTGAAAAACCCAACTCCATAATCGAAAATCAGCCCCTTAAAATCCCTTTGTTTTTTTTCCTAAAAAAAGAAATATTCTCGAAACTCCCAAAGATACTAATCTAAAGAAACATATATCTTCCACAATTCATGCAAATCTAACATATCAACTACTAAATCAACCCAATCTAACGAACATCAATCCTAAAACACTATAAAATTGAATGTTGAACCAACTGAGTTAGATACACAGAAAAAATTGAACACCAACTTAGCCCAAATGATTCGCGAGACAGTACACACAGCAGCGATAATATCGCCGGAAAACCAGGGACGTCACCGGAGTTTAAAACTCCGACAGGGTACTAAAAATGAAAAATTAGTCTGATAGCCGACAACCAATGGTAGAAATAAAACAGAGCCAAAATCAGTCCATAACCAAACATACCAAAAAAATGTAAAGGGAAAAGGGGTCGACGTCGCCTCGTCGGCGAAATGCCGGAGCAATGCCGCCAGGTGGTTTAAAGCAATGGTTGGAGGTTGGAGAGGGGGTTAGGGAATGAGAGAGAGGGAAAGAGAAGGCTGGTCTGATGAAGTAGGGTTTGAGGGATGGTAGACGGATGAGGGATGTGAGAGAGAGACGGCTAGGGTAGTGAAGTAGGGTTAAGGGGAGAGAGGGTGAGCGGCGGAGTAGGCTTTTAGGATGAAAAGGGAGTGAGGGGGGGTAGTGTGCGGCTTTGGGTATTGGGTATTGGGTATTGGGTATTGGTTATTGGGTATTGGGTTTGGGTATTGGATGAAATTGTATTGGGCTTCATTTTTTGTTTCGATTTCTGGCGGATTGGGTGATTCGATTATGCCACTGGATGGTTGGTTTGACAAAAAATGCAAAATGGATTAATTATTTAAAAGGAAAATTATTTAAAGATACAAATTATTAAAATGTCAATGCCTGATGCAATAATAATAAAATACAATAATTAGCAAATATTTAATGCTTGATTAAAAGTAAAGACGGGGTGTCAGTTAATTATTCAAAGAGATGCTAAAAAATGTTTAATACCTAATTAAAGGTAAAAAACAAAACATGATGTCAATTTACAAGAATAAACAACATAGAATGTTATGTAAAAAATATACAAAATGTCAAAAATGATGATAAAATGCGGTGTCCTAAAATGCTTTAAAATTGCAAGAAATGCCTAAAAGATGGGTCAAAATTGGGTGTCAGCGATTGTCCTCTTTGACCGGAGACGATGAAAGAGTTTTCGGACAAAGACGTTGACTTGTGGCCAATTTTATCCCATCGTCAGAATTAAAACAAGGATTAAGCAAAGAATGGGCAAAAGCCGACACTGGGTCGCTGTGATGCCAAGCTAAAAGATAAAGCTGTTTAAAATTTGTCCCAGTGTCGAATTATGAGACACTGGGTTCTTAATGCTAGAAAATAAAGCAGACGCATGAAACTCAAAATTTGTCCCGATGTCGAAGTATGATTGACCCGGTTGCGAGTAATTAGTCTTTGGAAAGACATGGTGTTTGTAGGTGTTGATGAAGTGATGTGATGATACGCCGTCTTGTATAGGCGAGATGCAGATGACGCCTTGTGTGGGCGTTGTCGTCTTGTATGGACGAGATGCAAATGACGCCTTGTATGGGCGTTGTCGTCTTGTATGGACGAGATGCAGATAACGCCTTGTATGGGCGTTGTCGTCTTGTATGGACGAAATGCAGATGACGCCTTGTATGGCGCTGTCTTGTATGGGCGAAATGCGAGATGGCGCCTTGTATGGGCGTTGTAAATGCTTGTATGGACGAAATGCGAGATGGCGCCTTGTATGGCGTTGTAAATGCTTGTATGGACGAGATGCAGATGACGCCTTGTATGGGCGTTGTCGTCTTGTATGGACGAAATGCAGATGACACCTTGTATGGGCGTTGTCGTCTTGTATGGACGAAATGCAGATGACGCCTTGTATGGGCGTTGTCGTCTTGTATGGACGAAATGCAGATGACGCCTTGTATGGGCGCTGTCGTCTTGTATGGACGAAATGCAGATGACGCCTTGTATGGGCGCTGTCGTCTTGTATGGACGAGATGCAAATGTCCGTCGTTGTATAGACGAAACATGAATGAAGCCGTTGCATAGACTTGCAATGAAATGATGTCATTTTATGGACGTACATGCTTTGTGACTCGCCCGGGTTGAGATAACGTTGTCGCGCCCTTTTTCGGCCGCGACATTTATTTAAATAAACTCCTGCTCAAATAAAAGGTTAGAAAATAAAATAAAAATGCTAAATAGTTAAAAAGGTTTAAGAGGTTTTAAAAATGTTGGAAGATGCTTAAAGGTGCTAAAAGATTATAAAAAGATGCTAAAGTTTAAAAGGGTACTAAAATGCTAAAAGTTAAAAAGGATGCTAGAGGTGCAAAATGCTAAAGGGTTGCTAGAATGCTAAGGGTTCGCGGAGTCGCCACCTAATTAGTTTGGGTGAATTAGGACACCTAAATGTTTAACTAGTTTAAAGTAAAACATTAACTCCATTTTAATGGTCTGCTAAACTTAGTGAGATTCTGGGTAAGGGTTCTTTATTAATCTAGAGGGAAGGGGTTAGGCACCCTCTAAGATCCGCTAACTTGCGGTTGTCCTGCCAAACCTAGGGTAATTATTATGCTATTGGAAATGCATGTTTGAAAGATATTTTAATAGAAAATATTTTTTGGCAAAAGATTAATAAGATTAGTGTTATAAAATGCGTGTAAAGTTTAAAGCATGCCTTAAATAATATATAATGCAAAATAGATCATTTGATTAAATGTACACATTTGCCTGCCTTGATTAGTATAACACATGCTTAAGGGGGTTTTCTTAATATATAAAAAATAAGATTTCTATATGGGTGCTATAGCAAATGGGTTAGAAATCTTGAAAATAATATCATAGCTACATATGATTAATTATGCGAGTTAAGATTATTGAGTGGTTTATTATAAACGCTAAACAATGTATGGCGTGCCTAAAGTAATTAACTTAAGGGAAGCAAAATTAAATTAATTTCTATTTATTGACTCAAGGTTTGACTATTCTAAGTATTCTATTAATTACAAAATTAAATAATTAGGCAACAAATTTCAAACAAATAATATAGAGGGTGGATATGATCGCGGCTTCCAAGATGCGTGGCGACATCGTCTTATCCTATTTTGTCTTAGGAATTTCTGAAGCGGGAATGCAAATGCGGGTGCGGGTTGCCATTTGAAATGACTTGCAATGAGTCTCGCCGTGAGACTCTTTATTTTGCTCCGGTGCGTGCCATGTAAAAACAAGAAAGATAAGGATTAGTATATGTCTAGATTTATTGAAACATAAAGTCTAAAGCACATAATTCAACTTAGACATAATCAGCAAATAAAGTTGTACCAAATCAGTAAATAAGATGACGCAGCTACATGAAACTGTAATAATCAGCAAATAAGATGATGCGATGAAGAAGGGCCTAGCCCAAATATGCGGATAGATAATATAGGGCAAGCCAGAGACTTATGGGCCCTTGACAAGATAAAAACCAAATGTGATTTCTAGTTTACACAGGTGATCTAAAATTAAAAGGAGTTTGGCATGATCCATGCTAAGAGCAACCACTAATTTTCAAAAGGCCATCAGGCACATGGGCCCTGCCCAGTCTTAAGAAATGGAAAGCAAACAAGAAGAGGCAACATGAAACATTGGGCGTACGCAAACAATATACTAGACTTATATACATGGAATATAAGTGGCATCGACCATATACCATGATATACTACGTTGATCGATTAGTTAGATGTATTTTCTTAGGCAGAAGATATAACTGAAAACCCTACAATTACCGGCATTATTTTCCAGATTTCCAAAGAGACTACACTCTGTTATACGATTATACAAAGAACACGAGCAGAGAAACAAGAGAAAAGCCAAACAGGAAATGAACTGGGCGGCGTTGATTGCGAGAAAAGAAATAACAAGGCCCTCCACGATGCCTCAGAGTCCAGTTTCATTTATAGATAGCTAGACATACAGAGGTTATCATAGCATGAGAGTCATGAGCATGCCTATAGGGACTGTTTTCATGCGCAATCCTTACACTGAAGACAACTGCATTTCATTTGTTTAAACTTGAATAACCTTGAGAGCATAGGAAAAGCCGTAAAATAACGAAGTAATAACCACTGGGTCATATATCATTCCATGCTCAAGCTGACAGTGAATTAAGCATGTATCGGCAAAGCATACAACTTTCAGTTTCTAAGTTAATTCAGATGACTATTTAAACATAGATGTTAATGTGTCCAACTAACAGGTTCTTGAAACAACCTATTGGGCATATGTACACTTTATAGTTAACCAAGACATGCTAGCCTTCACATAGACAGAACTAATGCAGATTATATGGAAGATCTGTGGTATAAATTGGACTAGTAGTGTACTGGTAGGAAAGCTGATAGTACTCAGATTTTCAACTATAAAGGAGAGATCCATGTACCACAATATATATAATCATATAAGGATTAACTTAGATATGCAAAACCATCTAAACCAGAATTTCAATAAGCCTAATTTCCTTCCTGGTTATATTACCTGACAGTTGACATTATAGTGCAAACAGACAAACGCAACACCCATGACTCAAACCTTTTTTTAGAATTTTGCTTATCCCACAACATTCCAGTAAACCATATGAACAGACACAGTTTTTTAATTTATCAATCTCGCAGTCCCCCAAACATCATTTTCAACATCTAACACATATTTAATACAAACTTCACACAGCAATACAGAAATGAACCGAAATCGAGAGGGAGTTGATTTTACCTTCTCCGGACAGCGAACCGAGGCAGCGTATCAAGTCGTCGATTCACTCGGGGTTATGGCTTTGCGATGCGAGCAAAAAGGCTAGGTTTATTTGCTGATTTCTTGGCTAGAATGAAAAGAAAGGGTTTCGTACTTCCTATTCGTGCGATGCTAATGGTGCAGGTCTTTGAACCCCCAATTCCGATGCTCATCGATTGTTGCTATTGGACTTCTCTTCTGATTTTCCACTGTTTCGATGCTATCTCCGCCCCCCTTTATTGGTCTATTGCATGTGCTTATATAGCCTAACCCTAGGTTCTAATATTGGTAAGCAATAAAGGCTGATTTGTGCTTGATTTGGTGCTGATATTTCGTAAGATATTTGTCTGATTTGGTTTGATTGACGGGTTTATATGGTAGGAAGGGCTGGCTAAGTGCGTGGGTAAGGAAAGGAAAGGAAAGTCGCGGATTCTCAGCGAGAATCAGCGACAGCGTGAGGTGAAGGCGGCGATTGAAGAAGGTTTTAGGGTTTTGCAGGGCTGCCTTTTGTTGAGGATGATGGAAAGGGCTGCTGATAAGGGGGAGTCAAATGGGCTGTCGAAGGGAAGGGAAATAAGGGACTTGGGCGTTGGGCCTTCGGGTAATTGGGTTGGGTAGTGGGCTAGGGCAATGTGGGCTGGGGGTATTATTTAGGTATTGGGTATTAAGTATTAGGTTAGTTAATTAAGAGTTAATTAATTAATTAGCTAGTTAATTCTAGGTAAGTGTATTATTAATTAATTAACAAATGTGATTAAATTAATTAGGTGCTTTATTATAATTATCTAGGTGCTACATTAGTCTAATTATTTAGGTGCTAAATTAGTCTAATTATTTAGGTGCTAAATGCGGGCGCGTTATTTAACTAATGCTTAATACTTTAGAATGCGACGCTATTATTTAAAATCTTATTGTTATGCATTATTGCGAAGTTAAATTAAAATTGAATTGAGTTTAGATTAAATTATTTAAATGCTAACTGCAAGTATGATATTTAGGAATTGTTTAAAGCTTTATAAATGCGGTGCTATTAAATGCATATATCAGATTAAAATTGATTTTAAATTACAAATGATTACTAATAAATGCGGCTATGCTACCTGACACGACGTTATCGCTAAATTATTTATTTTATGCATTTATTAATTATTTAAGAATTACGACAAAGCTTAAAGTTAATAAATGCGGGCGCGGGACTCTAAATGCTTAAGACTTTACGTAAGACGCGATGCCATTATTAAATTATTTATTTATGCCTGTTTTATTGTTGTATTTTATTATAAAAATCATAAAAAATTATTTTACAAAATTAGTGTAATTTTATAGTTAATGGCTGGACGGGAGGGTCAAAATTGGGTGTCAACAGATGTCCCTCTTTGTATGGAGATGATGGAAGAATCTTGGACAAAGCGTTGACTCATGTGATTTTGTCTCGATCTTGAATTGCAAAAATCTTTGGCGGGTAGACAAAGTGTATGAAAAATCAAAAAGCGTCCCGATGTCGAGTTATGGCGACACCGGGTTACCATGGTCAAAACACCAAGGCGGGCTTATGCGTACTCAAAATCTGTCCCAGTGTCGAGTTATGACGACACTGGGCTACCATGGTCAAAACACCAAGGCGGGCTAACGCGGACTTAAAGCTGTCCCAGTGTCGAGTTATGATGACACTGGGTTATGGTGCAAAAAGTAAAAGAAAATAACTGGCTTGAACCTGGGGTGTACTGCTGTGACTTGTGGTCTTTGGGTTCTACGGTGATGTGGGCGAGTGGGCCAAGCGCTGAGGCGCTACGCGTCGTTGGGAAGGTTGGCCCCAGATTGCCGGTTATTGTAGAGAAAATCCACGTTGTGATCCTGATGCTGCATGCTAAGACTGAACAAGCGGTTAGTGCATAGCGCTAAGGCAAAATAATTTTAAAAAACAATGTAGCGTGAATAGAAAAGGTTATCTGCAAAACGCGATGCTGTTGTGTTGATGCGATGTTGCGAATCTTTGTGATTTTCGTCCTTGCGCGGGCGTGTTGCGATTGTGAGCGGGTATGTTGTCCTGCTGCAATTGTCCTGTATACTAAAGCTCGAAAGAGTTAGTGCATGCGCTAAGACGAATAATAAAGCGTCGTAAGAAATGCAATTTCGGAGTATAGAAATCGTCCTGCGTGATATCTTGATGATGGCGTCGTTTCGGACTTGTTGTCTTTGATAGCGTCATTGCTTGGACATATTCTTTGTTGGCGTCGTTGCGTAGACTTCTTTGTCTTGATAACGTCGTTACTGGGCGTATTCTTTCTTGGCGTCGTTGCGTGGACTTCTTTGCTACCGATAACGTCGTGGTGCGGGCGTATTCTTCTTTGGCGTCGTTGCATGGACTTCTTGATTACGTCGTTATGCGGGCGTGGCGTCGTTTTGACTTGTCGTCGTTTCGGGCGTGGCGTCGTTTTGGGCCGAGTCGTTCCGGACTGAGTCGTTTCGGACTCGACGTCGTTTTGGACGTGGTGTCGTTTTCGGACTTAGAGTCGCTTTCGGACGTGGCGTCGTTTTCGGACTTAGCGTCGTTTTCGGACGTGGCGTCGTTTTCGGATGCGGAGTCGTTTTCGGACTCGGAGTCGTTTTCGGACTCGATTTCGTTTTATGAAGTGGCGTCCTTTTGGGCGTGAGTCGTTCCGGACTGAGTCGTTTTCGGACTCGACGTCGTTTTTGGACGTGGTGTCGTTTTCGGACTGGGAGTCGTTTTCGGACTCGACGTCGTTTTCGGACGTGGTGTCGTTTTTGGACTTGGCGTCGTTTTCGGACGTGTTGTTGATGCTCCTGTATAATAAATGCTCCTGCAAGCTGAGCTTGAGAAAAATTAGTGTATAACTGGTAAAACAAAATGATAAATATATGAGAAATGCAATTATGTGAATAAGGATGTCTTCCCTGTATGATATGTGGGGTGTTGTGAATGCTGAGATGTTGTCCTTGGCGGACATGCTAAATCGCCAGCGGCGAATTGTCATGATGCCTTTGTTGTGATGCGTTCGTGAACCGTATGGATTGTCATGATGTCTTTGTTGTGCGTTTGTGCCTTTGCATGAGTTCAATTTGACTCTAGGCGAGGCGATGCGCTATAATTTATTGCGGACTTTTGAATTATTTGTTGATTATCGGTGCCTCTATCTCTCGGCGTATGGAATCATATTTGTCGGTGTCCTTTCGTGGCGAAGTCCTTACAGATTGTCCCGATTTTGGTAATGGCCGAGTCGGATATATGTCGTCGCCTGGACATAATGCTGATAACGTCGTTGCCTGGACGTGTTGTTGCTGCTCCTATAGGATAAATGCTCCTGCAAGCTTGAGAAAACATTAGTGTATACCTGTTTAAATGAAATGATAAACACATACGAGAAGTGCAATTTTATGGGTAGAGATGTTGTCCCTGCTACGCCAGATAAATACTGAGATGTCGTCCTTGCATGAACATGCTAAATGCTGCAACTGACGAATTGCCATGATGCCTTTGTTGGGTGTGATGCATTGGTTGCCAATTTGACTTTATGCCCTAGTTGATGCGCTAGGTTTTGTTGCGGAACTTTGAACTTTATTCTTGATTGTTGATGCTCGCTTCTGCTGCTGCTGCTTTCGCTGCGGACTTTGGATTGTTGTCACCCTCTGCCTTTGTTGCTTTTCATACGCTATCTGAAGAAACCTTTCAAGTATTTTCTATTTCGGCTATTGCACTTTCTGCTCCTGTTAATATGAAGAACCTGCGCTCAAAGAAAATTTGTGAGTTTTGAGGGGGGGGGTCGATTTGTATCTGACTTCGCCGCCTTGTCCCTTGATATCCGCATGTCTGGCCTGTTTGGACTTGCAATCCCTGTCTGGTTTCCTACCTTGTCCCAGTTTTGAATATGCAAAGGCGTTTGACCTAAAGTGGGTCTCAATAAAGTTGCTTGCGTTTATTGATGTTTCGGCCTTAATTTCGGCTGTAGGAGGCGCTCGATCGGATCTATGTTGCTTTTCTTTTACGAGACCCTGCTTTGCTTATAGGAACGAGCGAGTTCGCCTCGTTCGCTCAAATGCCCTCGAATCGGTCATGTATTTGGGCGTGCCTTTGATCTTGCGAAATATTGTTGCTCTGTCATTGCTTAGTCAAATACAAATCGACCTTTTGGGAGATGATAAATCTTTCTAAAATGCAACAAGCGGTGTTAGCATAAAACACATAATTTGCGATTATGTAGCAGATATATTGCACATAGCACATTCAAATGTTTCCTAACATGCAGGGGGACCTCTTTATGCCCGAGGTAAGCCTAAACGTCACTTATGCGAGATTATGACGGATTTGTCCAAGTCGTCCAACTATAATGCCTTTGTTGGAAATGGCGACCAAATGACGGTGCACTTTTTCCAATTTCAGCATGTCATGATTGGGCTTGGATTTGTCTGTCATTGTCACGCTACACATAATATGCTGGTTGGTCGTTGGGTTGCGAAACCCGTCGACAAGTTTGGTGTTTTCCTAATTGTGGTGTCGATGCCAAGGACCGACCCATCTAAGGTAAATGCATGCATGCCCTAAAATAAGGGTGGTATAGCTCTATCTTAAGTTTCTAAGATTTGGCTTTTTCTGGACACAAGGTTCCCGAGCGGACAACTCGAGTGAGAAGGCTACGCGACCACCGGTTGGACCGGATTCTCCGCGCAGAATACCAACTCTCTTAAATGTGGGTGTTTGAAAGAAATTTGCAGGTGCGCGAAGCACACCCGCGTGTGAGTGTGTGATTGTGTGAATTTTCCAGAGTGGAAGAAATATGAGCGGAATGCCAGTTTAAGGAAAGCAGTAAAGCAGGTAGCAATTTAAAATAAACAAAACAAAATACAGCACACAAAAATTAAATGCAAAAGTAATTGCCAAATAATAACCCTAGGTCTGTTGTGGTTAAGAACCTAAAATCCCAGTAGTCGCTTATTGTCGCGCTTTTTCTACGCGGCATTTATTTAAATAAACTCCTGCTCAAATAAAAGGTTAGAAAATAAAATAAAAATGCTAAATAGTTAAAAAGGTTTAAGAGGTTTTAAAAATGTTGGAAGATGCTTAAAGGTGCTAAAAGATTATAAAAAGATGCTAAAGTTTAAAAGGGTGCTAAAATGCTAAAAGTTAAAAAGGATGCTAGAGGTGCAAAATGCTAAAGGGTTGCTAGAATGCTAAGGGTTCGCGGAGTCGCCACCTAATTAGTTTGGGTGAATTAGGACACCTAAATGTTTAACTAGTTTAAAGTAAAACATTAACTCCATTTTAATGGTCTGCTAAACTTAGTGAGATTCTGGGTAAGAGTTCTTTATTAATCTAGAGGGAAGGGGTTAGGCACCCTCTAAGATCCGCTAACTTGCGGTTGTCCTGCCAAACCTAGGGTAATTATTATGCTATTGGAAATGCATGTTTGAAAGATATTTTAATAGAAAATATTTTTTGGCAAAAGATTAATAAGATTAGTGTTATAAAATGCGTGTAAAGTTTAAAGCATGCCTTAAATAATATATAATGCAAAATAGATCATTTGATTAAATGTACACATTTGTGCCTTGATTAGTATAACACATGCTAAGGGGTTTTCTTAATATATAAAAAATAAGATTTCTATATGGGTGCTATAGCAAATGGGTTAGAAATCTTGAAAATAATATCATAGCTACATATGATTAATTATGCGAGTTAAGATTATTGAGTGGTTTATTATAAACGCTAAACAATGTATGGCGTGCCTAAAGTAATTAACTTAAGGGAAGCAAAATTAAATTAATTTCTATTTATTGACTCAAGGTTTGACTATTCTAAGTATTCTATTAATTACAAAATTAAATAATTAGGCAACAAATTTCAAACAAATAATATAGAGGGTGGATATGATCGCGGCCTAAGATGCGTGACATCGTCTTATCCTATTTTGTCTTAGGAATTTCTGAAGCGGGAATGCAAATGCGGGTGCGGGTTGCCATTTGAA
Source organism: Przewalskia tangutica (assembly GCA_029844215.1). Taxonomy (NCBI): domain Eukaryota; kingdom Viridiplantae; phylum Streptophyta; class Magnoliopsida; order Solanales; family Solanaceae; genus Przewalskia; species Przewalskia tangutica. The sequence continues at coordinate 12,459,745 of CM056729.1, read as the reverse complement.
ATGACTTGCAATGAGTCTCGCCGTGAGACTCTTTATTTTGCTCCGGTGCGTGCCATGTAAAAACAAGAAAGATAAGGATTAGTATATGTCTAGATTTATTGAAACATAAAGTCTAAAGCACATAATTCAACTTAGACATAATCAGCAAATAAAGTTGTACCAAATCAGTAAATAAGATGACGCAGCTACATGAAACTGTAATAATCAGCAAATAAGATGATGCAGTAAACTGAAGGGGGCCTAGCCCAAATATGCCGGATAGATAATATAGGGCAAGACCGAGACTTATGGGCCCTTAGACAAGATAAAAAACCAAATGTGATTTCTAGTTTACACCTGGACTGATCTAAAATTAAAAGGAGTTTGGCATGATCCATGCTAAGAGCAACCACTAATTTTCGAAAGGCCATCAGGCACATGGGCCCTGCCCAGTCTTAAGAAATGGAAAGCAAACAAGAAGAGGCAACATGAAACATTGGGCATGCACAAACAATATACTAGACTTATATACATGGAATATAAGTGGCATACGACCCATATACCATGATATACTACGTTGATCGATTAGTTAGATGTATTTTCTTAGGCAGAAGATATAACTGAAAACCCTACAATTACCGGCATTATTTTCCAGATTTCCAAAGAGACTACACTCTGTTATACAGTTATACAGCAACACAGACAGAGGAAACAAGAGAAAAGCCAAACAGGAAATGAACTGGGCCAGCATTCAGTTGCAGAAAAGAAATAACAAGGCCCTCCACGATGCCTCAGAGTCCAGTTTCATTTATAGATAGCTAGACATACAGAGGTTATCATAGCATGAGAGTCATGAGCATGCCTATAGGGACTGTTTTCATGCGCAATCCTTACACTGAAGACAACTGCATTTCATTTGTTTAAACTTGAATAACCTTGAGAGCATAGGAAAAGCCGTAAAATAACGAAGTAATAACCACTGGGTCATATATCATTCCATGCTCAAGCTGACAGTGAATTAAGCATGTATCGGCAAAGCATACAACTTTCAGTTTCTAAGTTAATTCAGATGACTATTTAAACATAGATGTTAATGTGTCCAACTAACAGGTTCTTGAAACAACCTATTAGGCATATGTACACTTTATAGTTAACCAAGACATGCTAGCCTTCACATAGACAGAACTAATGCAGATTATATGGAAGATCTGTGGTATAAATTGGACTAGTAGTGTACTGGTAGGAAAGCTGATAGTACTCAGATTTTCAACTATAAAGGAGAGATCCATGTACCACAATATATATAATCATATAAGGATTAACTTAGATATGCAAAACCATCTAAACGAATTTCAATAAGCCTAATTTCCTTCCTGGTTATATTACCTGACAGTTGACATTATGGTGCAAACAGACAAACGCAACACCCATGACTCAAACCTTTTTTAGAATTTTGCTTATCCCACAACATTCCAAAGAAACCATATGAGCAGTACGCTTTTTAATTTATCAATCTCGCGATCCCAAACATCATTTTCAACATCTAACACATATTTAATACAAACTTCACACAAAGAATACGAGAATGAACCGAAATCGAGAGGAGTTGATTTTACCTTCTCGGACAAATAACCGAGGCAGCGTATCAAGTCGCCGATTCACTCGGGGTTATGGCTTTGCGATGCGAGCAAAAAGGCTAGGTTTATTTGCTGATTTCTTGGCTAGAATGAAAAGAAAGGGTTTCGTACTTCCTATTCGTGCGATGCTAATGGTCTGGGTGCTGAACCCCCTAATTCCCGATGCTCTGTCGATTGTTGCTATTGGACTTCTCTTCTGATTTTCCACTGTTTCGATGCTATCTCCGCCCCCCTTTATTGGTCTATTGCATGTGCTTATATAGCCTAACCCTAGGTTCTAATATTGGTAAGCAATAAAGGCTGATTTGTGCTTGATTTGGTGCTGATATTTCGTAAGATATTTGTCTGATTTGGTTTGATTCGAACGGGTTTATATGGTAGGAAGGGCTGGCTAGGGTGCGTGGGTAAGGAAAGGGAAAGGAAAGTCACGGATTCTCAGCGAGAATCACGACGGCAGCGTGAGTGAAGCGGCGATTGAAGAAGGTTTTAGGGTTTTGCAGGTCGCTTTGTTGAGGATGATGGAAGAAATGGCGATAAGAGTCAAATGGGCTGTCGAAGGGAAGGGAAATAAGGGACTTGGGCGTTGGGCCTTCGGGTAATTGGGTTGGGTAGTGGGCTAGGGCAATGTGGGATGGGGGTATTATTTAGGTATTGGGTATTAAGTATTAGGTTAGTTAATTAAGAGTTAATTAATTAATTAGCTAGTTAATTCTAGGTAAGTGTATTATTAATTAATTAACAAATGTGATTAAATTAATTAGGTGCTTTATTATAATTATCTAGGTGCTACATTAGTCTAATTATTTAGGTGCTAAATTAGTCTAATTATTTAGGTGCTAAATGCGGGCGCGTTATTTAACTAATGCTTAATACTTTAGAATGCGACGCTATTATTTAAAATCTTATTGTTATGCATTATTGCGAAGTTAAATTAAAATTGAATTGAGTTTAGATTAAATTATTTAAATGCTAACTGCAAGTATGATATTTAGGAATTGTTTAAAGCTTTATAAATGCGGTGCTATTAAATGCATATATCAGATTAAAATTGATTTTAAATTACAAATGATTACTAATAAATGCGGCTATGCTACCTGACACGACGTTATCGCTAAATTATTTATTTTATGCATTTATTAATTATTTAAGAATTACGACAAAGCTTAAAGTTAATAAATGCGGGCGCGGGACTCTAAATGCTTAAAACTCTACGTAAGACGCGATGCCATTATTAAATTATTTATTTATGCATGTATTTATGTTTTATTCGCTGCATTTTATTATAAAAATCATAAAAAATTATTTTACAAAATTAGTGTAATTTTATAGTTAATGGCTGGACGGGAGGGTCAAAATTGGGTGTCAACAAACGTCATTGCATAGACGTTGTGCGTTTTTAACCCACATGGGCTTTGTTGTGCTCCCGCCTTTGCTGATATGAAGATCACGAAAACTGCGAGTCTTGACGATCTGTTAAGCTTCTTTAACGCCGCAATCTTGATTGCTTTTGGAATCCTTATTATGATCTCTTCATGGTGCACTTCCCAAAAATTGTCCCAGTTTTCGTTATGCGGGGCGCATGGGCAAGACTTAACTCTGGCGGAAATTGCTCATATCTCTTTTCAGAATAATCAAACGCATTTGTCGCACGCGAGCCAATGAGAAGATTTCTAATGGTGTGACCGAAGCCGATTTAGGCCGCCTACGTATCCCGCTGACGGAATCAGGTCAAAACGTAGTTCGTGATGCAAAGAATAAAGTTTTTTTTTATTTTTTTTTATTTTTTTAACAATGTGGACCGAAGCCAATGTGGCCGCCTACGTATCCCGCTGAGGGAATCAGGTCAAGACGTATTTCGTGACGCAAAAATGACTGTACAATTTTAAAAAATGAGACCGAAGCCAATGTGGCCGCCTACGTATCCCGCTGAGGGAATCAGGTCAAGACGTAGTTCATGGGCAAAAAATGATTATTTTATATGCCTCTTTTTTTTTCTTTTTTTTTTTTGAAAAATGGAAAGTCATCATCACGTTCTGACTTCAGTTGATACCAACAATTAGTATTGTGCTTAGGAATTCCGTTATTCACTTCCAGTCTAACCAAACCGACTTAGGTAATTCCTATAGTTTCAAATGGTGCCTCAGACACATAAGTATCGACACACTTGCTTGCAGCCAAGGTTTCGAACTACACGTAATCTCACGTTTCAAATGCCCTCACTGAAAGAAAGTCCCATTTCTCACACATATTTCAGTATTTTGAATTTTTGGGACGTTTAGAGAAGTACGCTCGCACTCAAAAGGATGTTCAATGCATGCAATTGTGATACCATAGGCTTGACCGTCATGTAAGTATCCACTAATGTGAGAACCCTCAGTATAAGATCGGGCTTGTCATGGGCTTGTAATGTAGGCTTGGGGGAAAGGGATGGATATCATTTGGGTAAAAAGTGACTAATCCCTCCTCGAGCGTTAGACTATGTTCGTGCTTGATATTTGTGTGCTTCAATGCTGACCTGCTTTCTTTTTCCTTTTTTTTTTATTTTTATTTTTTTTACTGACTTCTTTCGAATCTTTCGTTTGGAGCCCGCTTTTCCAAAGTTATTCTCTCATTTCATTCATTTTTGTTTATAATGCCGGGGCTTTTGATTTCTTCTTTTGTGAAGTCGTCATTTGTGTTTTCTTTTCCCTTTTGGGGCTTTGATAACTTTTGTCTTCGCAAACTTCGACGCAGAATTTCGTCACCACTTGCACATTTCCAAAGCGCTCAAGGAGGTCGGGCCAAGAGAGGTTTAGTGCGTACGCACTCCAAAAGGGTATAGGTGTAATATGCGGTTGTCGAAAGAATAGGTTTTAGGCTCAAAGGGGTGTACTATGGATAATGTTATTTGGTAGGCTGAAAAAGGCTCAAACGGGTCAAAGAAAGCCTACGATCATTTCCCACACCGAGTGTTACTCAGGATTTCGCCTCAACAAACATTCGGGCCAAGTTCTAGATCACAATGCAATGCAATTGAGCTGATTCTAAAAACTCACCACACAATGCACATGAAACAATGAGGTTTGTCTCGTTCTTATCTTAGAAGCATGCAAGACAATGTCATTTACGGGTGAATAAGAGGTACCAAAAGAATCTATGGTTTACCACGAAGTCAACCCATACTGATTATTACTCGGTCCTTCCATGCACACTCCTAACTGTGTTGGTATCAACCAAGTCAAACAATGATACTTAAAAGAGCTTTGTTTTTGTTTTGTTTTGTTTTTTTTTTGTTTTTTTTTTTTTTGTTTTTTTTGTTTTTTGAATAAATGGTACCGAACCCGAGTAGGGCTGCCTACGTATCTCATCTTTGACGAGAATCAGGTGTGCGTAGTTCGTTCAGATATGTTATAGAACGTATGATTTAAAAGAATTTATTCATGAAAGAAATGCAAAAGTAAAAGTTGTGCAAAACAAATGATTGTTCACTATAAGACTAATGCAAAGTAAGAGGAATGTAATGAAAAAATGAATGACTGTGATAGAATGAATGAAATGCATGAATGAATGTGATAGAGTGATTGAAATGCAATAATGAATGTCCGTGATTGGATAAATGCAATGAATGGATGAACATATGTCTTCTTTTTTTTTATTTTTATGTGGTGGTGTCGAACCCTAGATGGGTTGCCTACGTATCACACCGTATGGTGAGAATCAGACACGCGTAGTTCGGAATAATTATGTTGTAAAATGCGTGATAAAGAATTATGTAATTAATACTAGACATATCAATTAGACTTGCAAATATGTATAAAAATGCAAAATATAAGACCCAGAGCAATGCTTTGTTGAATAACTTGAATATGGTATAAGATGACTTCTTTCCGTCAACATAACTAAACGCATTATTGGGATGATTTTTTTTCTTTTCTTTTTCTTCCCTTTGTTTTATTTTCTTCCGACCGTCCTCGACTATTTGCGAGGATGGTTTTCCTGCAAAAGATATGACAAATGGGTGAGAGTAGGCAAGCCACAAAAATAGTAAAATATAAGGGCATGACAATATAATCAAAGACTCCCCTGCTTGGTTCGACCGGACTGGTGGTTGATGCTTCACAAAGTCCAAATCGTGTTGTTCAAGAGCGATTTACGCAGTAGAAGTCCTGATTGGAATGTGACAACAAAAGTGCAAAAATGCAAATTCTTGTGGCCGGAATTATAAGCATGATATGTATATGGGTTAAAAGGGTAATAATATGTACAGAATTGCTAGCGACAACAATAGTAAACAAAAAAAATGCAAATCAAGTGCGCGCCTAATATGCATGGGACCTCTCTTATGCCAGAGGTCGGCCTAAACGCCAGATATGCGAGATTATGATAAATAGGTCCAAGCCGTTAAACTGTAATGTTTTGTTGGAAATGGCGACCAAATGACGGTGCACTTTTTCCAATTTCAATGTGTCATGACCAGGCTTGGATCCGTCTATCATCATCACGCTACACATAGTATGCTAATGGGTCGTTGGGTTGTGAAACCCGTCGACAAGTTTGGTGGATTTCTAATTGTGGCGTTAATACCAAGGACTAACCCACCTAAGGTTTATGCATGCATGACTTAATAAAAAGTGGTATAGCTCTATCTTAAGTTTTCTAAGATTTGGCTTACTAGACGCAAGGTTCCCGAGCGGACAACTCGAGTGAGAAGGCTACGCGGCCACCGGTTAGACCGGACACTCCACGTATATTACCAATTCTCCTAAATTTGGGTTTTGAAGAAAGAATTTTGCTGATGCACCCAGCGCACCTCGCATGTAGTGTGTGATAGTGTGAATTTTCCAGAGTGGAAGAAATATAACGGAATGTCAGTTTAAGGAAAGCAGTAAAAGCAAATAGAAATTAAAATAGTTAAGCATACAAAATTAAAGTAAGCAATTTTAAGGCATTTAAAACAAATAAAAGCAAATAAAGCCAATCAATAATAAACCTAGGTTTGCTATGGTTAAGAACTTGATTATCCCCAGCGGAATCGCCATCTGTAACACCCCATTTTAACCGGAGTCGAAACGGGAATACCACGTATGGTTGATTCCTAGATGTATTTAAAGGAGTCGCCATCTAATTAATTAAGTGAATTAGGACACTTGATTTATTGCAATAAAATACTGCAATTAATCTCCATTTAATGGTCTGCGAAATTAATGAGATTCTGGATCAGAGTTCTTTATTATCCTAAAGGGAAGGGGTTAGACATCCTTTATGATCCGCTAACTTGCGGTTATCCGTTCAAACCTAGGTTAATTATATATTGACTTTTATTCTACCTATTCTAAGCATTTTTATATAATTTACAATTAAAATAAAATGCAATACAAAATAGTAAAAACTAAAATTTAAATGTGACATAAGATAAAACTCCGGGACATATTTAGTTCTTTTTAGGCCTTCTGCACAAAATGATCTCCGGGTACCTGCATAAACACTTAGTAAAAGTATTAGTGATAAAAATAAATAATTTTAAAGTGATAGCAATAATTAATAAACAAAGCCAAAAAATAAATCTGTCTTTTGTACAGGGAATGCCTTGAAAATCAGACGGAGATTCCTTCATCGGCCAACAAGTGTAGTATCACATTCAAATCAGTGGTATTTTTGCCGAGTGTAGCATCTGCTCATTTTGAAATAACGTCAAACAACATTTCCCAAAAATGGGGGAATTGACAGTTGTTGTTTCTCAAGAGATGAGAGCTTCTTAGATATAGCAAAATTTGCCTTAAAGATCAGTAATGAATTCACTCACTCAAAGCGCAGCAACTTATCAGCCCAAAATGACATCCTAAAGATGTAGCAGTTCAACGATATATTCCTTTCATTCAAATGTAACAAGTTATGCCCAATAGTAAAATAGTAGCAAACAGAGATGCAGCAGCAACTCAACAAGCAAAATGAAATGGCCCAAAATCCAGCAATATATCCTGATAAGAAACCACCACCCATACTAGAACTATTTTTTTTTTTTTAAAATCAAAACTGAAAAACCCAACTCCATAATCGAAAATCAGCCCCTTAAAATCCCTTTGTTTTTTTTCCTAAAAAAAGAAACATTCTCGAAACTCCCAAAGATACTAATCTAAAGAAACATATATCTTCCACAATTCATGCAAATCTAACATATCAACTACTAAATCAACCCAATCTAACGAACATCAATCCTAAAACACTATAAAATTGAATGTTGAACCAACTGAGTTAGATACACAGAAAAAATTGAACACCAACTTAGCCCAAATGATTCGCGAGACAGTACACACAGCAGCGATAATATCGCCGGAAAACCAGGGACGTCACCGGAGTTTAAAACTCCGACAGGGTACTAAAAATGAAAAATTAGTCTGATAGCCGACAACCAATGGTAGAAATAAAACAGAGCCAAAATCAGTCCATAACCAAACATACCAAAAAAATGTAAAGGGAAAAGGGGTCGACGTCGCCTCGTCGGCGAAATGCCGGAGCAATGCCGCCAGGTGGTTTAGAGCAATGGTTGGAGGTTGGAGAGGGGGTTAGGGAATGAGAGAGAGGGCAAGAGAAGGCTGGTCTGATGAAGTAGGGTTTGAGGGATGGTAGACGGATGGGGGATGTGAGATAGAGACGACTAGGGTAGTGAAGTAGGGTTAAGGGGAGAGAGGGTGAGCGGCGGAGTAGGCTTTTAGGATGAAAAGGGAGTGAGGGGGGTAGTGTGCGGCTTTGGGTATTGGGTATTGGGTATTGATTATTGGGTATTGGGTTTGGGTATTGGATGAAATTGTATTGGGCTTCATTTTTTGTTTCGATTTCTGGCGGATTGGACTGATTCAGATTATGCCCTGGACTGGACTGGTTTGACAAAAAATGCAAAATGGATTAATTATTTAAAAGGAAAATTATTTAAAGATACAAATTATTAAAATGTCAATGCCTGATGCAATAATAATAAAATACAATATTTAGCAAATATTTAATGCCTGATTAAAAGTAAAGACGGGGGTGTCAGTTAATTATTCAAAGAGATGCTAAACAATGTTTAATACCTAATTAAAGGTAAAAAAACAAAACATGATGTCAATTTACAAGAATAAACAACATAGAATGTTATGTAAAAAATATACAAAATGTCAAAAATGATGATAAAATGCGGTGTCCTAAAATGCTTTAAAATTGCAAGAAATGCCTAAAAGATGGGTCAAAATTGGGTGTCAACAGTTGTCCCTCTTTGTCCGGAGACGATGAAAGAGTTTTCGGACAAAGACGTTGACTTGTGGCCAATTTTGTCCCATCGTCAGAATTAAAACAAGGATTAAGCAAAGAATGGGCAAAAGCCGACACTGGTCATTTGTGATGCGAGTAAAAGATAAAGTCGTTTAAAATTTGTCCCAAAGGTCGAATTATGAGACACCGGGTTCCGCAATGCTAGAAAATAAAGCAGACGCAAACTCAAAATTTGTCCCGGTGTCGGGTATGATTGACACCGGTTGCAGTAATTGGTCTTTGGAAAGACATGGTGTTTGTAGGTGTTGATGAAGTGATGTGATGATACGCCGTCTTGTATAGGCGAGATGCAGATGACGCCTTGTGTGGGCGTTGTCGTCTTGTATGGACGAGATGCAAATGACGCCAGATGGGCGTTGTCGCCTCATGGACGAGACGCAGATAACGCCAGATGGGCGTTGTCGTCTTGTATGGACGAAATGCAGATGACGCCTTGTATGGGCGTTGTCGTCTTGTATGGACGAAATGCAGATGACGCCTTGTATGGGCGTTGTCGTCTTGTATGGACGAAATGCAGATGACGCCTTGTATGGCGTTGTCATCTTGTATGGACGAGATGCACATGACGCCTTGTATGGGCGTTGTCGTCTTGTATGGCCGAAATGCAGATGACGCCTTGTATGGGCGTTGTCGTCTTGTATGGACGAAATGCGATGACGCCAGATGGGCGTTGTCGTCTTGTATGGACGAAATGCAGATGACGCCTTGTATGGGCGCTGTCGTCTTGTATGGACGAAATGCAGATGACGCCTTGTATGGGCGCTGTCGTCTTGTATGGACGAGATGCAAATGTCCGTCGTTGTATAGACGAAACATGAATGAAGCCGTTGCATAGGCTTGCAATGAAATGATGTCATTTTATGGACGTACATGCTTTGTGACTCGCCCGGGTTGAGATAACGTCATTGCGTGACGCGCGTTTTAACCCACACGGGCTTTGTTGTTCCCGCCGAGCTTGATATGAAGATCACGAAGGCTGCGAGTCTTCTGTCGGCTTCTAACGCCGCAATTCTTGATTGCTTTTGGAATCCTTATTATGATCTCTTCATGGTGCACTTCCCAAAAATTGTCCCGCTGCATGCGGGGCGCATGGGCAAGACTTAACTCTGGCGGAAATTGCTCATATCTCTTTTCAGAATAATCAAACGCATTTGTCGCACGCGAGCCAATGAGAAGATTTCTAATGGTGTGACCGAAGCCGATTTAGGCCGCCTACGTATCCCGCTGAGGGAATCAGGTCAAAACGTAGTTCGTGATGCAAAGAATAAAGTTTTTTTTTGTTTTTTTTTATTTTTTTAACAATGTGGACCGAAGCCAATGTGGCCGCCTACGTATCCCGCTGAGGGAATCAGGTCAAGACGTATTTCGTGATGCAAAAATGACTGTACAATTTTAAAAAATGAGACCGAAGCCAATGTGGCCGCCTACGTATCCCGCTGAGGGAATCAGGTCAAGACGTAGTTCATGGGCAAAAAATGATTATTTTATATGCCTTTTTTTTTTCTTTTTTTTTCTTTTTTTTTTTTTGAAAAATGGAAAGTCATCATCACGTTCTGACTTCAGTTGATACCAACAATTAGTATTGTGCTTAGGAATTCCGTTATTCACTTCCAGTCTAACCAAAACTAGACTTCTGGGTAATTCCTATAGTTTCAAATGGTGCCTCAGACACATAAGTATCGACACACTTGCTTGCAGCCAAGGTTTCGAACTATACGTAATCTCACGTTTCAAATGCCCTCACTGAAAGAAAGTCCCATTTCTCACACATATTCCAGTATTTTGAATTTTTGGGACGTTTAGAGAAGTACGCTCGCACTCAAAGGATGTTCAATGCATGCAATTGTGATACCATAGGCTTGACCGTCATGTAAGTATCCACTAATGTGAGAACCTCGCGATAAGATCGGGCTCATGGGCTCAGAATGTAGGTCGGGGGAAAGGGATGGATATCATTTGGGTAAAAAGTGACTAATCCCTCCTCGAGCGTTGGACTATGTTCGTGCTTGATATTTGTGTGCTTCAATGCTGACCGGCTTTCTTTTTCCTTTTTTTTTTTTTTTTTTTTTTTTTTTGTACTGACTTCTTTTGAATCTTTCGTTTGGAGCCCGCTTTTCCAAAGTTATTCTCTCATTTCATTCATTTTTGTTTATAATGCCGGGGCTTTTGATTTATTCTTTTGTGAAGTCGTCATTTGTGTTTTCTTTTCCCTTTTGGGGCTTTGATAACTTTTGTCTTCGCAAACTTCGACGCAGAATTTCGTCACCACTTGCACATTTCCAAAGCGCTCAAGGAGGTCGGGCCAAGAGAGGTTTAGTGCGTACGCACTCCAAAAGGGTATAGGTGTAATATGCGGTTGTCGAAAGAATAGGTTTTAGGCTCAAAGGGGTGTACTATGGATAATGTTATTTGGTAGGCTGAAAAAGGCTCAAACGGGTCAAAGAAAGCCTACGATCATTTCCCACACCGAGTGTTACTCAGGATTTCGCCTCAACAAACATTCGGGCCAAGTTCTAGATCACAATGCAATGCAATTGAGCTGATTCTAAAAACTCACCACACAATGCACATGAAACAATGAGGTTTGTCTCGTTCTTATCTTAGAAGCATGCAAGACAATGTCATTTACGGGTGAATAAGAGGTACCAAAAGAATCTATGGTTTACCACGAAGTCAACCCATACTGATTATTACTCGGTCCTTCCATGCACACTCCTAACTGTGTTGGTATCAACCAAGTCAAACAATGATACTTAAAAGAGCTTTGTTTTTGTTTTGTTTTTTTTTTGTTTTTTTTTGTTTTTTGAATAAATGGTACCGAACCCGAGTAGGGCTGCCTACGTATCTCATCTTTGACGAGAATCAGGTGTGCGTAGTTCGTTCAGATATGTTATAGAACGTATGATTTAAAAGAATTTATTCATGAAAGAAATGCAAAAGTAAAAGTTGTGCAAAACAAATGATTGTTCACTATAAGACTAATGCAAAGTAAGAGGAATGTAATGAAAAAATGAATGACTGTGATAGAATGAATGAAATGCATGAATGAATGTGATAGAGTGATTGAAATGCAATAATGAATGTCGCGCCCATTTTCGACCGCGACTTTTATTTTCTAACTCCTGCTTAAATAAAAGGTTAGAAAATAAATAACAAATGCTAAAGTGCAAAAAGGGTGCTAAAATGTAAAAGTGCTAAGAGAGGTGCTTAAAAGTGTTAAAGGGTTCGCGGAGTCGCCACCTAATTAGTTTGGGTGAATTAGGACACCTAAATGTTTAACTAGTTTGAAGTAAAACATTAACTCCATTTTTATGGTCTGCTAAACTTAATGAGATTCTGGGTAAGGGTTCTTTATTAATCTAGAGGGAAGGGGTTAGGCACCCTCTAAGATCCGCTAACTTGCGGTTGTCCTGCCAAACCTAGGGTAGTTATTTTATTTTTAAAAAAATGCAAAGTAAAAGATCTATAAAAAGTGCAATGTTAGAAAATAAAGTGCTAAATGTTAAAATAATGCTAAGTAGTTAAAAAGGTTTTAAAATGTTGGAAGATGTTTAAAGGTGCTAAGAGGTTAATTTTAAAAGTAAAGGGTGTTAAATATTAACGTGGTGCTTAAAATGCTAAAAAGGGTGTTAAAAATGAAGGTGCTAAAGGTATGAAAGGGTGCTAGAATATGAAAGTGCCAAAAGATACTAAAAGTGCAAAAGGTGCTAAATGCTAAGGTTTTAAAGGGCTAGAAATAGGCTAAAGTATGCTAAGGTGCTTTATGGACTAATTATGTATACTGCTAGCTAAACTAATCTTGCTTAACCTACGTGTAGTATAAAATGTTTAAGATGAATTTTTATTGAGAGTTTAGGAAGACAATTATTATGGGTTTAATAAGAAACAAATTGTTGATTTTATAAGGCAAGTTAAATCATTTAGATTGCTTTGGTAAAATTTAGATATAATAATCGGAAAAACTCGCTCAAAGTAGAAATGTGTTTCCAATTATAAATTACCTTCCCTTATGCGCTCAAATGCTAATTGCTCTTGGTTTCCTATTGATTACAAAGTTATAAATTACAAATAACAAATAAAGTAAGATAAGGAAGAGATAAAAGAGTGCGGATTAAGCGGATGACCCCGGCCCCATTTGTTTGTCTAGAGTGGCCAAGAGGACTCGATGGATGTATATGCATGCCTTTACGTTTGCCACGACGAGTCTCGTTATGAGACTCTTTGTTGCTCCGGTGCGTGCCATGTAAAATAAGAGAAGATAAAGAATTAGTATATGTCCAAATTTATCAAATAATGCAAGTAAAAAAAAACATTCATGTGAATTTAAACCTATATATATAATTTGACTATAACAATCCAAAATAAAGTGGCAGACAAGCAAAGAAGATCTCGAGATTGTTCATATAAATATTGGGCCTCAGATGCAAATAACACGCAAAAGATATGAAGCAGGCCCAAGACGTGCAATTTTTCAATTTTCTTGTTATAGAATAGAGAACAAGAAGGTAGGCCCACATAATCAGATAATTAAAATGAATGGTCTTCTGGACAGTAATTCAGAGCCAAACATACACAACAGACCAAGAAACAATCAAGCCCAAATTTGATAAGCGCGCCCAAGATGAAAATGGACCCTAATGAAGTCACCGGACTTGGCGGATGAAAGGAAAACGGACATGCATAAGCATTTTTTTTTTTTCAATTGAAAGTCAGCTTCGGTGTGATTTAAACGAAGCAATAGCCTTTGACAAACCCAATAATTAAAGCCAATTTGTTAGCACACAACATACATGAAGACATGTTGCAGTATATAAGTTCTCAAATATGTTGTACATATACTAGAGTTATGTGCATACTCTGACAAATGATGGTTAAAGGCAGGAAGGCTCAAAATGCTACATATTGGGATAAGGAAAACTGAATACTAACATTCTTCATGTTCAGTTATTCTAAAGAAAAGGGAGAACATCTTTACATGTTTTACTACATTTTTTACTCAGGGTAAACATACAAGCATGAAATTAGTTAACGACATCATTCTCTGAAACTTTTAAGCGACCTCAGTTATCCTAACTACCTCCATTGCTCCACACATGTTTGTAGAAGAGAAACAAGATTACAAGTTGAACTATATGCATCATATGACTAAAATTAATTTGTAATAAATATGATTTCATCAGACAGGCTGCTAATACAAATGCTCTTAATCAAACTCACTTGTTCTTTCATTGTACAGAGGAGACTGATAGACATTGCAAACCATCATAGTGACAATTTTAAGACTAGAACAGATTAGACGGCATGCAAGCAACTTGACAATCAAAGTATAATATTATTTTAGAGTATTTAGCATGTTGGCATGGAGGCAGTTTACACTTAACAGGAAAAGGCATAAGTGTAATCAACTTTTTAGTCATAGCCAAAGATACGTATATTTAGGTGACTCCATACACTCAAATTTTGTTAACCAAATGTACATGAATGAATTCAAACTGTGCTATTCTTACCCAAAGACCAACCGAGATCGATTCATATTAGAACATGTTGGATGGTCTCAATACTTGGACTAATTTCCTTACTTCATCTATTTCAGAAGATACTAGATGTGCAATTAATCTTAATAAGATCAAACTAACATGTATTTAAGCGAACCACCATCACAGCAGTTACACAGGACATGATGATGTAAATTTTTAAAACTTACAAATAAACACACAACTGAGTAATTAAATCAAGATTCGACTAAAAGTTATACATCACATCTCAACACCAGTATGCTAACATTTAGATATTATACATCCATACTAATTAAAGCAAACTTATTCAATGCCATATTCATACATTAATGAATACGACAACATGAAGGAACTAAATTAACACGCGTTTAACATAAGAACACAGAGATAAAAATGACCGAAAGGTAACTGAGTTTAACATAGAACACAACAAATGCCTAATGGGACATGGAATATGTGATTCAGCGTATTTAGGCATCAATAATCCGGCGAACAGATTAACAAATAATGTAACGATGGCCAGCATCGTCTTTATGCCTTGATGAACCGAATACAAATGAACCAATACAAGTTTAACCACAAAAGACAGAGCGATACGAAATGAACTGAGAAGGATGCGATTTGACCTTCTCCGGCAATAACCAGTGGCGATTCAAGTCGCCGACTCGCTCGTTTTGGCTTTGCGATGCGAAATAAAGGGCAAGGTTTGTTTGCTGATTTCTTGACCGAATTGAAAGAAAGGGTTCCAAACCTCCCGCTTCTTGTGAAGCTAAAGGTCCGACGCTGTGGTTATACTTGTGTTCACTACTCGCTTTCGATTCATCCTTTTGCACGTAAAATACTCAATTTATAGTTTCCATCTCGGTTCTAAACTTGGTAAATAATTAGGTGCGATTTTGGCTAGTATTTGCGCCGATTCGTGCGATTCGTTATGGTAAGTTTTCGATTCCGAAAGAATTTGCTAGTTGGCTTATGGTAAGTAAATAAAGGTTTGGGTGTGCGCAGTAAGGAAGGTAAGTGATTCAGATCGATTTGCTACGATTCAAATGGGTTACGATTTATTCTCGATTCGTGCGATTTTGTGCAGGTTATGGTAATGATACGTTGACTGGGTGTACGTGGTTAAGGAAAGGCCCCGATTCTCGGCGAAATCCGGTGTCTTGGTGTTGTGGGAGGAAGGTGCGAGTGCATGCGCTTTCTAGTTTGGGCTTAGGTTTGTTTTCTTTGTGGTGAGAGAGACGATGGGCGCGTGGGTAAAGGAAGGAAATGAAGTCTTTGGCGATGGGCCACCTGATAAGGGAAAGGAGTGGTCAGGCGACGTATCAGCGTGGCCGCATGGTAATTTAAGCTGGTCGGTCTTGCGAATTTATGGCCGGGTAGTTAGTTAAGGGTAGAGTTTAATTAGGTATTTAATTAGGTAGTGTTTAATTATTTAATTCTAGGCTTTTAATTAGTGACAAAGTAATTAATTAATTGTGATTAAATTATCTAATTGTTATAAAATAAATGCGGGGGTGTTATTTAATTAATGCTTAATGCTCTAGAACGCGGCGCTATTAAAATCTTATTATCGCATTATTGCGAAGTTAAATAAAAATTAAAATTAAGTCTAGATTAAATTACTTAAATGCTAAATGCGAGTATGATATTTAAGAATCGTTTAAAGCTTTAAAATTGATTTTTAAATTACAAATGATTATGAAATCCTCTTGCGTATTTCTAAACGCGACTATGTTACTTGATACGACGTCATTGCTAAATTATTTATTTTATGTATTTATTACTTACTTAAGAATTACGACAGAGCCTGAAATCAACTAACGCGGACGCGGGACTCTAAGTGCTTGACACTCTACATAAGATGCGATGCCATTATTAAATTATTTATTTATGCCTGTATTTATGTTTTATTCGCTGCATTTTATTATAAAAATCCCTAAAAATTATTTTACAAAAATTAGTGCAATTTTATAGTTAATGACTGGACGAGAGGGTCAAAATTGGGTGTCAACAATGAATGTCCGTGATTGGATAAATGCAATGAATGGATGAACATATGTCTTTTTTTCTTTTTTTTTATGTGGTGGTGTCGAACCCTAGATGGGTTGCCTACGTATCACACCGTATGGTGAGAATCAGACACGCGTAGTTCGTAATAATTATGTTGTAAAATGCGTGATAAAGAATTATGTAATTAATACTAGACATATCAATTAGACTTGCAAATATGTATAAAAATGCAAAATATAAGACCCAGAGCAATGCTTTGTTGAATAACTTGAATATGGTATAAGATGACTTCTTTCCGTCAACATAACTAAACGCATTATTGGGATGATTTTTTTTCTTTTCTTTTTCTTCCCTTTGTTTTATTTTCTTCCGACCGTCCTCGACTATTTGCGAGGATGGTTTTCCTGCAAAAGATATGACAAATGAGTGAGAGTAGGCAAGCCACAAAAATAGTAAAATGTAAGGGCATGACAATATAATCAAAGACTCCCCTGCTTGGTTCGACCGGACTGGTGGTTGATGCTTCACAAAGTCCAAATCGTGTTGTTCAAGAGCGATTTACGCAGTAGAAGTCCTGATTGGAATGTGACAACAAAAGTGCAAAAATGCAAATTCTTGTGGCCGGATTTATAAGCATGATATGTATAGGGGTTAAAAGGGTAATAATATGTACAGAATTGCTAGCGACAACAATAGTAAACAAAAAAATGCAAATCAAGTGCGCGCCTAATATGCATGGGACCTCTCTTATGCCAGGTCGCCTAACGCGATATGCGAGATTATGATAAATAGGTCCAAGCCGTTAAATCGTAATGTTTTGTTGAAATGGCGACCAAACGACGGCACTTTTTCCAATTTCAATGTGTCGACCAGGCTTGATCCGCCTATCATCATCACGCCACACATAGTATGCTAATGGGTCGTTGGGTTGTGAAACCCGTCGACAAGTTTGGTGGATTTCTAATTGTGGCGTTAATACCAAGGACTAACCCACCTAAGGTTTACGACGCATGACTTAATAAAAAGTGGTATAGCTCTATCTTAAGTTTTCTAAGATTTGGCTTACTAGACGCAAGGTTCCCGAGCGGACAACTCGAGTGAGAAGGCTACGCGGCCACCGGTTAGACCGGACACTCCACGTATATTACCAATTCTCCTAAATTTGGGTTTTGAAGAAAGAATTTTGCTGATGCACCCAGCGCACCTCGCATGTAGTGTGTGATAGTGTGAATTTTCCAGAGTGGAAGAAATATGAACGGAATATCAGTTTAAGGAAAGCAGTAAAAGCAAATAGCAATTAAAATAGTTAAGCATACAAAATTAAAGTAAGCAATTTTAAGGCATTTAAAACAAATAAAAGCAAATAAAGCCAATCAATAATAAACCTAGGTTTGCTATGGTTAAGAACCTGATTATCCCCAGCGGAGTCGCCATCTGTAACACCCCATTTTAACCGGAGTCGAAACGGGAGTACCACGTATGGTTGATTCCTAGATGTATTTAAAGGAGTCGCCACCTAATTAATTAAGTGAATTAGGACACTTGATTTATTGCAATAAAATACTGCAATTAATCTCCATTTAATGGTCTGCGAAATTAATGAGATTCTGGATCAGAGTTCTTTATTATCCTAAAGGGAAGGGGTTAGACATCCTTTAAGATCCGCTAACTTGCGGTTATCCGTTCAAACCTAGGTTAATTATATATTGACTTTTATTCTACCTATTCTAAGCATTTTTATATAATTTACAATTAAAATAAAATGCAATACAAAATAGTAAAAACTAAAATTTAAATGCGACATAAGATAAAACTCCGGGACATATTTAGCTCTTTTTAGGCCTTCTGCACAAAATGATCTTCTGCACTGCATAAACACTTAGTAAAAGTATTAGTGATAAAAATAAACAATTTTAAAGTGATAGCAATAATTAATAAACAAAGCCAAAAAATAAATCTGTCTTTTGTACAGGGAATGCCTTGAAAATCAGACGGAGATTCCTTCATCGGCCAACAAATGTAGTATCACATTCAAATCAGTGGTATTTTTGCCGAGTGTAGCATCTGCTCATTTTGAAATAACGTCAAACAACATTTCCCAAAAATGGGGGAATTGACAGTTGTTGTTTCTCAAGAGATGAGAGCTTTAGATATAGCAAAATTTGCCTTAAAGATCGAGAATGAATTCACTCACTCAAAGCGCAGCAACTTATCAGCCCAAAATGACATCCTAAAGATGTAGCAGTTCAACGATATATTCCTTTCATTCAAATGTAACAAGTTATGCCCAATAGTAAAATAGTAGCAAACAGAGATGCAGCAGCAACTCAACAAGCAAAATGAAATGGCCCAAAATCCAGCATTATATCCTGATAAGAAACCACCACCCATACTAGAACTATTCTTTTTTTTTTTTTTAAAATCAAAACTGAAAAACCCAACTCCATAATCGAAAATCAGCCCCTTAAAATCCCTTTGTTTTTTTTCCTAAAAAAAGAAACATTCTCGAAACTCCCAAAGATACTAATCTAAAGAAACATATATCTTCCACAATTCATGCAAATCTAACATAGCAACTACTAAATCAACCCAATCTAACGAACATCAATCCTAAAACACTATAAAATTGAATGTTGAACCAACTGAGTTAGATACACGGAAAAAATTGAACACCAACTTAGCCCAAATGATTCGCGACAAGATACAAAGAATGATAATATCGCGGAAAACTGTGTGGACGCCAGAGTTTAAAACTCCGACAGGGTACTAAAAATGAAAAATTAGTCTGATAGCCGACAACCAATGGTAGAAATAAAACAGAGCCAAAATCAGTCCATAACCAAACATACCAAAAAAATGTAAAGGGGAAAGTGATCGACGTCGCCTCGTCGGCGAAATGCCGGAGCAATGCCGCTGCGTGGTTTAGCAATGGTTGGAGGTCGAGAGAGGTTAGGGAAACGGCAGAGGCGCAGGCGCCGGGTCCATGAAGTAGGTTCGAGGATGGCAGACGGATGGAGGATGAGAGAGAGACAGGTAGTGAAGTAGGGTTAAGAGAGAGAGCGCAGAGTAGCTTTTAGGATGAAAAGGGAGCCGGGGTAGTGCGCTTTGGGTATCGTATCGTATCGTTATCGGGTATTGGGTATTGGATGAAATTGTATTGGGCTTCATTTTTTGTTTCGATTTCTGGCGGATTGGACTGATTCAGATTATGCCTTGGACTGGACTGGTTTGACAAAAAATGCAAAATGGATTAATTATTTAAAAGGAAAATTATTTAAAGATATAAATTATTAAAATGTCAATGCCTGATGCAATAATAATAAAATACAATATTTATCAAATATTTAATGCCTGATTAAAAGTAAAGACGGGGTGTCAGTTAATTATTCAAAGAGATGCTAAAAAATGTTTAATACCTAATTAAAGGTAAAAAACAAAACATGATGTCAATTTACAAGAATAAACAACATAGAATGTTATGTAAAAAATATACAAAATGTCAAAAATGATGATAAAATGCGGTGTCCTAAAATGCTTTAAAATTGCAAGAAATGCCTAAAAGATGGGTCAAAATTGGGTGTCAACAACTCTAAACCCTAAAACTTGTAAAAAACACTTATTTCAGGCACTTTACTTTGACGACGATCCGAATTATCTTGGGTCCTTGATATTCTTAACTTACAATAATAAACGCATTCACAAACATCGGGTTCTATAACAAAGTTTAACATTTCGGAGCTTTGA
This sequence comes from Przewalskia tangutica, assembly GCA_029844215.1. Classification (NCBI taxonomy): domain Eukaryota; kingdom Viridiplantae; phylum Streptophyta; class Magnoliopsida; order Solanales; family Solanaceae; genus Przewalskia; species Przewalskia tangutica. The sequence goes on along the minus strand of CM056729.1, from coordinate 12,439,572 downwards.
GATATGATTTTCGGGGGATTAAAGTATGATAAAAAAGTAAAAAAGGAGAACGTAAAGAGTGACTTGAAAATGACAAGTCTGTAAGGGTTTATATTAACCCCTATTGCGCATGAATTTCTTGCGCAAAAGATTTGACCGTGCCGTTAACGGTTAAGTCCTTTTGCGAAAAAAAATCCTGCACAAAAGATATTATTATAATTTTTTTTAGGGGTATTTTGAATCAAAATCACATTTTGTGGGTTACTTAAGTTGAGGATTCATTTTTTAATCACACCGTTGAGTGTAAGGTTAAAGCACTAACTTTTCTGGTGGAATTGTCAAACTTTTAATTTCTTTTTTGAAGTTTTGAGGTACGTGTATAATTCTAAATGATTGCAATAAAGACTTGTATTTTTTAAAAGAAAGCAGTAGAACGTTAATTTTTAATCCTATCGTATGGAATTACTGTTGTTGTTTATAAATTGATTAGCTCAATAAGAAAGAAAAGACAAAAAATGTAGATATATGATATCTTTTGGTATAATGATGTCTTTAATGGCTCCACGGTGGGGTTTGATATATTCAAATATATAAGTTAGATAAGGAGTTTCCGATATAATACATACAGCATTATTGTTCCTTTAATTTTATTAAGATATACAACTGTAGCTTTGACAACTTATAAGCTGTGATTTGAAATAAAAACATCGAATATGTAGTTAATGTCGACCGTCCTTTTGTCAAGGAAATTATATGATCTATTTTATTAAGAAGACAATACATAATCACACCTATGTTATGCAGTGTGTGAAATGATTGAGAACGAACCTTTTTTCAAATAGATAAAATGTGTAGTTAGATAAATAGCCAAATTAAACCACAAAAATTGTAACTCCTATTAATAAATTGGTAAACTTTGGTAGTAGGTGGTAATGAGGTATTATTTTCCCCCATTCATCGGTTCCTTGTGTAATCCTTTTATATGATGTAGAATATACACATAGGTCCTCCCCGCTAAAACAATGATTAGTTGCATCAATAGAAAGTGCTATATTGTAAAGGATACCTTACGTACACAAATTACTTTCTTCACACATGTTCTTGTTTTTCAGCTGGTTTTCAATTGTTGCAAATATTATAAGGAAATTTTGTTTCAAAGTGAACGCATACATAATTATCCCTTAAACATTTTGGAATTCTTATATTACCCAGCAACCCATGAAGTCCACAACAACAACAAAGGAAAATCTTCTAATCATTATTTTAATTACAATTTTTACCATTATAATATGTGTATAATCATATACATTATACACTTGTCATATACTGACGATGACTACACATGATTATGACTAGGCTAGTGAAATCTTTTCAGCTGCATGGCTAAAAATGTAAAGATTCCTAAAAGATTTGCAGTCACTATAATTAAGCAAGGCATACTTCAAAGTTCAAACCATCACAAAGCTAAAACTTATTTAAATGAGTGAACCATCAATATTCCTCGAAATCACTCTATTTCCACATTTTCTAACGAGTTATAAATCGAGGCAAAAAAAAGCAAAATTAATGGAAGTGCCAAAGAAGTGGACAAGTCATGCAAGTATTTCTGATTTAGGGGTCATTTCCATACTGTCAAATAAATGTAGGGTTCGAATTTTCATTATTATCCTCCTCTCTTCTTTCTCCTCATCCCCTCTTCACAACACGACCCACCTAAAAAGTTTTTTCCTTCTTAAAATAGAAAATTAATTTTAAACAAAATTATGGTAATTAATACCCTTTGGAACAGAGCATATCCTACATGATCCAATATTAATGGAAAGGCTGTTTGGCTGATTACTATTGCCATGTGTGACAGCCTTACAAAATGGGAATAGTGAAGGGGCAGATAGCTACCACTTCCATTTCCCACATCACATGTTAGGTTGAGTTTTTTTTTTTTTTTGTAAAGGTAATGTTCGGATCGAATTTTGCATAACTCGACGAATTCACGAGGTACCTACTACCTTCCTCTATTCGGATCAACTTGCACATACCTTGCTACTTTTACGAATACCTGCTACTTCCCACCAACACAAATATTAGATAACTCTATCCACCCAATACTAAAAAGATATTTCAGCCTCCACTGAACTTAAACCTCATTTCTCATAATTCCCAATTCACCTCATTGATCCTTGGTCAAATTGGATACACATGTTAGGTTACGTTGAGCCACAACTTTATGCGATTGCCAGATTTCTTATGTAATTACTTAACATTTCCACAAGCATATTGCATTATTCCACAATCTCTGAATCTTAATGCACAGATCCTAATATTTTCACCTCACACCACTGTTTTTAAATTACAATCATTTTTAACAGCGGCAGGGCTTCATGGATACATAGATTTTTTATTGTTTAGAGATCCATTATTCAAAGTATTCCAAGAGGGGTTCTACATATGGTTGACTACTTCCCCTTTGCCTACTATAGCTGAACCCAAAGCAAAAGCCCGAGATCATCGGATACCAATGTTGAATAGACACCGTGCATTGATTCCGGTATTTCAACTGCAAAAAAAATTAAAAGAACATTACTTATTACTACTGATTTTCCTTCTTATAGCAGCAGATCTAACTTCAAAGCATGCATGAAAAGAAAGAAGTCTTTTACATTGTCAAAGGCGAGTACAGAGACAACTACAGTATTCACATTCCCCATAAAACTGAAAAAGCCAACCACAAGTGGCACGATGATTTAGAAGGGTAGAATCGAAGTACAGTGTTGAACAAGTAGGTGTAACTGTTGAGTTATACGGCAGAACTCAATGGTGTCAGTATCTTAGCTTAGTAGTTACAGTAAATAGTGAAATGGGAATATTAGTTCCTAAGCTTGCTTGACATTTGTGAGAAGTTAAAAGAGACGCCAAATTAAAATTGGCTGTTTTGCTCATTGGGCTCTTTGATATGTTGGGTTTTGGCAATCTTGTTCGGAGTTTTACCACTTACTATTCATTCAATGAAAAGAAAAAACTAACTTGAACTCTCACAAAGAAGGTACATTCAACAAATATATATCAAATCTTTTAAAGAAAAAGAAAGAATGTCTACTAAGTTATATTCCTACATAATAACATGAAAGAATGAGATACTTTTTTTTAGTTTAGGTAACCGTCCTATACGAGTGATCTAGAGCTCTTTAATTGTTACTACTATATATTGTAGATTCATGATAAGAAGATAAATTTAATTCAGTCTCAATGACTCGGCTATGAAACATGGATATTTTAAATATTTAGACCATAGAATATCTTTACCCATTTGATATGAGTACGTATAGGCAAAATAAAGAGTTCATTTAACATGGCTTAAGCGGCAAACAAATACGGAATTAGTGGTTTCCTAACCTCTCGAGTCAAAAAACACACAAGTTTTGACCTAAACTACCTAATCCGCATCAGATTCATTATTTAAAAATCCATGCACACTCTACCCCAGCTCCCTCACCTCCTACCCTGCCACACCTAGGGCCTACCCTACCCTAAGGAAATATTCTCCTTTGAAATACAAATATCTCTTGGCTATGGTTCACTTTTTTAACATACCAAGATAAAGAATATTAGTTTTTCACATGTTTATGAAATTCTTTTTGCTTATGTTTGTTCCCAATTGCATGCAGTATACTGTTTTTTTGTCTTTTTTTTTCTAAGAAGTAATTTCATATACAACACTATTACGTATTGAACCTAACTATATCTCAAGCCTAATGGTTGGTTTGCTGCATGCAGACCATTTTGGGATAAACATTGCCAGACCATTTAGTACTTCTAGCAGGAGTCTTCTTATGACAAGACTTCTGTCCAAATTCCAATCTCACTTAATCCCATGATTTAAAGACTGAATAAAAAATTGATGCAATATCATAACCCTAACTAGCATTCTCCCACTATAATTTGCAAGTTGAATTGAAATAGCCCCTAGAATTTCATATTGCCTTCCTTTGATGCACAATTTTAAAGGATGCAGAAATGCATACCAAAAGGTTCCAAAGCACCTACCGCTCATGATGAACCAGCTATCACCAGGTCTGCCAAGCGATAGCATAATAACCCCACCTGAGCACAAAAAAAAATACACGATTTGCTGTTAGATAAATTAGCTTCCACAGATATTTCCATGAGAAAGATAGAGAGTAATAAGCCACAATGCCTCACCTAAGTGGAGGAAACTTTCTCCTCTCTTCCCATGTATTTGGGAAATTGCATTTCCCAGCTATTACAACGAATTAAAAAGTTAGATGGTTATCCTGCATACACTAACAACAAAAAGAAACAAAAAACAAAATACTAAGTTTAGCATTGTTGCAAGCTTTAAACATCTTCATGTAGGTGGTGTGTCCAGAAACGGACCAGATATTTGCGGTTAGCCAGTCCACTACGCCCCAACTAGAGCATGTATTGAGATTACGAGAGTATGGGTGGGTATATGGAAGGAACATGCATTCTCATCCTTAAATTCACCAACAAGAAATACTGATATATAGGCATCACATAAACAAGAAGTTTCACCACCAAAAAGAACACGTGAATATAACCTTCAGCAGTATTAGCGCTTTCAGTAAGATTTACCCGTGATTCTTTTCTTTTAGCAGAACAAGTATGAAATCTTTGTTGTACATTATGCTTCTGCAGCGTAAACCTCAACAGAAATATTTCAAAAAAGTTAATCACAGAAACAAAGGACTAAAAAGTTGAAGCCCAGGATACCTAAGAGATCAAATGGCGGTCAGATTGACTATCCATTTGCCAAATTGGGAAATTCACTTCGAAACCATATAATTCACAATCCCAACTTCAAGCGCACAAACGAAAGAGTAAGTGTGGCATTTTGTCAAATCTTTAGACTGCTGATATTTTGAGGATCTGCTCCACCAAGATCCCAATAAGCTGGAAATCCACTATGACTACTCTATATAGAATCTTTTACAGCTCTGTTCTGCAATATTTTACTGCAAATGTTAAATTAAGATGAATTCTCGGTCCTTAACAATATTTAAGTTGTAAACATTTAAGTTGTAAACTTAAAATCCAATAGAATACACAGATACGCACTAAACACATTTAACTCAATTAGTAAACACCATTATTTAGAAAAGGTGTATCATAGTTCCTCCTTATAAGAGTCTAAAACGGCAATAAAAGATGCTTTTTCCGCCCTTTTCCTTCTATGACCGCAATCATGAAATGACCTCCTATAAAGGCAAAGCTGAAACAGGGTTCAGATTTTAACATGCTTTATCAAAAGCTTACCTGATGGCAGAGAATGGTCCAAAAACTGCAGTTCAAAATCCTTAATAAATCAAGTCAGCACCATATAGATTAGAGTTCATCTATTTGACTATGTGAATAGTTCCTCATGGTTGTTATCCTTGGATACAAGCTGCAATGTTGTGCCTTTAGTTATCCAGGCAGTGAGTTGAGGATGGTCTTCAAAAGGCATAAGAGGATGAATGTTTCCATTTTCCAGCTGTACACCATAAACAAAAGGTAGTCTAAGTGACAGAAAACTCTCTGGGGGTAAAATTACTCGACATCCAAGAGAGAACTGCAACTTCTTTTTACGGTCTGGCACAGATGGAGGGAGACATGCCTCCTACAAAGTTAAAATAGGAAAATTAATTCAGCAATTGCGAGAATAATTTGAACGCTTATTTCTGAAAAGGATGCTTGAAAATATTCCAAGTACAAGTAGTCAAGCATCCTCTTGGATCCTATCCAATGGGAGAACTCCTTCCAACCACGGCAACTACATTGAAAAAGGAGCTAAAAACCGTTTCTGCCTTCTTGTACTCTCTATTTAGGTGAGTGCTGAAGATATAATTAAGTAATAAAAGTGCATTTTTTCGAACAACTTAAACTTTTCGATAAGGTGTCACACAGTGACACAATTCAACATAGTATTAAGCAAGCACAGGTTCTCGCTGCCACTTAATATCAAAACAAGAATATCCACGTGCTTGGCCCATAAAAAAGAATCAAGCTCGCACATGAGTAGTCGCACATGACTAGTGTTTGAAAGATATAATTATGTAATGAAGTGGGCTCTCTAATTTAAGTTTTTAGATAAGGTAGTCACACTATTCAACAATGAGATCTAGATCCTAGAACTGCTGCTAAGCACCTCAACCACCTGCTCCATCGATGAAATAATCAGGAAGTTTACTCCATGCTTTGGCAGCTAGATATGCCAGTAAAAGAACACAGGGAATATAACTGCTTATTACACTGGCAAGTTCATTTTTTCTGGGAAAATCTGTTTCACCTGCCCATTTCAGAGTAAAACATGTTTTTTTTACCTGTACAATAAAACCAGCTTAAGGCAACATGTTTTCTGATAGAGTAGCAGTTAAAGATTCACAAAGAGGTCAGATGTTTTTTGTTAAAGAGCACAACAGAGGTTAGATGTTATTTCAAGCAATGCAACATAATTTAAATTTTCTCCTTCAATATTAAGTATTCTCTGACACCTAACAGACACTTCTCTTCCTCATTATCAATGCTTTTAACCAATCGATCAATCAACTAACTTCAACCACAAGTTAAAAGGGGTCATTTCTTTGTTATCATAATTTACTTTAATTGACTTGCAAAAAGACTAACTCAAGAGATCATTTGATTCACAAGCAAGTTATGCATGAATTATAATGTCGAATTATAATGCAGTTAATAATAATACATGGATTGTTATACACAGATTGTGACACCAATCTTCATGTTTTCATCTAAAGTTGCAAACAATTACAAATCCTTACTATATAATACTATCATGATTTTGTTTTATTTACTAAAACAATGCACCTTATTCCAGTAAGTAACTTATACCTCAAACTGTATGACTGGGCTTGCTGCTAAAATGACAGGGAAGTGAGGTGTAACCTGCATGACAAAGAGCATACTCATTACAGCTGGCGAAGTGTATTTAATCTCTGGGAAGTCACAAAGATTATAGATTAATTAAAGGTAAAAGTGGATGGTAATAAATATACTACTTGAATGTCATGTATACATGTATAGTACCATCAGGACATGAAACAACAACAAATTTACAGTTCAGCTAACATCAACAACATACCCCAGTGTAATCCCATATAGTGGGATCTTGGGAGGGTAGAATGTACGCAGGCCTTACCTCAACCTTTATGGGGTAGAGAGGCTGTTTCCGATAGACCCCCGGCTCAAAAGGAAAGTAATAGATGCAGATTGCGAGGAAAATAAAACAACAAAATATTCAGATATAAAGCAAATGGAGCAACACATAGTAATACAGAAAGAGTAAGGATCTACACGATACCTAAGCAATACCACTAAGAAAAGAAGAAGAGGCTAGGCCCCTACCTCTCCCACACAAAGCGATAAAAACTCAACCACCCACTAACCTTCCACCCTAATTCTCGACCTCCAAAGCTTCCTATCTAGGGTCATGTCCTCCGTCATCTGGAGTTGTGTCATGTCCTGGCTAATCACCTCTCCCAATTCTTCTTCGGTATACCTCTACCTCTCCCTCTCCTAACTCCGCTACCGCCAATCTCTCACACCTCCTCTTTACATGTCCGAACCATCTCAGCCTCACTTCCCTCATCTTATCCTCCACGGAAGCCACTCCGACCTTGTCCCGTATAATTTCGTTCCTGATCATATCTCTCCTAGTATGAACACACATCCATCTGAGCATCCTCATCTAAGCTACCTTCGAACATCATCTTCTGAACATGGACATTCTTGACAGCCCAACATTCTGCCCCATACAACAATGTTGGTCTAACCACCATTATGTAGAACGTATCTTTCAACCTTGATGACACCTTACCGCAAAGTACCCCGGAGGCAAGCCTTCAATTCATCCACCCTGCTCCAACCCTGCTCCAATACGGTGTGCGACATCGTCCTCAATCTCCCCGTCTCCTTGTATTATGGATCCAAGATACTTGAAGCTTTCTCTTTTAGGTATAGCTTCTTCCTCGATCTTCACTTTCACGTCTGCCTCCCGCATCACGTCACTGAACTTCCACTCCATGAACTCAGTCGTCGTCCTACTTAACCAAAAACCTTTAGACCCTAAGGTCGTCCTCCAAACATCCAACCTATCAGCTAATGAGAAGTGTAAATATCAAAATCATTTCTTTAACAGTTACACTTTTAGAACAATGGAAAGGAACCATATGAGTTGAGAAAAATGCAGAAGAGGGACCAATTTCTAAGATCTGTTATTTACAAGTAACCCACTTCGCCAGTTACCCACATACTAGCTAACATGTCACACTTCACTGTATTTCACTTAAAATAGGTCCATTAAACAGAAAACTTTAAACAATATCCTACAATAAAGCAGAAGAACAAGTAAACTTGTAGCTGCTATTCTCCTGTCTCCAACATGTACATGATAAGATCTCAAAAGAAGAGGTCATTTTCTCCTGGCCGACCAGACTTGGGTTGATTTGAGAAGACCAAAAGATCTCTAATATCTCTTTCTATAAAATTTCCTCATACGCAACCCATTGGCCATGTATAATACTGCTGATATGACCATGAAGTTGGTAAGAATGAGTAAATGTATTTTTAAAAAGCAGGGTAAGTACCTTGACCTAAAACTTGAATATGTGCCAAGTGTCGGTAAACTAAGCTATGTTGCTCGGACTCTTCATTTACGGTGCCACACCCGTGTCGACACGACATGGGTGTAGGTGTGGGATCCGTACCCGATCTGGTCAACCAATTTTGGGTACTTTGACCAAAATAGAGGGAGAAATTCCGGACAGATTCAATGATCTATGTAATCAAAACAAAAGCTATGGTGAACTTGCAGAAAATGGAATAGCTTGTATATAGAAATTTCTATGTCACTCCTTTTCCTTTTATCTCCTTCCAAAATTCTCCCTTTGATCAATATTTCTCCTCAAGTTTTCCCCATAATATCTCATAATTTTGAATTTGAATTTTGAATTATTTTTTGCCGAATTCCTGCACCCGTATCCGTACCCACGAATCTTAAAATTTAGATCCTAGTGAATCCGACCTCTAGATCCGTACCCGTATCCGACACCCGCACCTGAGTCCGAGCAACACAGAAACTAAGTGTTAACTTTCAAGAGCTTCCTCATTGGAGATTAGAGGATACAATACTTGCAAAAGACCTATTTGTGTGCATATGAATTTTTAGAATGACTTGAGAGAGAAGTTCAATAGTTTTGCCTCTCTCACTCCTGCGTGATCTTCCTTCTTGACAGTTGAATTCTATATTTCTGAGTTTATAATGAACTAGTAGCATCATTATACTTTTACCATTGTTCTGAAAACTTTTTGTTACATTTAATTTGGTTTGAACATGGAGACACAAGAAAGGAGATACAACAACAACATACCCAGTAAAATCCCACCACGTGGGATCTGGGGAGGGTAGAGTATACACAGACCTTACCTCTAAGCATATGTTTACATTGTGAGGTAAAGGGAATCCACTTATAATTGGTTTAGGCACTGAACAACATGAAACCATATCACTTAAGCCTGTTCATTTGATTAGTACAAACAATGAACTAGATAAGCACTTAAAAAATGACATCACATAAACAGGATACTTCTTTAGGAGGAATAAAGATTCAGGACAATTGAGGAAAATAGCCAAATATCAGAAGTGAGACTCTCACCAGAAAGATCCTCTGGAGCTGTGAAATGGTTCCTGCAAATCTCACATCTACTGGGTCATTCATACTCTTCAATTCCATACAATGCGGGCAGTTCATGTATATGGGCAAACTTCTATCTAACAAGGAGGTAGCATAGCCAGAGTCATCCAGATTTAGAGATTGAAGACCAGTTTCAAGATTTTTCCCTGATGCGGCATGCACTTGATGTCTGGAAAATTGAGCTGGCCCTTCTATATTCGAATTTCCGTCATCTAACCCCTCATTAGACTTTTCCAGATTCCTGATCTTCCTAGAGGAAGTAGTAATCAAGCCATTTACCAGCCGGCGGCCTTTGCCATGGCCACCATTCTTACCCCCTCTGCAGGGACTTGCCCCCTTATGATCAAAGTTTTCCAAAGATGAAGAGACCACAGATTCTACAGGCAATGCATAAGGAGAACCAAGTCTGTTGATATGGTCTGCCGTTAATATAAAGCGGTGGCCACGGGGACACTCATGCTCAAATCCAATGTAAACTGTTGCATGCTTAGAATAGGTAACTGGTCTGGTCTTCTCAATTCTATTCATCTTCATTGAATCCATATGTGTACCTATCTGGAATATTTGATTACCTTTAGTGACATCATTAGAAACGATAGTACTATCATTCTTAACTTCATGAATAGCAGGAATTACAACAACTTTTTCAGATACTTGTTCATCACTGATTTCATTAACCTTCTCTCTACCCCCATCTCTTGCACTTTTTTGCTTAATGTTCTTTTCTGAATTTAACAAAATTTGTCTATTTGATTGTAGTGGAGGAAATCCCGAATTTGCAGCAGTTGAACCAGCTACCACCTCAGAAAAAGCTTTTCTCATATTAAAGTTGGAAACTCCTTTACCAAAATTATTTATTTTATCATCTGTTTTGATATTTCCTGCAGAGGACTTCTTTTGGATTTGATATCCATTTTGCACACTCAACGCACCAGCCTTCTCCATGCCTGAATCTGTGTTAGGCTCATCTCTGGTGTTGATACTAAACCTATTCATATTTGCTTGCTCTGAACTGCTTGATAGTAGCCCGTTCTCATATTTTGGCTTCTCAGGAAGGATAGTCCATCTTAGAAGAAACTTTTGGGTAGAACTGAAGCCACTCTGCATCAAACCTTTAGATGGCTGGTAGTATCTTGCATTCCCAACTCGAAGTAAACTCCAAGCTGAGGGCTGAATGGGCCCACCTGTATCACTTCCTTGGGGTAACTGAATTGTGGGAAGAAGCTTGTCACAATCCATGGAACAATTAAAAGTAACATTTGCTGTTTCAAAATCAAAAGGATCTGGCCGCAAGAGTCTTGAACGACCACATGCACATGCATGGAGGAAGACGTACCCACTGGCATGTGGCTTCATCTCAGCACTAGAACATAAACCACCAGTTTCTACATCGTGCCTTTGGTGCATGCATGGTTTTCCCGTGAGACTAACGGCGTCGCATAGTTGCCTGCCAGAAGTCCAGATGGATGTGCATTCATCTTCCAGTTTCTGCAAGTAAAACCGTACAGCTGGTCCCTTGACCATTGAATTGAAAACATGCAAAGCCCTCTCCAAATGGGCCTTATGCTGAGAAGTTGGGTAGCAAGGAGGCAACTCATTTAAATATGTATCCTTAGCTACTGGAATGGCTTTTTGGCACCATAAAGTAGAAAACCTAGTATTTATCCCTCTACCACTCGCCAAATAAGACATTGCAATTTCAAGTGGATCTGAAACTTTTGAAGCATTTTCTTCAAGAGGTGGTGCAACTGAATTTCTTTGTCGCAGCTTTGTCTTACTAGTTTCAGTCTCATCTAAAACAGCATGTTTTGCTGACAGGATTGCTTGGAGAATAAGCTGACTAGAAGAAAACCATTTCTCCAAATGTGGAAGTTCAGGAGAAGTAAATGACTTTCCAGAAGCAGCAGAAGCAGCAGCTGCTGCTGCAGCAACAGCAACCATGCCAACACCAGAAGCTGGACCACTGTTAGTATTGGAAACCACACCCCCTCTTCCTCTTAATATATCAGTCTGCCTGAAGATGAACTCCTTGATAGAAAGTAAGTCTTCTTTATTTGCACTCTGGCTATGACTTTCAAGCAGAAGAGAATCTGAGGTTGCTTTCCCGTTCAGAACATCTTCCACAAGACCAGTGGCAAATTCAAGGGATTCACCTCTCTTATTAGAGGTTATATCTAAAAGTGTAACAGCCTTTGATGCATCAAGTGAAAACAGTATTGCAGAATTTGACACACACCCACTTCTTAAACCTGTATGACCAGTTTCAGAACCTGACAGTGTCCGGCATTTTTTGATGGAGAAACGAATCTGTGCCTCCAGAGAAGACTGTAATTTCTTCCTGAACCCACCTTCAGATTTACTCACAGGGCGTGCAAGCACAACCACAGAACCAGAACCTTTTGAAGCCGAGGTTCCAACACTTGATGATTGATTCGCTGAGGAACTATCAGCTGGCTCCTCAAAACTAGAACTAGGATAATCATCAGTAAAATCGTCAACAAAAACAAAAAGTGTAACTGGAGTACACTGCCCGGGTAATAAAGAGGTATATGAACCTAAACCTGACATTAGAGTAATTGCTGAACTATTTCGGTTGAAAATGCCACGGCTTTTGACAGGCGAAGGATTACTAGATGATCTTCCTGAAGCTGCTCTACGTGATGGAGATGCAACAGATGAGCCAGATCCAGAGGGTGACTGAGATTGTGACTTCACAAATGGAGTCATTGCTTGTTTAGCTGCTTGCAAGACGCGAAGTTTCTTCAGTATCTGGGTGTCAAAGTGTGACCCTTCTTGGATCAAAACTACAACATGACAAACCTGCATAGCTAAGCATGGTTGAGTAGCACTCTATAATAACAAGAGGAAGTATGAAATATGAAATGGCAAGCCTCCAAAAAAGTATTTTATATGGTACACTGTACACCACTCCACCTCCCAAACCCCTACCCAGGAGCCCAACAGTGGCCCTCCCATTTTTGCTCCCTTACTAAAATCCTCAGCCTTATGGTTGGAGGTGAGGGCTTTACCGGTAGGTATCCCTTCCTTATCAAAGAAGAATATGATTAGCATTAAGAATAACAAATTTGGAAAACACCGTTAGGCACATGGTAAGAAGAAGAACGGCACTGCAAGTCTCATAGTGGAAGTGACAAGCTCAAATGTCTCGCCCTTCACTAAAGAAGATGACAACTCAAACTGAATACTGAGCAACAATCTGTACATGCTTATTTCAATGCATGAGAAAGAAAAGATTCATGGAAATAATACAAAGCTCCTCTACACACATTTCTTCTATACAACTGCAAATCCAAAACCTTGCCCAATTAAGAGAAGCAGCCTTTCCTGAATAAAATAAGTGAAAGTTGGATAACTCAATTGGGTTAACATTATAAGCAGCTATCACTAAAATAACTACATCAATCAGACTATTCCACTTCTCCGCTAGCTTTATTGATTAAATCTCTATAGAGCAAATAAAATTGTGTTTAAGCGCTTCATGCAATCTATTGTGTTTGACAGTATTGTGCTTTTCTATTATAAGTTTTTATCTCCAAATGAATGAAAACAGGTCCAAGTGAAGCTACATTAGTCTTTAATGTACAACCACGGAACAAATCTAAGATAACGACGAACAAAGTAGCCATTTTGGCCACACAAATTTCCTGTAAAGATGGATTATTTATCAGAAACTTCAAGATAAAGTGAACAAGAAGGAAAACAACTTACAGAGAAAATAAAGAGCATAGCTTGGAGATCACCAAATTCATAGTCTTCCAATAGTGAATCAAATCCCATCTTAGACTCCAAATTGCCTTCCATCAAAGGGCACCTAACTGAAGCAAATTGCAAAAACAAAATCCCCTTTTCCTCATCATTATAATAACTTATATTCCTACACTCAAACCAACTCTTCATATCATCTGTTACAGCAAAATCCGGTTTATCATCAACAAAAATTGGCCTATCTAAACCGCCCGAGCCAAACACATTAGAATCGATAATCCGGTTCATCAGGTAACTCACATCATCGTGACGTTTACCGATGAAACCAACGATAACGACGCTATTTTGAGCTGGTGCATCGGATGAGGTTGATGGAGGTGGATGGGGTGGAACTTGGGGGTGGGTAGGGGGTAAGGAGCAAGTTTGAGAGTGAGAAAGTGGAATTGGAGGTCGAATTAGGACTCGCATGGACTGAGGATTAGGTTTTGAGGAGTCCATTGAAACCGAACAGAATTCACCTGTGTACTTGGTGTGTAGCTTTAACAGTATCTTCCATCCGAAATCCAAAATTGGCAACGAATATTTCCGGGGTCGGCGGACGGTGGTCGGCGAACGGCGGCAGCGGTGAGAATATGTGTTGATAATTTGCCGTCAAATCTATGGCGTTGAAACGTCGAAGACGAGAAAGTACGACGGGAAGCTTGTCAGAGATTGAATAATGGACTGGGCTAAGGTTAAGGTTAATAGTGGGCTAAAGAATTCATAGTCCAAACGCTTTTCTGCGGCCCAATAAGAGTTTTTTCGGGTCATTTACACTTTTGTCCCTATTTTGCTGTCTTTAATTGTTTCCCTTCAAATGAGCTGGTTTTTAATTTTATCCTTCAAAACTAAAGTTATGCTTATAGGTATAAGTTACGCATCATAATATTTATGTAAAGAACTTATGCCCCTATATTCATAAGTTTAATTTTAAAGGAAAAAAATTAAAAATCAACTCATCTGAAGGGCAAAAATTGAAGATCAATCCATTTGAAGGAACACTATGCAATATTTGGTTTACTTACAACAACAACAACATAATCAGTGAAATCCCACAATGTGGAATCGGATGGTAGAATGTACACGAACCTTACCTTAGTAGATAGAGCGACTGTTTCCGAGAGACCCTCGACTCAAGACAAAGTATTTGGTTTACTTACACTGTTGGGAAAATAAATTTTGTTTACAATTAAAACCTACCATCAATTTTGAACAGGTGGTTTCTTTTTTAAACTAATTGATCATGTATAATTATAGTGTGTACTGTTTATACAGGTCTCATTAGTAAGTTAAGCGCTTAGTCAAATGTGACGTAGAAGGAAGAAAGAAACCTTATAAAATTAACGAACCACATATTTTAATCTCTGCATTACAATCATATTACATTATAATTCATTGATTACTATAGTAAGGCCTGTACGGGAGAAAGAGTGACCATGCACAAGCAGAAAGCCCAATATCCAGTAGTTTAGTAAGACCAGTTATTGTTTTAAAAACTCAAAAAACAGAAAAACGTTAAGAATAGAATTGTAGAAGAATCAGGAATTTCTGAGCCCATAAATTTTTTGTGTTCTTATAAAATTTAATCCCTCACAGTTGTCAAAGTACCGAATTAATTTCTCTCATGATAGAATGAAAAACTATTATGTAACAGCGACAATGCAAATTACACGATTTGAGCAAACTCAAATTCAGAATATTTAATAGCTTTAGTTTTTAGACAAATAATTGTGGAGGTGACTATTTCCTCATGTGTTGGATATGAATTATGAATATTAGCTTGTGTGATTACTTTGTGGGGTACACATAGTTTTTATTCAATGGTAGAAAGAGATGTAAGAGATGCTCGGAATCTCAAGCTTAGGTTTCTCTTTAGTTTGTAGAGCTTCCATATTAAGCAAGCTAAGTGCCTTTATCTTTGAAAGAATGATTTGTCATAAATGATTATTTGAATTTGATGACACTCTCATTGTTCTAGGTTTATGAGTTTTAAATTCTAAAGAGATTTATATTACTAGATTTTAAATAAATTATTTATATATATTTTCTCTGTTCTGATTTATGTGATACTATTTTCTTTTTGGTTTGTTCCAAAAATAATGTCATTTTTCTATATTTAGAAATAATTTAACTTTATAAGATGATTTACAACCACACATTTATATAAGACTTATTTTGGACCACACATTTTAAAAATATTTATTTCTTTCTTAAATTTCGTGTCAAGTTAAATAATGTCATATAAATTGAGACGAAGATAGTATAAAGTTACGGCGTCTGAACCTATTGGATTCTACCAAATTCATAAGTAGAATTGTAACTCCGCCCCCGGTGCAACTTGAGCTTTTCAAAGGGCTGAAAGGCAAATATAAAGCCAGCAATAAGATGGATTATGAACTATTTAAAAAGATGCATCTACAGCAAAATTCCTAAAATTAGGAGTTTAATCATATTTCTAGATCCTAATTAAAACATGTATGACAGCAATATGAAACGAAGATTGGAGTAATTAATTTTGTTGTTTCCTGTAAAGAGAAAATTTAAAGTTAGGTTATTGTATAAGTATTTTCTTATTAATTAATCTATGATGCATAAGGAATTTAATTGTTCAAAATGCGGAATTGGTGAACTAAATGCATATATTCAGCTGGACCAACCACTAATCTGTCATTATTAACTCTTTGTGGATTATTACTATGCTAACCATATTAATTGACAGTCTGTAGTCAACAGTAATAGATTTAGTATATCTGGTTTAAGAGGACTTCGCTGTGATAATTATTGCAACAAAATATAGTTTAGAACCCAGGGAACAGGTAGGGAAAAGACTAACAAAACAACCAACGAGCCATTTTTGCATTATTTAAGTACAAATCAAACTTTCTTGCTATTTGAAATGAGTTTTAAGTTATGTGCATTAATAGGATATATATTTTTTATATTATCAGATTAAATTAATCTACTATAACAAATAATTCTTCGTAGCAAGTTTGATATGATAAGATGAAAACAAAATAATTTTAAAAAAAATTATATTGTTAAAATATATAACTTAAATTCTTATGAAACAAGCCTCAGAAGTGGAAAATAGTATCTCCTTTGTAAGCATATAGAAAGAATGTCGAAGTTGTCATTTACTAATATTATTATTGCTTGCAACTTGTAAAAGAAAACCAACATGTCGTTTTGAGCAGTGGTGGATCCACTAAAAGCATGGTGGTGCAGTTGCACCACATGAATATCCAGAATTTTTAATATATATTTTTTATATACAAAACGATGTCGTTTTATTGTCAATAGCCACAAAATAACGACGTTTTGTATTCTATCCACATTGCCTCACACAAAAAAATGTTATGCAAAAATTATTATTTGATATGTTTGCATCATCAGATTTTATTGTCTGATTTGAGTAGCTCAGAAGTTTGCAACTCCAAAGGGGGGAAACATATATTAAAGAAAAGGACTAGTCCTTCATATACTAAATTAGAAGTATTAATACTTGTAGACGGTGATTATTATATCTTTATTAACTTTTGAATAAATGAAAGGCTGCTTATAGGCCTCAAATTAATATTAAATTAGAAGTATTAACTTTTGAATAAATGAAAGGCTGCTCCAAATGAATACTAGTCGATCCTCAAATGTCAAATCGGTACTAATCCATTGATTGGTGCCAAATTAAAGAACAATGAATCTTGCAAACAAAGCATAAAAATATTACAGTACTTACTAAATAAAATTAATTAATTGTCTTAAAGATTGTCATCTTTTTGATACATGATTCTTAAGAATTTACTAAAGTATATGCAAGATGGGAGAATACTTTCTGGAGTCCACATTTAGCAACCTAACTTCGCTTTGGCATTAAGAAATTATATGAGTCTTGCGGGAGCAAATACTTTCTATGTACACTCAAACATTCAATATTGATTAAACGAAAAAAAAAGAGCTTAAGTTTTATGCACGGATCTAATGATGTAAAAATATTTATAATCACTTATAAAGTGTAATTTTTTATAGTATAAGTTAATTGATAACTTAATGAAATTTTAATTAACCTACAATCACGTACTGTATTACAGATTGATATTTGATTACATTATTTGTTATCACTTATCAGTATATCTATATAACTTAAATCTATAAAAATAAAAAAAAGAGGTAGAAGGTTATGCTGTTAGCTTACATTTTGCCTGCCCCCACCACCAAACTAAACAATAGCATTACAGAGAACTACCACCCCACTCCAGTGCCCACAGAATTAAACAAATCTTTTAAAAAAAAAAAACTTAGAAAAAGTCTTCGGACATAGCTGGATAGTAAAGAAAGGGACTTAAAATTTTGCTGAAGACAATTTACTCTCTTCTGGAGTAGGTCCTTGTAGGTAATGTCAATTGCTCTGGTATTAAATCCGCAAATTTTCTGACTTTTGGCTGCCCATTTTTATAACTCCTTGCTTTTTGCCTTCTTTTCTTCCTCTTCCTTTTACTCTTTCGCTTCTCTCTTTTACAAGTCACTTGTCCTTCGGCTAATTATGAGAAGTCATACAGGTAGGAACTATTTTTCTTTAACCATGACATTATTCATCGTGCTATGCCAGCATTTTAATACTCCTTTCATCCCTCCTAATTTATGTGACACCATTTCAGAATTCAAGCATTTATTTATTTAACATATATTTTTTAAATATTTTGAGTTATCAAATATTGTGACTCAACTTATAGTATTTTTTACGTAGTATTCAAATATGTAAATTTTCAAAAACTTAAAGATTTCATGCCGAATTTACAATTAAAATTAAACTGTTTAACTTTTGAAATTCAAACTATGCCACATAAATTGAGACAAAAAAATATTTTTTTATAGTGGAAAAAAACAAAATTGAGATCAAATACTATTGGATATAAATATAAAATTACAAGGAAATGAGAATTGTAACAACAACAACAAGTAAACAAGAAATCTGGAAATTAAACAAGAAAATGGTATTGCTGAGTCAATTGAAGTTTCAATTTTTCCTTAAGATAATATTATCCCCGTATATCCTTTCAACGGTTGTGATAACAATTTATCTCCCAAGATAAAACAGCAATCAAACAAATGAGCAAAGGAGCTCAAGTGTTCGCTTGATAAGAAAGATCTTTGAGTGTATTGTGATTGCTAGATAGGAAGACAATTTTCAGAGAATTGTTTAAGTGTCAATGTATGTTTCAATTGTGTCAAAGACATCAATTTATAGGTGGATGATTTGGTCTTCTCAATTCACCAAATGAATGGCCATCAATGTCAAGTAATGACCATTGATATTGAGGTTAATTCAGCCTAGTAATGGCTGAACTCAATGGCCAAATAATGGAGAGTAATTGCTCCAAAGTCAGCCCAAGATTCAGCTTTAATTCACCCATAACGGTACTGAAAAACGTCGAGGTACCGCGGTCCCTCGAGATGGCACTGTGGTGCCTAAATTCCAGTAAGTCACTGAAACCGAAAATTGGATTTGCACTGCGGTCCCACAGTGGAGGCACCGCGGTGCCTCCCATTTTTCGTGGCGATTTTTTTGATTCGTTTTCATCTCTTACACATTTCTTCCTTTCATTTACCAAAGTGAAATCATACGTCATTTGGCCAATAACCGTCTATTTCTTATGTCTCAAACAATTCGTATACATACCAATATCTCTTTCATTTAAGGAAATAATGATATTTGGCACTTTATATACACAGTGTGTGGAAACCATGTTTCTAACGTGCGGGGCCCTAATTGTTCGATTCATAATTAATAGGATTTACTTTATTTCACGTTTAATAAATATTTTCAAGAATTCCCTCTTTGAAGAGATTTTGGTGCACGCGTATGGTGCATTTCAAGCAATCACTCGGCGGAACGATGTTACATCTGGAGAGGTAGCCGGAGCTTTGAACCTTCCATAGTAGAATACCATCGGACATATTTACTGCGCGGTGAACGTGATGTCTTGAACCGTCAATGTTTAGTATATTTCAAGACAATGATACCAACACAACACCTTTCCTATTCAATCTTCTAGTGGTTTTGTCCATCGTGGGTCGTGGACACCCTTGGTTTCTTAAGTGCGTTTTGAGGCGGCATGTCCTCGCACTTAAATAGGTGGTCTCCTACAATGTATCATGCAATACCCATCTATACAAGCGTTAGGAATCATTAAAATTTTTCTCAACCCAACCTCTACTTTGGAGGATCATTAAAGATTTTGAAAAGTTATCATTTTACCATTCTTGCATGTAGCACTTTATGTCTATCACGAGAATGACCTTGGATTATGTTTCTTAAGAAGAAATCATTATCCGAAGTGCTCTTGCTTCCACTGAAGCGCTCATATGAACCTTTACAGTTTAGTTTTCCCATTGAACCTTATCCCTGGGATTTCCAGTCCGTAAGGTTGGGTGTCCACTATATTAATTCTTATTGATTGAGTTTTAAGCTCATTCCCGTAGACATGCAGTTCATCTGATCTCTGGGTATTCCATTCGTCAAGGGATCTGCTATGTTTTCCTTAGATTTTACGTAATCAATGAAAATAACACCCTAGGTGATCAGTTGTCTAACGGACTCATGTCTCCGTCGGATATGACGAGACTTGTCGTTGTATATCGAAGTTCATGCTCTTCCTAGAGCCGACTGACTGTCGCAGTGGATCTACAGAAGATACGAGTTTATCCCAACATGGGACATCCTCTAAAAAACCATGAAGCTACTCAGCTTCTTCTCTCGCTTTGTCTAAAGCGATAAATTCCGACTCAATCGTGGATCGAGCAATAAGCGTTTTCCTAGAGGATTTCCAAGACACAGCTCCACCACTGATTATAAAAACATATCCGCTGGTGGACTTGATGTCATCGCTATCAGATATCCAGTTTATACTGTTGTACCCCTCTAGTACATTTAGCATCTCATATCGTGTATCCCGAATTTTAGCGTGAGTTTCAGAAATCAACGCTTTCCAGTGATCAACAAGTCGTATTCATAGAGGCATATCATGACGAGATTCCTTTCATGTAAACACACTTGTTAGACCCGTTAATGGCGAAATTTTCCAATAGTATGGTACTATCTAATTTCTAGTGCCATTGTTTTAGGGCTTGTTTCAGTTCGTACCACGTTTTGACAAGTCGATAATTTTTGTCTCTTGTTTTGGAACCACATACCCCTTTGTAATGACCCGTTTGATCGTTTAGCACTTTAAAACTACGAAAAGAGTATGATACTATAGGGTATTTTAAATTATAGGAGTTTTAATATACGATTTGTGCATGAAATTAATTAAGTGAGTTGGTGGGCCAAGCCCACTATCCTATTGGGTAGGGCACGTTTTAAAACAAAAGAAAAAGGGGGAGGGGGCGTTTTGCAGCAACAAAAAGAACGAGAAAATAAAGGGAAAAAAAAGAAACCCTAGCAGCAAAAAGAAAAAGAAAACGCAGCAGCGGGTGAGGAGAGAAGAAGGGAGAAAGAAGGAAAGAAAAAAGGAAAAAGAAAACTCTAGCGATCAGGTTCAGGTTAGATTCTATATTACATGGTTGAGTTAATCTATTCGTGATCCTTATAATAACGTGTTATAGAATGAAATCAGATTTCAAAGAGGTCATTACACGAAAATTCCACAATCCACTTGAATAGACAAACTGAGGGATGTAACATGTAATAATGATTACTGCAGCACATTAAACATGAAAACAGTATAAATATGTAATGAATATAAAAGTATGGGCTGAATTAAAGTTGTATATTATTCTGTTCCCGTCAGTTTGATATCTTACGGAGATAAATCTGACTTATGGTTTGAAAGTTATGACTGTTTAAATTTTCTGCCTCGTTTTACCGAAACCCTGACGACACAGCATATAAAACGTGAAAACTGTATAAATTTGTAAGGAATATGAAAATATGGGCTAAATGAAAGTTGTATATTACTCTGTTCCCGTCAGTTTTATATCTTAAGAAGATAAATCCGACTTATGGTTTATAAGTTACGACTGTTTGAAGTTTCTGCCTTGTTTTACAAAAATTCTGGCGACACAGATTTCATAGGGTTGTTTCTTTCGTAAATTTTCACCATCTACACTAAGTATTGTCAGGTGAGATTTGACATAATAAGAAATCCTAGTGTTTCCTTCGATGTGGTACAATAAACACCTTATTTGGAGTTACGATTTTAATGTTATATCATTTACAAGCGGGAGATAAGAGAAAGTTAAAAGAAAGGAATATTATTTAAATTTCTTGCAGCTATGCTAATATTTTTATATGTGTAAGGGTTAGGGTTAGTCATACAATTGAAATGGTAAAAATATTATTAATATAAATATAGCAATATGGGTGTCATTAGATTCGTATTATAATGTAATTCACATATTTTATAGATTGTAAGCATTCAGAGGCTCTACGCAAGGAAAAGACATTGGTTTGATTGTTCGTGACACCCGCTCGGCATTGAGGTAGGTTATGGTTTACTTTAGTTAGACTCTGATTAGAGAATCATATGTAGTCGTAGGAAGTGACGGGGATAGCATGATAGGCCTTCGAGCAGGAAGTGGAGATGAATTACTATTATGTTGATTCCGTCAGTTGTTATGTGGGCTTGTCGCCTTACGTGTTATTTTTTGTGATTACCACCTGATTTGACTTGTACTTGTTTATTATATATTGGTGACACGTGTTGAGACATGATATCATGCCTGACATACTTTCCATATTATTTTGTGATGATGGGGAGGTGAGAGACTGATAGTGAGTGATAGCCTTCGAGGTTTCTGCCGGAGAGCGGGAGTGATTGCCTCCGAGGTTTCTGCCGGAGAGAGAGAGTGATTGTCTCCGAGGTTTCTGCCAGAGAGCAGGAGTGATAGCCTCCGAGGTTTCTGCCGGAGAGCGGGAGTGATAGCCTTCGAGGTTTCTGCCGGAGAGCGGGAGTGATTACCTCCGAGGTTTCTGCCGGAGAGCGGGAGTGATTGCCTCCGAGGTTTCTGTCGGAGTGCGGGAGTGATTGCCTCCGAGGTTTCTGCCGGAGAGCGGGAGTGATTGCCTTCGAGGTTTCTGTCGGAGAGCGGGAGTGATTGCCTCCGATGTTTCTGCCGGAGAGCGGGAGTGATAGCTTCCGAGGTTTCTGCTGGAGAGCGGAAGTGATAGCCTCCGACGTTTCTGCCGGAGAGCAGGAGTGAGAGAGGTGACATTGCATTGCATTCATCCACTCATATTTTGACTGATCATTTGGTGAATTATATCTGTCTTTGTTGATTTCATGATTTCTTTACGCTTTACTTGTATATGATACGTGAACATGCCTGATTGCTCTATGTGCTACTTGTTGGTTTCAACTTCTTCATGCGTTATCTAATCACTATCGGCCTATGATGCTTACCTGTACAAGTGTTGTACTGATACTACTCTTGCTGCACTTTTGTTGAGTGCAGAGTATGATTCAGGTTCCAGCTCTACGCCCCGTGGCTGATTCACGAGGTGGACATCTTCTAGTCATTCAGGGTGAGCTATTTGGTCGTCCGTGGACCCTGAAGGGCTACTTAGTTAATTCCATTTTTCTTTGGGTATTGACAGACAGTATGTAGCCTTCGGGTATTCTTTCAGACTTTTATTTTTCAGACTTGTTAGTGCTCTTGTACCCTTTTGACCAGATTTTGGGAAATTAAGTGGCTAAGACTTATAATTTCTTTTTCCGCTGATTTACCTTATTAATGAGAACGTGGTTCGCCTACTCGGGGGAATATGCTAGGTGTCATCACGACTCGGGAGTTGGGTCGTGACACCCTTGGGTTGGTCTATGTATATTTCTACTTCCAAATCATCATCTAGGAAGGCTATCTTGACATTCATTTCATGTATTTCAAGATTCCGCAAGACGACGATAGTTATGAACATACGTATGAATGTCTTAGATTTATACTTGTCTATAGACCCATTGGCATTGTTGGTTCTCAACCTTTGGTTTGTGGTGCTTAGATGTTTTAGAAGCTTCGTCTTTACTTTTAAGTAAGTAAAGGTAGCACAACCTTGTGCCATCATCTAAGCAAGTCACAAAGTATTTGTTCCCCCCTCTAGCTTGAGCGAACTTCAAGACACATATGTTGATATGTATGTGAGTCCTAGAGGAGCGGTTTTCCTTTCGACAGATCTAAGGGGAGTTTTTTTTTTTAGATTCTTTGCCTCTATGTCTACCTCACACTTACGTTGAGGGTATGTTGATAGATGAAAATGATTCCAACTTTACCAATTTCAGTATAAATTGATAGTTAACACGTCTAATCTATAGTGCAATAAATTAGAAGATTCAAACATGTAAGGAAGACTCAGTTTTATTAATAGTTAAAAGAAATGTATTGCAAGTATTATTTACCTAAGGAGGTCTTCATAGGCGAAGCCTCTCTCTAATTAGAAGGTATTATAGGTTTAGCATTAACTTTAAAGAGGTCTTCACAGACGAAGCCCCTACCTACAAAAGTTCCATTTTTCGTGATTACAAACTTGTTAGCCTCGAATACTAGCCTAAAACCATCATTGACCAACACATGTTCGGAGATTAAATTTCTTCTAATTTCTGGGACATGCATCACTTCCTTTAGAGTCAGTTCATTTCCGGACGTCATCTTGAGGACTACCTTTCCTACCCCCAATACCTCGGAAGAAGAATTGTTGCCCATGAACAACTTCTTATTTGTGACTGGTGTATATGTGGAGAAGGCGTCTTTGTTCGAACAGATGTGGCGGGTAGCACCCGTGTCTAGCAACCATTGCGTTGGATTCTCAACGAGGTTGGTCTCTTGCACGACGACTGAGAATCATATCGTCTAAGAGCGTGTCTTCGACGACGTTTACATATCCTTTCCTTTGGCATTATCATATTTTTTCTTGCGGCAGTCTTTGGCCATATGACCAACTTTACCACAATAATTGCATGTTCCCTTAAACTTTTCAATTGTGTGAGACTGGCCATCCTTCTGAAACTTCCGTTTTTTGCTTGGGTTCCCTTTAACTTCTGTCAGATTTACCTTAGCCTCGGCGGGTTGTTTCCTCTTTGACATAGCCTTCTTATTCTTATTGTCTTTCTGAATTTGGAGTTTGACAATAAGTTCGTTTAGTGTCATCTCATTCGTCTTGAGTTTCAAGTAATTCATAAACTCAGTCCACGAGGGAGGTAGCTTCTCGATCAATGCCTCAACCAAGAATTGCTCGTTGGACTTCAATCCTTCCAAGTCTTGATGATGTATTATCATTCGAAATTCCTGGACTTGGGATGACACACTTTTGTTGTCCACCATTTGAAATTTCAGAAATTCCAATGACAAACTTTTTAGCACCCGCATCTTGGGTGTTGTATTTCTTTTGCAATTTGTCCCACAATTCCTTGGCTGTCCCGACGGTGCAATATACCATGTACAAAGAATCGGACAAACTATTCAGAATATAGTTCCTGCACATGAAGTCGCTATGATTCCATACATCTTGAACCATCTTCATGTCATTAATGACATGGATACCTTGGCCCCCTTCCGCTATTTCATTTGGCTGAGGGCCCGTGTCTTCCCCAACTTGTGAAGGGTCTTCGGTTAGGAAACGTGACGTTCCCATAATCATCAAGACGAACAACATCTTTTGTTGTCATCGCTTAAAGTGAGTACCTATGAACTTTTCAAGACGTTCATGGTGAAAACCAGCGGGTGTCGTGACAGTGGCGCCTCCTTGAGCAGTTTGGAAGGCGTTTGGAACGCCTTGAACAACAGTGGGGTTGACACTAGTTGTGCCAGAAACATTGAAGTTGAGGGCATTAGAATTGTCTTGAAGAGTGGTGGTGAAGGCAGTGGAATTGCCTTGAGCATCGTTGGAGTTTTCAGCGTGAAGTGATCTTTTTCAGTCATGTTTTGTCGTTGAAATAACAAATATTATCTTAAGCTTGTTGGATATAAATATAAAATTACAAGGAAATGGGAATGATAACAACAACAACAAGTAAACAAAAAATCTGAAAATTAAACAAGGAAATGGTATTGCTGAGTCAATTGAAGTTTCAATCTTTTCTTAAGATAATATTGTCCCCGTATATCCTTTCAACGGTTGTGATAACAATTTATCTCCCAAGATAAAACAGCAATCAAACAAATGAGCAAAGGAACTCAAGTGTTCGCTTGATAAGAAAGATCTTTGAGTGTATTGTGATTGCTAGAGAAGAAAACAATTTTCAGAGAATTGTTTAAGTGTTAATGTGTGTTTCAATTCTGCCAAAGGCATCAATTTATAGGTGGATGATTTGGTCTTCTCAATTCACCAAATGAATGGCCATCAATGTCAAGTAATGACCATTGATATTGTGGTTAATTCAGCCTAGTAATGGCTGAATTCAATGGACAAATAATGGAGAGTAATTGCTCCAAAGTCAGCCCAAGAATCAGCTTTAATTCGCCCATAACGGTACTGAAAAAGGTCGAGGCACCGCAGTGCCTCCCATTTTTCGTGGCGATTTTTCTGATTCGTTTTCATCTCTTACACATTTCTTTCTTTCATTTACCAACGTGAAATCATACGTCATTTGGCCAATAACCGCCTATTTTCTTATGTCTCAAACATTTCGTATACATACCAATATATCTTCCATTTAAGGAAATAATAATCATTGGTACTTTATATGCACGTATGTGGAAATCATGTTTTCGACGTGCGGGACTCCTAATTATTCGATTCACAATTAATAAAATTTACTTTAATTTACGTTTAATAAATATTTCTAACAAATATCCCAAAAAAGACTAGTTTTTTCCCAGTTATGACTTATGTCAACTAACCCCAGACCTATAACTGATTAAAGTGAGGAACTCTGGGAAGTAGTACTAGTCATTACCTCCACTACTAGACGTTTATGATATTACGGCTGTTTCTTAAATAAAGAGAGAAATTCAGGAAAGTGACATTATGTTTATAATATTATGATAGTCGTCTCAAGTACGAAAAAAAAAGCACACTAGGAAAAAGGGATAATTGCACTTTTAATCCGTTAGATAATGAGAAATTTTGATTTTGCTCCTCGTGATTGTACTTTTAATTGCATTTTTAATCCATCAATTATGGAGTAGGTAATAGTACAAATTTAACATAACAATCTATAATTCGTTAAATCTGCGAAATTTTACAAGTTAAATAAAAAAATACACTTTTTATTAATTTAAGATTAAATATTTTTAATCAGATATCATAAGAATTAAAATCAAATTTTATATATTTTAGGGATTAGAAGTTCAATTTTCCCTTAATAAGAAAAGAATGATCAGATTTGGTTTACACCTTTGGAAAGCTGACTTCCAGTTTTTGTTATTCAAAATTCTTAGTGAGTTTGTTTGGAAAAGCAATAAATATAAAAATAACAAGGGTACAAATGGCATGAAAATAAAATAAAATAAAATAAAATAACTGACGATAGAAAGAATCATTTTTGGATGCTGAAAGTTGAAACTCAATAACATACAATAAGTTTGGAGGAATAATGATCTGCTGAGCACATTCTCTCATTTGGGTTTGACTTTTGACTTTTTCTTATGGTTCCATTTCTTGCATATTTTTCCATATAAAATTTTTAAGATAACTAATTTTAGCTGCTTTAAAGTAATAATTCTAAATAAGAAACTTCAAATATTAATCTAATTCTCTTAGAGAATATACTAAACAAAATCAATAAATTATTTTATTTTATTACAATAAAAATTAATGTTGAAGCACATAGTAAATTAACAATAATATACTCAATGTAATTCCATAAAATGGAGTCTGAAATAATACGATGTACGTAGTTTTTTTTTTTTTTTAACTAGGGAATCCGCAGTCGCTACTCCTTCGAGTGCGCACAGGGTAAACCCCGGACTGACGTGATAGCCTGCAAACCACGTTAGCCGATTAACCACACTTGGCAAGTCATGTGTGACAGGCTCAACCAAGAAGGTTATGCAGGAGATCGAACTCGTGGCGCGCGGTCGTGACTCTTCTTCTGGCTACCAGAAGGGTGATGTAGTCTTACCTCTATTTTTGAGGGATAAAAATATAGTTTTCAATAGATCCGCCTCAAAAGAAAAAGCAAATAGTAAATCATGGACAATAAAATATTCCCTTATCATGATTAGAACCACTTCACTAACCTGAAAATTCATTATGACCCACTAATTGCTTCTTTCTTCCGTCTCACCAGTTATATGTTCAACCTATTTTAGGTAAGTTGTCCCTGACATTCAAATATTTCACGGTAACATTTCAATACAAATTAAATTATTTAAGTTTGAGATAAAATTTCCATTCACTAGTATTTTTAATTTAAAAAATAGGTAAATAAAATTGCATCATAATTTTTCATATATTTACATTTGAATACTACGAGGAGTACAATATATAGAGAAAATAGAAAGAAAAAAATGGACAATGTAACCAATAGACCAAACAAAAACTAATAAAATTAGGCATTCCACCAAACATATCGGGAGGATTTGTAGTGAGTGAACTGTGAACATGCCAGCCACTAGGAGTGAGTAAAATCCATAATTCACGAGTTTAAATTTATATCCATATATATGAATATGAAGGAAAGGTACCTGTATTGGTCTACAGTTCTCTCATATCCCTATACTACTTCAAATCCCACTTGACATGGTCACCACTCCACTAGTGTCCCTACAACTCCTTATTCTTGCTTTACATATATCTTTATTTGGTATATGTTAGAGATGAAAGTGATTGAGACATGGACATGTGGAGTGGAGCTCTAAAGCTCTCAATACTCACGACTACATATACATACATCTTACCCATAAATATTTTTTCTCTACTTTTGTTCAAGAAAAGGCATAAAGTACAAATTATTATCTATTATCTAATATGTAATGTTGAAAATCTAATTAAAAGAGGAAAAATATCCCAAAAAAAAACTCCACTTCAAGTTAGAGTGAAAATTTTACGACAATATATGCCCAAACTGCTTATTTTTGCAAAAAAAAGGAGTCCAAAGGGACCCTTAAGAATTCATGAAATCACGCATAGAATGAAAATATTTTGATATGCTTCTTTCTTCAATGAGTCTTAGGTATGCGGTGTAAATTTAGATTAATCGGACTTTAAAACAGATAACTATTACAATTACTCCATTATTGAAGAAGTGATTCCAGAGAGAAGAATTGAGAGAAGTTATTTTGGGTAAAATGAATTGCTTGATTGATAATTGCTACATCAGTAACTTATATTTACAGCAGGTGCTAATCACTAACTAACCATCTAACAAGCTAATTAACTCAGCATAATTAAGTACAAGTTAGTCCTACATATTTAGTCTAATTACACTTAGGTCCCTAGTCCTACATATTTAGTCTAATTAACTCATGTTTTTGTTGTTCGTAGTTTCGCGATTTTAATCTTACGTTTTACGAATTCATAGCCCACGTGACCCAACAATTACTTAAAGGGAAAGGGGGAGAGTGGGTAGATCAAGCAAGTGAGAGAGCTGGTGGTGGAGATTCAATTTTTTAATTAATTTAAGTTATATACACTTACGTAATAAAAAAATTCAATATTATCATCATAATTTAACCGGTTATAATATGCAATTACTTTATTTTTCAAGTTAATTTGTTGTATTTATTATTAAAAAAAATTATCTATTATCATACGTAAGTCTATGTCTTATGATATAAAGTTATTTATACACGG
This sequence comes from Przewalskia tangutica, assembly GCA_029844215.1. Lineage (NCBI taxonomy): Eukaryota > Viridiplantae > Streptophyta > Magnoliopsida > Solanales > Solanaceae > Przewalskia > Przewalskia tangutica. Next base: position 12,410,382 of record CM056729.1, on the reverse strand, counting down.
TCAGTGCACATAATTAACAAAAATGAAGGGTTTGCTTGAAAGCCAATGGAATCTAGGTAGTTTGCCTTACTAGTACTCTACTTTCCTTTGAGTCTAAGAAGACTATATGGAATTAGTGAGGTGAAGTGTGCTTTTGACGTGCAATCCTCATTTGCTTTGATATTGGAATCTACTTCGTGACTTTCGCTGGCAAATTAGTTAGCCATATTAAATTAATAGAACCAAATAAGAAATATATATACTATAAGAAAAGAAGAGGGTAATGTGGAAAAAACTTCAAGCTATCACTAACTTTCCCATGATCTGTCTGTATTTTTACTTTTCGTTCTTCTTACTTCTCTTTAGTTTGTTTTTTATTTTATTTTCAGTTATGACAGTCCCTTTTTAATGCTTTAACAAATTCATTCACCTTATTAGTGAGTAGTTATGTATGTACATTTCACCTCCATAAATATAATTTGGTAAAGGGTGACCAATGTTTGTCTCCATACAAGGCATTTGAAGCAGCTCTTGGCTCTAGTAAATTACATTCAATTAATGTTATTCCGATACTTATAACCATATTTATACCTTACTTTGACACCAAAGAAAATCAATTAAAACTCAATTAATTTTCTGTATATTTAAGAAAATTATATGTATGTTCATAATGTTTTAATTTCTCGTATGAGACTGATCGTTTATTTTGCTTTGTTTTGCCTGTGATTATGTTTTATCTTGAGCCGAGTGTCTCCCGAAAACAATCGTTCTACCTATCAAGGTAGAGATAAGGTATGTGTACACTCTACCCTCTCCAGACCGCTACGTTGTGGATTTCACTGAATATGTTGTTGTATATTTAAGGAAAGTGATTCAAAGGATATATAGAAAAGTTAGGAAATACGACACTATGCAATTTTCAAAGGTCGTAGTGGAGTAGTATGTACTCCGTCATTCTTAACCAAAAATATCAGGTTCTAACTTATATGAAATCGCCCGTGATAAAAAACGTTTTACCCTCGATGTGAGACTTTCTGCCACGAATTCTAATTAATTATGCCTTAATACAAATATCACACCCCAAGTGAAAAAACAAAAGAAAAAGGAGATTTGTCAAGCTAAGCTAGAACAAGTGTAGTTAAAGGGAGTGTTGTGCAAATGAGGACTACTATTTAGTTAAAAGAAACTTTCTTTTAGTAGGACATTAGGCAAAATTGGTTGGCCAATAGACTTGAAAACTCATTCATTAATTTCATCCACTAGTTTAACTCTTGGGTGGTATTTTGACTCTCCATACAATTTTCGTCCCATTCACTTCATAGTCATACACACAATATATATATATATATATAACTAACAAAGCACTTTGCTATCTCACCACTCTCCGTATTCCTTCATCACTTGTCTTTCTTTTTCATCCACTTGCTTCACTACTTTTCTCAAATTTTCTTATGGAATTCTCCGAGGACTCAATCGATCAGACGTTAGTGTTCAAAGGGAAACGCAGTAAGCGGCCACGTCAGTTCATGGCGGTCGCGATGGTCACTTCCACGTCATCAACCGGCGGTGGTGGCAGAGTTGGTGATGTTTATAACTATTCTTCATCAATTCAGTATTCTCCGACTACTTCTACTACACAAATATCAACTAGTAGTAGTACAGAGGAAGATGAAGATATGGCTAATTGTTTAATTCTATTAGCACAAAGTGGCAACCGATGCCAGAAACAACAAGTGGAAAGTAGTAGTGAACATAAGATGGTTAAAATCAGTAGCCGAAAATTTACAGAAATGGCCGCAACAACCAACGGATTAAAAGCCGGATTTTATGTATACGAGTGCAAAACTTGTAACAGAACTTTTCCATCTTTTCAAGCACTTGGTGGACATAGAACAAGTCACAAAAAAATCAAAACGGAAGAGAAACAACATACTGTTGATTCTACACAATCAAAAAATTATGCTCGTGATCATCAACAACATGAAGAAAAATTCAATCGAATTATTACGCCATCCATTTCTACACAAATAGTCAACAAGCCAAAAATCCACGAGTGTTCGATTTGCGGGGCAGAATTTTCATCAGGTCAAGCTTTGGGTGGTCACATGAGGAGACATAGACCACCAACAATTACAGCAACAAATACTAAAATTAGGGTTGATGAAACTACTTCAGATGCATCACATGATGATGAGAAGCCAAAAATATTTTTATCGCTTGATCTGAACTTGCCGGCATCACCGGAAGATACTAATTTTGAATTTTCAGCTAATCAACAAAGTCTCGTCTTATGTCATTACTAGTTAAACCGAAGAGATCAGTTTTTTTACTATTTTTGTCATTATTATAATTTTTAAAATTTGTAGAATCATTGTTATTGTTATTGCTATTTATAATTTGTTTATTGTAGATTCTGTATATATCCTTTTGGGGAGTAGAAGAAGTTTTCACCAATGTTGATTCATCTACTTTATTTGAAGTTTTTAAACTACTTTTTAAGTGGTTAGTGTTTACAGTTGCTTTTCATTCAGTGATGGGGCATCTTTATATTTACACATATGGATATATTAAAAACATAGAAGTATTTTTAATCTCTGTTTTTTTTTTTTTTTTGATAACCCAGGTTTTCAGACGCAAGTCTGACTACATCACTAGTATTCCCTAGACGTCCTGAAGGTAATAGTACCGGTCCCTCAACACTATTACCAGTAAATCGCGAGATGTGCTCCAGTAGCCAGAGTCTGGGAGAGTAAAACTGATCAATGCTAACAAGGTCCCCCCCTAACAAATAACTTGTGCTTGTAGGGGATCGAACACACGCTGCGCATGCCAGAGCGCCCGTCCAGTAGTCAGGGTCTAGAAGTATTTTTAATCTTTTGTTTTATTATTTCTTGAGTGGAGAGCGATGTGTAACACATTGTTACTACACAAAAAGAAAAAAAAGAAAAAAGAGAAAAAACAAGGAATAGTACAAAGGGGATGGATTCGATAACATTTATAGTAGGGTCAAAGGCAAATTCATAATACAAATATTAATTTCTATAAATTTGATCATGAAATAGATATTTGCTGAAATTTAGTGATTTTTATTTATATATATACTTGACGAGCGCAAACACAGTATAATTTAACGTGCTTCGCTAGTTAGAGATATCATAGTTTAAGATCGTCTCCACATGAATTGGTACAAACAAAAATTTGCTTAGTATTATTCAGGTGATCAGAACTTGAAGTTGTTGTGGTTATAAAACAAGATTATCGTCTACAAACGTAATTAAAAATAATTAACAACGAAAGCAAAGATTACTATTAATATGAGAAGTAAGGGTAGTAGACAAGATAGATGCAAGATTTTAGCAATTAACTCCAATTCATTTTATCATTCTCTTCTAAATTTTATTGATCTATTTTTCAGAGAGAAGAATGACCAAAAGTAGACCGAATTCAATAAGTAATTAGTTTTACTCAAAAATTTAATAAATTTCTTTCAATTATTTATTCTGATTCCACAAATTAAACTAATGCAAGCCCCAAGAATGTTCAAAAATATGGATAGAAATTGATCTACGGACGACTTCTCACTAATATCATCAGCTTACAACCCTAGATAAATTATTGAAGAGTCTCTTCCGATTACTCAACATAATCATTCAATCAAGAGTTAAATCAGATTTATATTAAGACAATTCACAAAACACTTCTTCTTGCGATTAAAGGATTCAAAAATATCTCAACGATCAAGTAAAACTACCCATAAGTTCAAGACTAGTGAAACCCTGTGAACATATGCAAGAAAATATTAAAGGTTTAGTATAAAGGAAAACGTTTCTCGAATATTTTCTTCTCTTGATTCAACCAATAATTCAAGAAGCTTTTTTGATTACTTAGAGAAATCACCTATTAAAATCAAATAAGATAATGCAAAGATATTCACCAAACTATTCCTCTTTCGATTAAATAAATTAGTAAATAACTCTTCAATTCAATTCAAAACTTCATTAACGAATTCAGGCAATAAAATAAGAATCGAATCTAAAAACATCAATCAATACATCATGTCTGTCAAAACCCTAATAGAGATTACTTCATGATAGAAGAAAAAAATACCGAAGAATAAAAACTAGAAACCATTACAACTGACGATTGATCCAAACTTTCGTATTGAACCGAATCATGATGGAAATTAACGAATTCGGGCGTCGAATACTCTCATACGCTACTTTCCCTTGCGATGTCGCTCCCAAAACCAAGATACCCTAATTTAGATGAGTTAACACGTTATATAGCTCCAAGGGTTCGTCTGTAAAATGTCAAAAATATCCCCAACTAAAATCTGTCGAAATCACGATGCGCGATCGCGCACGCTTAATGATAGAACGTGTACCGATCGCGCAACCACCACAGATTCACTACCTCTTGTGCGTTATCTTGAATCAAGGTGCGCGATTGCACGCACCCCTTGTTCGTCATTTTCTTACTCGTTTTTCCTTCATCGCCTCTATTTTGTTCTCAACAAGGGTACATCTCCACCTACATGTAAGACAACATGAATTAACAATATATTCATATAAAATCGCTATCGTAACATGAAAAATCACGTCAAAATAACTAGGAATTTATTGCTCATCATACTCTATATTGAAAATAATGAATTCGATTAAATTATTTTTAAATGATAAGAGAAGAACACCCTTGCTTATCTTTGTGATTATCGGTGTTATTGTACCATGCTTAATTTACATGACTATTGTACATACAAAGAGACATCTACTGATCCTCATTGGCAGCAAGCTATGAAAGAAGAATTGCATGCCTTTGAAAAGACCCATATTTGGGACTTAGTTGACACTCATTCTAATAAGACTTTTGTTTATTGCAAGTGGGTCTACAAGATTAAAACTTGATCTGATGGCTCTGTTGAAAGATACAAGGCTCAATTGATTGCTAGAGGATTCACTCAATAGTATGAAATTGATTATGAGGATACTTTCGCTTCGGTAGGTCATATTACCTCTGTCGGACCCTTCTTGCTATTGCAGCAACTAAACGGTGGGGATTTTCTCAAATAGATGTCAAAAATAATTTTATGGAGATTTGAAAAAGGAGGTTTATATGAAATCACCGTCGGGATACAGTTTTCCTCCCAATAAAGTATGTGGTCTTCATCGAGCATTATATGATTTAAAACAAGCTCCACGAGTTTGGTATGCCACGTTTAGTTCTACATTGAGTATACTGGGATTCTTTTCTAGCCCACATGATATTGCTCTTTTTGTACACAAGACAACTCAAAGTATTGTTCTTTTGCTTCTTTATGTAGATGATATGATTATCCGTGGTGATGATATTACTGGCATTTCAAAGGTTAAAGAATTTTAAGTACCAATTTTGAGATGAATGTTGACAGTTAATTTTGACCCTCCCGTCCAGGCATTAACTATAAAATTACACTAATTTTCATAATTCTTAAATAATAATAAATACATAAAATAATAATCTAACACACGCGTTTTAATAATAGCATTCATAAAAGAATTAAGAAGTCCTAATTTTATTTAATAAGTCTTAATAACGACATCGCATTATAAACATTAAGAACTAATTAATTAGCACACCCGTATTTATTATTATAATAATAGCTTAGACTAATAAAACACCTAAATAATTTAATCACAATTTATTTCAACAATTTATCACTAATTAACTAATTAAATAACTAGCCTAAAACTAATTAATTAACTCTTAAAACTAACTACCCAGGCCCTTACCTCTCTAACCCATCTACCCGCAAGCCCAAACCCGCGGCCCACTATCCCAGCTGACCCGCGGCCCAGTGCCCCTTATCCTTTCCCTTTATCAGAGGCCCACACGACCCCTTTGCCTAATTATACCTCAGCGCCTATCTCTCTCCCCTCCCTAAACCTAAAAGAAAAAAGAAACCTAATACCTAGCAACCGCCGCCAGCACCCACGCCCTCAGCCCCGCGATTCTCGCCGAAAATACTGCACCTCGCCACCCCCACTTCCCTTTCATGTGTCATCCGCTTACCATAAACCACCACCAAAATCAAATCAATAACTTACCATAACAAGAACTTCAAAATCAGCAACAAATCGCACAAAATATCCGTCAAATCAATTCAAATCACCCACGAAATCATACCAGTAGCTTACCAAGTTTAGAGTCCAATAAAGACTATTTAAGCCGACCAGCTACACATGCAAAAAAAAAAAAAACCTTAGGAAGAATCCTTAGCATCATTAAAAGAATTCTGAAACCAGAAATTGGTCGAACAGAGGTCAGAGTCGGGGCAGAACATTGAGGGGGGGGGGGGGTTATGGAAAGGAAACCCGAAATCTGGGCATCAGTTCAGGCATGCAAAAATCAGCAAAGAATAGAAAACCCCAAACCCTTTCTTTTGTAAGACTCTCGATCTCCAGGATCTAAAAGGAAATTCGGATTAGGAGCAAAAAATCACAAACATCAGTTCCTCAAATCGCATCGCAACCCCGAGTGGATCGGCGACTTGATACGCCGTCTCGGTTCGCTGTCCGGAGAAGGTAAACTCAAATTACTCTCAGTTCGTTTATTTAAATAATTCGCCTTCTGTGTGTTCAATTGATATATGTTTATCGCTTTGTATGGTAACGTGTTGTTCTGATTGGGAGCATATTCTGCCTCATATTAGTATAAGTGTTTGGGTGAGATGGATTGATGTTTGACTATGTACGTATCGACTACCTGGAAATACCCTGTTGATAGACATCGTCGTTCTAGAAATTGGATCTTTAGCCTAAATAATCTAGCTGAAATGTTGCTGGTTCGTATGTGCCCATATATGTTCACCCCATGTTAACTATATTCCTGCCCTGTTCGTTTAGATGTTAATACGCTCTCATGACAAGGTGTCGTGTCCCTTAGGTATCTCGTGTTTGGGAATTTATCTGTCGAAGTTGTCCGCGTTAGGATTTATGTATTTATCCAACCAAAATGTATCATACCGAGTTATTTCTACTAGTTCTCTGTTCGTATTATTCAATCTATAATCCGATTTCATATAGTAGACCTCTACCTTCCCATGTAAAACTGACATAAGGACTTAGTCTTATTCATTTGTCACCTATGCCAACCAGGTTTCTTTCGGCTAATCCTTGCTTAAGTTTTGAAATCACAATTCTTGCTTGGTTCTCTGGACTGTCCATTATGATTCTGATTTTGTCTGGTTTGCCTATTTCTGCCTATTACGCATTTGAAAGCATATACTTGTCTCTGCCTATTGTTTAAATTGCGTGATAATCAGCATGTATGCCTCTGTTCCGTTCGGAATTCCTTATCTACTGGTTATTATTTAACCGAACTAGAAAATGCATAGGCCTGGGATCTAGTAGTAAGCACCTTTACAAAGAAGAAGGATTCTATTGGCATTGCAGTTGGCTCATCATTATTTCTAAGTGATTACACTCGTAATTTCCATTTATTAATCTGTTTGTCTGTATAAAGGCTTCTGGTTCCTCTAGCTTTAAATTCTTGGACCTTTCCTTTCAAAAATAATTTAGCTGCAAGCATTTTATGGCCCATGCGTAAAGCGACCTATTAAGTATAAAGGAATTGTCTTTGAAGTTGAATTGCAACATACTTTATTTCTCATTATGCTATTATGAAATTATCTCCTCTTACATGTGCTGTCATGATCAATAATAAAAGGGGTGTTCAATAAATTGTTGTGACTGTATGCTTAGCGGTTTAATTGTCTATATTGAATATTATTTGGGGCATTTACTAATCCTTATCTTTTCTTATTTTATTTTTTTTCATGAACCACATTGGGAGGCGGCGAAGAGTCTCATAATGAGACTCATCTTGACTTTAAATCAAATAAAGACATGCATTCCGTGTTCACCATGTTCCCGCTTCGGAAGTTCCAAAGACAAATAGGCGGAGTGACACTATCATCTTCCTTAGTAGTCATTCCTTACTCTCTCTTAATCCCATCCGCCACTCTTTTTATTTCTTGCTTATTTGCTTTAAGTTAATTGCTCAATTTGTAATTATAAGATACTTAACTCTATTAGTCTTTGAATGAGTAGATTGGGGAGGGTAGTTTGAAACTTGAAAGTCGCCTTTAATTTATTTATTTATAAATTTGTCATGCTTGTTTAAAACTCTCAAAACGTTTTTAATCACTCTTTATTTTATTTTTCTAAGAAAGTAAGGTTTCATTTTGATAAAGTTCATAAATAAAAAATGTTTTGTTCTCGTAACTCACTTAACATATTATGTATATAATTCTTTCCCATAATGAACTTTTGTTTTCTTAAAATGCAAAACATACATATCTTATGAGCTATCTATACAAATTCTTACTTTCATAAAAAATCAAACTTTACCTATAGTACATACTTTTCAATAAACCCTTTTATGTGTTTATAAGCAAAACTCGTGCAGAATTTTATGGAAAAGATATATATTTCTCAAGTATTACTTGCAACATCTTTCTTGAACTTTATATTTTCAAAACATGCATGTCTAAATTTTTTTACCAAATAATATTAAATCTCTTTTGCATTATGCCACACATAAAAAATATTTTTTTAAGTAAATGCATACCTTTAATCAATAAATCAACTTTAAAGATAAATGCATACTTTTTTTCATATGCATTTATAATGCTTTACAAATGCACGCCTTCATTCAAAAGACTAATTTTACAGGTATACAATAAGTCTTATAAATCTTTTATGTTAGCAAAAAAAATGTACTCTTTTATAAAATAATTGCATCATCTTTTAAAACAGGCATTACACTTTTAGCACAATAATTAACCCTAGGTTTGAACGGACAATCGCAAGTTAGCGGATCTTTTAGGGTGCCTAACCCCTTCCCTTTAGGATAATAAAGAACCCTTACCCAGAATCTTATTAAAGTTTAGCAGACTATTAAATGGAGTTAATGTTTACTTTAAGCTAGTTAAACATTTAGGTGTCCTAATTCACTCAAACTAATTAGGTGGCGACTCCGCGAACCCTTAGCATTCTAGCACCTTTTTATATCCTAACATCCCTTTTAAAATTTAGCATTTTATTTATTTTCTAACATCTTATTTAAGCAGGGTTCGCTTTTAGAAAGTCGCGGTCGAAATCGGGCGCGACAATGAATGATTTGGGTCCTCTCAATTATTTTTTGCGTCTCAAAGTTTTCACCTATGATGATGGGATTTCTCTATCTCAAGTTAAGTATGCTTCTGATTTATTATCAAAATCGGGTATTAGCGATAATAAAACATAGAGCACACTTCTTGAGCCTAATGTGCATTTTTTCCCTATTGATGATACTTTATTGTCTAATGCCACTCTTTATCAGACGCTTGTTGGTAGTCTTATCTATCTGACTGTTACTCATCCAGATATTGCTTATGCTATTCATATAGTTAGTCAATTCATGGCCACACCTCATTCTACTCAGTAGGTTGTTGTTATTCACATTCTTCGTTATATCAAAGGCACTCTTTTCTATGGACTTCATTTTTCAGCTAATTCTTCTCTTGAATTACAAGCATATGTTGATGATGATTGGGGGGTGTGATCCCATTGATAGACATTCTACTACTGGTTAGTACATTTTTCTAGGAGATTCTCTTATATTGTGGAGAAGAAAGAAACAAATCCCGATCAAGAACTGAATCAACATATTGAGCACTTGCTGACACTACTGTTGAGATATTATGGCTTCGTTGGTTATTAGCCGACATGAATGTTCAACAACTTTCTGGCATTATTATTTATTGTGATAATCGCAGTGCCATTCAGATTGCTCATAATGATGTATTTCATGATCGTACAAAGCATATTGAAATTGATTGTCATTTTACTCGTCAACACATTGATATTGGTACCCTTCGATTAGCTTCTATTGGTCGACAAATCAACCAACTGGCATTTTCACCAAGCCTTGTCTTTCTAGACATTTTCAAGTTCTAATGGCCAAACTCAATTTGGTTTCTTCTAAACTATCTTGAGTTTGAGGAGGATGTTAAAATATGGTAAATATTATAGAAATATTTAGATCTTAAGTGTAGAATATTCTAGAGAATTTAGGTAAATTGTAGATATGTTATTTTCTTTTGCTCTTTACTTTCTTGTGTATAAATAGGGATGTAGTTCTTTGTATTAAGGAAATGAATAGAAACATTCATTCTCCATATATTATTTCTAACAATATCGAACACCGAATGACAAAAAAAGATCGTTTCTTTTCAATAAAATTAAATAAAAACGGGTAGGGAAGATGGGTTGGGTAACCGCCAATACCATGTGAATGCCACCTGTATATCGTTTTCTTGTCTTTGTTTCGTTCACCTAAGAACCTAGTTAACTTACATTTGTTTCTTCTAGTACTATGATTTA